>JAMKCF010000034.1:0-1200000 GCA_023634235.1 Pisaster brevispinus
TAAAAATAAACTACCGGGGTACTCTCTTCAATGTGACTTGAACATAAAGTAATCCAGTCACTGAAAATGGTGATCAAGCAGACCCAAGACAGAAAGTTGACTTTAAAAATACCAAGGTCTTACAAACCCAGACAGATTAACTGTTTCTCAAGTTCAGTAAGACGAGGGTTTCACAACTCAAGACACCTTAGACAACAGCTACAAACTGACGAGGACTGGAAGACTAAAGTAATTCTGGAAACAGGTATCTTTGAAAAATCAATTACTTGTCACGTTTGTGGATTATTCACAACATCCTGACAAATCATGTCCTGCTGGACTCGTTTTACACAAAAATATTTTAATAACTATGTCAACCATAAAAGCTGTGCATTCAGCGAAAAGAAGAATAAGAAAATCATTCCACCTATAAAAATAACATTCCTTTGGTTTCGCGAATACAAAAAAAGCCCAACGCCTGGAAAATTACCAATTTAAATTCCGATCATTGTGAGAAGTGTTTTGATTAATGTTGTGTGTACTAAGTGCAAACAAAATCCATTTATTGACACATTTGTGGTGGGGTCCTGTGTCTCCAACCCATTAAGAAACCACTTGGGGTGTGAGGAAACACTGCATTGGGCTGTAAATTGTAAGCTTGATTTCATCAGGAAGCGTGAATTCACGTAACTTAAGCTCGCAATTGAATTAAATGAAAAGTACATGAACTATTACCAAGTTGCCATGATCATTTTTACTGTATTTCTAGGCCGCTGTGGCAAGAAAAAGGGTGTAATAATGATTAATAGATCATGTAAATTCAGTTTCCAAGTTCGAAGAGAAAATCATTTTGAATTAAATATATCAGCTTAATAAAACTGGTATAATGTTATTACATGTTGAATGGCTTCTGACTGGCACCCCTGAACAAAGAAATTGACAAAATAGGGAGACCACCAACACCGACATTAGGAGATAGCTCAGTTGGTACAACGCCGACACATTCATCCAGCGGGGCGCAGGTTCAAATCCCGCTCTAGTCATTTTTTCTCATTTCAACCCAATATAATATCACTGATTAACATATGCAACATCAATCAATTTTACATTAAAATCTTTTGGAGAGAATTTCATCATTTAGGAATTCTGAGCAAATTGACATATGACGAGGGGGGGGGGGATGATAAGGTCAAAAATCAGAGACCCCAGGCTAGGTGCCACAACCAAGGTCTAACTATTGACTATCCCTGGAGACAGAAGATATACCAGTTTGTACATGTCAGTAGCTCCAACCCTCCACTATGCCTGTTGTTGACTGTTTAAACACGGCCTGACAAAAGAGGAACAAGTGTGTTCCAGTCTTACCCCCTCTAATGGAACCAAACAAGAGCTTAGCAGACGTGGAACAACAAACCCCCCTAACCCATCTACCTGAACAAACAGGCCGGTCCCCTGCATTGAGTTGGTAAAGAGACCCTCATCGACCAGTCCTTCTGTCCATGGCGGAAAGGAACAGGCAGCTTGCCCAACAGCCGCTTGGAGTGAAGACAGATTTTCAAATCCGCTTCCCACTCTGTTTGTTAATCTTAAGGATCTACACTGGCCTGCATGATTCTCACTGGAGGACCTCAGAGTGGAAAAGTAACTGAGGGGGGGGGGGGGGGGAGAGGGAGACTGAAGTATTGACTTTGTGAGTGGTTGTTTTACAAAAGCATGTAGAGATTATTCAGAAGAAAAGGCTCGCCAATAAAAGTGTTTGCCTTTTGGAGACTTGGTGTGAATCAGTTTTATTGATGCAGAACTGCCCCAGTCTGGGATTTATTTATACAGAACCAGCAAAGTGGAATGAGAGGTACTAGCAAAAACATAACAATTACAGCAATCATTAATTTAGACCTCACATTCAACTTAAGGGTATTTTACTGGCATTCTCCATCTTCATTGTTAGCTCTGTTGTACCTTCTCTTTTTTTTCTCCACGATCGTAAGAAAAGATCTGAATGAACAATTTTCAAAATATTTCCTTTACATGTATCTTTAAATTTTGGGAAATTTCTTCATCTTCTCACTGAACTGAATCCTTTTACCAAAAATAATGAAACTTACTTTACAAATACTTTGAGGTGTGAAAATTGAACACTGGCAAATGATCATATTTCACATCACTATTCATGTACTTTTGAAATATACTTTTTGTGTCTTAACCCAACACCGAAAGTGTAAAGCACTGTATACTTGTGCCCCCCCCCCCCCCCCCCCCCACACACACACACTGAATCCTATGGAAAAAACTCCATGGGCATGTTACTCTGGTGGGATTCAAACCCAGAACCTTTGCCATTCTAGTGTCAGTGTCATACCACTAGACCTCTGAGCTTGCACGGAAGCTAGAGGTCAGTTTGAATCCTTTGAATATGACAATATTTCTTACAGGACAATTATGTATATTTTTGAAGGAGTGCATGGGTTGCATTTGTGGCTTGCCATTTTATAAACTTTTGTTCTTGACTCTCAGGTTGTTCGCCCACAAAGTAAATAACCCACTAAAAGCAATAAAGTGTGTGTCCAAGTGTTTATGATCTGTCCATATTTCTGTCAGTCATCCTCCAAGGGTCATGGTCAACCCAAGTTGACCCTTTCCCATCTCCAGATTTCCAACTCATCATGGGAATAGTAGCACCCTCAACCTCTGCAGAATTTTCCCCAATTGCAACAATGCACGCCTTCCTCCAGGGAAATCCAATGATTCCTTGTACACAAATAAACAAGCCATAAAAAGGGCTGAGGTAATTGATATAGTCTTGCCAGGTTAACCTTCTAGCAGGGCACCCTCAGGTAGATTTGTCTGAAAGTCAATTCAAACTGAAGTTGGGATTTTGGTCTGTTGGAATGGGGGATCCAAGGTCAAACTCTGTTATGAGATGCACTCATTTTCCAATAGAGTCCATGTGAAAGCGAGGACAAAAGTTGTAAATCACTAATCTCACATTAAAATGGTGTACAATTGTAAAATTACATTAAAGTTTGTACTCTTTTAGAGTGAAATTCGAAACACGCCGTCATTGGATATCGACAACAAATAAATCTGAGATTCCAAAGAGGAATTTATGCATCAGACAAAATGTCAAATTCAATGCCTTATGATTGAATACCATACAAATTCGGGAATGAGCTTTAAAAAAAAGTAAACAAAATACTGAACAAAAATGTACACACCCATATAATGGAAATGTGATGTCACTGGAACATTCATTGACAATACTTGCGCTGGAAGAGTATCAAATACAATGGCATTTGACACCCTGTTTTCATGAGGTTAGACACTATTTTCCCCCCAACTTTCATAATGACTCTACCCATTTGGAAAATGATTGCATCACCCAACTAACTTTGACCTCGGAGCCTCTCTTTAAAGATTTGGCTTTTGCTTTTTATGTATGTGGTAACTGTGCCAGTTTCATAGCTGGCACAATATGCACAACTAGTTTTTATGTTAAACAAAGAAAAACATTGCGGTTTCTGTTGTATATGTCTGTTTATTTATGTTTATTCTCTAAAAGATCAAAGGCAACCAGAGATGAAGAAAGTGGACTAAATATACCTTTCTATTGTTCCTAACCGCTGACTGCCATTTTGTATGGGTGACCTTGAGTGTCACAAAAACGAAAATTTTTTTTTTAAAAACACAAATAAATTATGCACTTTTTGTTTTTGAGTGGCACAATTGATTTATCAGTGGTGTGGGTAATTTGATAGCATAATTTGTATTAAAGGATAAGTTATTGTATTTCGGGGCAGTGAAGACAGCCCGTACGTGAAGGCAGCCTATACTTGAAGAGAGAATCCGAAAGTGAGGCTGCAGGCGTTTTGTTTCTCACTATAAACAAAGCAAAGACAATTTATAAACCTAACCACCTTGCTCTATGGCCTAACTACCCTTTGTGATTTTCTAGGATTTCTTCCACGCTCTTTAAAAATCCAGCATCGTATGGTAACACAACACACAAAATTGTTAGACTTTGATTATGGTGGTATGCCTGATCCCATGTGAAGCATATTCAGATTACTAGTAGGCTACAGTTCTCAATCCAACGGAATTAAACAAAAACATGCAGATTTAAAAAAAGGTATATATGGGGGATAATCAGGCTCAGGGTCAAGTTCACCCCACTTAAGGCTAAAAGCCACTCTTGGTAAGACGCTGCAAGAAGAAAACATTTAAGATGGAAAACAACCTCAGGGGAGCTCACATTTACCATCAAAATATCTGTAGAAAAGACAGAGGTTGGCTACAGACCCTAACGGTGGGAAAGAGGTCGCTTTCAACTTTTGAATCTCAAATGGCGTTGTTCACTTCAAGTCACTTGTTGAAGTCTGTTGGTAGTCATAGCCCTGTAAAATCAGCCATTGCTTCTTTGAATGGCAAGCAGGCCAACAACCGAACACTTCTGTGCATGTCCAGTTTCCTACAATAAGAAATACTCTGAATACTGAAATATTAATAATACGTTTATTCAGGTGTAAAAGCTTGTGCAGATGTTTGGAGGCCATGCTGGTTACCCCCTACCAAGTCCGTATCTACTGGCTTTTAAACTCAATTTAAAAGTATCCAAGCGATTCGTGTGACATGGTTTGTAACACCCGACAGCTGTCAGAACTTCTTGAGCAACTCCTCTCAAGATATCTCAATTTTGCTTTTAGAAAGAGTTTCTCCCAGGCATCTCAAGAGAGTATATGGAGAACCTAGGACTGGCGTCACAAGAGCATTATGATGTACAGTCATCCCGGTACCCACTGCCACTACCCATAATTCTTAATACACTTAAGTTAAGAGATGATTTACGATGGGCAGATGTAGTGAGTCTGCACGCAACATTTGATAAGTTGTGCATATTGATATCTTACGGGAAACCTATGACCCCCCCCCTTGCAATCCTAGGGTAAAAATGAACTCCCAGGAGCACCAGCTGTATGAGACGGAAATTACAGTCCATAAAAACATCAAACATGAACATTGATTAGGATAGTTTTCTTAACCCTACATAGCCAGGATCCCATGGGATACAGGGAGAAAATATGCACAGGGGACACTTGTCACGCGACAGTCTTCACCGGAGTAACGGTGCCTATCAAATAATGAACACTGAGTGGAATGGCGACGTAAAAAGCAAACCCTAATTTTGCTTTTAAATTAGCTATGGATGAGACTGTTGGGCCAGCATAGTGGCCCCTAATATTTTAGGCTTCTTTGTAAAAAGCTAAGATGTTAACATTGCACGATAATTCTGTGTTGGTTCATAAATAAAGACGTAGTAAGCAGCAAGGATATTGGAAGAGAATCAGGGGCGTGGCTAAGTTGGTCCCCCACCTAACACCACCCCCTCTCCATACATGTAGCAACCCTAAATTTTGACTCATGTCTTCAACTGTTGAATTGTTGTCATTGAATCATTAACGACACTTAACATTGAACAGCTTGCCGAACCATCCAACGTTTCCCCCCAAAACGACTTGGAATTATCTACTTTATCAACCAAGCAGTGAGTGTGTTTGATACCATGTTAGATTTTTGCATCAAACAACATTACACTTTGTGCACGAACAGGACACAGTATGCATTAGTGGAGTGTGTTGTTCCATATGCACATAATATTGCTTATTGGTCAAGCCCGGTTATGTATAACTCCATGGTATAATAAATCTAACATGGGAGTGATGCTAACATATGGTTACACTTTATGCTGAAATCACAGTGTAGTATAATGGACACATGTACTGAATCCTGACTGAGATTTGTCATTACTGCTTTGGTATATACATGGAGGTAGACCTCCATGATGTATACATTCAGACAATCTTTGGTGATAGTTTTATATTTCAGATGTTTTCACCTCAAGGATTATTTTAAGTTCTGAGAGAATTTGGACTAAATTCATACATACAGGTTTAAATTCATTGATTAATTCTGGTTATGAAGCCAAGGACTCTCAGCAGAAAAGCAAACTTAATCACTATGCTAGCCAAGAACCCCACAGACATGATGGAGAGAAGAAAAGGAAGGAAGTTTCAGTTTTAGATGTGGGAGAAAACCCCAGAGAATTAATACAGGGTAGGGACTGAAAACCAGGGTCCTAGAGGTGGAAGGCAAGGAAAAAAACCACTTTGCCAACCCGACAGCCCAGGAAAGTTTATTACAAATGAAACTGTCATAACGTAGGTGACTGTGATGAATGCTGGGTTCTCCCCTTGCCCTTGCACTGCTAGCGTATCAAGCTGTTACATGCAAATTATGGTCCGATAAGCAAACAAAAAGAAAATAATATATAGGCCTAAATTATAGATATTAGATCTAACTTCAAATTCACAAAAATCATTAAACAAATTCTTGATATTGCACAGTAAACTTCAGGAAAGAAACATTATGAATATGAAGACCTTGTTTCAATTCAGCATGCTTGGGCCAAACTTTTTTTTTTAAATTGGTCTAAGATGTCCCAAGGTTTTGAAAAATCCTGGAGAGAACCTTGGAATGGATTTTGACAGCCATTTGAATATAATTACCACATGTCAATATCACTTAGGTGTAACACCTTTATCAAAAAAAGACTCCCGTTTATAGGGGAAAAAATGCTTTGAAAAGTGGGCCACTTGTTTTAGTTTTGCACATCCAGTCGATTCAGTGGAAATAATTCTTAAACTGGTGCAGTGGTACATTGATCCTCTGACCAGTGCTTGCACAAACTTCAGATTAACTGAGCTTCAGATTTGATAACATATTTATTTAGAAATTGGGTTGTTAAGTCTGCCCTATCTCTTCAAATGGTATCCCTTCAGCCTTGGGTTTCTAGCCCTTATAACACACTTACCTAAGTATCTAAAAGGAAAAAAGTAACATCTACATCAAGACATTTCTGCATGAAGGCCAAACGCCTCAGGCAAAAAAAAAAAAGAACTTCTAAATCCGAACATCATTTCTGGAATTTCATTCATGTATTTTAGAGTCCTTCTTATCAAATCCTCCCAGCATGATTGCAAGTAATGGCTACAAATCAAGGTGGAAACCAAACCACTTCTTATCAGATCTTTCTTTATTGCCTCCAGATTAAAAGACGATAAGCTTGATATCATTTCCATTCTCATAGCAGGATTACCACAGGCTTGATGGCATGGGTTTTTTTTATTACAGTTTGTTAGGCAATGCGCACACCTGTGTAAATTAACTCCATAGAAATTCCCAGCTAGTAAACTGATCAAGAGACAAGAAAAAGAAAAGAATGACTCAGAATAAAGAAGGTGATTCCACAAGAATGGGTTTTGTGTTTACTGTGAAGTCAAAGGCCTTCAGCTCTGTGACGCTGTAGAATGTTGATGAGATGACTAGACCTTTTCTCATGGTGCGGACATCTTGATTTTCTCCATTCTGACCCAATGCCACCAAACTGAGGTTGGAAGAAAAAACAGTCTGGTTCCTTTTTCAGTGCAATTTCATTACTGTTATTGTATACAGGGAACATGACCAACAAGGTGGCAGCTAGATAGAGGTCTAAGTACCATGGAGGAAGAAGATGACCCATGGTAAAACCACAGAGAATCACAGAATGGAGGTCCTTTCTTACTGTGATAAAAGTAAATTGCATGATGACAGACACTTTACACAACCACAGCACTGCACATGCTTAGCCTGGAAGGACAACAAGTGTGGTTTAGGGCACATTTTGATTGTCTTCAAATCTCGAAAAATGTTGCAGTCTGGAATTGTTCCTTTCCTTTTTAAGAGATGTTCCTGCACTTAAACACCTAAAGTGTGTTATAACTAGTGAGTAGTGATTGAAAAAATAAATAATTTGACTCTGGAAATTCATCCAGCGGAGCGGAACACATGGTTCGCCATTTTGCGGAGTCAAAAATAACCTCCAACAGTCATGAGTACAGTGCGTGAAATATAATTAAAACAGACCAAATGCAATTACAGATTTTATTAAAGATTTTATTAAATTATTCCATGATCCGGCACAATAACATATTTGCATTTGTTATCTTAAAATAATAATAATAATAACTGAAATGTTCCAATCAATTTTGTTAACAGCAAAAACAGTTCATATTTTAAGATTTTAAATTTTCAAACAGGCAATATTTTATCTAGTTTACAGTTTGATGTGTTCAAAACAGTTTGCAGTAGTATCACTCTAACTCTGGACCGAATAAAGATTAACCTACTTAAACTAAATAGTTTTTTGAATGCCACTCAAAACTTGAACTTATTCAAACAAAACCACTCCTGTGTAATCCAGCTAAGTTTCCTGCCAGATTGTGTCAATATCAACGATCTTTCACAAGACAAGATCATACATCAAATTCATTCACAGATGATAAAAATCCATCATATTATGGCATAACTTTTAGTATCATTCAAAGGTGTGAAGTGTCATATCTGTACTTTTTGTTATGCCAAGTGATTTATGCAATGTTTGTTTTCCAAACTGGTAAACCACAGTACAATATCATTTGCAAGACTGTATTCATACAAAATTTAACTCTCCCTGCAAAAGTGTGGCATAAACAAATAAAGCGTCATTGAAATTTTTTTTTTTTTGGGGGGGTGTGTTGGACGTGCATCTATTTCATCTATAAAGTGAAACTTCCTTTCAATGATGACAATTTAGTTCCAACTTTTGGACTCCGAGTCGTCACAGAAGAGTGGCCATACAGTGGCACCATTGAAAGACATCTCTCTCAACTGACTATTGTGAAATATTATGGTCGTAAAAACCAGCGTTCCAAAAAGAGATAGTTAATCTGTGGATTTAACACTCTTCGAGATTGGCGCCCTCGTTTTCTTTTATGGTATTGACGGGTAATTTCTGATCAGACTTTTGGTCTCCTGATGGTCGAGTTATTTGGCGGACAAAGAAAACACATCATCAATTTGTTAGTGCTCCTTGTCAAGCGTCAACAGTTATTGGTTTTTCAACTATGGAAATTCCCTTCCAAAACTGCACCCTGATGTCATTTTTTTGTACACAACTGAATAGAGAAGCAATGCTTGGGCTTCTTAACATAATTCTACATCAGTGTTACAAAATAAAGAGTTTTTATTATAAAGAAAGCCTGTTTTTTCCAGTATTTTCAGTGTTGTTTTAGCAGGATTTAACACCATTTTGTGTGTAAAACTGTGGTTTTCAGTAAACCCGAGTCACTTCAACTCACTGTAAACACAAACAGCCACCGTGTGACCTTCTTAATCAAATTGTTGCTGAGGTCGGTTCTGCTCTAATTAATTATCTAAAACTTAATCCAGTTGGACCTCGTTAAGGCTTGAACTCTAAGGATTGAAAGAAGATGCTCGCCAATCATAATCCGGCTCACATACCTTGTGAGCTTTCAAGTTATGCATTGCACGTATCTCCTAACGCCCAATATTGAGAGAAAGTCAAGTAAACAGTAAACAAGAGCAGATTGAGCCATAACTAAATTGATAAGAGGAATGAAATTAGACCCTAGGCCCAAATTCATAGAGATGTATAAGCAGAGAGTTAGGTTTATCAACTTTCTGCTGAGCAAAAAATAACCAGGATACCAGTCACAGATTGTGCATAAGACATGGTACTTTAGCCGGTAACCTTATTCTGGTAAGCATAATTTTTTGAGCCTCGCTACTTTTTGTGGTTCAGCACAATGAAATTGGGCCGTGGTCTGAAAGGTCGAAGAATCTACGCAACTATGAAAGTCCATATGGCGACTAGCTTCATGATGATTATCATATAGAACAGGAGGAGTGGACTGAACCAAATTTCGCTACGTGTTTTAAATGATGATTTGGTGCGCTGCTTTAGGTTCTGCTTTAGTTTTCCACTGATCAGGCATCTTAGGGTTATGAAAAAGAAGGTTGTAATAGGAAAACAAGGAGATGTAATAGGAACAAACTAATGATGGTCGCCTGACCAAGAGAGGCCTAGCACTACTTCATTAGCACTCTCATCCATACACTCCCGCTTTGCTGAGATGTGGATCAAGGAGCCATTTCAAAAGCTTTTTCCACGTATTGCATCTCTTTGGAACTCCTTTGGAGTGCATGTTTCCCCTCCATCCTACAATCCAGACTGTTTTTAAGAGGAATATCAATTCCTTCCTTCAGTTCCTCTGACTTATTTTCATCTTGAATGTTTTCTTTTTGTAGCAAGAGTAGCTTTTTAGCCTTGTTTGGTAAATATTTTGCCATCTTTTTTTCAGGCATGGTGGTCGGCTATTGAAACAAGGTTGACCGGGTACAATAGACAGCACAAACATGGCAGATGTTCTGAAAGAGCCCCTGGCAATTTTCCCCCTTAAAAATTTCCATTTTCAGTTAATTCGTTTGACCCACCCACCCACAATTTCAAAGAAAAAAAAGATGTGCATTTTTACAAATTAATTATTCTTAATCTTTCTGGAATTTCGGCTGTATCCTTGTACTCTGTATTTTTGTCATCTTTTTCTTCTGATGTATCAGTGTTAGCGCCAAGTGCACTTCTGGTGGATTTGTGTGCTTCATAAATTAAATTTGTCATTATTATTAGTTATGTACCGTGGAAGTCGGATGCTTTTTCTGTTGCCAACTCATCAAAATATCTGGATTTGAAATGATACTGTTCTCAATTTCAGTCACGGGGTAGTAAGCATAAAAGAAGGAAACAAATGAGGGTGACAGCGCTTATTGGTTCAGTTACGCTTGACAGACAAAACGTCTAGATAAATTACAAACTACTAAACAGCAATGCTAAAAGATGATCCAAGGGATCAGAACCATTTCCCGAATGACATGGGATGGTTTGACCTTCTATTTATGATTTTATTACAGTGGTTTTTTTTCTTCAATTTAAGCTATGTGGAATTGGATTACTTACAAACGAGGTATTCTTTGGTCATACTAAGTATAACAAAGAAGAACTGGCCTTTGTTGTAGGTCTCGATACCCAGTTCTGGAACTGCAGGCTTGAGGCCAGTGATTTTAGGGGCAGGGACAGTAAACTCCTGAGAGGACTAGCTCAGTGGTCTTGTGTTTTTCACTTGAATAATAATAATACATTACTGTGTTAGATATTTCCATAAAGAAGTTCAAATGTTAACTTTGAGTCTGATAAATATCTTTCAATTCTGTTTAGCTTGAGATAAAGACCATGTAACCTTTATTTACCAATAGAGGGACCTTGTACATTGCAGGGTCTTTTTGGCAGGCACGATTCTACACTGGTCATAAAGGAAATATTACATTTTGTGTCTGAACTGCTACATGAATTAAAGAGTCTCAACAAAATAACAGCTGAACAAGTTTCAAAATGTGCCCCCTTTCTTCATACCAAAAGTTGATAAAATTAGACAGTGCAATCTCAAAAAACATATGATTTTATGTTTTCTTTCATTGGGCTGTTTACAAATTGTGCCTGCAGAAAGTCCAGGCTCTGTGGCTCTTTTGTAAACATGTGATGTCACAAGTTAAATGGTCTACACCCATGCCATAAGACAGTGAGTTAAATCTTCTCTTGCTGCTTGTTCAAATCAAAACAGTTAACATGTTCAAATTGTGAGGACAAGTTTTTACTCATTTTGATTCTCACTTCTAAAATAATTTCTTAAATTTCTAGTCCAGTAAAAAATTTTGAGCTACAAGCCCCACTACAATTTTGAGCCTTGCTGTCTATGATTTATTACAAGTGGATAGAAAAAGTACTTCAACCTGACAGGGTTCGGCTGCAAAAGAGTTATTGAAAAAGACAAAAGTTCTGACAAAAAATTCTACTTACAGTGAAACAAAACCCAGGCTGTACTCCACCACCTTGTCTTGTCATTGAGACATTGATTTTCATCGGACATATGAGCACATTCTATGTAATCCCATCAGTCTGCTGAGTTTCTTTAACCCCCAAAACACCTTAAAGATTTGTTTCCAAGAAACTGAAGTCTTATAATTGATCCAAGACACATCTTCATTTCCCAACTGCATGCACACTCGGTACTAGTCAGCAGTTTCCATTGTGTACACTCGCATTAGTCATGGCAAGACTAGGACATCTCTTGATGTTATAAGACGTTTACATGGAGAAGCCTAACAACTGCAGATGTGATTTAATCTGATTTTCTCTGGAATCCCACAAGGAAACCACTTAAACTAATTCCATTCAATCACAACATGATACCTTTGCTCTGTAATTTACAACACACACTGGAACGCCATGGTTAATCCACTAAGCCATGGTTAATCCTCTACTCCAGTCTGGTTTAATGAGGATTTGGGGGTTTGATCACTGGCCTCCCTCTACTAAACCAGTGTTGGTGGTTTAATCCATCCAAAGTATTCAGACATCCCATTCAAGACATTGCATGGGCGTGAACATGAGATTGCAAACTTAAAACGAATATGCAACAGTGATTAAATCTGAGCTGAAGTCTGGATAACCATGTCAGACTGTGTTTTCAAGTAACTTTTCAGTCTTTAAGATGTATGATTGTGAAAAATAATGTTTATTTTACAACATGGCAAAAGAAAATGCAAATTTTACACAAAGTTTTGACTGTTTTGATGATTACTACTCAGGAGCCCAAAATAATTTTTAAAAATAATGTTCATGTTTTTTTCACAAACTTGCGTGGGAAAAGTAGCATTTAATTAAGTCTGGTTTTATCAATCATATCACAATGCAACGTGTGCTAATCAAATGAAATGCAATACTGAAATTAAATCGAGCATACACTTATTAGTGTGGATTGTCTTTCACAACAATGAAACTCTGCAGTCAAACTGGTGAACACAGGCCTGAAATTTACCATGGCCTCCATCCCCCTGGTCTTGGCTTTGGTGCCCTTTCAAAAATTTCCCATGCTTTCAGATTTTCCAATGGAAGTGCCCTTTGCAAAATGAGAATGGGCCTTGCCCCCTCAAAATGGAAATTCCAAGTGTGCAAACAGCTTCAAAATTTGCCAGAAAAAAGGCAAAGCTACTCAAAAATACTGCTCTAGATCTCGACACTTGTTCATCTTAACATGTTTGGGAGTAAGAGCCAAGTCTCTACAAATATTGTCATTATTAACAAACTAACTAGAGGAGTTTTTTTGAAGAAGAACTCTTGAAAAGATGAGCAACAAACCCTATGATTCTAAGAATACATATAAAAAGGCCATGCGATGTATTTTCTGTAATAGCAGAGAACAGTTCTGGATCAAAAATCTGAAAAAAAATCTCAACACCATTTTGAAGACTCCTTCAACATCAAGACAAAGCAAAATGCACGAGTCGCCCAACAGTTTTGAAAACCTTTAAGTCAACACTTTTTCCCCATCCCATTTTCATGAAGAACAAATACGCATATTGTGTATATATACCCAGTGCAATGAAAGAGAGAGTCATATGCTCCAGCAACCCATTGTTCCTCATGGAGCGAGTCCACAGTGACTAAAGCCCAAGCGACTGTACATGTTACCACCTCCCTGCCGATAAGCTGACTGTGGTTTCACAGGCTGTTTGGCGCATTCAATGGGTCGTTTCTGCTTTTTTTTTCTAGGTCAGGCATTCTAGTACAAAATGAAACGTGCATAGTATTGTGAGCCCAGGGAGGTGTTATTTGTGGTAGTGTTTTGCTCAGCTTTTTCAGAATGGCTGCTGTAGTAGGACTGCGTTGATTAAAAATGCAGTAATTCTGCTTTCAGGATGAATAAGAAACCTGCATGTAGTGTATCAAATGACAATTATGAATAATATTGCCAATTCTTTATGGAATAATCCGAGGTTCTCTATAGGCCTACACAGAGCTGCTATACTATTAGACATAGCATTTAGTTAATAAACAGCCAAAAAATAGGAAGAGTGATTTTAGATAAAATTGTAAGTTAGCGGACTGACATTTCGACACTAGCAGAGTCTTTCTAGGAGTCTAATAAAATTATTTAATTCCAGATAAACCAAGAAGAACAGTGTAAGTGGGAGTTTTAATCCTCCTGCAAGGCCTGGATTCCTAAATAAATATTGCTGAAGAATTTCTGGAATTTCTGGGAAAATGTTTCACATTATAACTAACAAATAGAGACGTCCCTTCTAAAAAGTGGTTTACTTTGCTAATAAAATTTTTATTTCATTTTAAAAATGAAGCCACAGTACAACAAAAGACATAAGCTTTTACATTTATCTGTTTTCCAGCTGTTGGTTATGTAGAGTCTGACAAGACTGTAGCGACAACCCCTAAACCATAAACCTATATTGAAATTCAAAGATATACTGGTAGATTAGCCTTGTTGTATGTTTTTTCCTTCAAATTTTAGCAAATGTATTCAGAAATATTTTGAAAAAATCTTAATTTTGGATAGCATGTCTTGTATGCACACAATTTTTCAGAAAGGAATGTCAAAAGATGCAAGCCTCTCAAAGAAATAAAATTATAATTTTTTGCATGAAAAGGATTCATTTTTCCTTTCAGCCTCCATTTGGGAAGATAGAATGAACAATTTTCAGCTATGGCTTTATTTTGAATTCGGATTACAGGGCTTGAAATTGGGGGGGGGGGAGAATACACAAGACCACAGGGCTTGTAGCTCAAAAATTTTTATTGGACCGGAATTTTGTTTACAAGACCAGTTTTGTTCACTGTTTTTATTTGAACAAGCACTGAGATTGTATCAGGGAAGATTCATCTCATTTCTCTTTTTGAAAGATATTTTACACACTCAAAGTCAGCATACATTTAATTTGTTTGTGTAAGCTATTACAATGTGAGGTAGAATTATTCAATTGAAAAACACAAGACAGCTGAACTTGTCCAGTCATGACTTTACTGGTTCGAAGCTAAAATCATTGGCCTCAGGAAAGCAGTCCAGTGTAAATTTTTAGCACCGTGGCAGAGAATTACAACAATCTTGCCATATTACAGTTTCACATTGATTTGAATGGGTAAAATAAAGCAGGTGTATGGTTCACAACTGTTCATTTGTCACACTTATTAAATCATGTAAGTTTTTACAAAATTTGCTGTTTTCTAGAGGCAAAATGGGACTAAGAGTATGATTTTCATAAAAGCGAGACCACCAACATAGGGCTAGATAGCTCACTTGGTAGAGTACTGGCAAGTTAGTCTGGAGGTCTTCAAGTCCCGCTCTAGTCAATTTTTCTTTGTGCTAACCCAAAAATATAGAATGATTTTCTCACACTCCCAGCACGATTGCAAGACAGTGAACCTGAACTATACCTAAGTAGCAGGTGTTTGAGACGGAAAGGCCTAGATGATTTAATGGAACAAACAACAGAAATGCATTCTGCTGAACTAAAAGCAAATGTACCTCATGATCCTGCACTTACGTTTGAACTCATAGCGCTTTGTGGATGGAATGCTTTATAGGCCTCACCTAAAATTGTATGAAACATTCCTCCATCCAAAAATATTGCATTTTTCCCAGGTGTCATAATGCCTTGGAGACTGATGTATGCTAAAAAAGCAACAAATTATTCTCATAGAAATTCTTAGGAAGCTGAAACATTTAGTTTATGTGAGAACAGAGTTCGGACATAATGACCTACATGTACTGTGCTCAGTTTTTGCATTCATCAAGTAATAAACCACAAAGGAAACTGAACAGGTAGGGCCTACATTTTTTAATAATTTGGGTTTGAAAAAAAAGAAAAACTGACAAGAGCAGGAGTAAGCAAGTGTTTATAATTAAATAGAATGGATATTGTACCCAGTTAAGTACATGGAATATGGAAGAACATGTCTGTTGCAACTTGCAAAATATTTCATTAAAATTTGTTTCTAGCCCAACTCAATGGTAACTTTTTGATAGTATTGGCAAAAATTGCCTATGTATGTAGACTACACTATCCTGACTATGTACAAACAAGTTATTTTCCGGAGAGATGAAAATTTGTAGGCCCTACATGTTTATGATTGCCTTCTTTATCATGAGAAAGACATTGAACCCCTGTAAAATTCACAGTTCACGATGGAACTATTAGTCACGGAGGTTAAAACAAAATCAAACCATCTTTTAAAAAAAGGAGCATTTTCGAACCTCACAATTTGAATTAAATGGACATCAAACCTGAGCTGCAATTTTGAAGCTTTTAGGCCTACCTGCATTGAATGTACCTTATGCAAGCCAACCACTTTCAACCCACAAGAAAATAAATGGGCTATGCCTACATTTTCGCCCAGAATTTTAACACAAGAACTACTGTTTTCAAAAAAGAAGGAAAAAAGAAAATGTTTATTTATGAGATACAAGTGTTGGCAGATTAAAAACACTGGAGACCCAAAGTTTGCTGAAGAAAGAAAAGAATTTTCTACTTATTTACTTGGCCAACATGCAATCAACCCGTGCACGACGCGATGGCAACGGTCAACATGACAACAGCAGAGCGCCCCGGCAATGCCCCGGCTCGGATCGCAGAACTCACGGTACAAACTAAATGAGCGACGCGCTCTGGATGAGAGCGCTTCCCGGAAGAAGAGAGAGAGAAAAACTACATCAACTTACGAGTCGTCGTATGCAAAATCTGCATTCAGCGTGTTCAAGTACAGGACCAGGGCCACAAGGCTGCAGCCAACAACGTCGTACATCTTCTTTCCGGTGAACAAATTATCAACGATGAAACTTCATATGGAGAGATTTATACGTCGAAAACATGATGAAAACTTTGTAATATCGCAGTCCATTCTATCCGAGATCTTCCGTGAAGCAGCTACACACACGGATGTTTGCATGCGTATTGATGCGCTTTTTACATGTACACAGCTCACACAGCATGCGCGCATGTGTTTTGTGTGAGATGCTTGTCAGACGTTCCGGTGACTGTTTCTTGTGTTTACATAGAGTTTGAATATAACAGCCGTCAACGAGTCACCGCAAAGTGGTTTATTTTTTTGCGCGCGTGGGGAGCGAAGGGTAAAAACTTGTTGAAGGCATCCGCAAGGGGATGGGATGACAGGAATGGTTTTGTAGAGATTGGCTGCAAGGAACGTAAGTTTGTTTCTTTCTGCCGATTGAAAACAGCAACTAAACTTCAACAACATTCAGTTTGTACTTTAAGCCTATAATGTCTTACTTTTTCGATGAAAATAATAAACTGAGTCTCTCATCTTAATAAATTTCCTTAGTCCTCCAAGTTTGAAGCCTTTCCTCCACTTAAAAAACAACAACAAAATAAAACAAACCTCCAAACCAAGTTGTAATCGCCATGGGCGCCTCCAAACACAGTAAGATGAGCCCCCCCCCCCCCCCCGCATAAAACCCTTCCGGCCGAAAGTTCCGCTGCCGAACCCCTTAAGGTATCCCTCCAAGTTTTAAGCCCTTTCTCCACCCCCAGTACTTTTCCTTTGTGGCTATCCCCCAATCTCCAATCCTCCCAATCCTCCAAACCAATCCTCCCAAAGAAAACTCCCTTTGCTGAGCCCCTAAATGTTACTGAATAATAATAATAATAGCCTAGTGGCTTCTTATATTATAGCGCTCAAATCCGTCACCCAGTGACGCTCATGGCGCTTCAACATTATTACCCCTGGTCACTGGGCCATTTATTTCATTCCTCCGAGTTTTAAGCCCTCCCCTCCTACAGTATTTCCCTTCCCTAAGCCCCACCTCCTCCCCCTCTTAAATTTCCCTCTGCCGAGTCCCCTCAATGTCCCCCTTCAAGTTTTAGCGCCCCGCCCCCGCCCTTCCAGCCCACGAGATTCTCCCCTCCGCTGAGCAACCCCGTTTTGATGCCTTCCCTTCCACCCCAATGCCACATATTTCACAATTTCATTAGACCTTTATCACACAGCCCTTTAATTCAGAAAATGGATATATTACTTTATTCTTAAAATTAGCAAATAATTATGTAGCCATTTTCTGTTCCTTGTCATTTTGCAAAACAACAAGTATTGTGACCCCGGTAATTCGGTTTTAAACTTTTTTTGATGTTTCTGTCGATGCATTAAAAAGTTACTCAGTTCAGTTAGTTTGTTGACATTGTGGCGAAATTATTGTTACTACTGCGTGATCGAGGTTTTGGTTTTCTCGGCAAATACCCAATGAAAAAAGGCGGGCTTTTCAACAACAAAACAACAAAAATTACATTAATGAATAATGCTGGCAAAAGTACACAAATACAATTTTCTTGCTAGTAACTGTGATATAGCAGCGTCAAGATTACCGTACTTATCATTGTAGGCATTAACTTCTTTAGATCCCTTCTCAACACCGTGTATAAACGCGCACGTCCAAAGTTCCTTAACTTCCCTCCATATTAATGTAGCGATTTTGATGGGTAACATGCCATTGGCAAATAATTATTAATCTTTTATGGGGGACACTTGTGTGTTTATTATGTCTGTGGTAAAAGCAATAACGGAAGACCTCTGTGCCTTATTTGTTGACATAAACGCATCAGTTTTTCACCAGTGCTGGGTGTATGGAGTAAAAAGTACTGGGTCCACTGGTGCCGATTACCGTCTGCCAGGCCAAATCGTGACATTGAACAACATACAGGAATTTGAGCGCTATTTGAACAAGAAGTATACAAACTGAATGGAGTACAAGGACTGACCTACATACACCCGTACACGTTTAAGCCCGGTTCATACTTCCTGCGAACGCGAATGCGAAGCGAATATTGACGTCACAAATCATGCAACGAATAATTTGCAGCAGTTGAAATGTGCTCAACTCCTGCGAAACTTTCGCTGCGAAAACGGCCCTGTGACGTCAAAATTCGCTTCGCATTCGCATTCGCAGGAAGTATGAACCGGGCTTAAGGCTTTCAAAAACACTTCTTCAGGATAGGCCTATTTAATAACAATTTTACATAATCATTCAGGTAAGAAGAATATCATAGCTGATAATAACACTGCACAAATTTCCTCTGCAATATTGAGCATTTAAAGCCCTTTTCACATCACAGAGCCGATTCCGGGGTATTTGAACCCCCCGCCGCTACCCCATTTTGTTTCCCACTTGATGCAACTTTCTTGGGACGAATGAACACTCAGCATGCTAACCCTCACTGGAGTTGTCTCGCTTAACCCTACTCCCAAGCAGGGGCAACTTGTCAAGGACAAATGCTATTTCCCAGGGAGTTTGCCAGGGTTACATATTCAAATGTGAAAGGGTCAATCAAATTTCCCTTCGATTTTCTTGGAAAATTCTCCTAGCATGAAAAGGGGCTTTAGAAATCTTAAAAACAAAACAAACAAACAAACAAACAAACAAACAAACTGACAAGGTTCACTCTTTTCTTATCTTCTGGTGGTACTTTCAATTTAATGGGTTAATCACAAAAACAGCTTGTTGCTGTGAAAACTTATTTGCCTGACCGCCCCCCCCAACCTACACCAATCACAACTTTCAAGAAGAATACAACATGAAATTAAACTACTTCCATTCTCATTGCAGCAAATTTATTGCATTTATTTATTACAATTACTTTATTTTATCTTGTAATGATTATAAACTAGAAACAAACATACATGCTGTTTTACAGCAATACTTGCAGCTGCTGTTCAAAAAACAGTTACAAAAATCTAGCAATTTTTTCAAAATAAAAATATAAAAACATGTTATTGAACAATGACCAGGTTTGTTCAACCCAGTTTTAGAAAATTTAAACAACTTTATTTTTATGAACCGTTTGTTCAATCCTGTTAATTTTTTTTAAAAACTTTATCTTTTGTGAATCGACATTCAATAGTTTATCCAAACACTTTTTCCTTTGCTTGGATCATACATTCCTTATCAAAAATGTTTCTCATACAAAAATTGCAATGACACAGTGACTGCATAAGCACACCTCACTGAATGTTTGAAAACAAAACATTTTTGTTCTATTAATGTTATCATAATTCTTCTAGAGATAAACCACATGTTAAAGAGTAAACAAAGTTATTACTATTAATTATCAAGTAATAAACCACAAGGGAAACTGACTGGGTAACTTTTTTCAAGTCCTGCTCAAGTCAATTTTTCTTTGTTCAAACCCAAATGATTACAAAAGTTACCCAGTCAGTTTCCCTTGTGGTTTATTACTTGATATTTATGATTAAAAAGTCGCATCCCCTTAAGGTGATCACGTGGCTGCCGCTTCCCAGGTTGTATCTTAAACTTGGGTGTGATCCCTGGCTACACGGCAGTTAACGGTTGCATGGCCTACGTTAATCCGGAGGTCGTTGGTTCAAGTCCCGCTCCAGTCAATTTTTCTTTGTTCAAACCCAAATTACTATTAATTATTTCACAAGTATCATATTACAAACCCAAACCATCTTTTTTTTAAATATTTTTTTAATGAAATATCGCCCAACTCACAAGGTCGGACGGCCACTTCAAGGTGAGGGCTACACTTGACTGAATTGGGCTGACAACCAAGATCAACTGCCACCAGGGTCACAATGCCACCTACTCCTGGGGCTGAAACAGGGTTACCCCATTCACAGTCCGTAAGGATATAGGCGTGGGTATCATCCACTAGGAGCCTGATTGATAGAGCAGAATGGACTGCCTTCCAAACTTTTTATGAAGCAATTATGGTTAAGTGCCTTGCTCAAGGGCACAAGTGTCATGACCGGGATTCGAACCCACACTCTGCTGCTGACAACACCGGAGCTTGGGTCTGATGAACTAAACCCCTCAACCATGACATGCCATCTACAGTACATTTGGAATCTAGCAAAAAGTACCATGTATATTGAAATGAGAAAGAAGCTCATGCGTTTGATGAAAACATACTAGTTAGGCCTATTTCTTTTATCCATTTTTAGACAGTGTTACTGCAAATTTTGCTTAAAAAAAGATTTTCTCAGAGATACGTTTTTCAGTCATAGATCTTTAATGTGTTAATTGGTACAAGTACTAACTTTATCAATAACTTTTCAGATTAAATTGTAATTTTGGATTGAACAAACAAAAGTTGACTGGAGCGGGACTTGAACCGGTGACCTCGGGACTAACATGCCAGCGCCCCTACTGACAGTGGGAGACCACCAACAATTATGGCTAGATTGCTGTTGGTAGAGTGCTGGCACATTAATCCGTAGTGTCATGACAAGTTGGAGACATCAATTAAATGTCTGCCTTAATGAGTAGGGTCATAGATTGGTTTTTATTAACGTAATGCTGAATAAAAGGCAAAAATAAGATAGATACAATAAAATTCACATGTGAAAGTTTCAGCTGAATACAGTGTCTACTTGGAATTTTCAAACAAACATCAAACACATCCACGCTTAGCGAGGTGACAGCGGGAAATCTGAGAAAAGATTCATTCTCAGATTCAAAAGTTTTTGGAAACCATATTACTACGAAGGAAATCCTTTCTCAAAACAATTTCACTTGAACAGCTGCAGTGCTTCTCACCAAGTAAGTTTTAAGGAGTTTTTTTTATAGTACTCTTTAATCTATAACCACGCATCAGCAAATTCAGTTAATTGTCAACATTTTCCAAAAGCCTGTTAATATTCATCTAGAGCGATTAACAAGTTTGAGTACTTAGTTATAATAAATCTCATTAGCAGCAAGGCAAAGCCAGCATTTATAAATTCCACTTTAATTATCCATCTTTTTTTCCAACTACACCTCACCAAGAGAGGGAGTTCTTCATTTCAGCTTGCTGATCGCCTCCATCAGTTGGTTCACCTCACCTTGAAAAAGAAAAGGGTACAAATTAATTTAGTTAAGAATAGAGGTGTGTATTCTCGCCAATCTGAAATGTTTTGGATCTAACCTTGCACCCATGACAGTGTGTGCTAAGCTCTGTGCTTCCTGGGTCCTGTGGAAATAAAAATCCATAGGCATACAACCCAAGTAGGATTCGAGCCCATGACCCAAGAATTATAGAGTAGATGTCTTAACCACTAGACCACTGAGTGTGTGCCCGGCGAGGATAGGCCAGCTTGAATCCTGTAATTAGCAAGGGATACCAATTGGGGTAGGGTACTACATCAAGTACACAATATTAAGCACACGCTGCATGCAGACGATCAAAAGTGCAAGCTGACAAAATACGCATCATCTCGACCAATCATAACAAAGGTATGGAAAGCTTACGTCACAGCACGTATATCCAATGCAATCGTTTTACCGATGAATCATTGGGCCTGTAAGACCAGTGCCTGTCTTTATCCTTGCAGATAAAGACAGGGGACTAGTCTAAGCTTGGCTTTATCAAGATGCTCAACAGAGGGCGCTATGTAAAACTAAAACTCAAAGTAAAAGCCATAACCAAATTGATGGGTTCAGAAGTGGCTATATCTGGCTTGCAGAAAAGTCCTATTCTTCATCTCTGTCATTGCTGCCCACAGCCACAGCTGTAGCCGAAGTCATTTGTCTGAAGTTTCTGCTTTGTTGCAGAAAACTGCCAAACCCATAGCCATTTGATTTGGACACTTCTTTTTTTATTAACCAAAAGCTGCCATCTGTTTTCTATTCATGGTGTTATTAAGGATTTATAAAAAACCAACGAGTGACATTTTTTCCTCCTTTATCAATAAGAACTTATTTTGCCCTCATTTACATACTCGATGGAAACTTGTGAATACCATGGCTTGGAAAAGAGTGAAATTAATAATGCAACATTTTTGTTAATAGCATCACATTTTGACCCTGTCAGAGTCTTTCTCAAAGACTGATTGAGAAATACTATACTACGGTTGAAATGTGAGGGCTAACAAATGTTTTTGCAATTGTACCCTAAGTCCTTTTGGTTGGTAAGCAGTTTGCAACAGTTATTTCTATTTTCTCATTTACAAGGAAAAACAAAAAAATTCTCAATAGCAAGGAAAACCCTTTTTTGATACTAAATAGCTCAATAAATTCTGAAAGCAATTTTTAGTTGACTTACCATATAATCCCACATCAGCCACCTTCAGTAAATGTCTCTAAAACATCAGATGTACGTGGCCTCCATGGTAAGTCATGCTCATTGAACCTAACTCCGCTTCAGGGTGTTGATAGAGACTCAAGCTGAAAATGAAAAAAGAAAAGTATGATTATAGTGAAAAACAGTCTACTTAAAAAATCAGTAATCGTCAGTGTCCAACAGTAGAAGATAGTCCTCCACATCAGTACTACCGGCTCCTTGGTCAATCAAGGTGCATGAACCTCACTCCTTCTGAAATGGGCAAACAAAAATTAAGTCAATTTATTGAAACTATTGTGTGAATCATTTGTGTCATTTAAATAGGTTTACAACTGTAAAAGACCACTAGATATTACAATTTGAGATCCGAGTTCCCCCTTGCTTCCCCTGGAACGTTTGGCTGCTGCAAGCGCAGTCGCGATGCTCTTTTGCACTATGCATGCATTCACTCTCATCTCTTTGTCATACTCATTCTAAATCAAAGCTACTTCTAAAACATTTAACTTCAGACAGCTTTCTTCAACTTACAACTCCCAATTTACACCGCTGTAAATTGAATTTAAGTAAGTTTCAAGTAAAGTGTCCAATTCAAGTTTTGTAACAAGTAACCAAATTCACAGAAATCTGGTTACTTGGAAGACCATCCGAAACGCGACTGAATTAAAAATATAACTTAAGTAAGCTTCAAGTAGTGTGTCTAAATATGTAATTTAACAAGTAACCAAATTCAAAGAAATCTGGTTACTTGGAAGACGATCCACGACGCGACTGAAGTGAAAATTATAACTACTCTAAAAATAATACAAAACTCCATCACGCTCATCTGCTTGCTACTAATAGCTGTGTGCGCATCGCTAGCATGGAACCTCCCAAGAACCTCCTACGTGACACCCTATTCATGAAACTCTTTCCGGTGGTCAGAGTTTCTACAAGTATATTTCTATTTATTAAAAATGACATTGATTAAGTTTTCTATCTACTATATCAAATAATGAGTTTTCTTGTGTAACTTATCTTGAATAGGCGTTCATCGTAGAAGATTCTCCATAGCGTCAGATGTACGTGGCCTCCATGGTAAGTCATGCTCATTGAACCTAACTCCATGTGAAGAAACCATCCGGGGTCATCATAGCTTCAGGGTGTTGATAGAGACTCAAGCTGGAAAATGAAAAAAGAAAAGTATGATTATAGTGAAAAACAGTCTACTTAAAAAATCAGTAATCGTCAGTGTCCAACAGTAGAAGATAGTCCTCCACATCAGTACTACCGGCTCCTTGGTCAATCAAGGTGCATGAACCTCACTCCTTCTGAAATGGGCAAACAAAAATTAAGTCAATTTATTGAAACTATTGTGTGAATCATTTGTGTCATTTAAATAGGTTTACAACTGTAAAAGACCACTAGATATTAAAATTTGAGATCCGAGTTCCCCCTTGCTTCCCCTGCAAGCGCAGTCGCGATGCTCTTTTGCACTATGCATGCATTCACTCTCATCTCTTTGTCATACTCATTCTAAATCAAAGCTACTCCTAAAACATTTAACTTCAGACAGCTTTCTTCAACTTACAACTCCCAATTTACACCGCTGTAAATTGAATTTAAGTAAGTTTCAAGTAAAGTGTCCAATTCAAGTTTTTTAACAAGTAACCAAATTCACAGAAATCTGGTTACTTGGAAGACGATCCGCGACGCGACTGATTTAAAAGTATAACTAAAGTAAGCTTCAAGTAGTGTGTCTAAATATGTAATTTAACAAGTAACCAAATTCAAAGAAATCTGGTTACTTGGAAGACGAACCACGACGCGACTGAAGTGAAAATTATAACTACTCTAAAAATAATACAAACTCCATCACGCTCATCTGCTTGCTACTGATAGCTGTGTGCGCATCGCTAGCATGGAACCTCCCAAGAACCTCCTACTATTCCCCTACGTGACACCCTATTCATGAAACTCTTTCCGGTGGTCAGAGTTTCTACAAGTATATTTCTATTTATTAAAAATGACATTGATTAAGTTTTCTATCTACTATAGGCCTATCAAATAATGAGTTTTCTTGTGTAACTTATCTTGAATAGGCGTTCATCGTAGAAGATTCTCCATAGTGTCAGATGTACGTGGCCTCCATGGTAAGTCATGCTCATTGAACCTAACTCCATGTGAAGAAACCATCCGGGGTCATCATAGCTTCAGGGTGTTGATAGAGACTCAAGCTGAAAATGAAAAAAGAAAAGTATGATTATAGTGAAAAACAGTCTACTTAAAAAATCAGTAATCGTCAGTGTCCAACAGTAGAAGATAGTCCTCCACATCAGTACTACCGGCTCCTTGGTCAATCAAGGTGCATGAACCTCACTCCTTCTGAAATGGGCAAACAAAAATTAAGTCAATTTATTGAAACTATTGTGTGAATCATTTGTGTCATTTAAATAGGTTTTCAACTGTAAAAGACCACTAGATATTAAAATTTGAGATCCGAGTTCCCCCTTGCTTCCCCTGGAACGTTTGGCTGCTGCAAGCGCAGTCGCGATGCTCTTTTGCACTATGCATGCATTCACTCTCATCTCTTTGTCATACTCATTCTAAATCAAAGCTACTTCTAAAACATTTAACTTCAGACAGCTTTCTTCAACTTACAACTCCAGATTTACACCGCTGTAAATTGAATTTAAGTAAGTTTCAAGTAAAGTGTCTAATTCAAGTTTTTTAACAAGTAACCAAATTCACAGAAATCTGGTTACTTGGAAGACGATCCGCGACGCGACTGATTTAAAAGTATAACTAAAGTAAGCTTCAAGTAGTGTGTCTAAATATGTAATTTAACAAGTAACCAAATTCAAAGAAATCTGGTTACTTGGAAGACGATCCACGACGCGACTGAAGTGAAAATTATAACTACTCTAAAAATAATACAAACTCCATCACGCTAATCTGCTTGCTACTAATAGCTGTGTGCGCATCGCTAGCATGGAACCTCCCAAGAACCTCCTACTATTCCCCTACGTGACACCCTATTCATGAAACTCTTTCCGGTGGTCAGAGTTTCTACAAGTATATTTCTATTTATTAAAAATGACATTGATTAAGTTTTCTATCTACTATATCAAATAATGAGTTTTCTTGTGTAACTTATCTTGAATAGGCGTTCATCGTAGAAGATTCTCCATAGCGTCAGATGTACGTGGCCTCCATGGTAAGTCATGCTCATTGAACCTAACTCCATGTGAAGAAACCATCCGGGGTCATCATAGATTCAGGGTGTTGATAGAGACTCAAGCTGGAAAATGAAAAAAGAAAAGTATGACTATAGTGAAAAATAGTCTACTTAAAAAATCAGTAATCGTCAGTGTCCAAGAGTAGAAGATAGTCCTCCACATCAGTACTACCGGCTCCTTGGTCAATCAAGGTGCATGAACCTCACTCCTTCTGAAATGGGCAAACAAAAATTAAGTCAATTTATTGAAACTATTGTGTGAATCATTTGTGTCATTTAAATAGGTTTACAACTGTAAAAGACCACTAGATATTAAAATTTGAGATCCGAGTTCCCCCTTGCTTCCCCTGGAACGTTTGGCTGCTGCAAGCGCAGTCGCGATGCTCTTTTGCACTATATGCATGCATTCACTCTCATCTCTTTGTCATACTCATTCTAAATCAAAGCTACTTCTAAAACATTTAACTTCAGACAGCTTTCTTCAACTTACAACTCCCAATTTACACCGCTGTAAATTGAATTTAAGTAAGTTTCAAGTAAAGTGTCCAATTCAAGTTTTTTAACAAGTAACCCAATTTACAGAAATCTGGTTACTTGGAAGACGATCCGCGACGCGACTGATTTAAAAGTATAACTAAAGTAAGCTTTAAGTAGTGTGTCTAAATATGTAATTTAACAAGTAACCAAATTCAAAGAAATCTGGTTACTTGGAAGACGATCCACGACGCGACTGAAGTGAAAATTATAACTACTCTAAAAATAATACAAACTCCATCACGCTCATCTGCTTGCTACTAATAGCTGTGTGCGCATCGCTAGCATGGAACCTCCCAAGAACCTCCTACTATTCCCCTACGTGACACCCTATTCATGAAACTCTTTCCGGTGGTCAGAGTTTCTACAAGTATATTTCTATTTATTAAAAATGACATTGATTAAGTTTTCTATCTACTATAGGCCTATCAAATAATGAGTTTTCTTGTGTAACTTATCTTGAATAGGTGTTCATCGTAGAAGATTCTCCATAGCGTCAGATGTACGTGGCCTCCATGGTAAGTCATGCTCATTGAACCTAACTCCATGTGAAGAAACCATCCGGGGTCATCATAGCTTCAGGGTGTTGATAGAGACTCAAGCTGGAAAATGAAAAAAGAAAAGTATGATTATAGTGAAAAACAGTCTACTTAAAAAATCAGTAATCGTCAGTGTCCAACAGTAGAAGATAGTCCTCCACATCAGTACTACCGGCTCCTTGGTCAATCAAGGTGCATGAACCTCACTCCTTCTGAAATGGGCAAACAAAAATTAAGTCAATTTATTGAAACTATTGTGTGAATCATTTGTGTCATTTAAATAGGTTTACAACTGTAAAAGACCACTAGATATTAAAATTTGAGATCCGAGTTCCCCCTTGCTTCCCCTGCAAGCGCAGTCGCGATGCTCTTTTGCACTATGCATGCATTCACTCTCATCTCTTTGTCATACTCATTCTAAATCAAAGCTACTTCTAAAACATTTAACTTCAGACAGCTTTCTTCAACTTACAACTCCCAATTTACACCGCTGTAAATTGAATTTAAGTAAGTTTCAAGTAAATTGTCCAATTCAAGTTTTTTAACAAGTAACCAAATTCACAGAAATCTGGTTACTTGGAAGACGATCCGCGACGCGACTGATTTAAAAGTATAACTAAAGTAAGCTTCAAGTAGTGTGTCTAAATATGTAATTTAACAAGTAACCAAATTCAAAGAAATCTGGTTACTTGGAAGACGATCCACGACGCGACTGAAGTGAAAATTATAACTACTCTAAAAATAATACAAACTCCATCACGCTCATCTGCTTGCTACTAATAGCTGTGTGCGCATCGCTAGCATGGAACCTCCCAAGAACCTCCTACTATTCCACTACGTGACACCCTATTCATGAAACTCTTTCCGGTGGTCAGAGTTTCTACAAGTATATTTCTATTTATTAAAAATGACATTGATTAAGTTTTCTATCTACTATATCAAATAATGAGTTTTCTTGTGTAACTTATCTTGAATAGGCGTTCATCGTAGAAGATTCTCCATAGCGTCAGATGTACGTGGCCTCCATGGTAAGTCATGCTCATTGAACCTAACTCCATGTGAAGAAACCATCCGGGGTCATCATAGCTTCAGGGTGTTGATAGAGACTCAAGCTGGAAAATGAAAAAAGAAAAGTATGATTATAGTGAAAAACAGTCTACTTAAAAAATCAGTAATCGTCAGTGTCCAACAGTAGAAGATAGTCCTCCACATCAGTACTACCGGCTCCTTGGTCAATCAAGGTGCATGAACCTCACTCCTTCTGAAATGGGCAAACAAAAATTAAGTCAATTTCTTGAAACTATTGTGTGAATCATTTGTGTCATTTAAATAGGTTTACAACTGTAAAAGACCACTAGATATTAAAATTTTAGATCTGAGTTCCCCCTTGCTTCCCCTGGAACGTTTGGCTGCTGCAAGCGCAGTCGCGATGCTCTTTTGCACTATGCATGCATTCACTCTCATCTCTTTGTCATACTCATTCTAAATCAAAGCTACTTCTAAAACATTTAACTTCAGACAGCTTTCTTCAACTTACAACTCCCAATTTACACCGCTGTAAATTGAATTTAAGTAAGTTTAAAGTAAAGTGTCCAGTTCAAGTTTTTTAACAAGTAACCAAATTCACAGAAATCTGGTTACTTGGAAGACGATCCGCGACGCGACTGATTTAAAAGTATAACTAAAGTAAGCTTCAAGTAGTGTGTCTAAATATGTAATTTAACAAGTAACCAAATTCAAAGAAATCTGGTTACTTGGAAGACGATCCACGACGCCACTGAAGTAAAAATTATAACTACTCTAAAAATACATATTCGGTTTGCAGTAACACCATGTGTACATCTACTAGCTGTGTAGATTTGTTCTTTGAGAACTAGGTGTTGCTTTTTAATTCTACTGCCGCGGATTAGATTTGGAATCGGGAGACTATTCAGGAGACTACTTAGTTCTGAAAAGAACTGTCCAGCTTATTAGCTACTACCTGGGCGGAAGGTAAGAAATCGGCCGGGACTACTACTTTAGCTAAATAGTGGATCGGATCGAGGGGACTTCTCGTTAAAAACTTCACTGCCGCGGAGTGAGTTCTTAAATTTGGTCTCAACATTTTGACTAGCTTGCTCTAGTCATCGTCAGGAGCAATGACGATGACTAGAGCAAGCTAGTCGAAACGTTAGTCGAAACGTTGAGACCAAATTTAAGAACTCACTCCGCGGCAGTGAAGTTTTTAACGAGAAGTCCCCTCGATCCGATCCACTATTAAGCTAAAGTAGTAGTCCCGGCCGATTTCCGACCCTCAGCCCAGGTAGTAGCTAATAAGCTGGACAGTTCTTTTCAGAACTAAGTAGTCTCACGAAGTAGTCTCCCGATTCCAAATCTACTCCGCGGCAGTAGAATTAAAAAGCAAGACCTAGTTCTCAAAGAACAAATCTACACAGCTAGTAGATATACACATGGTGTTACCGCAAACCAAATATATATTGATACCTCACCATGCAAAGCCTCAAAAAGTATATATATAAAAATAAATAAAAACTCCATCACGCTCATCTTGCTCGTCTGCTTGCTACTAATAGCTGTGTGGGCATCGCTAGCATGCAACCTCCCAAGAACCTCCTACTATTCCCCTACTTGACACCCTATTCATGAAACTCTTTCCGGTGGTCAGAGTTTCTACAAGTATATTTCTATTTATATAAAATGACATTGATTAGGTTTTCTATCTAAATGATAAAATAATTGTGTAACTTATCTCGAATAGGCGTTCATCGTAGAAGATTATACATAGCATCAGATGTACGTGGCCTCCATGGTAAGTCATGCTCATTGAACCTAACTCCATGTGAAGAAACCATCCGGGGTCATCATAGCTTCAGGGTGTTGATAGAGACTCAAGCTGGAAAATGAAAAAAGAAAAGTATGATTATAGTGAAAAACAGTCTACTTAAAAAATCAGTAATCGTCAGTGTCCAACAGTAGAAGATAGTCCTCCACATCAGTACTACCGGCTCCTTGGTCAATCAAGGTGCATGAACCTCACTCCTTCTGAAATGGGCAAACAACAATTAAGTCAATTTCTTGAAACTATTGTGTGAATCATTTGTGTCATTTAAATAGGTTTACAACTGTAAAAGACCACTAGATATTGAAATTTGAGATCCGAGTTCCCCCTTGCTTCCCCTGCAAGCGCAGTCACGATGCTCTTTTGCACTATGCATGCATTCACTCTCATCTCTTTGTCATACTCATTCTAAATCAAAGCTACTTCTAAAACATTTAACTTCAGACAGCTTTCTTCAACTTACAACTCCCAATTTACACCGCTGTAAATTGAATTTAAGTAAGTTTCAAGTAAAGTGTCCAATTCAAGTTTTTTAACAAGTAACCAAATTCACAGAAATCTGGTTACTTGGAAGACGATCCGCGACGCGACTGATTTAAAAGTATAACTAAAGTAAGCTTCAAGTAAAGTGTCCAATTCAAGTTTTTTAACAAGTAACCAAATTCACAGAAATCTGGTTACTTGGAAGACGATCCGCGACGCGACTGATTTAAAAGTATAACTAAAGTAAGCTTCAAGTAGTGTGTCTAAATATGTAATTTAACAAGTAACCAAATTCAAAGAAATCTGGTTACTTGGAAGACGATCCACGACGCGACTGAAGTGAAAATTATAACTACTCTAAAAATAATACAAACTCCATCACGCTCATCTGCTTGCTACTAATAGCTGTGTGCGCATCGCTAGCATGGAACCTCCCAAGAACCTCCTACTATTCCCCTACGTGACACCCTATTCATGAAACTCTTTCCGGTGGTCAGAGTTTCTACAAGTATATTTCTATTTATTAAAAATGACATTGATTAAGTTTTCTATCTACTATATCAAATAATGAGTTTTCTTGTGTAACTTATCTTGAATAGGCGTTCATCGTAGAAGATTCTCCATAGCGTCAGATGTACGTGGCCTCCATGGTAAGTCATGCTCATTGAACCTAACTCCATGTGAAGAAACCATCCGGGGTCATCATAGCTTCAGGGTGTTGATAGAGACTCAAGCTGGAAAATGAAAAAAGAAAAGTATGGTTATAGTGAAAAAGAGTCTACTTAAAAAATCAGTAATCGTCAGTGTCCAACAGTAGAAGATAGTCCTCCACATCAGTACTACCGGCTCCTTGGTCAATCAAGGTGCATGAACCTCACTCCTTCTGAAATGGGCAAACAAAAATTAAGTCAATTTATTGAAACTATTGTGTGAATCATTTGTGTCATTTAAATAGGTTTACAACTGTAAAAGACCACTAGATATTAAAATTTGAGATCCGAGTTCCCCCTTGCTTCCCCTGCAAGCGCAGTCGCGATGCTCTTTTGCACTATGCATGCATTCACTCTCATCTCTTTGTCATACTCATTCTAAATCAAAGCTACTCCTAAAACATTTAACTTCAGACAGCTTTCTTCAACTTACAACTCCCAATTTACACCGCTGTAAATTGAATTTAAGTAAGTTTCAAGTAAAGTGTCCAATTCAAGTTTTTTAACAAGTAACCAAATTCACAGAAATCTGGTTACTTGGAAGACGATCCGCGACGCGACTGATTTAAAAGTATAACTAAAGTAAGCTTCAAGTAGTGTGTCTAAATATGTAATTTAACAAGTAACCAAATTCAAAGAAATCTGGTTACTTGGAAGACGATCCACGACGCGACTGAAGTGAAAATTATAACTACTCTCAAAATAATACAAACTCCATCACGCTCATCTGCTTGCTACTGATAGCTGTGTGCGCATCGCTAGCATGGAACCTCCCAAGAACCTCCTACTATTCCCCTACGTGACACCCTATTCATGAAACTCTTTCCGGTGGTCAGAGTTTCTACAAGTATATTTCTATTTATTAAAAATGACATTGATTAAGTTTTCTATCTACTATATCAAATAATGAGTTTTCTTGTGTAACTTATCTTGAATAGGCGTTCATCGTAGAAGATTCTCCATAGCGTCAGATGTACGTGGCCTCCATGGTAAGTCATGCTCATTGAACCTAACTCCATGTGAAGAAACCATCCGGGGTCATCCTAGCTTCAGGGTGTTGATAGAGAATCAAGCTGGAAAATGAAAAAAGAAAAGTATGATTATAGTGAAAAAGAGTCTACTTAAAAAATCAGTAATCGTCAGTGTCCAACAGTAGAAGATAGTCCTCCACATCAGTACTACCGGCTCCTTGGTCAATCAAGGTGCATGAACCTCACTCCTTCTGAAATGGGCAAACAAAAATTAAGTCAATTTATTGAAACTATTGTGTGAATCATTTGTGTCATTTAAATAGGTTTACAACTGTAAAAGACCACTAGATATTAAAATTTGAGATCCGAGTTCCCCCTTGCTTCCCCTGCAAGCGCAGTCGCGATGCTCTTTTGCACTATGCATGCATTCACTCTCATCTCTTTGTCATACTCATTCTAAATCAAAGCTACTCCTAAAACATTTAACTTCAGACAGCTTTCTTCAACTTACAACTCCCAATTTACACCGCTGTAAATTGAATTTAAGTAAGTTTCAAGTAAAGTGTCCAATTCAAGTTTTTTAACAAGTAACCAAATTCACAGAAATCTGGTTACTTGGAAGACGATCCGCGACGCGACTGATTTAAAAGTATAACTAAAGTAAGCTTCAAGTAGTGTGTCTAAATATGTAATTTAACAAGTAACCAAATTCAAAGAAATCTGGTTACTTGGAAGACGATCCACGACGCGACTGAAGTGAAAATTATAACTACTCTAAAAATAATACAAACTCCATCACACTCATCTGCTTGCTACTAATAGCTGTGTGCGCATCGCTAGCATGGAACCTCCCAAGAACCTCCTACTATTCCCCTACGTGACACCCTATTCATGAAACTCTTTCCGGTGGTCAGAGTTTCTACAAGTATATTTCTATTTATTAAAAATGACATTGATTAAGTTTTCTATCTACTATATCAAATAATGAGTTTTCTTGTGTAACTTATCTTGAATAGGCGTTCATCGTAGAAGATTCTCCATAGCGTCAGATGTACGTGGGCTCCATGGTAAGTCATGCTCATTGAACCTAACTCCATGTGAAGAAACCATCCGGGGTCATCATAGCTTCAGGGTGTTGATAGAGACTCAAGCTGGAAAATGAAAAAAGAAAAGTATGATTATAGTGAAAAACAGTCTACTTAAAAAATCAGTAATCGTCAGTGTCCAACAGTAGAAGATAGTCCTCCACATCAGTACTACCGGCTCCTTGGTCAATCAAGGTGCATGAACCTCACTCCTTCTGAAATGGGCAAACAAAAATTAAGTCAATTTATTGAAACTATTGTGTGAATCATTTGTGTCATTTAAATAGGTTTACAACTGTAAAAGACCACTAGATATTAAAATTTGAGATCCGAGTTCCCCCTTGCTTCCCCTGGAACGTTCGGCTGCTGCAAGCGCAGTCGCGATGCTCTTTTGCACTATGCATGCATTCACTCTCATCTCTTTGTCATACTCATTCTAAATCAAAGCTACTTCTAAAACATTTAACTTCAGACAGCTTTCTTCAACTTACAACTCCCAATTTACACCGCTGTAAATTGAATTGAAGTAAGTTTCAAGTAAAGTGTCCAATTCAAGTTTTTTAACAAGTAACCAAATTCACAGAAATCTGGTTACTTGGAAGACGATCCGCGACGCGACTGATTTAAAAGTATAACTAAAGTAAGCTTCAAGTAGTGTGTCTAAATATGTAATTTAACAAGTAACCAAATTCAAAGAAATCTGGTTACTTGGAAGACGATCCACGACACGACTGAAGTGAAAACTATAACTACTCTAAAAATAATACAAACTCCATCACGCTCATCTGCTTGCTACTAATAGCTGTGTGCGCATCGCTAGCATGGAACCTGCCAAGAACCTCCTACTATTCCCCTACGTGACACCCTATTCATGAAACTCTTTCCGGTGGTCAGAGTTTCTACAAGTATATTTCTATTTATTAAAAATGACATTGATTAAGTTTTCTATCTACTATATCAAATAATGAGTTTTCTTGTGTAACTTATCTTGAATAGGCGTTCATCGTAGAAGATTCTCCATAGCGTCAGATGTACGTGGGCTCCATGGTAAGTCATGCTCATTGAACCTAACTCCATGTGAAGAAACCATCCGGGGTCATCATAGCTTCAGGGTGTTGATAGAGACTCAAGCTGGAAAATGAAAAAAGAAAAGTATGATTATAGTGAAAAACAGTCTACTTAAAAAATCAGTAATCGTCAGTGTCCAACAGTAGAAGATAGTCCTCCACATCAGTACTACCGGCTCCTTGGTCAATCAAGGTGCATGAACCTCACTCCTTCTGAAATGGGCAAACAAAAATTAAGTCAATTTATTGAAACTATTGTGTGAATCATTTGTGTCATTTAAATAGGTTTACAACTGTAAAAGACCACTAGATATTAAATTTTGAGATCCGAGTTCCCCCTTGCTTCCCCTGCAAGCGCAGTCGCGATGCTCTTTTGCACTATGCATGCATTCACTCTCATCTCTTTGTCATACTCATTCTAAATCAAAGCTACTTCTAAAACATTTAACTTCAGACAGCTTTCTTCAACTTACAACTCCCAATTTACACCGCTGTAAATTGAATTGAAGTAAGTTTCAAGTAAAGTGTCCAATTCAAGTTTTTTAACAAGTAACCAAATTCACAGAAATCTGGTTACTTGGAAGACGATCCGCGACGCGACTTATTTAAAAGTATAACTAAAGTAAGCTTCAAGTAGTGTGTCTAAATATGTAATTTAACAAGTAACCAAATTCAAAGAAATCTGGTTACTTGGAAGACGATCCACGACGCGACTGAAGTGAAAATTATAACTACTCTAAAAATAATACAAACTCCATCACGCTCATCTGCTTGCTACTAATAGCTGTGTGCGCATCGCTAGCATGGAACCTCCCAAGAACCTCCTACTATTCCCCTACGTGACACCCTATTCATGAAACTCTTTCCGGTGGTCAGAGTTTCTACAAGTATATTTCTATTTATTAAAAATGACATTGATTAAGTTTTCTATCTACTATATCAAATAATGAGTTTTCTTGTGTAACTTATCTTGAATAGGCGTTCATCGTAGAAGATTCTCCATAGCGTCAGATGTACGTGGGCTCCATGGTAAGTCATGCTCATTGAACCTAACTCCATGTGAAGAAACCATCCGGGGTCATCATAGCTTCAGGGTGTTGATAGAGACTCAAGCTGGAAAATGAAAAAAGAAAAGTATGATTATAGTGAAAAACAGTCTACTTAAAAAATCAGTAATCGTCAGTGTCCAACAGTAGAAGATAGTCCTCCACATCAGTACTACCGGCTCCTTGGTCAATCAAGGTGCATGAACCTCACTCCTTCTGAAATGGGCAAACAAAAATTAAGTCAATTTATTGAAACTATTGTGTGAATCATTTGTGTCATTTAAATAGGTTTACAACTGTAAAAGACCACTAGATATTAAAATTTGAGATCCGAGTTCCCCCTTGCTTCCCCTGCAAGCGCAGTCGCGATGCTCTTTTGCACTATGCATGCATTCACTCTCATCTCTTTGTCATACTCATTCTAAATCAAAGCTACTTCTAAAACATTTAACATCAGACAGCTTTCTTCAACTTACAACTCCCAATTTACACCGCTGTAAATTGAATTTAAGTAAGTTTCAAGTAAAGTGTCCAATTCAAGTTTTTTAACAAGTAACCAAATTCACAGAAATCTGGTTACTTGGAAGACGATCCGCGACACGACTGATTTAAAAGTATAACTAAAGTAAGCTTCAAGTAGTGTGTCTAAATATGTTATTTAACAAGTAACCAAATTCAAAGAAATCTGGTTACTTGGAAGACGATCCACGACGCGACTGAAGTGAAAATTATAACTACTCTAAAAATAATACAAACTCCATCACACTCATCTGCTTGCTACTAATAGCTGTGTGCGCATCGCTTGCATGGAACCTCCCAAGAACCTCCTACTATTCCCCTACGTGACACCCTATTCATGAAACTCTTTCCGGTGGTCAGAGTTTCTACAAGTATATTTCTATTTATTAAAAATGACATTGATTAAGTTTTCTATCTACTATATCAAATAATGAGTTTTCTTGTGTAACTTATCTTGAATAGGCGTTCATCGTAGAAGATTCTCCATAGCGTCAGATGTACGTGGCCTCCATGGTAAGTCATGCTCATTGAACCTAACTCCATGTGAAGAAACCATCCGGGGTCATCATAGCCTCAGGGTGTTGATAGAGACTCAAGCTGGAAAATGAAAAAGAAAAGTATGATTATAGTGAAAAACAGTCTACTTAAAAAATCAGTAATCGTCAGTGTCCAAAAGTAGAAGATAGTCCTCCACATCAGTACTACCGGCTCCTTGGTCAATCAAGGTGCATGAACCTCACTCCTTCTGAAATGGGCAAACAAAAATTAAGTCAATTTATTGAAACTATTGTGTGAATCATTTGTGTCATTTAAATAGGTTTACAACTGTAAAAGACCACTAGATATTAAAATTTGAGATCCGAGTTCCCCCTTGCTTCCCCTGCAAGCGCAGTCGCGATGCTCTTTTGCACTATGCATGCATTCACTCTCATCTCTTTGTCATACTCATTCTAAATCAAAGCTACTTCTAAAACATTTAACTTCAGACAGCTTTCTTCAACTTACAACTCCCAATTTACACCGCTGTAAATTGAATTTAAGTAAGTTTCAAGTAAAGTGTCCAATTCAAGTTTTTTAACAAGTAACCAAATTCACAGAAATCTGGTTACTTGGAAGACGATCCGCGACGCGACTGATTTAAAAGTATAACTAAAGTAAGCTTCAAGTAGTGTGTCTAAATATGTAATTTAACAAGTAACCAAATTCAAAGAAATCTGGTTACTTGGAAGACGATCCGCGACGCGACTGATTTAAAAGTATAACTAAAGTAAGCTTCAAGTAGTGTGTCTAAATATGTTATTTAACAAGTAACCAAATTCAAAGAAATCTGGTTACTTGGAAGACGATCCACGACGCGACTGAAGTGAAAATTATAACTACTCTAAAAATAATACAAACTCCATCACCCTCATCTGCTTGCTACTAATAGCTGTGTGCGCATCGCTTGCATGGAACCTCCCAAGAACCTCCTACTATTCCCCTACGTGACACCCTATTCATGAAACTCTTTCCGGTGGTCAGAGTTTCTACAAGTATATTTCTATTTATTAAAAATGACATTGATTAAGTTTTCTATCTACTATATCAAATAATGAGTTTTCTTGTGTAACTTATCTTGAATAGGCGTTCATCGTAGAAGATTCTCCATAGCGTCAGATGTACGTGGCCTCCATGGTAAGTCATGCTCATTGAACCTAACTCCATGTGAAGAAACCATCCGGGGTCATCATAGCCTCAGGGTGTTGATAGAGACTCAAGCTGGAAAATGAAAAAGAAAAGTATGATTATAGTGAAAAACAGTCTACTTAAAAAATCAGTAATCGTCAGTGTCCAAAAGTAGAAGATAGTCCTCCACATCAGTACTACCGGCTCCTTGGTCAATCAAGGTGCATGAACCTCACTCCTTCTGAAATGGGCAAACAAAAATTAAGTCAATTTATTGAAACTATTGTGTGAATCATTTGTGTCATTTAAATAGGTTTACAACTGTAAAAGACCACTAGATATTAAAATTTGAGATCCGAGTTCCCCCTTGCTTCCCCTGCAAGCGCAGTCGCGATGCTCTTTTGCACTATGCATGCATTCACTCTCATCTCTTTGTCATACTCATTCTAAATCAAAGCTACTTCTAAAACATTTAACTTCAGACAGCTTTCTTCAACTTACAACTCCCAATTTACACCGCTGTAAATTGAATTTAAGTAAGTTTCAAGTAAAGTGTCCAATTCAAGTTTTTTAACAAGTAACCAAATTCACAGAAATCTGGTTACTTGGAAGACGATCCGCGACGCGACTGATTTAAAAGTATAACTAAAGTAAGCTTCAAGTAGTGTGTCTAAATATGTAATTTAACAAGTAACCAAATTCAAAGAAATCTGGTTACTTGGAAGACGATCCGCGACGCGACTGATTTAAAAGTATAACTAAAGTAAGCTTCAAGTAGTGTGTCTAAATATGTAATTTAACAAGTAACCAAATTCAAAGAAATCTGGTTACTTGGATGACGATCCACGACGCGACTGAAGTGAAAATTATAACTACTCTAAAAATAATACAAACTCCATCGCGCTCATCTGCTTGCTACTAATAGCTGTGTGCGCATCGCTAGCATGGAACCTCCCAAGAACCTCCTACTATTCCCCTACGTGACACCCTATTCATGAAACTCTTTCCGGTGGTCAGAGTTTCTACAAGTATATTTCTATTTATTAAAAATGACATTGATTAAGTTTTCTATCTACTATATCAAATAATGAGTTTTCTTGTGTAACTTATCTTGAATAGGCGTTCATCGTAGAAGATTCTCCATAGCGTCAGATGTACCTGGCCTCCATGGTAAGTCATGCTCATTGAACCTAACTCCATGTGAAGAAACCATCCGGGGTCATCATAGCTTCAGGGTGTTGATAGAGACTCAAGCTGGAAAATGAAAAAAGAAAAGTAGGATTATAGTGAAAAACAGTCTACTTAAAAATCAGTAATCGTCAGTGTCCAACAGTAGAAGATAGTCCTCCACATCAGTACTACCGGCTCCTTGGTCAATCAAGGTGCATAAACCTCACTCCTTCTGAAATGGGCAAACAAAAATTAAGTCAATTTATTGAAACTATTGTGTGAATCATTTGTGTCATTTAAATAGGTTTACAACTGTAAAAGACCACTAGATATTAAAATTTGAGATCCGAGTTCCCCCTTGCTTCCCCTGCAAGCGCAGTCGCGATGCTCTTTTGCACTATGCATGCATTCACTCTCATCTCTTTGTCATACTCATTCTAAATCAAAGCTACTTCTAAAACATTTAACTTCAGACAGCTTTCTTCAACTTACAACTCCCAATTTACACCGCTGTAAATTGAATTTAAGTAAGTTTCAAGTAAAGTGTCCAATTCAAGTTTTTTAACAAGTAACCAAATTCACAGAAATCTGGTTACTTGGAAGACGATCCACGACGCGACTGATTTAAAAGTATAACTAAAGTAAGCTTCAAGTAGTGTGTCTAAATATGTAATTTAACAAGTAACCAAATTCAAAGAAATCTGGTTACTTGGAAGACGATCCACGACGCGACTGAAGTGAAAATTATAACTACTCTCAAAATAATACAAACTCCATCACGCTCATCTGCTTGCTACTAATAGCTGTGTGCGCATCGCTAGCATGGAACCTCCCAAGAACCTCCTACTATTCCCCTACGTGACACCCTATTCATGAAACTCTTTCCGGTGGTCAGAGTTTCTACAAGTATATTTCTGTTTATTAAAAATGACATTGATTAAGTTTTCTATCTACTATATCAAATAATGAGTTTTCTTGTGTAACTTATCTTGAATAGGCGTTCATCGTAGAAGATTCTCCATAGCGTCAGATGTACGTGGCCTCCATGGTAAGTCATGCTCATTGAACCTAACTCCATGTGAAGAAACCATCCGGGGTCATCATAGCTTCAGGGTGTTGATAGAGACTCAAGCTGGAAAATGAACAAAGAAAAGTATGATTATAGTGAAAAACAGTCTACTTAAAAAATCAGTAATCGTCAGTGTCCAACAGTAGAAGATAGTCCTCCACATCAGTACTACCGGCTCCTTGGTCAATCAAGGTGCATGAACCTCACTCCTTCTGAAATGGGCAAACAAAAATTAAGTCAATTTATTGAAACTATTGTGTGAATCATTTGTGTCATTTAAATAGGTTTACAACTGTAAAAGACCACTAGATATTAAAATTTGAGATCCGAGTTCCCCCTTGCTTCCCCTGCAAGCGCAGTCGCGATGCTCTTTTGCACTATGCATGCATTCACTCTCATCTCTTTGTCATACTCATTCTAAATCAAAGCTACTTCTAAAACATTTAACTTCAGACAGCTTTCTTCAACTTACAACTCCCAATTTACACCGCTGTAAATTGAATTTAAGTAAGTTTCAAGTAAAGTGTCCAATTCAAGTTTTTTAACAAGTAACCAAATTCACAGAAATCTGGTTACTTGGAAGACGATCCGCGACGCGACTGATTTAAAAGTATAACTAAAATAAGCTTCAAGTAGTGTGTCTAAATACGTAATTTAACAAGTAACCAAATTCAAAGAAATCTGGTTACTTGGAAGACGATCCACGACGCGACTGAAGTGAAAATTATAACTACTCTAAAAATAATACAAACTCCATCACGCTCGTCTGCTTGCTACTAATAGCTGTGTGCACATCGCTAGCATGCAACCTCCCAAGAACCTCCTACTATTCCCCTACGTGACACCCTATTCATGAAACTCTTTCCGGTGGTCAGAGTTTCTACAAGTATATTTCTATTTATATAAAATGACATTGATTAGGTTTTCTATCTAAATGATAAAATAATTGTGTAACTTATCTCGAATAGGCGTTCATCGTAGAAGATTCTCCATAGCATCAGATGTACGTGGCCTCCATGGTAAGTCATGCTCATTGAACCTAACTCCATGTGAAGAAACCATCCGGGGTCATCATAGCTTCAGGGTGTTGATAGAGACTCAAGCTGGAAAATGAAAAAAGAAAAGTATGATTATAGTGAAAAACAGTCTACTTAAAAAATCAGTAATCGTCAGTGTCCAACAGTAGAAGATAGTCCTCCACATCAGTACTACCGGCTCCTTGGTCAATCAAGGTGCATGAACCTCACTCCTTCTGAAATGGGCAAACAACAATTAAGTCAATTTATTGAAACTATTGTGTGAATCATTTGTGTCATTTAAATAGGTTTACAACTGTAAAAGACCACTAGATATTAAAATTTGAGATCCGAGTTCCCCCTTGCTTCCCGTGCAAGCGCAGTCGCGATGCTCTTTTGCACTATGCATGCATTCACTCTCATCTCTTTGTCATACTCATTCTAAATCAAAGCTACTTCTAAAACATTTAACTTCAGACAGCTTTCTTCAACTTACAACTCCCAATTTACACCGCTGTAAATTGAATTTAAGTAAGTTTCAAGTAAAGTGTCCAATTCAAGTTTTTTAACAAGTAACCAAATTCACAGAAATCTGGTTACTTGGAAGACGATCCGCGACGCGACTGATTTAAAAGTATAACTAAAGTAAGCTTCAAGTAGTGTGTCTAAATATGTAATTTAACAAGTAACCAAATTCAAAGAAATCTGGTTACTTGGAAGACGATCCACGACGGGACTGAAGTGAAAATTATAACTACTCTAAAAATAATACAAACTCCATCACGCTCATCTGCTTGCTACTAATAGCTGTGTGCGCATCGCTAGCATTGAACCTCCCAAGAACCTCCTACTATTCCCCTACGTGACACCCTATTCATGAAACTCTTTCCGGTGGTCAGAGTTTCTACAAGTATATTTCTATTTATTAAAAATGACATTGATTAAGTTTTCTATCTACTATATCAAATAATGAGTTTTCTTGTGTAACTTATCTTGAATAGGCGTTCATCGTAGAAGATTCTCCATAGCGTCAGATGTACGTGGCCTCCATGGTAAGTCATGCTCATTGAACCTAACTCCATGTGAAGAAACCATCCGGGGTCATCATAGCTTCAGGGTGTTGATAGAGACTCAAGCTGGAAAATGAAAAAAGAAAAGTATGATTATAGTGAAAAACAGTCTACTTAAAAAATCAGTAATCGTCAGTGTCCAACAGTAGAAGATAGTCCTCCACATCAGTACTACCGGCTCCTTGGTCAATCAAGGTGCATGAACCTCACTCCTTCTGAAAGGGGCAAACAACAATTAAGTCAATTTATTGAAACTATTGTGTGAATCATTTGTGTCATTTAAATAGGTTTACAACTGTAAAAGACCACTAGATATTAAAATTTGAGATCCGAGTTCCCCCTTGCTTCCCGTGCAAGCGCAGTCGCGATGCTCTTTTGCACTATGCATGCATTCACTCTCATCTCTTTGTCATACTCATTCTAAATCAAAGCTACTTCTAAAACATTTAACTTCAGACAGCTTTCTTCAACTTACAACTCCCAATTTACACCGCTGTAAATTGAATTTAAGTAAGTTTCAAGTAAAGTGTCCAATTCAAGTTTTTTAACAAGTAACCAAATTCACAGAAATCTGGTTACTTGGAAGACGATCCGCGACGCGACTGATTTAAAAGTATAACTAAAGTAAGCTTCAAGTAGTGTGTCTAAATATGTAATTTAACAAGTAACCAAATTCAAAGAAATCTGGTTACTTGGAAGACGATCCACGACACGACTGAAGTGAAAATTATAACTACTCTAAAAATAATACAAACTCCATCACGCTCATCTGCTTGCTACTAATAGCTGTGTGCGCATCGCTAGCATGGAACCTGCCAAGAACCTCCTACTATTCCCCTACGTGACACCCTATTCATGAAACTCTTTCCGGTGGTCAGAGTTTCTACAAGTATATTTCTATTTATTAAAAATGACATTGATTAAGTTTTCTATCTACTATATCAAATAATGAGTTTTCTTGTGTAACTTATCTTGAATAGGCGTTCATCGTAGAAGATTCTCCATAGCGTCAGATGTACGTGGCCTCCATGGTAAGTCATGCTCATTGAACCTAACTCCATGTGAAGAAACCATCCGGGGTCATCATAGCTTCAGGGTGTTGATAGAGACTCAAGCTGGAAAATGAAAAAAGAAAAGTATGATTATAGTGAAAAACAGTCTACTTAAAAAATCAGTAATCGTCAGTGTCCAGCAGTAGAAGATAGTCCTCCACATCAGTACTACCGGCTCCTTGGTCAATCAAGGTGCATGAACCTCACTCCTTCTGAAATGGGCAAACAAAAATTAAGTCAATTTATTGAAACTATTGTGTGAATCATTTGTGTCATTTAAATAGGTTTACAACTGTAAAAGACCACTAGATATTAAAATTTGAGATTCGAGTTCCCCCTTGCTTCCCCTGGAACGTTTGGCTGCTGCAAGCGCAGTCGCGATGCTCTTTTGCACTATGCATGCATTCACTCTCATCTCTTTGTCATACTCATTCTAAATCAAAGCTACTTCTAAAACATTTAACTTCAGACAGCTTTCTTCAACTTACAACTCCCAATTTACACCGCTGTAAATTGAATTTAAGTAAGTTTCAAGTAAAGTGTCCAATTCAAGTTTTTTAACAAGTAACCAAATTCACAGAAATCTGGTTACTTGGAAGACGATCCGCGACGCGACTGATTTAAAAGTATAACTAAAGTAAGCTTCAAGTAGTGTGTCTAAATATGTAATTTAACAAGTAACCAAATTCAAAGAAATCTGGTTACTTGGAAGAAGATCCACGACGCGACTGAAGTGAAAATTATAACTACTCTAAAAATAATACAAACTCCATCACGCTCATCTGCTTGCTACTAATAGCTGTGTGCGCATCGCTAGCATGGAACCTCCCAAGAACCTCCTACTATTCCCCTACGTGACACGCTATTCATGAAACTCTTTCCGGTGGTCAGAGTTTCTACAAGTATATTTCTATTTATTAAAAATGACATTGATTAAGTTTTCTATCTACTATATCAAATAATGAGTTTTCTTGTGTAACTTATCTTGAACAGGCGTTCATCGTAGAAGATTCTCCATAATGTCAGATGTACATGGCCTCCATGGTAAGTCATGCTCATTGAACCTAACTCCATGTGAAGAAACCATCCGGGGTCATCATAGCTTCAGGGTGTTGATAGAGACTCAAGCTGGAAAATGAAAAAAGAAAAGTATGATTATAGTGAAAAACAGTCTACTTAAAAAATCAGTAATCGTCAGTGTCCAACAGTAGAAGATAGTCCTCCACATCAGTACTACCGGCTCCTTGGTCAATCAAGGTGCATGAACCTCACTCCTTCTGAAATGGGCAAACAAAAATTAAGTCAATTTATTGAAACTATTGTGTGAATCATTTGTGTCATTTAAATAGGTTTACAACTGTAAAAGACCACTAGATATTAAAATTTGACATCCGAGTTCCCCCTTGCTTCCCCTGGAAGGTTTGGCTGCTGCAAGCGCAGTCGCGATGCTCTTTTGCACTATGCATGCATTCACTCTCATCTCTTTGTCATACTAATTCTAAATCAAAGCTACTTCTAAAACATTTAACTTCAGACAGCTTTCTTCAACTTACAACTCCCAATTTACACCGCTGTAAATTGAATTTAAGTAAGTTTCAAGTAAAGTGTCCAATTCAAATTTTTTAACAAGTAACCAAATTCACAGAAATCTGGTTACTTGGAAGACGATCCGCGACGCGACTGATTTAAAAGTATAACTAAAGTAAGCTTCAAGTAGTGTGTCTAAATATGTAATTTAACAAGTAACCAAATTCAAAGAAATCTGGTTACTTGGAAGACGATCCACGACACGACTGAAGTGAAAATTATAACTACTCTAAAAATAATACAAACTCCATCACGCTCATCTGCTTGCTACTAATAGCTGTGTGCGCATCGCTAGCATGGAACCTGCCAAGAACCTCCTACTATTCCCCTACGTGACACCCTATTCATGAAACTCTTTCCGGTGGTCAGAGTTTCTACAAGTATATTTCTATTTATTAAAAATGACATTGATTAAGTTTTCTATCTACTATATCAAATAATGAGTTTTCTTGTGTAACTTATCTTGAATAGGCGTTCATCGTAGAAGATTCTCCATAGCGTCAGATGTACGTGGCCTCCATGGTAAGTCATGCTCATTGAACCTAACTCCATGTGAAGAAACCATCCGGGGTCATCATAGCTTCAGGGTGTTGATAGAGACTCAAGCTGGAAAATGAAAAAAGAAAAGTATGATTATAGTGAAAAACAGTCTACTTAAAAAATCAGTAATCGTCAGTGTCCAACAGTAGAAGATAGTCCTCCACATCAGTACTACCGGCTCCTTGGTCAATCAAGGTGCATGAACCTCACTCCTTCTGAAATGGGCAAACAAAAATTAAGTCAATTTATTGAAACTATTGTGTGAATCATTTGTGTCATTTAAATAGGTTTACAACTGTAAAAGACCACTAGATATTAAAATTTGACATCCGAGTTCCCCCTTGCTTCCCCTGGAAGGTTTGGCTGCTGCAAGCGCAGTCGCGATGCTCTTTTGCACTATGCATGCATTCACTCTCATCTCTTTGTCATACTCATTCTAAATCAAAGCTACTTCTAAAACATTTAACTTCAGACAGCTTTCTTCAACTTACAACTCCCAATTTACACCGCTGTAAATTGAATTTAAGTAAGTTTCAAGTAAAGTGTCCAATTCAAATTTTTTAACAAGTAACCAAATTCACAGAAATCTGGTTACTTGGAAGACGATCCGCGACGCGACTGATTTAAAAGTATAACTAAAGTAAGCTTCAAGTAGTGTGTCTAAATATGTAATTTAACAAGTAACCAAATTCAAAGAAATCTGGTTACTTGGAAGACGATCCACGACACGACTGAAGTGAAAATTATAACTACTCTAAAAATAATACAAACTCCATCACGCTCATCTGCTTGCTACTAATAGCTGTGTGCGCATCGCTAGCATGGAACCTGCCAAGAACCTCCTACTATTCCCCTACGTGACACCCTATTCATGAAACTCTTTCCGGTGGTCAGAGTTTCTACAAGTATATTTCTATTTATTAAAAATGACATTGATTAAGTTTTCTATCTACTATATCAAATAATGAGTTTTCTTGTGTAACTTATCTTGAATAGGCGTTCATCGTAGAAGATTCTCCATAGCGTCAGATGTACGTGGCCTCCATGGTAAGTCATGCTCATTGAACCTAACTCCATGTGAAGAAACCATCCGGGGTCATCATAGCTTCAGGGTGTTGATAGAGACTCAAGCTGGAAAATGAAAAAAGAAAAGTATGATTATAGTGAAAAACAGTCTACTTAAAAAATCAGTAATCGTCAGTGTCCAACAGTAGAAGATAGTCCTCCACATCAGTACTACCGGCTCCTTGGTCAATCAAGGTGCATGAACCTCACTCCTTCTGAAATGGGCAAACAAAAATTAAGTCAATTTCTTGAAACTATTGTGTGAATCATTTGTGTCATTTAAATAGGTTTACAACTGTAAAAGACCACTAGATATTAAAATTTGAGATCCGAGTTCCCCCTTGCTTCCCCTGCAAGCGCAGTCGCGATGCTCTTTTGCACTATGCATGCATTCACTCTCATCTCTTTGTCATATTCATTCTAAATCAAAGCTACTTCTAAAACATTTAACTTCAGACAGCTTTCTTCAACTTACAACTCCCAATTTACACCGCTGTAAATTGAATTTAAGTAAGTTTCAAGTAAAGTGTCCAATTCAAGTTTTTTAACAAGTAACTAAATTCACAGAAATCTGGTTACTTGGAAGACGATCCGCGACGCGACTGATTTAAAAGTATAACTAAAGTAAGCTTCAAGTAGTGTGTCTAAATATGTAATTTAACAAGTTACCAAATTCAAAGAAATCTGGTTACTTGGAAGACGATCCACGACGGGACTGAAGTGAAAATTATAACTACTCTAAAAATAATACAAACTCCATCACGCTCATCTGCTTGCTACTAATAGCTGTGTGCGCATCGCTAGCATGGAACCTCCCAAGAACCTCCTACTATTCCCCTACGTGACACCCTATTCATGAAACTCTTTCTGGTGGTCAGAGTTTCTACAAGTATATTTCTATTTATTATAAATGACATTGATTAAGTTTTCTTTCTACTATATCAAATAATGAGTTTTCTTGTGTAACTTATCTTGAATAGGCGTTCATCGTAGAAGATTCTCCATAGCGTCAGATGTATGTGGCCTCCATGGTAAGTCATGCTCATTGAACCTAACTCCATGTGAAGAAACCATCCGGGGTCATCATCGCTTCAGGGTGTTGATAGAGACTCAAGCTGGAAAATGAACAAAGAAAAGTATGATTATAGTGAAAAACAGTCTACTTAAAAAATCAGTAATCGTCAGTGTCCAACAGTAGAAGATAGTCCTCCACATCAGTACTACCGGCTCCTTGGTCAATCAAGGTGCATGAACCTCACTCCTTCTGAAATGGGCAAACAAAAATTAAGTCAATTTATTGAAACTATTGTGTGAATCATTTGTGTCATTTAAATAGGTTTACAACTGTAAAAGACCACTAGATATTAAAATTTGAGATCCGAGTTCCCCCTTGCTTCCCCTGCAAGCGCAGTCGCGATGCTCTTTTGCACTATGCATGCATTCACTCTCATCTCTTTGTCATACTCATTCTAAATCAAAGCTACTTCTAAAACATTTAACATCAGACAGCTTTCTTCAACTTACAACTCCCAATTTACACCGCTGTAAATTGAATTTAAGTAAGTTTCAAGTAAAGTGTCCAATTCAAGTTTTTTAACAAGTAACCAAATTCACAGAAATCTGGTTACTTGGAAGACGATCCGCGACACGACTGATTTAAAAGTATAACTAAAGTAAGCTTCAAGTAGTGTGTCTAAATATGTAATTTAACAAGTAACCAAATTCAAAGAAATCTGGTTACTTGGAAGACGATCCACGACGCGACTGAAGTGAAAATTATAACTACTCTAAAAATAATACAAACTCCATCACACTCATCTGCTTGCTACTAATAGCTGTGTGCGCATCGCTAGCATGGAACCTCCCAAGAACCTCCTACTATTCCCCTACGTGACACCCTATTCATGAAACTCTTTCCGGTGGTCAGAGTTTCTACAAGTATATTTCTATTTATTAAAAATGACATTGATTAAGTTTTCTATCTACTATATCAAATAATGAGTTTTCTTGTGTAACTTATCTTGAATAGGCGTTCATCGTAGAAGATTCTCCATAGCGTCAGATGTACGTGGGCTCCATGGTAAGTCATGCTCATTGAACCTAACTCCATGTGAAGAAACCATCCGGGGTCATCATAGCTTCAGGGTGTTGATAGAGACTCAAGCTGGAAAATGAAAAAAGAAAAGTATGATTATAGTGAAAAACAGTCTACTTAAAAAATCAGTAATCGTCAGTGTCCAACAGTAGAAGATAGTCCTCCACATCAGTACTACCGGCTCCTTGGTCAATCAAGGTGCATGAACCTCACTCCTTCTGAAATGGGCAAACAAAAATTAAGTCAATTTATTGAAACTATTGTGTGAATCATTTGTGTCATTTAAATAGGTTTACAACTGTAAAAGACCACTAGATATTAAAATTTGAGATCCGAGTTCCCCCTTGCTTCCCCTGGAACGTTCGGCTGCTGCAAGCGCAGTCGCGATGCTCTTTTGCACTATGCATGCATTCACTCTCATCTCTTTGTCATACTCATTCTAAATCAAAGCTACTTCTAAAACATTTAACTTCAGACAGCTTTCTTCAACTTACAACTCCCAATTTACATCGCTGTAAATTGAATTGAAGTAAGTTTCAAGTAAAGTGTCCAATTCAAGTTTTTTAACAAGTAACCAAATTCACAGAAATCTGGTTACTTGGAAGACGATCCGCGACGCGACTGATTTAAAAGTATAACTAAAGTAAGCTTCAAGTAGTGTGTCTAAATATGTAATTTAACAAGTAACCAAATTCAAAGAAATCTGGTTACTTGGAAGACGATCCACGACACGACTGAAGTGAAAACTATAACTACTCTAAAAATAATACAAACTCCATCACGCTCATCTGCTTGCTACTAATAGCTGTGTGCGCATCGCTAGCATGGAACCTGCCAAGAACCTCCTACTATTCCCCTACGTGACACCCTATTCATGAAACTCTTTCCGGTGGTCAGAGTTTCTACAAGTATATTTCTATTTATTAAAAATGACATTGATTAAGTTTTCTATCTACTATATCAAATAATGAGTTTTCTTGTGTAACTTATCTTGAATAGGCGTTCATCGTAGAAGATTCTCCATAGCGTCAGATGTACGTGGGCTCCATGGTAAGTCATGCTCATTGAACCTAACTCCATGTGAAGAAACCATCCGGGGTCATCATAGCTTCAGGGTGTTGATAGAGACTCAAGCTGGAAAATGAAAAAAGAAAAGTATGATTATAGTGAAAAACAGTCTACTTAAAAAATCAGTAATCGTCAGTGTCCAACAGTAGAAGATAGTCCTCCACATCAGTACTACCGGCTCCTTGGTCAATCAAGGTGCATGAACCTCACTCCTTCTGAAATGGGCAAACAAAAATTAAGTCAATTTATTGAAACTATTGTGTGAATCATTTGTGTCATTTAAATAGGTTTACAACTGTAAAAGACCACTAGATATTAAATTTTGAGATCCGAGTTCCCCCTTGCTTCCCCTGCAAGCGCAGTCGCGATGCTCTTTTGCACTATGCATGCATTCACTCTCATCTCTTTGTCATACTCATTCTAAATCAAAGCTACTTCTAAAACATTTAACTTCAGACAGCTTTCTTCAACTTACAACTCCCAATTTACACCGCTGTAAATTGAATTGAAGTAAGTTTCAAGTAAAGTGTCCAATTCAAGTTTTTTAACAAGTAACCAAATTCACAGAAATCTGGTTACTTGGAAGACGATCCGCGACGCGACTTATTTAAAAGTATAACTAAAGTAAGCTTCAAGTAGTGTGTCTAAATATGTAATTTAACAAGTAACCAAATTCAAAGAAATCTGGTTACTTGGAAGACGATCCACGACGCGACTGAAGTGAAAATTATAACTACTCTAAAAATAATACAAACTCCATCACGCTCATCTGCTTGCTACTAATAGCTGTGTGCGCATCGCTAGCATGGAACCTCCCAAGAACCTCCTACTATTCCCCTACGTGACACCCTATTCATGAAACTCTTTCCGGTGGTCAGAGTTTCTACAAGTATATTTCTATTTATTAAAAATGACATTGATTAAGTTTTCTATCTACTATATCAAATAATGAGTTTTCTTGTGTAACTTATCTTGAATAGGCGTTCATCGTAGAAGATTCTCCATAGCGTCAGATGTACGTGGGCTCCATGGTAAGTCATGCTCATTGAACCTAACTCCATGTGAAGAAACCATCCGGGGTCATCATAGCTTCAGGGTGTTGATAGAGACTCAAGCTGGAAAATGAAAAAAGAAAAGTATGATTATAGTGAAAAACAGTCTACTTAAAAAATCAGTAATCGTCAGTGTCCAACAGTAGAAGATAGTCCTCCACATCAGTACTACCGGTCAATCAAGGTGCATGAACCTCACTCCTTCTGAAATGGGCAAACAAAAATTAAGTCAATTTATTGAAACTATTGTGTGAATCATTTGTGTCATTTAAATAGGTTTACAACTGTAAAAGACCACTAGATATTAAATTTTGAGATCCGAGTTCCCCCTTGCTTCCCCTGCAAGCGCAGTCGCGATGCTCTTTTGCACTATGCATGCATTCACTCTCATCTCTTTGTCATACTCATTCTAAATCAAAGCTACTTCTAAAACATTTAACTTCAGACAGCTTTCTTCAACTTACAACTCCCAATTTACACCGCTGTAAATTGAATTGAAGTAAGTTTCAAGTAAAGTGTCCAATTCAAGTTTTTTAACAAGTAACCAAATTCACAGAAATCTGGTTACTTGGAAGACGATCCGCGACGCGACTTATTTAAAAGTATAACTAAAGTAAGCTTCAAGTAGTGTGTCTAAATATGTAATTTAACAAGTAACCAAATTCAAAGAAATCTGGTTACTTGGAAGACGATCCACGACGCGACTGAAGTGAAAATTATAACTACTCTAAAAATAATACAAACTCCATCACGCTCATCTGCTTGCTACTAATAGCTGTGTGCGCATCGCTAGCATGGAACCTCCCAAGAACCTCCTACTATTCCCCTACGTGACACCCTATTCATGAAACTCTTTCCGGTGGTCAGAGTTTCTACAAGTATATTTCTATTTATTAAAAATGACATTGATTAAGTTTTCTATCTACTATATCAAATAATGAGTTTTCTTGTGTAACTTATCTTGAATAGGCGTTCATCGTAGAAGATTCTCCATAGCGTCAGATGTACGTGGGCTCCATGGTAAGTCATGCTCATTGAACCTAACTCCATGTGAAGAAACCATCCGGGGTCATCATAGCTTCAGGGTGTTGATAGAGACTCAAGCTGGAAAATGAAAAAAGAAAAGTATGATTATAGTGAAAAACAGTCTACTTAAAAAATCAGTAATCGTCAGTGTCCAACAGTAGAAGATAGTCCTCCACATCAGTACTACCGGCTCCTTGGTCAATCAAGGTGCATGAACCTCACTCCTTCTGAAATGGGCAAACAAAAATTAAGTCAATTTATTGAAACTATTGTGTGAATCATTTGTGTCATTTAAATAGGTTTACAACTGTAAAAGACCACTAGATATTAAAATTTGAGATCCGAGTTCCCCCTTGCTTCCCCTGCAAGCGCAGTCGCGATGCTCTTTTGCACTATGCATGCATTCACTCTCATCTCTTTGTCATACTCATTCTAAATCAAAGCTACTTCTAAAACATTTAACATCAGACAGCTTTCTTCAACTTACAACTCCCAATTTACACCGCTGTAAATTGAATTTAAGTAAGTTTCAAGTAAAGTGTCCAATTCAAGTTTTTTAACAAGTAACCAAATTCACAGAAATCTGGTTACTTGGAAGACGATCCGCGACACGACTGATTTAAAAGTATAACTAAAGTAAGCTTCAAGTAGTGTGTCTAAATATGTTATTTAACAAGTAACCAAATTCAAAGAAATCTGGTTACTTGGAAGACGATCCACGACGCGACTGAAGTGAAAATTATAACTACTCTAAAAATAATACAAACTCCATCACACTCATCTGCTTGCTACTAATAGCTGTGTGCGCATCGCTTGCATGGAACCTCCCAAGAACCTCCTACTATTCCCCTACGTGACACCCTATTCATGAAACTCTTTCCGGTGGTCAGAGTTTCTACAAGTATATTTCTATTTATTAAAAATGACATTGATTAAGTTTTCTATCTACTATATCAAATAATGAGTTTTCTTGTGTAACTTATCTTGAATAGGCGTTCATCGTAGAAGATTCTCCATAGCGTCAGATGTACGTGGCCTCCATGGTAAGTCATGCTCATTGAACCTAACTCCATGTGAAGAAACCATCCGGGGTCATCATAGCCTCAGGGTGTTGATAGAGACTCAAGCTGGAAAATGAAAAAGAAAAGTATGATTATAGTGAAAAACAGTCTACTTAAAAAATCAGTAATCGTCAGTGTCCAAAAGTAGAAGATAGTCCTCCACATCAGTACTACCGGCTCCTTGGTCAATCAAGGTGCATGAACCTCACTCCTTCTGAAATGGGCAAACAAAAATTAAGTCAATTTATTGAAACTATTGTGTGAATCATTTGTGTCATTTAAATAGGTTTACAACTGTAAAAGACCACTAGATATTAAAATTTGAGATCCGAGTTCCCCCTTGCTTCCCCTGCAAGCGCAGTCGCGATGCTCTTTTGCACTATGCATGCATTCACTCTCATCTCTTTGTCATACTCATTCTAAATCAAAGCTACTTCTAAAACATTTAACTTCAGACAGCTTTCTTCAACTTACAACTCCCAATTTACACCGCTGTAAATTGAATTTAAGTAAGTTTCAAGTAAAGTGTCCAATTCAAGTTTTTTAACAAGTAACCAAATTCACAGAAATCTGGTTACTTGGAAGACGATCCGCGACGCGACTGATTTAAAAGTATAACTAAAGTAAGCTTCAAGTAGTGTGTCTAAATATGTAATTTAACAAGTAACCAAATTCAAAGAAATCTGGTTACTTGGAAGACGATCCGCGACGCGACTGATTTAAAAGTATAACTAAAGTAAGCTTCAAGTAGTGTGTCTAAATATGTTATTTAACAAGTAACCAAATTCAAAGAAATCTGGTTACTTGGAAGACGATCCACGACGCGACTGAAGTGAAAATTATAACTACTCTAAAAATAATACAAACTCCATCACACTCATCTGCTTGCTACTAATAGCTGTGTGCGCATCGCTTGCATGGAACCTCCCAAGAACCTCCTACTATTCCCCTACGTGACACCCTATTCATGAAACTCTTTCCGGTGGTCAGAGTTTCTACAAGTATATTTCTATTTATTAAAAATGACATTGATTAAGTTTTCTATCTACTATATCAAATAATGAGTTTTCTTGTGTAACTTATCTTGAATAGGCGTTCATCGTAGAAGATTCTCCATAGCGTCAGATGTACGTGGCCTCCATGGTAAGTCATGCTCATTGAACCTAACTCCATGTGAAGAAACCATCCGGGGTCATCATAGCCTCAGGGTGTTGATAGAGACTCAAGCTGGAAAATGAAAAAGAAAAGTATGATTATAGTGAAAAACAGTCTACTTAAAAAATCAGTAATCGTCAGTGTCCAAAAGTAGAAGATAGTCCTCCACATCAGTACTACCGGCTCCTTGGTCAATCAAGGTGCATGAACCTCACTCCTTCTGAAATGGGCAAACAAAAATTAAGTCAATTTATTGAAACTATTGTGTGAATCATTTGTGTCATTTAAATAGGTTTACAACTGTAAAAGACCACTAGATATTAAAATTTGAGATCCGAGTTCCCCCTTGCTTCCCCTGCAAGCGCAGTCGCGATGCTCTTTTGCACTATGCATGCATTCACTCTCATCTCTTTGTCATACTCATTCTAAATCAAAGCTACTTCTAAAACATTTAACTTCAGACAGCTTTCTTCAACTTACAACTCCCAATTTACACCGCTGTAAATTGAATTTAAGTAAGTTTCAAGTAAAGTGTCCAATTCAAGTTTTTTAACAAGTAACCAAATTCACAGAAATCTGGTTACTTGGAAGACGATCCGCGACGCGACTGATTTAAAAGTATAACTAAAGTAAGCTTCAAGTAGTGTGTCTAAATATGTAATTTAACAAGTAACCAAATTCAAAGAAATCTGGTTACTTGGAAGACGATCCGCGACGCGACTGATTTAAAAGTATAACTAAAGTAAGCTTCAAGTAGTGTGTCTAAATATGTAATTTAACAAGTAACCAAATTCAAAGAAATCTGGTTACTTGGATGACGATCCACGACGCGACTGAAGTGAAAATTATAACTACTCTAAAAATAATACAAACTCCATCGCGCTCATCTGCTTGCTACTAATAGCTGTGTGCGCATCGCTAGCATGGAACCTCCCAAGAACCTCCTACTATTCCCCTACGTGACACCCTATTCATGAAACTCTTTCCGGTGGTCAGAGTTTCTACAAGTATATTTCTATTTATTAAAAATGACATTGATTAAGTTTTCTATCTACTATATCAAATAATGAGTTTTCTTGTGTAACTTATCTTGAATAGGCGTTCATCGTAGAAGATTCTCCATAGCGTCAGATGTACCTGGCCTCCATGGTAAGTCATGCTCATTGAACCTAACTCCATGTGAAGAAACCATCCGGGGTCATCATAGCTTCAGGGTGTTGATAGAGACTCAAGCTGGAAAATGAAAAAAGAAAAGTAGGATTATAGTGAAAAACAGTCTACTTAAAAATCAGTAATCGTCAGTGTCCAACAGTAGAAGATAGTCCTCCACATCAGTACTACCGGCTCCTTGGTCAATCAAGGTGCATAAACCTCACTCCTTCTGAAATGGGCAAACAAAAATTAAGTCAATTTATTGAAACTATTGTGTGAATCATTTGTGTCATTTAAATAGGTTTACAACTGTAAAAGACCACTAGATATTAAAATTTGAGATCCGAGTTCCCCCTTGCTTCCCCTGCAAGCGCAGTCGCGATGCTCTTTTGCACTATGCATGCATTCACTCTCATCTCTTTGTCATACTCATTCTAAATCAAAGCTACTTCTAAAACATTTAACTTCAGACAGCTTTCTTCAACTTACAACTCCCAATTTACACCGCTGTAAATTGAATTTAAGTAAGTTTCAAGTAAAGTGTCCAATTCAAGTTTTTTAACAAGTAACCAAATTCACAGAAATCTGGTTACTTGGAAGACGATCCACGACGCGACTGATTTAAAAGTATAACTAAAGTAAGCTTCAAGTAGTGTGTCTAAATATGTAATTTAACAAGTAACCAAATTCAAAGAAATCTGGTTACTTGGAAGACGATCCACGACGCGACTGAAGTGAAAATTATAACTACTCTCAAAATAATACAAACTCCATCACGCTCATCTGCTTGCTACTAATAGCTGTGTGCGCATCGCTAGCATGGAACCTCCCAAGAACCTCCTACTATTCCCCTACGTGACACCCTATTCATGAAACTCTTTCCGGTGGTCAGAGTTTCTACAAGTATATTTCTGTTTATTAAAAATGACATTGATTAAGTTTTCTATCTACTATATCAAATAATGAGTTTTCTTGTGTAACTTATCTTGAATAGGCGTTCATCGTAGAAGATTCTCCATAGCGTCAGATGTACGTGGCCTCCATGGTAAGTCATGCTCATTGAACCTAACTCCATGTGAAGAAACCATCCGGGGTCATCATAGCTTCAGGGTGTTGATAGAGACTCAAGCTGGAAAATGAACAAAGAAAAGTATGATTATAGTGAAAAACAGTCTACTTAAAAAATCAGTAATCGTCAGTGTCCAACAGTAGAAGATAGTCCTCCACATCAGTACTACCGGCTCCTTGGTCAATCAAGGTGCATGAACCTCACTCCTTCTGAAATGGGCAAACAAAAATTAAGTCAATTTATTGAAACTATTGTGTGAATCATTTGTGTCATTTAAATAGGTTTACAACTGTAAAAGACCACTAGATATTAAAATTTGAGATCCGAGTTCCCCCTTGCTTCCCCTGCAAGCGCAGTCGCGATGCTCTTTTGCACTATGCATGCATTCACTCTCATCTCTTTGTCATACTCATTCTAAATCAAAGCTACTTTTAAAACATTTAACTTCAGACAGCTTTCTTCAACTTACAACTCCCAATTTACACCGCTGTAAATTGAATTTAAGTAAGTTTCAAGTAAAGTGTCCAATTCAAGTTTTTTAACAAGTAACCAAATTCACAGAAATCTGGTTACTTGGAAGACGATCCGCGACGCGACTGATTTAAAAGTATAACTAAAGTAAGCTTCAAGTAGTGTGTCTAAATATGTAATTTAACAAGTAACCAAATTCAAAGAAATCTGGTTACTTGGAAGACGATCCACGACGCGACTGAAGTGAAAATTATAACTACTCTAAAAATAATACAAACTCCATCGCGCTCATCTGCTTGCTACTAATAGCTGTGTGCGCATCGCTAGCATGGAACCTCCCAAGAACCTCCTACTATTCCCCTACGTGACACCCTATTCATGAAACTCTTTCCGGTGGTCAGAGTTTCTACAAGTATATTTCTATTTATTAAAAATGACATTGATTAAGTTTTCTATCTACTATATCAAATAATGAGTTTTCTTGTGTAACTTATCTTGAATAGGCGTTCATCGTAGAAGATTCTCCATAGCGTCAGATGTACGTGGCCTCCATGGTAAGTCATGCTCATTGAACCTAACTCCATGTGAAGAAACCATCCGGGGTCATCATAGATTCAGGGTGTTGATAGAGACTCAAGCTGGAAAATGAAAAAAGAAAAGTATGATTATAGTGAAAAACAGTCTACTTAAAAATCAGTAATCGTCAGTGTCCAACAGTAGAAGATAGTCCTCCACATCAGTACTACCGGCTCTTTGGTCAATCAAGGTGCATGAACCTCACTCCTTCTGAAATGGGCAAACAAAAATTAAGTCAATTTATTGAAACTATTGTGTGAATCATTTGTGTCATTTAAATAGGTTTACAACTGTAAAAGACCACTAGATATTAAAATTTGAGATCCAAGTTCCCCCTTGCTTCCCCTGCAAGCGCAGTCGCGATGCTCTTTTGCACTATGCATGCATTCACTCTCATCTCTTTGTCATACTCATTCTAAATCAAAGCTACTTCTAAAACATTTAACTTCAGACAGCTTTCTTCAACTTACAACTCCCAATTTACACCGCTGTAAATTGAATTGAAGTAAGTTTCAAGTAAAGTGTCCAATTCAAGTTTTTTAACAAGTAACCAAATTCACAGAAATCTGGTTACTTGGAAGACGATCCGCGACGCGACTGATTTAAAAGTATAACTAAAGTAAGCTTCAAGTAGTGTGTCTAAATATGTAATTTAACAAGTAACCAAATTCAAAGAAATCTGGTTACTTGGAAGACGATCCACGACACGACTGAAGTGAAAACTATAACTACTCTAAAAATAATACAAACTCCATCACGCTCATCTGCTTGCTACTAATAGCTGTGTGTGCATCGCTAGCATGGAACCTGCCAAGAACCTCCTACTATTCCCCTACGTGACACCCTATTCATGAAACTCTTTCCGGTGGTCAGAGTTTCTACAAGTATATTTCTATTTATTAAAAATGACATTGATTAAGTTTTCTATCTACTATATCAAATAATGAGTTTTCTTGTGTAACTTATCTTGAAAAGGCGTTCATCGTAGAAGATTCTCCATAGCGTCAGATGTACCTGGCCTCCATGGTAAGTCATGCTCATTGAACCTAACTCCATGTGAAGAAACCATCCGGGGTCATCATAGCTTCAGGGTGTTGATAGAGACTCAAGCTGGAAAATGAACAAAGAAAAGTATGATTATAGTGAAAAAAAGTCTACTTAAAAAATCAGTAATCGTCAGTGTCCAACAGTAGAAGATAGTCCTCCACATCAGTACTACCGGCTCCTTGGTCAATCAAGGTGCATGAACCTCACTCCTTCTGAAATGGGCAAACAAAAATTAAGTCAATTTATTGAAACTATTGTGTGAATCATTTGTGTCATTTAAATAGGTTTACAACTGTAAAAGACCACTAGATATTAAAATTTGAGATCCGAGTTCCCCCTTGCTTCCCCTGCAAGCGCAGTCGCGATGCTCTTTTGCACTATGCATGCATTCACTCTCATCTCTTTGTCATACTCATTCTAAATCAAAGCTACTTCTAAAACATTTAACTTCAGACAGCTTTCTTCAACTTACAACTCCCAATTTACACCGCTGTAAATTGAATTTAAGTAAGTTTCAAGTAAAGTGTCCAATTCAAGTTTTTTAACAAGTAACCAAATTCACAGAAATCTGGTTACTTGGAAGACGATCCGCGACGCGACTGATTTAAAAGTATAACTAAAGTAAGCTTCAAGTAGTGTGTCTAAATATGTAATTTAACAAGTAACCAAATTCAAAGAAATCTGGTTACTTGGAAGACGATCCACGACGCGACTGAAGTGAAAATTATAACTACTCTAAAAATAATACAAACTCCATCGCGCTCATCTGCTTGCTACTAATAGCTGTGTGCGCATCGCTAGCATGGAACCTCCCAAGAACCTCCTACTATTCCCCTACGTGACACCCTATTCATGAAACTCTTTCCGGTGGTCAGAGTTTCTACAAGTATATTTCTATTTATTAAAAATGACATTGATTAAGTTTTCTATCTACTATATCAAATAATGAGTTTTCTTGTGTAACTTATCTTGAATAGGCGTTCATCGTAGAAGATTCTCCATAGCGTCAGATGTACGTGGCCTCCATGGTAAGTCATGCTCATTGAACCTAACTCCATGTGAAGAAACCATCCGGGGTCATCATAGCTTCAGGGTGTTGATAGAGACTCAAGCTGGAAAATGAAAAAAGAAAAGTATGATTATAGTGAAAAACAGTCTACTTAAAAATCAGTAATCGTCAGTGTCCAACAGTAGAAGATAGTCCTCCACATCAGTACTACCGGCTCCTTGGTCAATCAAGGTGCATGAACCTCACTCCTTCTGAAATGGGCAAACAAAAATTAAGTCAATTTATTGAAACTATTGTGTGAATCATTTGTGTCATTTAAATAGGTTTACAACTGTAAAAGACCACTAGATATTAAAATTTGAGATCCGAGTTCCCCCTTGCTTCCCCTGCAAGCGCAGTCGCGATGCTCTTTTGCACTATGCATGCATTCACTCTCATCTCTTTGTCATACTCATTCTAAATCAAAGCTACTTCTAAAACATTTAACTTCAGACAGCTTTCTTCAACTTACAACTCCCAATTTACACCGCTGTAAATTGAATTTAAGTAAGTTTCAAGTAAAGTGTCCAATTCAAGTTTTTTAACAAGTAACCAAATTCACAGAAATCTGGTTACTTGGAAGACGATCCGCGACGCGACTGATTTAAAAGTATAACTAAAGTAAGCTTCAAGTAGTGTGTCTAAATATGTAATTTAACAAGTAACCAAATTCAAAGAAATCTGGTTACTTGGAAGACGATCCACGACACGACTGAAGTGAAAACTATAACTACTCTAAAAATAATACAAACTCCATCACGCTCATCTGCTTGCTACTAATAGCTGTGTGCGCATCGCTAGCATGGAACCTGCCAAGAACCTCCTACTATTCCCCTACGTGACACCCTATTCATGAAACTCTTTCCGGTGGTCAGAGTTTCTACAAGTATATTTCTATTTATTAAAAATGACATTGATTAAGTTTTCTATCTACTATATCAAATAATGAGTTTTCTTGTGTAACTTATCTTGAAAAGGCGTTCATCGTAGAAGATTCTCCATAGCGTCAGATGTACCTGGCCTCCATGGTAAGTCATGCTCATTGAACCTAACTCCATGTGAAGAAACCATCCGGGGTCATCATAGCTTCAGGGTGTTGATAGAGACTCAAGCTGGAAAATGAACAAAGAAAAGTATGATTATAGTGAAAAAAAGTCTACTTAAAAAATCAGTAATCGTCAGTGTCCAACAGTAGAAGATAGTCCTCCACATCAGTACTACCGGCTCCTTGGTCAATCAAGGTGCATGAACCTCACTCCTTCTGAAATGGGCAAACAAAAATTAAGTCAATTTATTGAAACTATTGTGTGAATCATTTGTGTCATTTAAATAGGTTTACAACTGTAAAAGACCACTAGATATTAAAATTTGAGATCCGAGTTCCCCCTTGCTTCCCCTGCAAGCGCAGTCGCGATGCTCTTTTGCACTATGCATGCATTCACTCTCATCTCTTTGTCATACTCATTCTAAATCAAAGCTACTTCTAAAACATTTAACTTCAGACAGCTTTCTTCAACTTACAACTCCCAATTTACACCGCTGTAAATTGAATTTAAGTAAGTTTCAAGTAAAGTGTCCAATTCAAGTTTTTTAACAAGTAACCAAATTCACAGAAATCTGGTTACTTGGAAGACGATCCGCGACGCGACTGATTTAAAAGTATAACTAAAGTAAGCTTCAAGTAGTGTGTCTAAATATGTAATTTAACAAGTAACCAAATTCAAAGAAATCTGGTTACTTGGAAGACGATCCACGACGCGACTGAAGTGAAAATTATAACTACTCTAAAAATAATACAAACTCCATCACGCTCATCTGCTTGCTACTAATAGCTGTGTGCGCATCGCTAGCATGGAACCTCCCAAGAACCTCCTACTATTCCCCTACGTGACACCCTATTCATGAAACTCTTTCCGGTGGTCAGAGTTTCTACAAGTATATTTCTATTTATTAAAAATGACATTGATTAAGTTTTCTATCTACTATATCAAATAATGAGTTTTCTTGTGTAACTTATCTTGAATAGGCGTTCATCGTAGAAGATTCTCCATAGCGTCAGATGTACGTGGGCTCCATGGTAAGTCATGCTCATTGAACCTAACTCCATGTGAAGAAACCATCCGGGGTCATCATAGCTTCAGGGTGTTGATAGAGACTCAAGCTGGAAAATGAAAAAAGAAAAGTATGATTATAGTGAAAAACAGTCTACTTAAAAAATCAGTAATCGTCAGTGTCCAACAGTAGAAGATAGTCCTCCACATCAGTACTACCGGCTCCTTGGTCAATCAAGGTGCATGAACCTCACTCCTTCTGAAATGGGCAAACAAAAATTAAGTCAATTTATTGAAACTATTGTGTGAATCATTTGTGTCATTTAAATAGGTTTACAACTGTAAAAGACCACTAGATATTAAATTTTGAGATCCGAGTTCCCCCTTGCTTCCCCTGCAAGCGCAGTCGCGATGCTCTTTTGCACTATGCATGCATTCACTCTCATCTCTTTGTCATACTCATTCTAAATCAAAGCTACTTCTAAAACATTTAACTTCAGACAGCTTTCTTCAACTTACAACTCCCAATTTACACCGCTGTAAATTGAATTGAAGTAAGTTTCAAGTAAAGTGTCCAATTCAAGTTTTTTAACAAGTAACCAAATTCACAGAAATCTGGTTACTTGGAAGACGATCCGCGACGCGACTGATTTAAAAGTATAACTAAAGTAAGCTTCAAGTAGTGTGTCTAAATATGTAATTTAACAAGTAACCAAATTCAAAGAAATCTGGTTACTTGGAAGACGATCCACGACACGACTGAAGTGAAAACTATAACTACTCTAAAAATAATACAAACTCCATCACGCTCATCTGCTTGCTACTAATAGCTGTGTGCGCATCGCTAGCATGGAACCTGCCAAGAACCTCCTACTATTCCCCTACGTGACACCCTATTCATGAAACTCTTTCCGGTGGTCAGAGTTTCTACAAGTATATTTCTATTTATTAAAAATGACATTGATTAAGTTTTCTATCTACTATATCAAATAATGAGTTTTCTTGTGTAACTTATCTTGAAAAGGCGTTCATCGTAGAAGATTCTCCATAGCGTCAGATGTACCTGGCCTCCATGGTAAGTCATGCTCATTGAACCTAACTCCATGTGAAGAAACCATCCGGGGTCATCATAGCTTCAGGGTGTTGATAGAGACTCAAGCTGGAAAATGAACAAAGAAAAGTATGATTATAGTGAAAAAAGTCTACTTAAAAAATCAGTAATCGTCAGTGTCCAACAGTAGAAGATAGTCCTCCACATCAGTACTACCGGCTCCTTGGTCAATCAAGGTGCATGAACCTCACTCCTTCTGAAATGGGCAAACAAAAATTAAGTCAATTTATTGAAACTATTGTGTGAATCATTTGTGTCATTTAAATAGGTTTACAACTGTAAAAGACCACTAGATATTAAAATTTGAGATCCGAGTTCCCCCTTGCTTCCCCTGCAAGCGCAGTCGCGATGCTCTTTTGCACTATGCATGCATTCACTCTCATCTCTTTGTCATACTCATTCTAAATCAAAGCTACTTCTAAAACATTTAACTTCAGACAGCTTTCTTCAACTTACAACTCCCAATTTACACCGCTGTAAATTGAATTGAAGTAAGTTTCAAGTAAAGTGTCCAATTCAAGTTTTTTAACAAGTAACCAAATTCACAGAAATCTGGTTACTTGGAAGACGATCCGCGACGCGACTTATTTAAAAGTATAACTAAAGTAAGCTTCAAGTAGTGTGTCTAAATATGTAATTTAACAAGTAACCAAATTCAAAGAAATCTGGTTACTTGGAAGACGATCCACGACGCGACTGAAGTGAAAATTATAACTACTCTAAAAATAATACAAACTCCATCACGCTCATCTGCTTGCTACTAATAGCTGTGTGCGCATCGCTAGCATGGAACCTCCCAAGAACCTCCTACTATTCCCCTACGTGACACCCTATTCATGAAACTCTTTCCGGTGGTCAGAGTTTCTACAAGTATATTTCTATTTATTAAAAATGACATTGATTAAGTTTTCTATCTACTATATCAAATAATGAGTTTTCTTGTGTAACTTATCTTGAATAGGCGTTCATCGTAGAAGATTCTCCATAGCGTCAGATGTACGTGGGCTCCATGGTAAGTCATGCTCATTGAACCTAACTCCATGTGAAGAAACCATCCGGGGTCATCATAGCTTCAGGGTGTTGATAGAGACTCAAGCTGGAAAATGAAAAAAGAAAAGTATGATTATAGTGAAAAACAGTCTACTTAAAAAATCAGTAATCGTCAGTGTCCAACAGTAGAAGATAGTCCTCCACATCAGTACTACCGGCTCCTTGGTCAATCAAGGTGCATGAACCTCACTCCTTCTGAAATGGGCAAACAAAAATTAAGTCAATTTATTGAAACTATTGTGTGAATCATTTGTGTCATTTAAATAGGTTTACAACTGTAAAAGACCACTAGATATTAAAATTTGAGATCCGAGTTCCCCCTTGCTTCCCCTGGAACGTTCGGCTGCTGCAAGCGCAGTCGCGATGCTCTTTTGCACTATGCATGCATTCACTCTCATCTCTTTGTCATACTCATTCTAAATCAAAGCTACTTCTAAAACATTTAACTTCAGACAGCTTTCTTCAACTTACAACTCCCAATTTACACCGCTGTAAATTGAATTTAAGTAAGTTTCAAGTAAAGTGTCCAATTCAAGTTTTTTAACAAGTAACCAAATTCACAGAAATCTGGTTACTTGGAAGACGATCCGCGACGCGACTGATTTAAAAGTATAACTAAAGTAAGCTTCAAGTAGTGTGTCTAAATATGTAATTTAACAAGTAACCAAATTCAAAGAAATCTGGTTACTTGGAAGACGATCCACGACGCGACTGAAGTGAAAATTATAACTACTCTAAAAATAATACAAACTCCATCACGCTCATCTGCTTGCTACTAATAGCTGTGAGCGCATCGCTAGCATGGAACCTCCCAAGAACCTCCTACTATTCCCCTACGTGACACCCTATTCATGAAACTTTTTCCGGTGGTCAGAGTTTCTACAAGTATATTTCTATTTATTAAAAATGACATTGATTAAGTTTTCTATCTACTATATCAAATAATGAGTTTTCTTGTGTAACTTATCTTGAATAGGCGTTCATCGTAGAAGATTCTCCATAGCGTCAGATGTACGTGGGCTCCATGGTAAGTCATGCTCATTGAACCTAACTCCATGTGAAGAAACCATCCGGGGTCATCATAGCCTCAGGGTGTTGATAGAGACTCAAGCTGGAAAATGAAAAAAGAAAAGTATGATTATAGTGAAAAACAGTCTACTTAAAAAATCAGTAATCGTCAGTGTCCAACAGTAGAAGATAGTCCTCCACATCAGTACTACCGGCTCCTTGGTCAATCAAGGTGCATGAACCTCACTCCTTCTGAAATGGGCAAACAAAAATTAAGTCAATTTATTGAAACTATTGTGTGAATCATTTGTGTCATTTAAATAGGTTTACAACTGTAAAAGACCACGAGATATTAAAATTTGAGATCCCAGTTCCCCCTTGCTTCCCCTGCAAGCGCAGTCGCGATGCTCTTTTGCACTATGCATGCATTCACTCTCATCTCTTTGTCATACTCATTCTAAATCAAAGCTACTTCTAAAACATTTAACTTCAGACAGCTTTCTTCAACTTACAACTCCCAATTTACACCGCTGTAAATTGAATTTAAGTAAGTTTCAAGTAAAGTGTCCAATTCAAGTTTTTTAACAAGTAACCAAATTCACAGAAATCTGGTTACTTGGAAGACGATCCGCGACGCGACTGATTTAAAAGTATAACTAAAGTAAGCTTCAAGTAGTGTGTCTAAATATGTAATTTAACAAGTAACCAAATTCAATAAAATCTGGTTACTTGGAAGACGATCCACGACGCGACTGAAGTGAAAATTATAACTAATCTAAAAAATAATACAAACTCCATCACGCTCATCTGCTTGCTACTAATAGCTGTGTGCGCATCGCTAGCATGGAACCTCCCAAGAACCTCCTACTATTCCCCTACGTGACACCCTATTCATGAAACTCTTTCCGGTGGTCAGAGTTTCTACAAGTATATTTCTATTTATTAAAAATGACATTGATTAAGTTTTCTATCTACTATATCAAACAATGAGTTTTCTTGTGTAACTTATCTTGAATAGGCGTTCATCGTAGAAGATTCTCCATAGCGTCAGATGTACGTGGCCTCCATGGTAAGTCATGCTCATTGAACCTAACTCCATGTGAAGAAACCATCCGGGGTCATAGTAGCTTCAGGGTGTTGATAGAGACTCAAGCTGGAAAATGAAAAAAGAAAAGTATGATTATAGTGAAAAACAGTCTACTTAAAAAATCAGTAATCGTCAGTGTCCAACAGTAGAAGATAGTCCTCCACATCAGTACTACCGGCTCCTTGGTCAATCAAGGTGCATGAACCTCACTCCTTCTGAAATGGGCAAACAAAAATTAAGTCAATTTATTGAAACTATTGTGTGAATCATTTGTGTCATTTAAATAGATTTACAACTGTAAAAGACCACTAGATATTAAAATTTGAGATCCGAGTTCCCCCTTGCTTCCCCTGGAACCTTTGGCTGCTGCAAGCGCAGTCGCGATGCTCTTTTGCACTATGCATGCATTCACTCTCATCTCTTTGTCATACTCATTCTAAATCAAAGCTACTTCTAAAACATTTAACTTCAGACAGCTTTCTTCAACTTACAACTCCCAATTTACACCGCTGTAAATTGAATTTAAGTAAGTTTCAAGTAAAGTGTCCAATTCAAGTTTTTTAACAAGTAACCAAATTCACAGAAATCTGGTTACTTGGAAGACGATCCGCGACGCGACTGATTTAAAAGTATAACTAAAGTAAGCTTCAAGTAGTGTGTCTAAATATGTAATTTAACAAGTAACCAAATTCAAAGAAATCTGGTTACTTGGAAGACGATCCACGACGCGACTGAAGTGAAAATTATAACAAGTAACCAAATTCACAGAAATCTGGTTACTTGGAAGACGATCCGCGACGCGACTGATTTAAAAGTATAACTAAAGTAAGCTTCAAGTAGTGTGTCTAAATATGTAATTTAACAAGTAACCAAATTCAAAGAAATCTGGTTACTTGGAAGACGATCCACGACGCGACTGAAGTGAAAATTATAACTACTCTAAAAATAATACAAACTCCATCACGCTCATCTGCTTGCTACTAATAGCTGTGTGCGCATCGCTAGCATGGAACCTCCCAAGAACCTCCTACTATTCCCCTACGTGACACCCTATTCATGAAACTCTTTCCGGTGGTCAGAGTTTCTACAAGTATATTTCTATTTATTAAAAATGACATTGATTAAGTTTTCTATCTACTATATCAAATAATGAGTTTTCTTGTGTAACTTATCTTGAATAGGCGTTCATCGTAGAAGATTCTCCATAGCGTCAGATGTACGTGGGCTCCATGGTAAGTCATGCTCATTGAACCTAACTCCATGTGAAGAAACCATCCGGGGTCATCATAGCTTCAGGGTGTTGATAGAAACTCAAGCTGGAAAATGAAAAAAGAAAAGTATGATTATAGTGAAAAACAGTCTACTTAAAAAATCAGTAATCGTCAGTGTCCAACAGTAGAAGAAAGTCCTCCACATCAGTACTACCGGCTCCTTGGTCAATCAAGGTGCATGAACCTCACTCCTTCTGAAATGGGCAAACAAAAATTAAGTCAATTTATTGAAACTATTGTGTGAATCATTTGTGTCATTTAAATAGGTTTACAACTGTAAAAGACCACTAGATATTAAAATTTGAGATCCGAGTTCCCCCTTGCTTCCCCTGCAAGCGCAGTCGCGATGCTCTTTTGCACTATGCATGCATTCACTCTCATCTCTTTGTCATACTCATTCTAAATCAAAGCTACTTCTAAAACATTTAACTTCAGACAGCTTTCTTCAACTTACAACTCCCAATTTACACCGCTGTAAATTGAATTTAAGTAAGTTTCAAGTAAAGTGTCCAATTCAAGTTTTTTAACAAGTAACCAAATTCACAGAAATCTGGTTACTTGGAAGACGATCCGCGACGCGACTGATTTAAAAGTATAACTAAAGTAAGCTTCAAGTAGTGTGTCTAAATATGTAATTTAACAAGTAACCAAATTCAAAGAAATCTGGTTACTTGGAAGACGATCCACGACGCGACTGAAGTGAAAATTATAACTACTCTAAAAATAATACAAACTCCATCACGCTCATCTGCTTGCTACTAATAGCTGTGTGCGCATCGCTAGCATGGAACCTCCCAAGAACCTCCTACTATTCCCCTACGTGACACCCTATTCATGAAACTCTTTCCGGTGGTCAGAGTTTCTACAAGTATATTTCTATTTATTAAAAATGACATTGATTAAGTTTTCTATCTACTATATCAAATAATGAGTTTTCTTGTGTAACTTATCTTGAATAGGCGTTCATCGTAGAAGATTCTCCATAGCGTCAGATGTACGTGGGCTCCATGGTAAGTCATGCTCATTGAACCTAACTCCATGTGAAGAAACCATCCGGGGTCATCATAGCTTCAGGGTGTTGATAGAGACTCAAGCTGGAAAATGAAAAAAGAAAAGTATGATTATAGTGAAAAACAGTCTACTTAAAAAATCAGTAATCGTCAGTGTCCAACAGTAGAAGATAGTCCTCCACATCAGTACTACCGGCTCCTTGGTCAATCAAGGTGCATGAACCTCACTCCTTCTGAAATGGGCAAACAAAAATTAAGTCAATTTATTGAAACTATTGTGTGAATCATTTGTGTCATTTAAATAGGTTTACAACTGTAAAAGACCACTAGATATTAAAATTTGAGATCCGAGTTCCCCCTTGCTTCCCCTGGAACGTTCGGCTGCTGCAAGCGCAGTCGCGATGCTCTTTTGCACTATGCATGCATTCACTCTCATCTCTTTGTCATACTCATTCTAAATCAAAGCTACTTCTAAAACATTTAACTTCAGACAGCTTTCTTCAACTTACAACTCCCAATTTACACCGCTGTAAATTGAATTGAAGTAAGTTTCAAGTAAAGTGTCCAATTCAAGTTTTTTAACAAGTAACCAAATTCACAGAAATCTGGTTACTTGGAAGACGATCCGCGACGCGACTGATTTAAAAGTATAACTAAAGTAAGCTTCAAGTAGTGTGTCTAAATATGTAATTTAACAAGTAACCAAATTCAAAGAAATCTGGTTACTTGGAAGACGATCCACGACGCGACTGAAGTGAAAATTATAACTACTCTAAAAATAATACAAACTCCATCACGCTCATCTGCTTGCTACTAATAGCTGTGTGCGCATCGCTAGCATGGAACCTCCCAAGAACCTCCTACTATTCCCCTACGTGACACCCTATTCATGAAACTCTTTCCGGTGGTCAGAGTTTCTACAAGTATATTTCTATTTATTAAAAATGACATTGATTAAGTTTTCTATCTACTATATCAAATAATGAGTTTTCTTGTGTAACTTATCTTGAATAGGCGTTCATCGTAGAAGATTCTCCATAGCGTCAGATGTACGTGGGCTCCATGGTAAGTCATGCTCATTGAACCTAACTCCATGTGAAGAAACCATCCGGGGTCATCATAGCTTCAGGGTGTTGATAGAGACTCAAGCTGGAAAATGAAAAAAGAAAAGTATGATTATAGTGAAAAACAGTCTACTTAAAAAATCAGTAATCGTCAGTGTCCAACAGTAGAAGATAGTCCTCCACATCAGTACTACCGGCTCCTTGGTCAATCAAGGTGCATGAACCTCACTCCTTCTGAAATGGGCAAACAAAAATTAAGTCAATTTATTGAAACTATTGTGTGAATCATTTGTGTCATTTAAATAGGTTTACAACTGTAAAAGACCACTAGATATTAAAATTTGAGATCCGAGTTCCCCCTTGCTTCCCCTGGAACGTTCGGCTGCTGCAAGCGCAGTCGCGATGCTCTTTTGCACTATGCATGCATTCACTCTCATCTCTTTGTCATACTCATTCTAAATCAAAGCTACTTCTAAAACATTTAACTTCAGACAGCTTTCTTCAACTTACAACTCCCAATTTACACCGCTGTAAATTGAATTGAAGTAAGTTTCAAGTAAAGTGTCCAATTCAAGTTTTTTAACAAGTAACCAAATTCACAGAAATCTGGTTACTTGGAAGACGATCCGCGACGCGACTGATTTAAAAGTATAACTAAAGTAAGCTTCAAGTAGTGTGTCTAAATATGTAATTTAACAAGTAACCAAATTCAAAGAAATCTGGTTACTTGGAAGACGATCCACGACGCGACTGAAGTGAAAATTATAACTACTCTAAAAATAATACAAACTCCATCACGCTCATCTGCTTGCTACTAATAGCTGTGAGCGCATCGCTAGCATGGAACCTCCCAAGAACCTCCTACTATTCCCCTACGTGACACCCTATTCATGAAACTCTTTCCGGTGGTCAGAGTTTCTACAAGTATATTTCTATTTATTAAAAATGACATTGATTAAGTTTTCTATCTACTATATCAAATAATGAGTTTTCTTGTGTAACTTATCTTGAATAGGCGTTCATCGTAGAAGATTCTCCATAGCGTCAGATGTACGTGGCCTCCATGTAAGTCATGCTCATTGAACCTAACTCCATGTGAAGAAACCATCCGGGGTCATCATAGCCTCAGGGTGTTGATAGAGACTCAAGCTGGAAAATGAAAAAAGAAAAGTAGGATTATAGTGAAAAACAGTCTACTTAAAAAATCAGTAATCGTCAGTGTCCAACAGTAGAAGATAGTCCTCCACATCAGTACTACCGGCTCCTTGGTCAATCAAGGTGCATGAACCTCACTCCTTCTGAAATGGGCAAACAAAAATTAAGTCAATTTATTGAAACTATTGTGTGAATCATTTGTGTCATTTAAATAGGTTTACAACTGTAAAAGACCACGAGATATTAAAATTTGAGATCCCAGTTCCCCCTTGCTTCCCCTGCAAGCGCAGTCGCGATGCTCTTTTGCACTATGCATGCATTCACTCTCATCTCTTTGTCATACTCATTCTAAATCAAAGCTACTTCTAAAACATTTAACTTCAGACAGCTTTCTTCAACTTACAACTCCCAATTTACACCGCTGTAAATTGAATTGAAGTAAGTTTCAAGTAAAGTGTCCAATTCAAGTTTTTTAACAAGTAACCAAATTCACAGAAATCTGGTTACTTGGAAGACGATCCGCGACGCGACTGATTTAAAAGTATAACTAAAGTAAGCTTCAAGTAGTGTGTCTAAATATGTAATTTAACAAGTAACCAAATTCAAAGAAATCTGGTTACTTGGAAGACGATCCACGACGCGACTGAAGTGAAAATTATAACTACTCTAAAAATAATACAAACTCCATCACGCTCATCTGCTTGCTACTAATAGCTGTGTGCGCATCGCTAGCATGGAACCTCCCAAGAACCTCCTACTATTCCCCTACGTGACACCCTATTCATGAAACTCTTTCCGGTGGTCAGAGTTTCTACAAGTATATTTCTATTTATTAAAAATGACATTGATTAAGTTTTCTATCTACTATATCAAATAATGAGTTTTCTTGTGTAACTTATCTTGAATAGGCGTTCATCGTAGAAGATTCTCCATAGCGTCAGATGTACGTGGGCTCCATGGTAAGTCATGCTCATTGAACCTAACTCCATGTGAAGAAACCATCCGGGGTCATCATAGCTTCAGGGTGTTGATAGAGACTCAAGCTGGAAAATGAAAAAAGAAAAGTATGATTATAGTGAAAAACAGTCTACTTAAAAAATCAGTAATCGTCAGTGTCCAACAGTAGAAGATAGTCCTCCACATCAGTACTACCGGCTCCTTGGTCAATCAAGGTGCATGAACCTCACTCCTTCTGAAATGGGCAAACAAAAATTAAGTCAATTTATTGAAACTATTGTGTGAATCATTTGTGTCATTTAAATAGGTTTACAACTGTAAAAGACCACTAGATATTAAAATTTGAGATCCGAGTTCCCCCTTGCTTCCCCTGCAAGCGCAGTCGGCTGCTGCAAGCGCAGTCGCGATGCTCTTTTGCACTATGCATGCATTCACTCTCATCTCTTTGTCATACTCATTCTAAATCAAAGCTACTTCTAAAACATTTAACTTCAGACAGCTTTCTTCAACTTACAACTCCCAATTTACACCGCTGTAAATTGAATTTAAGTAAGTTTCAAGTAAAGTGTCCAATTCAAGTTTTTTAACAAGTAACCAAATTCACAGAAATCTGGTTACTTGGAAGACGATCCGCGACGCGACTGATTTAAAAGTATAACTAAAGTAAGCTTCAAGTAGTGTGTCTAAATATGTAATTTAACAAGTAACCAAATTCAAAGAAATCTGGTTACTTGGAAGACGATCCACGACGCGACTGAAGTGAAAATTATAACTACTCTAAAAATAATACAAACTCCATCACGCTCATCTGCTTGCTACTAATAGCTGTGAGCGCATCGCTAGCATGGAACCTCCCAAGAACCTCCTACTATTCCCCTACGTGACACCCTATTCATGAAACTCTTTCCGGTGGTCAGAGTTTCTACAAGTATATTTCTATTTATTAAAAATGACATTGATTAAGTTTTCTATCTACTATATCAAATAATGAGTTTTCTTGTGTAACTTATCTTGAATAGGCGTTCATCGTAGAAGATTCTCCATAGCGTCAGATGTACGTGGCCTCCATGTAAGTCATGCTCATTGAACCTAACTCCATGTGAAGAAACCATCCGGGGTCATCATAGCCTCAGGGTGTTGATAGAGACTCAAGCTGGAAAATGAAAAAAGAAAAGTATGATTATAGTGAAAAACAGTCTACTTAAAAAATCAGTAATCGTCAGTGTCCAACAGTAGAAGATAGTCCTCCACATCAGTACTACCGGCTCCTTGGTCAATCAAGGTGCATGAACCTCACTCCTTCTGAAATGGGCAAACAAAAATTAAGTCAATTTATTGAAACTATTGTGTGAATCATTTGTGTCATTTAAATAGGTTTACAACTGTAAAAGACCACGAGATATTAAAATTTGAGATCCCAGTTCCCCCTTGCTTCCCCTGCAAGCGCAGTCGCGATGCTCTTTTGCACTATGCATGCATTCACTCTCATCTCTTTGTCATACTCATTCTAAATCAAAGCTACTTCTAAAACATTTAACTTCAGACAGCTTTCTTCAACTTACAACTCCCAATTTACACCGCTGTAAATTGAATTTAAGTAAGTTTCAAGTAAAGTGTCCAATTCAAGTTTTTTAACAAGTAACCAAATTCACAGAAATCTGGTTACTTGGAAGACGATCCGCGACGCGACTGATTTAAAAGTATAACTAAAGTAAGCTTCAAGTAGTGTGTCTAAATATGTAATTTAACAAGTAACCAAATTCAAAGAAATCTGGTTACTTGGAAGACGATCCGCGACGCGACTGATTCAAAAGTATAACTAAAGTAAGCTTCAAGTAGTGTGTCTAAATATGTAATTTAACAAGTAACCAAATACAAAGAAATCTGGTTACTTGGAAGACGATCCACGACGCGACTGAAGTGAAAATTATAACTACTCTAAAAATAATACAAACTCCATCACGCTCATCTGCTTGCTACTTATAGCTGTGTGCGCATCGCTAGCATGGAACCTCCCAAGAACCTCCTACTATTCCCCTACGTGACACCCTATTCATGAAACTCTTTCCGGTGGTCAGAGTTTCTACAAGTATATTTCTATTTATTAAAAATGACATTGATTAAGTTTTCTATCTACTATATCAAACAATGAGTTTTCTTGTGTAACTTATCTTGAATAGGCGTTCATCGTAGAAGATTCTCCATAGCGTCAGATGTACGTGGGCTCCATGGTAAGTCATGCTCATTGAACCTAACTCCATGTGAAGAAACCATCCGGGGTCATCATAGCTTCAGGGTGTTGATAGAGACTCAAGCTGGAAAATGAAAAAAGAAAAGTATGATTATAGTGAAAAACAGTCTACTTAAAAAATCAGTAATCGTCAGTGTCCAACAGTAGAAGATAGTCCTCCACTTCAGTACTACCGGCTCCTTGGTCAATCAAGGTGCATGAACCTCACTCCTTCTGAAATGGGCAAACAAAAATTAAGTCAATTTATTGAAACTATTGTGTGAATCATTTGTGTCATTTAAATAGATTTACAACTGTAAAAGACCACTAGATATTAAAATTTGAGATCCGAGTTCCCCCTTGCTTCCCCTGGAACCTTTGGCTGCTGCAAGAGCAGTCGCGATGCTCTTTTGCACTATGCATGCATTCACTCTCATCTCTTTGTCATACTCATTCTAAATCAAAGCTACTTCTAAAACATTTAACTTCAGACAGCTTTCTTCAACTTACAACTCCCAATTTACACCGCTGTAAATTGAATTGAAGTAAGTTTCAAGTAAAGTGTCCAATTCAAGTTTTTTAACAAGTAACCAAATTCACAGAAATCTGGTTACTTGGAAGACGATCCGCGACGCGACTGATTTAAAAGTATAACTAAAGTAAGCTTCAAGTAGTGTGTCTAAATATGTAATTTAACAAGTAACCAAATTCAAAGAAATCTGGTTACTTGGAAGACGATCCACGACGCGACTGAAGTGAAAATTATAACTACTCTAAAAATAATACAAACTCCATCACGCTCATCTGCTTGCTACTAATAGCTGTGAGCGCATCGCTAGCATGGAACCTCCCAAGAACCTCCTACTATTCCCCTACGTGACACCCTATTCATGAAACTCTTTCCGGTGGTCAGAGTTTCTACAAGTATATTTCTATTTATTAAAAATGACATTGATTAAGTTTTCTATCTACTATATCAAATAATGAGTTTTCTTGTGTAACTTATCTTGAATAGGCGTTCATCGTAGAAGATTCTCCATAGCGTCAGATGTACGTGGCCTCCATGTAAGTCATGCTCATTGAACCTAACTCCATGTGAAGAAACCATCCGGGGTCATCATAGCCTCAGGGTGTTGATAGAGACTCAAGCTGGAAAATGAAAAAAGAAAAGTAGGATTATAGTGAAAAACAGTCTACTTAAAAAATCAGTAATCGTCAGTGTCCAACAGTAGAAGATAGTCCTCCACATCAGTACTACCGGCTCCTTGGTCAATCAAGGTGCATGAACCTCACTCCTTCTGAAATGGGCAAACAAAAATTAAGTCAATTTATTGAAACTATTGTGTGAATCATTTGTGTCATTTAAATAGGTTTACAACTGTAAAAGACCACGAGATATTAAAATTTGAGATCCCAGTTCCCCCTTGCTTCCCCTGCAAGCGCAGTCGCGATGCTCTTTTGCACTATGCATGCATTCACTCTCATCTCTTTGTCATACTCATTCTAAATCAAAGCTACTTCTAAAACATTTAACTTCAGACAGCTTTCTTCAACTTACAACTCCCAATTTACACCGCTGTAAATTGAATTGAAGTAAGTTTCAAGTAAAGTGTCCAATTCAAGTTTTTTAACAAGTAACCAAATTCACAGAAATCTGGTTACTTGGAAGACGATCCGCGACGCGACTGATTTAAAAGTATAACTAAAGTAAGCTTCAAGTAGTGTGTCTAAATATGTAATTTAACAAGTAACCAAATTCAAAGAAATCTGGTTACTTGGAAGACGATCCACGACGCGACTGAAGTGAAAATTATAACTACTCTAAAAATAATACAAACTCCATCACGCTCATCTGCTTGCTACTAATAGCTGTGTGCGCATCGCTAGCATGGAACCTCCCAAGAACCTCCTACTATTCCCCTACGTGACACCCTATTCATGAAACTCTTTCCGGTGGTCAGAGTTTCTACAAGTATATTTCTATTTATTAAAAATGACATTGATTAAGTTTTCTATCTACTATATCAAATAATGAGTTTTCTTGTGTAACTTATCTTGAATAGGCGTTCATCGTAGAAGATTCTCCATAGCGTCAGATGTACGTGGGCTCCATGGTAAGTCATGCTCATTGAACCTAACTCCATGTGAAGAAACCATCCGGGGTCATCATAGCTTCAGGGTGTTGATAGAGACTCAAGCTGGAAAATGAAAAAAGAAAAGTATGATTATAGTGAAAAACAGTCTACTTAAAAAATCAGTAATCGTCAGTGTCCAACAGTAGAAGATAGTCCTCCACATCAGTACTACCGGCTCCTTGGTCAATCAAGGTGCATGAACCTCACTCCTTCTGAAATGGGCAAACAAAAATTAAGTCAATTTATTGAAACTATTGTGTGAATCATTTGTGTCATTTAAATAGGTTTACAACTGTAAAAGACCACTAGATATTAAAATTTGAGATCCGAGTTCCCCCTTGCTTCCCCTGCAAGCGCAGTCGGCTGCTGCAAGCGCAGTCGCGATGCTCTTTTGCACTATGCATGCATTCACTCTCATCTCTTTGTCATACTCATTCTAAATCAAAGCTACTTCTAAAACATTTAACTTCAGACAGCTTTCTTCAACTTACAACTCCCAATTTACACCGCTGTAAATTGAATTTAAGTAAGTTTCAAGTAAAGTGTCCAATTCAAGTTTTTTAACAAGTAACCAAATTCACAGAAATCTGGTTACTTGGAAGACGATCCGCGACGCGACTGATTTAAAAGTATAACTAAAGTAAGCTTCAAGTAGTGTGTCTAAATATGTAATTTAACAAGTAACCAAATTCAAAGAAATCTGGTTACTTGGAAGACGATCCACGACGCGACTGAAGTGAAAATTATAACTACTCTAAAAATAATACAAACTCCATCACGCTCATCTGCTTGCTACTAATAGCTGTGAGCGCATCGCTAGCATGGAACCTCCCAAGAACCTCCTACTATTCCCCTACGTGACACCCTATTCATGAAACTCTTTCCGGTGGTCAGAGTTTCTACAAGTATATTTCTATTTATTAAAAATGACATTGATTAAGTTTTCTATCTACTATATCAAATAATGAGTTTTCTTGTGTAACTTATCTTGAATAGGCGTTCATCGTAGAAGATTCTCCATAGCGTCAGATGTACGTGGCCTCCATGTAAGTCATGCTCATTGAACCTAACTCCATGTGAAGAAACCATCCGGGGTCATCATAGCCTCAGGGTGTTGATAGAGACTCAAGCTGGAAAATGAAAAAAGAAAAGTATGATTATAGTGAAAAACAGTCTACTTAAAAAATCAGTAATCGTCAGTGTCCAACAGTAGAAGATAGTCCTCCACATCAGTACTACCGGCTCCTTGGTCAATCAAGGTGCATGAACCTCACTCCTTCTGAAATGGGCAAACAAAAATTAAGTCAATTTATTGAAACTATTGTGTGAATCATTTGTGTCATTTAAATAGGTTTACAACTGTAAAAGACCACGAGATATTAAAATTTGAGATCCCAGTTCCCCCTTGCTTCCCCTGCAAGCGCAGTCGCGATGCTCTTTTGCACTATGCATGCATTCACTCTCATCTCTTTGTCATACTCATTCTAAATCAAAGCTACTTCTAAAACATTTAACTTCAGACAGCTTTCTTCAACTTACAACTCCCAATTTACACCGCTGTAAATTGAATTTAAGTAAGTTTCAAGTAAAGTGTCCAATTCAAGTTTTTTAACAAGTAACCAAATTCACAGAAATCTGGTTACTTGGAAGACGATCCGCGACGCGACTGATTTAAAAGTATAACTAAAGTAAGCTTCAAGTAGTGTGTCTAAATATGTAATTTAACAAGTAACCAAATTCAAAGAAATCTGGTTACTTGGAAGACGATCCGCGACGCGACTGATTCAAAAGTATAACTAAAGTAAGCTTCAAGTAGTGTGTCTAAATATGTAATTTAACAAGTAACCAAATACAAAGAAATCTGGTTACTTGGAAGACGATCCACGACGCGACTGAAGTGAAAATTATAACTACTCTAAAAATAATACAAACTCCATCACGCTCATCTGCTTGCTACTTATAGCTGTGTGCGCATCGCTAGCATGGAACCTCCCAAGAACCTCCTACTATTCCCCTACGTGACACCCTATTCATGAAACTCTTTCCGGTGGTCAGAGTTTCTACAAGTATATTTCTATTTATTAAAAATGACATTGATTAAGTTTTCTATCTACTATATCAAACAATGAGTTTTCTTGTGTAACTTATCTTGAATAGGCGTTCATCGTAGAAGATTCTCCATAGCGTCAGATGTACGTGGGCTCCATGGTAAGTCATGCTCATTGAACCTAACTCCATGTGAAGAAACCATCCGGGGTCATCATAGCTTCAGGGTGTTGATAGAGACTCAAGCTGGAAAATGAAAAAAGAAAAGTATGATTATAGTGAAAAACAGTCTACTTAAAAAATCAGTAATCGTCAGTGTCCAACAGTAGAAGATAGTCCTCCACATCAGTACTACCGGCTCCTTGGTCAATCAAGGTGCATGAACCTCACTCCTTCTGAAATGGGCAAACAAAAATTAAGTCAATTTATTGAAACTATTGTGTGAATCATTTGTGTCATTTAAATAGATTTACAACTGTAAAAGACCACTAGATATTAAAATTTGAGATCCGAGTTCCCCCTTGCTTCCCCTGGAACCTTTGGCTGCTGCAAGAGCAGTCGCGATGCTCTTTTGCACTATGCATGCATTCACTCTCATCTCTTTGTCATACTCATTCTAAATCAAAGCTACTTCTAAAACATTTAACTTCAGACAGCTTTCTTCAACTTACAACTCCCAATTTACACCGCTGTAAATTGAATTTAAGTAAGTTTCAAGTAAAGTGTCCAATTCAAGTTTTTTAACAAGTAACCAAATTCACAGAAATCTGGTTACTTGGAAGACGATCCGCGACGCGACTGATTTAAAAGTATAACTAAAGTAAGCTTCAAGTAGTGTGTCTAAATATGTAATTTAACAAGTAACCAAATTCAATAAAATCTGGTTACTTGGAAGACGATCCACGACGCGACTGAAGTGAAAATTATAACTAATCTAAAAATAATACAAACTCCATCACGCTCATCTGCTTGCTACTAATAGCTGTGTGCGCATCGCTAGCATGGAACCTCCCAAGAACCTCCTACTATTCCCCTACGTGACACCCTATTCATGAAACTCTTTCCGGTGGTCAGAGTTTCTACAAGTATATTTCTATTTATTAAAAATGACATTGATTAAGTTTTCTATCTACTATATCAAACAATGAGTTTTCTTGTGTAACTTATCTTGAATAGGCGTTCATCGTAGAAGATTCTCCATAGCGTCAGATGTACGTGGCCTCCATGGTAAGTCATGCTCATTGAACCTAACTCCATGTGAAGAAACCATCCGGGGTCATAGTAGCTTCAGGGTGTTGATAGAGACTCAAGCTGGAAAATGAAAAAAAGAAAAGTATGATTATAGTGAAAAACAGTCTACTTAAAAAATCAGTAATCGTCAGTGTCCAACAGTAGAAGATAGTCCTCCACATCAGTACTACCGGCTCCTTGGTCAATCAAGGTGCATGAACCTCACTCCTTCTGAAATGGGCAAACAAAAATTAAGTCAATTTATTGAAACTATTGTGTGAATCATTTGTGTCATTTAAATAGATTTACAACTGTAAAAGACCACTAGATATTAAAATTTGAGATCCGAGTTCCCCCTTGCTTCCCCTGGAACCTTTGGCTGCTGCAAGCGCAGTCGCGATGCCCTTTTGCACTATGCATGCATTCACTCTCATCTCTTTGTCATACTCATTCTAAATCAAAGCTACTTCTAAAACATTTAACTTCAGACAGCTTTCTTCAACTTACAACTCCCAATTTACACCGCTGTAAATTGAATTTAAGTAAGTTTCAAGTAAAGTGTCCAATTCAAGTTTTTTAATAAGTAACCAAATTCACAGAAATCTGGTTACTTGGAAGACGATCCGCGACGCGACTGATTTAAAAGTATAACTAAAGTAAGCTTCAAGTAGTGTGTCTAAATATGTAATTTAACAAGTAACCAAATTCAATAAAATCTGGTTACTTGGAAGACGATCCACGACGCAACTGAAGTGAAAATTATAACTAATCTAAAAATAATACAAACTCCATCACGCTCATCTGCTTGCTACTAATAGCTGTGTGCGCATCGCTAGCATGGAACCTCCCAAGAACCTCCTACTATTCCCCTACGTGACACCCTATTCATGAAACTCTTTCCGGTGGTCAGAGTTTCTACAAGTATATTTCTATTTATTAAAAATGACATTGATTAAGTTTTCTATCTACTATATCAAATAATGAGTTTTCTTGTGTAACTTATCTTGAATAGGCGTCCATCGTAGAAGATTCTCCATAGCGTCAGATGTACGTGGCCTCCATGGTAAGTCATGCTCATTGAACCTAACTCCATGTGAAGAAACCATCCGGGGTCATAGTAGCTTCAGGGTGTTGATAGAGACTCAAGCTGGAAAATGAAAAAAGAAAAGTATGATTATAGTGAAAAACAGTCTACTTAAAAAATCAGTAATCGTCAGTGTCCAACAGTAGAAGATAGTCCTCCACATCAGTACAACCGGCTTCTTGGTCAATCAAGGTGCATGAACCTCACTCCTTCTGAAATGGGCAAACAAAAATTAAGTCAATTTATTGAAACTATTGTGTGAATCATTTGTGTCATTTAAATAGGTTTACAACTGTAAAAGACCACTAGATATTAAAATTTGAGATCCGAGTTCCCCCTTGCTTCCCCTGGAACGTTTGGCTGCTGCAAGCGCAGTCGCGATGCTCTTTTGCACTATGCATGCATTCACTCTCATCTCTTTGTCATACTCATTCTAAATCAAAGCTACTTCTAAAACATTTAACTTCAGACAGCTTTCTTCAACTTACAACTCCCAATTTACACCGCTGTAAATTGAATTTAAGTAAGTTTCAAGTAAAGTGTCCAATTCAAGTTTTTTAACAAGTAACCAAATTCACAGAAATCTGGTTACTTGGAAGACGATCCGCGACGCGACTGATTTAAAAGTATAACTAAAGTAAGCTTCAAGTAGTGTGTCTAAATATGTAATTTAACAAGTAACCAAATTCAATAAAATCTGGTTACTTGGAAGACGATCCACGACGCGACTGAAGTGAAAATTATAACTAATCTAAAAATAATACAAACTCCATCACGCTCATCTGCTTGCTACTAATAGCTGTGTGCGCATCGCTAGCATGGAACCTCCCAAGAACCTCCTACTATTCCCCTACGTGACACCCTATTCATGAAACTCTTTCCGGTGGTCAGAGTTTCTACAAGTATATTTCTATTTATTAAAAATGACATTGATTAAGTTTTCTATCTACTATATCAAACAATGAGTTTTCTTGTGTAACTTATCTTGAATAGGCGTTCATCGTAGAAGATTCTCCATAGCGTCAGATGTACGTGGCCTCCATGGTAAGTCATGCTCATTGAACCTAACTCCATGTGAAGAAACCATCCGGGGTCATCATCGCTTCAGGGTGTTGATAGAGACTCAAGCTGGAAAATGAAAAAAAGAAAAGTATGATTATAGTGAAAAACAGTCTACTTAAAAAATCAGTAATCGTCAGTGTCCAACAGTAGAAGATAGTCCTCCACATCAGTACTACCGGCTCCTTGGTCAATCAAGGTGCATGAACCTCACTCCTTCTGAAATGGGCAAACAAAAATTAAGTCAATTTATTGAAACTATTGTGTGAATCATTTGTGTCATTTAAATAGGTTTACAACTGTAAAAGACCACTAGATATTAAAATTTGAGATCCGAGTTCCCCCTTGCTTCCCCTGCAAGCGCAGTCGCGATGCTCTTTTGCACTATGCATGCATTCACTCTCATCTCTTTGTCATACTCATTCTAAATCAAAGCTACTTCTAAAACATTTAACATCAGACAGCTTTCTTCAACTTACAACTCCCAATTTACACCGCTGTAAATTGAATTTAAGTAAGTTTCAAGTAAAGTGTCCAATTCAAGTTTTTTAACAAGTAACCAAATTCACAGAAATCTGGTTACTTGGAAGACGATCCGCGACACGACTGATTTAAAAGTATAACTAAAGTAAGCTTCAAGTAGTGTGTCTAAATATGTAATTTAACAAGTAACCAAATTCAAAGAAATCTGGTTACTTGGAAGACGATCCACGACGCGACTGAAGTGAAAATTATAACTACTCTAAAAATAATACAAACTCCATCACACTCATCTGCTTGCTACTAATAGCTGTGTGCGCATCGCTAGCATGGAACCTCCCAAGAACCTCCTACTATTCCCCTACGTGACACCCTATTCATGAAACTCTTTCCGGTGGTCAGAGTTTCTACAAGTATATTTCTATTTATTAAAAATGACATTGATTAAGTTTTCTATCTACTATATCAAATAATGAGTTTTCTTGTGTAACTTATCTTGAATAGGCGTTCATCGTAGAAGATTCTCCATAGCGTCAGATGTACGTGGGCTCCATGGTAAGTCATGCTCATTGAACCTAACTCCATGTGAAGAAACCATCCGGGGTCATCATAGCTTCAGGGTGTTGATAGAGACTCAAGCTGGAAAATGAAAAAAGAAAAGTATGATTATAGTGAAAAACAGTCTACTTAAAAAATCAGTAATCGTCAGTGTCCAACAGTAGAAGATAGTCCTCCACATCAGTACTACCGGCTCCTTGGTCAATCAAGGTGCATGAACCTCACTCCTTCTGAAATGGGCAAACAAAAATTAAGTCAATTTATTGAAACTATTGTGTGAATCATTTGTGTCATTTAAATAGGTTTACAACTGTAAAAGACCACTAGATATTAAAATTTGAGATCCGAGTTCCCCCTTGCTTCCCCTGGAACGTTCGGCTGCTGCAAGCGCAGTCGCGATGCTCTTTTGCACTATGCATGCATTCACTCTCATCTCTTTGTCATACTCATTCTAAATCAAAGCTACTTCTAAAACATTTAACTTCAGACAGCTTTCTTCAACTTACAACTCCCAATTTACACCGCTGTAAATTGAATTGAAGTAAGTTTCAAGTAAAGTGTCCAATTCAAGTTTTTTAACAAGTAACCAAATTCACAGAAATCTGGTTACTTGGAAGACGATCCGCGACGCGACTGATTTAAAAGTATAACTAAAGTAAGCTTAAAGTAGTGTGTCTAAATATGTAATTTAACAAGTAACCAAATTCAATAAAATCTGGTTACTTGGAAGACGATCCACGACGCGACTGAAGTGAAAATTATAACTAATCTAAAAATAATACAAACTCCATCACGCTCATCTGCTTGCTACTAATAGCTGTGTGCGCATCGCTAGCATGGAACCTCCCAAGAACCTCCTACTATTCCCCTACGTGACACCCTATTCATGAAACTCTTTCCGGTGGTCAGAGTTTCTACAAGTATATTTCTATTTATTAAAAATGACATTGATTAAGTTTTCTATCTACTATATCAAACAATGAGTTTTCTTGTGTAACTTATCTTGAATAGGCGTTCATCGTAGAAGATTCTCCATAGCGTTAGATGTACGTGGCCTCCATGTAAGTCATGCTCCTTGAACCTAACTCCATGTGAAGAAACGATCCCGGGTCATCATAGCTTCAGGGTGTTGATAGAGACTCAAGCTGGAAAATGAAAAAAGAAAAGTATGATTATAGTGAATAACAGTCTATTTAAAAAATCAGTAATCGTCAGTGTCCAACAGTAGAAGATAGTCCTCCACATCAGTACTACCGGCTCCTTGGTCAATCAAGGTGCATGAACCTCACTCCTTCTGAAATGGGCAAACAAAAATTAAGTCAATTTATTGAAACTATTGTGTGAATCATTTGTGTCATTTAAATAGATTTACAACTGTAAAAGACCACTAGATATTAAAATTTGAGATCCGAGTTCCCCCTTGCTTCCCCTGCAAGCGCAGTCGCGATGCTCTTTTGCACTATGCATGCATTCACTCTCATCTCTTTGTCATACTCTCTCTAAATCAAAGCTACTTCTAAAACATTTAACTTCAGACAGCTTTCTTCAACTTACAACTCCCAATTTACACCGCTGTAAATTGAATTTAAGTAAGTTTCAAGTAAAGTGTCCAATTCAAGTTTTTTAACAAGTAACCAAATTCACAGAAATCTGGTTACTTGGAAGACGATCCGCGACGCGACTGATTTAAAAGTATAACTAAAGTAAGCTTCAAGTAGTGTGTCTAAATATGTAATTTAACAAGTAACCAAATTCAAAGAAATCTGGTTACTTGGAAGACGATCCACGACGCGACTGAAGTGAAAATTATAACTACTCTAAAAATAATACAAACTCCATCACGCTCATCTGCTTGCTACTTATAGCTGTGTGCGCATCGCTAGCATGGAACCTCCCAAGAACCTCCTACTATTCCCCTACGTGACACCCTATTCATGAAACTCTTTCCGGTGGTCAGAGTTTCTACAAGTATATTTCTATTTATTAAAAATGACATTGATTAAGTTTTCTATCTACTATATCAAACAATGAGTTTTCTTGTGTAACTTATCTTGAATAGGCGTTCATCGTAGAAGATTCTCCATAGCGTCAGATGTACGTGGGCTCCATGGTAAGTCATGCTCATTGAACCTAACTCCATGTGAAGAAACCATCCGGGGTCATCATAGCTTCAGGGTGTTGATAGAGACTCAAGCTGGAAAATGAAAAAAGAAAAGTATGATTATAGTGAAAAACAGTCTACTTAAAAAATCAGTAATCGTCAGTGTCCAACAGTAGAAGATAGTCCTCCACATCAGTACTACCGGCTCCTTGGTCAATCAAGGTGCATGAACCTCACTCCTTCTGAAATGGGCAAACAAAAATTAAGTCAATTTATTGAAACTATTGTGTGAATCATTTGTGTCATTTAAATAGATTTACAACTGTAAAAGACCACTAGATATTAAAATTTGAGATCCGAGTTCCCCCTTGCTTCCCCTGGAACCTTTGGCTGCTGCAAGAGCAGTCGCGATGCTCTTTTGCACTATGCATGCATTCACTCTCATCTCTTTGTCATACTCATTCTAAATCAAAGCTACTTCTAAAACATTTAACTTCAGACAGCTTTCTTCAACTTACAACTCCCAATTTACACCGCTGTAAATTGAATTTAAGTAAGTTTCAAGTAAAGTGTCCAATTCAAGTTTTTTAACAAGTAACCAAATTCACAGAAATCTGGTTACTTGGAAGACGATCCGCGACGCGACTGATTTAAAAGTATAACTAAAGTAAGCTTCAAGTAGTGTGTCTAAATATGTAATTTAACAAGTAACCAAATTCAATAAAATCTGGTTACTTGGAAGACGATCCACGACGCAACTGAAGTGAAAATTATAACTAATCTAAAAATAATACAAACTCCATCACGCTCATCTGCTTGCTACTAATAGCTGTGTGCGCATCGCTAGCATGGAACCTCCCAAGAACCTCCTACTATTCCCCTACGTGACACCCTATTCATGAAACTCTTTCCGGTGGTCAGAGTTTCTACAAGTATATTTCTATTTATTAAAAATGACATTGATTAAGTTTTCTATCTACTATATCAAATAATGAGTTTTCTTGTGTAACTTATCTTGAATAGGCGTCCATCGTAGAAGATTCTCCATAGCGTCAGATGTACGTGGCCTCCATGGTAAGTCATGCTCATTGAACCTAACTCCATGTGAAGAAACCATCCGGGGTCATAGTAGCTTCAGGGTGTTGATAGAGACTCAAGCTGGAAAATGAAAAAAGAAAAGTATGATCATAGTGAAAAACAGTCTACTTAAAAAATCAGTAATCGTCAGTGTCCAACAGTAGAAGATAGTCCTCCACATCAGTACTACCGGCTTCTTGGTCAATCAAGGTGCATGAACCTCACTCCTTCTGAAATGGGCAAACAAAAATTAAGTCAATTTATTGAAACTATTGTGTGAATCATTTGTGTCATTTAAATAGGTTTACAACTGTAAAAGACCACTAGATATTAAAATTTGAGATCCGAGTTCCCCCTTGCTTCCCCTCCAAGCGCAGTTGCGATGCTCTTTTGCACTATGCATGCATTCACTCTCATCTCTTTGTCATACTCATTCTAAATCAAAGCTACTTCTAAAACATTTAACTTCAGACAGCTTTCTTCAACTTACAACTCCCAATTTACACCGCTGTAAATTGAATTTAAGTAAGTTTCAAGTAAAGTGTCCAATTCAAGTTTTTTAACAAGTAACCAAATTCACAGAAATCTGGTTACTTGGAAGACGATCCGCGACGCGACTGATTTAAAAGTATAACTAAAGTAAGCTTCAAGTAGTGTGTCTAAATATGTAATTTAACAAGTAACCAAATTCACAGAAATCTGGTTACTTGGAAGACGATCCGCGACGCGACTGATTTAAAAGTATAACTAAAGTAAGCTTCAAGTAGTGTGTCTAAATATGTAATTTAACAAGTAACCAAATTCAAAGAAATCTGGTTACTTGGAAGCTGATCCACGACGCGACTGAAGTGAAAATTATAACTACTCTAAAAATAATACAAACTCCATCACGCTCATCTGCTTGCTACTTATAGCTGTGTGCGCATCGCTAGCATGGAACCTCCCAAGAACCTCCTACTATTCCCCTACGTGACACCCTATTCATGAAACTCTTTCCGGTGGTCAGAGTTTCTACAAGTATATTTCTATTTATTAAAAATGACATTGATTAAGTTTTCTATCTACTATATCAAATAATGAGTTTTCTTGTGTAACTTATCTTGAATAGGCGTTCATCGTAGAAGATTCTCCATAGCGTCAGATGTACGTGGCCTCCATGGTAAGTCATGCTCCTTGAACCTAACTCCGTGTGAAGAAACCATCCGGGGTCATCATAGCTTCAGGGTGTTGATAGAGACTCAAGCTGGAAAATGAAAAAAGAAAAGTATGATTATAGTGAATAACAGTCTATTTAAAAAATCAGTAATCGTCAGTGTCCAACAGTAGAAGATAGTCCTCCACATCAGTACTACCGGCTCCTTGGTCAATCAAGGTGCATGAACCTCACTCCTTCTGAAATGGGCAAACAAAAATTAAGTCAATTTATTGAAACTATTGTGTAAATCATTTGTGTCATTTAAATAGGTTTACAACTGTAAAAGACCACTAGATATTAAAATTTGAGATCCGAGTTCCCCCTTGCTTCCCCTGGAACGTTTGGCTGCTGCAAGCGCAGTCGCGATGCTCTTTTGCACTATGCATGCATTCACTCTCATCTCTTTGTCATACTCATTCTAAATCAAAGCTACTTCTAAAACATTTAACTTCAGACAGCTTTCTTCAACTTACAACTCCCAATTTACACCGCTGTAAATTGAATTTAAGTAAGTTTCAAGTAAAGTGTCCAATTCAAGTTTTTTAACAAGTAACCAAATTCACAGAAATCTGGTTACTTGGAAGACGATCCCGACGCGACTGATTTAAAAGTATAACTAAAGTAAGCTTCAAGTAGTGTGTCTAAATATGTAATTTAACAAGTAACCAAATTCAAAGAAATCTGGTTACTTGGAAGACGATCCGCGACGCGACTGATTTAAAAGTATAACTAAAGTAAGCTTCAAGTAGTGTGTCTAAATATGTAATTTAACAAGTAACCAAATTCAAAGAAATCTGGTTACTTGGAAGACGATCCACGACGCGACTGAAGTGAAAATTATAACTACTCTAAAAATAATACAAACTCCATCACGCTCATCTGCTTGCTACTTATAGCTGTGTGCGCATCGCTAGCATGGAACCTCCCAAGAACCTCCTACTATTCCCCTACGTGACACCCTATTCATGAAACTCTTTCCGGTGGTCAGAGTTTCTACAAGTATATTTCTATTTATTAAAAATGACATTGATTAAGTTTTCTATCTACTATATCAAATAATGAGTTTTCTTGTGTAACTTATCTTGAATAGGCGTTCATCGTAGAAGATTCTCCATAGCGTCAGATGTACGTGGCCTCCATGGTAAGTCATGCTCCTTGAACCCAACTCCGTGTGAAGAAACCATCCGGGGTCATCATAGCTTCAGGGTGTTGATAGAGACTCAAGCTGGAAAATGAAAAAAGAAAAGTATGATTTTAGTGAAAAACAGTCTACTTAAAAAATCAGTAATTTTCAGTGTCCAACAGTAGAAGATAGTCCTCCACATCAGTACTACCGGCTCCTTGGTCAATCAAGGTGCATGAACCTCACTCCTTCTGAAATGGGCAAACAAAAATTAAGTCAATTTATTGAAACTATTGTGTGAATCATTTGTGTCATTTAAATAGGTTTACAACTGTAAAAGACCACTAGATATTAAAATTTGAGATCCGAGTTCCCTCTTGCTTCCCCTGGAACGTTTGGCTGCTGCAAGAGCAGTCGCGATGCTCTTTTGCACTATGCATGCATTCACTCTCATCTCTTTGTCATACTCATTCTAAATCAAAGCTACTTCTAAAACATTTAACTTCAGACAGCTTTCTTCAACTAACAACTCCCAATTTACACCGCTGTAAATTGAATTTAAGTAAGTTTCAAGTAAAGTGTCCAATTCAAGTTTTTTAACAAGTAACCAAATTCACAGAAATCTGGTTACTTGGAAGACGATCTGCGACGCGACTGATTTAAAAGTATAACTAAAGTGAGCTTCAAGTAGTGTGTCTTAATATGTAATTTAACAAGTAACCAAATTCAAAGAAATCTGGTTACTTGGAAGACGATCCACGACGCGACTGAAGTGAAAATTATAACTACTCTAAAAATAATACAAACTCCATCACGCTCATCTGCTTGCTACTAATAGCTGTGTGCGCATCGCTAGCATGGAACCTCCCAAGAACCTCCTACTATTCCCCTACGTGACACCCTATTCATGAAACTCTTTCCGGTGGTCAGAGTTTCTACAAGTATATTTCTATTTATTAAAAATGACATTGATTAAGTTTTCTATCTACTATATCAAATAATGAGTTTTCTTGTGTAACTTATCTTGAATAGGCGTTCATCGTAGAAGATTCTCCATAGCGTCAGATGTACGTGGCCTCCATGGTAAGTCATGCTCATTGAACCTAACTCCATGTGAAGAAACCATCCGGGGTCATCATAGCTTCAAGGTGTTGATAGAGACTCAAGCTGAAAATGAAAAAAGAAAAGTATGATTATAGTGAAAAACAGTCTACTTAAAAAATCAGTAATCGTCAGTGTCCAAGAGTAGAAGATAGTCCTCCACATCAGTACTACAGGCTCCTTGGTCAATCAAGGTGCATGAACCTCACTCCTTCTGAAATGGGCAAACAAAAATTAAGTCAAATTATTGAAACTATTGTGTGAATCATTTGTGTCATTTAAATAGGTTTTCAACTGTAAAATACCACTAGATATTAAAATTTGAGATCCGAGTTCCCCCTTGCTTCCCCTGGAACGTTTGGCTGCTGCAAGCGCAGTCGCGATGCTCTTTTGCACTATGCATGCATTCACTCTCATCTCTTTGTCATACTCATTCTAAATCAAAGCTACTTCTAAAACATTTAACTTCACACAGCTTCCTTCAACTTACAACTCCCAATTTACACCGCTGTAAATTGAATTTAAGTAAGTTTCAAGTAAAGTGTCCAATTCAAGTTTTTTAACAAGTAACCAAATTCACAGAAATCTGGTTACTTGGAAGACGATCCGCGACGCGACTGATTTAAAAGTATAACTAAAGTAAGCTTCAAGTAGTGTGTCTAAATATGTAATTTAACAAGTAACCAAATTCAAAGAAATCTGGTTACTTGGAAGACGATCCACGACGCGACTGAAGTGAAAATTATAACTACTCTCAAAATAATACAAACTCCATCACGCTCATCTGCTTGCTACTGATAGCTGTGTGCGCATCGCTAGCATGGAACCTCCCAAGAACCTCCTACTATTCCCCTACGTGACACCCTATTCATGAAACTCTTTCCGGTGGTCAGAGTTTCTACAAGTATATTTCTATTTATTAAAAATGACATTGATTAAGTTTTCTATCTACTATATCAAATAATGAGTTTTCTTGTGTAACTTATCTTGAATAGGCGTTCATCGTAGAAGATTCTCCATAGCGTCAGATGTACGTGGCCTCCATGGTAAGTCATGCTCATTGAACCTAACTCCATGTGAAGAAACCATCCGGGGTCATCCTAGCTTCAGGGTGTTGATAGAGACTCAAGCTGGAAAATGAAAAAAGAAAAGTATGATTATAGTGAAAAAGAGTCTACTTAAAAAATCAGTGATCGTCAGTGTCCAACAGTAGAAGATAGTCCTCCACATCAGTACTACCGGCTCCTTGGTCAATCAAGGTGCATGAACCTCACTCCTTCTGAAATGGGCAAACAAAAATTAAGTCAATTTATTGAAACTATTGTGTGAATCATTTGTGTCATTTAAATAGGTTTACAACTGTAAAAGACCACTAGATATTAAAATTTGAGATCCGAGTTCCCCCTTGCTTCCCCTGCAAGCGCAGTCGCGATGCTCTTTTGCACTATGCATGCATTCACTCTCATCTCTTTGTCATACTCATTCTAAATCAAAGCTACTTCTAAAACATTTAACTTCAGACAGCTTTCTTCAACTTACAACTCCCAATTTACACCGCTGTAAATTGAATTTAAGTAAGTTTCAAGTAAAGTGTCCAATTCAAGTTTTTTAACAAGTAACCAAATTCACAGAAATCTGGTTACTTGGAAGACGATCCGCGACGCGACTGATTTAAAAGTATAACTAAAGTAAGCTTCAAGTAGTGTGTCTAAATATGTAATTTAACAAGTAACCAAATTCAAAGAAATCTGGTTACTTGGAAGACGATCCACGACGCGACTGAAGTGAAAATTATAACTACTCTAAAAATAATACAAACTCCATCACGCTCATCTGCTTGCTACTAATAGCTGTGTGCGCATCGCTAGCATGGAACCTCCCAAGAACCTCCTACTATTCCCCTACGTGACACCCTATTCATGAAACTCTTTCCGGTGGTCAGAGTTTCTACAAGTATATTTCTATTTATTAAAAATGACATTGATTAAGTTTTCTATCTACTATATCAAATAATGAGTTTTCTTGTGTAACTTATCTTGAATAGGCGTTCATCGTAGAAGATTCTCCATAGCGTCAGATGTACGTGGCCTCCATGGTAAGTCATGCTCATTGAACCTAACTCCATGTGAAGAAACCATCCGGGGTCATCATAGCTTCAAGGTGTTGATAGAGACTCAAGCTGAAAATGAAAAAAGAAAAGTATGATTATAGTGAAAAACAGTCTACTTAAAAAATCAGTAATCGTCAGTGTCCAAGAGTAGAAGATAGTCCTCCACATCAGTACTACAGGCTCCTTGGTCAATCAAGGTGCATGAACCTCACTCCTTCTGAAATGGGCAAACAAAAATTAAGTCAAATTATTGAAACTATTGTGTGAATCATTTGTGTCATTTAAATAGGTTTTCAACTGTAAAATACCACTAGATATTAAAATTTGAGATCCGAGTTCCCCCTTGCTTCCCCTGGAACGTTTGGCTGCTGCAAGCGCAGTCGCGATGCTCTTTTGCACTATGCATGCATTCACTCTCATCTCTTTGTCATACTCATTCTAAATCAAAGCTACTTCTAAAACATTTAACTTCACACAGCTTCCTTCAACTTACAACTCCCAATTTACACCGCTGTAAATTGAATTTAAGTAAGTTTCAAGTAAAGTGTCCAATTCAAGTTTTTTAACAAGTAACCAAATTCACAGAAATCTGGTTACTTGGAAGACGATCCGCGACGCGACTGATTTAAAAGTATAACTAAAGTAAGCTTCAAGTAGTGTGTCTAAATATGTAATTTAACAAGTAACCAAATTCAAAGAAATCTGGTTACTTGGAAGACGATCCACGACGCGACTGAAGTGAAAATTATAACTACTCTCAAAATAATACAAACTCCATCACGCTCATCTGCTTGCTACTGATAGCTGTGTGCGCATCGCTAGCATGGAACCTCCCAAGAACCTCCTACTATTCCCCTACGTGACACCCTATTCATGAAACTCTTTCCGGTGGTCAGAGTTTCTACAAGTATATTTCTATTTATTAAAAATGACATTGATTAAGTTTTCTATCTACTATATCAAATAATGAGTTTTCTTGTGTAACTTATCTTGAATAGGCGTTCATCGTAGAAGATTCTCCATAGCGTCAGATGTACGTGGCCTCCATGGTAAGTCATGCTCATTGAACCTAACTCCATGTGAAGAAACCATCCGGGGTCATCCTAGCTTCAGGGTGTTGATAGAGACTCAAGCTGGAAAATGAAAAAAGAAAAGTATGATTATAGTGAAAAAGAGTCTACTTAAAAAATCAGTGATCGTCAGTGTCCAACAGTAGAAGATAGTCCTCCACATCAGTACTACCGGCTCCTTGGTCAATCAAGGTGCATGAACCTCACTCCTTCTGAAATGGGCAAACAAAAATTAAGTCAATTTATTGAAACTATTGTGTGAATCATTTGTGTCATTTAAATAGGTTTACAACTGTAAAAGACCACTAGATATTAAAATTTGAGATCCGAGTTCCCCCTTGCTTCCCCTGCAAGCGCAGTCGCGATGCTCTTTTGCACTATGCATGCATTCACTCTCATCTCTTTGTCATACTCATTCTAAATCAAAGCTACTCCTAAAACATTTAACTTCAGACAGCTTTCTTCAACTTACAACTCCCAATTTACACCGCTGTAAATTGAATTTAAGTAAGTTTCAAGTAAAGTGTCCAATTCAAGTTTTTTAACAAGTAACCAAATTCACAGAAATCTGGTTACTTGGAAGACGATCCGCGACGCGACTGATTTAAAAGTATAACTAAAGTAAGCTTCAAGTAGTGTGTCTAAATATGTAATTTAACAAGTAACCAAATTCAAAGAAATCTGGTTACTTGGAAGACGATCCACGACGCGACTGAAGTGAAAATTATAACTACTCTAAAAATAATACAAACTCCATCACGCTCATCTGCTTGCTACTGATAGCTGTGTGCGCATCGCTAGCATGGAACCTCCCAAGAACCTCCTACTATTCCCCTACGTGACACCCTATTCATGAAACTCTTTCCGGTGGTCAGAGTTTCTACAAGTATATTTCTATTTATTAAAAATGACATTGATTAAGTTTTCTATCTACTATATCAAATAATGAGTTTTCTTGTGTAACTTATCTTGAATAGGCGTTCATCGTAGAAGATTCTCCATAATGTCAGATGTACGTGGCCTCCATGGTAAGTCATGCTCATTGAACCTAACTCCATGTGAAGAAACCATCCGGGGTCATCATAGCTTCAGGGTGTTGATAGAGACTCAAGCTGGAAAATGAAAAAAGAAAAGTATGATTATAGTGAAAAACAGTCTACTTAAAAAATCAGTAATCGTCAGTGTCCAACAGTAGAAGATAGTCCTCCACATCAGTACTACCGGCTCCTTGGTCAATCAAGGTGCATGAACCTCACTCCTTCTGAAATGGGCAAACAAAAATTAAGTCAATTTATTGAAACTATTGTGTGAATCATTTGTGTCATTTAAATAGGTTTACAACTGTAAAAGACCACTAGATATTAAAATTTGAGATCCGAGTTCCCCCTTGCTTCCCCTGCAAGCGCAGTCGCGATGCTCTTTTGCACTATGCATGCATTCACTCTCATCTCTTTGTCATACTCATTCTAAATCAAAGCTACTTCTAAAACATTTAACTTCACACAGCTTTCTTCAACTTACAACTCCCAATTTACACCGCTGTAAATTGAATTGAAGTAAGTTTCAAGTAAAGTGTCCAATTCAAGTTTTTTAACAAGTAACCAAATTCACAGAAATCTGGTTACTTGGAAGACGATCCGCGACGCGACTGATTTAAAAGTATAACTAAAGTAAGCTTCAAGTAGTGTGTCTAAATATGTAATTTAACAAGTAACCAAATTCAAAGAAATCTGGTTACTTGGAAGACGATCCACGACGCGACTGAAGTTAAAATTATAACTACTCTAAAAATAATACAAACTCCATCACGCTCATCTGCTTGCTACTAATAGCTGTGTGCGCATCGCTAGCATGGAACCTCCCAAGAACCTCCTACTATTCCCCTACGTGACACCCTATTCATGAAACTCTTTCCGGTGGTCAGAGTTTCTACAAGTATATTTCTATTTATTAAAAATGACATTGATTAAGTTTTCTATCTACTATATCAAATAATGAGTTTTCTTGTGTAACTTATCTTGAATAGGCGTTCATCGTAGAAGATTCTCCATAGCGTCAGATGTACGTGGCCTCCATGGTAAGTCATGCTCATTGAACCTAACTCCATGTGAAGAAACCATCCGGGGTCATCCTAGCTTCAGGGTGTTGATAGAGACTCAAGCTGGAAAATGAAAAAAGAAAAGTATGATTATAGTGAAAAACAGTCTACTTAAAAAATCAGTAATCGTCAGTGTCCAACAGTAGAAGATAGTCCTCCACATCAGTACTACCGGCTCCTTGGTCAATCAAGGTGCATGAACCTCACTCCTTCTGAAATGGGCAAACAAAAATTAAGTCAATTTATTGAAACTATTGTGTGAATCATTTGTGTCATTTAAATAGGTTTACAACTGTAAAAGACCACTAGATATTAAAATTTGAGATCCGAGTTCCCCCTTGCTTCCCCTGCAAGCGCAGTCGCGATGCTCTTTTGCACTATGCATGCATTCACTCTCATCTCTTTGTCATACTCATTCTAAATCAAAGCTACTCCTAAAACATTTAACTTCAGACAGCTTTCTTCAACTTACAACTCCCAATTTACACCGCTGTAAATTGAATTTAAGTAAGTTTCAAGTAAAGTGTCCAATTCAAGTTTTTTAACAAGTAACCAAATTCACAGAAATCTGGTTACTTGGAAGACGATCCGCGACGCGACTGATTTAAAAGTATAACTAAAGTAAGCTTCAAGTAGTGTGTCTAAATATGTAATTTAACAAGTAACCAAATTCAAAGAAATCTGGTTACTTGGAAGACGATCCACGACGCGACTGAAGTGAAAATTATAACTACTCTAAAAATAATACAAACTCCATCACGCTCATCTGCTTGCTACTGATAGCTGTGTGCGCATTGCTAGCATGGAACCTCCCAAGAACCTCCTACTATTCCCCTACGTGACACCCTATTCATGAAACTCTTTCCGGTGGTCAGAGTTTCTACAAGTATATTTCTATTTATTAAAAATGACATTGATTAAGTTTTCTATCTACTATATCAAATAATGAGTTTTCTTGTGTAACTTATCTTGAATAGGCGTTCATCGTAGAAGATTCTCCATAGTGTCAGATGAACGTGGCCTCCATGGTAAGTCATGCTCATTGAACCTAACTCCATGTAAAAAACCATCCGGGGTCATCATAGCTTCAGGGTGTTGATAGAGACTCAAGCTGGAAAATGAAAAAAGAAAAGTATGATTATAGTGAAAAACAGTCTACTTAAAAAATCAGTAATCGTCAGTGTCCAACAGTAGAAGATAGTCCTCCACATCAGTACTACCGGCTCCTTGGTCAATCAAGGTGCATGAACCTCACTCCTTCTGAAATGGGCAAACAAAAATTAAGTCAATTTATTGAAACTATTGTGTGAATCATTTGTGTCATTTAAATAGGTTTACAACTGTAAAAGACCACTAGATATTAAAATTTGAGATCCGAGTTCCCCCTTGCTTCCCCTGCAAGCGCAGTCGCGATGCTCTTTTGCACTATGCATGCATTCACTCTCATCTCTTTGTCATACTCATTCTAAATCAAAGCTACTTCTAAAACATTTAACTTCAGACAGCTTTCTTCAACTTACAACTCCCAATTTACACCGCTGTAAATTGAATTTAAGTAAGTTTCAAGTAAAGTGTCCAATTCAAGTTTTTTAACAAGTAACCAAATTCACAGAAATCTGGTTACTTGGAAGACGATCCGCGACGCGACTGATTTAAAAGTATAACTAAAGTAAGCTTCAAGTAGTGTGTCTAAATATGTAATTTAACAAGTAACCAAATTCAAAGAAATCTGGTTACTTGGAAGACGATCCACGACTCGACTGAAATGAAAATTATAACTACTCTAAAAATAATACAAACTCCATCACGCTCATCTGCTTGCTACTAATAGCTGTGTGCGCATCGCTAGCATGGAACCTCCCAAGAACCTCCTACTATTCCCCTACGTGACACCCTATTCATGAAACTCTTTCCGGTGGTCAGAGTTTCTACAAGTATATTTCTATTTATTAAAAATGACATTGATTAAGTTTTCTATCTAATATATCAAATAATGAGTTTTCTTGTGTAACTTATCTTGAATAGGCGTTCATCGTAGAAGATTCTCCATAGCGTCAGATGTACGTGGCCTCCATGGTAAGTCATGCTCATTGAACCTAACTCCATGTGAAGAAACCATCCGGGGTCATAGCTTCAGGATGTTGATAGAGACTCAAGCTGGAAAATGAAATAAGAAAAGTATGATTATAGTGAAAAACAGTCTACTTAAAAAATCAGTAATCGTCAGTGTCCAACAGTAGAAGATAGTCCTCCACATCAGTACTACCGGCTCCTTGGTCAATCAAGGTGCATGAACCTCACTCCTTCTGAAATGGGCAAACAAAAATTAAGTCAATTTATTGAAACTATTGTGTGAATCATTTGTGTCATTTAAATAGGTTTACAACTGTAAAAGACCACTAGATATTAAAATTTGAGATCCGAGTTCCCCCTTGCTTCCCCTGCAAGCGCAGTCGCGATGCTCTTTTGCACTATGCATGCATTCACTCTCATCTCTTTGTCATACTCATTCTAAATCAAAGCTACTTCTAAAACATTTAACTTCAGACAGCTTTCTTCAACTTACAACTCCCAATTTACACCGCTGTAAATTGATATTAAGTAAGTTTCAAGTAAAGTGTCCAATTCAAGTTTTTTAACAAGTAACCAAATTCACAGAAATCTGGTTACTTGGAAGACGATCCGCGACGCGACTGATTTAAAAGTATAACTAAAATAAGCTTCAAGTAGTGTGTCTAAATACGTAATTTAACAAGTAACCAAATTCAAAGAAATCTGGTTACTTGGAAGACGATCCACGACGCGACTGAAGTGAAAATTATAACTACTCTAAAAATAATACAAACTCCATCACGCTCGTCTGCTTGCTACTAATAGCTGTGTGCGCATCGCTAGCATGCAACCTCCCAAGAACCTCCTACTATTCCCCTACGTGACACCCTATTCATGAAACTCTTTCCGGTGGTCAGAGTTTCTACAAGTATATTTCTATTTATATAAAATGACATTGATTAGGTTTTCTATCTAAATGATAAAATAATTGTGTAACTTATCTCGAATAGGCGTTCATCGTAGAAGATTCTCCATAGCATCAGATGTACGTGGCCTCCATGGTAAGTCATGCTCATTGAACCTAACTCCATGTGAAGAAACCATCCGGGGTCATCATAGCTTCAGGGTGTTGATAGAGACTCAAGCTGGAAAATGAAAAAAGAAAAGTATGATTATAGTGAAAAACAGTCTACTTAAAAAATCAGTAATCGTCAGTGTCCAACAGTAGAAGATAGTCCTCCACATCAGTACTACCGGCTCCTTGGTCAATCAAGGTGCATGAACCTCACTCCTTCTGAAATGGGCAAACAACAATTAAGTCAATTTATTGAAACTATTGTGTGAATCATTTGTGTCATTTAAATAGGTTTACAACTGTAAAAGACCACTAGATATTAAAATTTGAGATCCGAGTTCCCCCTTGCTTCCCGTGCAAGCGCAGTCGCGATGCTCTTTTGCACTATGCATGCATTCACTCTCATCTCTTTGTCATACTCATTCTAAATCAAAGCTACTTCTAAAACATTTAACTTCAGACAGCTTTCTTCAACTTACAACTCCCAATTTACACCGCTGTAAATTGAATTTAAGTAAGTTTCAAGTAAAGTGTCCAATTCAAGTTTTTTAACAAGTAACCAAATTCACAGAAATCTGGTTACTTGGAAGACGATCCGCGACGCGACTGATTTAAAAGTATAACTAAAGTAAGCTTCAAGTAGTGTGTCTAAATATGTAATTTAACAAGTAACCAAATTCAAAGAAATCTGGTTACTTGGAAGACGATCCACGACGCGACTGAAGTGAAAATTATAACTACTCTAAAAATAATACAAACTCCATCACGCTCATCTGCTTGCTACTAATAGCTGTGTGCGCATCGCTAGCATGGAACCTCCCAAGAACCTCCTAGTATTCCCCTACGTGACACCCTTTTCATGAAACTCTTTCCGGTGGTCAGAGTTTCTACAAGTATATTTCTATTTATTAAAAATGACATTGATTAAGTTTTCTATCTACTATATCAAATAATGAGTTTTCTTGTGTAACTTATCTTGAATAGGCGTTCATTGTAGAAGATTCTCCATAGCATCAGATGTACGTGGCCTCCATGGTAAGTCATGCTCATTGAACCTAACTCCATGTGAAGAAACCATCCGGGGTCATCATAGCTTCAGGGTGTTGATAGAGACTCAAGCTGGAAAATGAAAAAAGAAAAGTATGATTATAGTGAAAAACAGTCTACTTAAAAAATCAGTAATCGTCAGTGTCCAACAGTAGAAGATAGTCCTCCACATCAGTACTACCGGCTCCTTGGTCAATCAAGGTGCATGAACCTCACTCCTTCTGAAATGGGCAAACAACAATTAAGTCAATTTATTGAAACTATTGTGTGAATCATTTGTGTCATTTAAATAGGTTTACAACTGTAAAAGACCACTAGATATTAAAATTTGAGATCCGAGTTCCCCCTTGCTTCCCGTGCAAGCGCAGTCGCGATGCTCTTTTGCACTATGCATGCATTCACTCTCATCTCTTTGTCATACTCATTCTAAATCAAAGCTACTTCTAAAACATTTAACTTCAGACAGCTTTCTTCAACTTACAACTCCCAATTTACACCGCTGTAAATTGAATTTAAGTAAGTTTCAAGTAAAGTGTCCAATTCAAGTTTTTTAACAAGTAACCAAATTCACAGAAATCTGGTTACTTGGAAGACGATCCGCGACGCGACTGATTTAAAAGTATAACTAAAGTAAGCTTCAAGTAGTGTGTCTAAATATGTAATTTAACAAGTAACCAAATTCAAAGAAATCTGGTTACTTGGAAGACGATCCACGACGCGACTGAAGTGAAAATTATAACTACTCTAAAAATAATACAAACTCCATCACGCTCATCTGCTTGCTACTAATAGCTGTGTGCGCATCGCTAGCATGGAACCTCCCAAGAACCTCCTACTATTCCCCTACGTGACACCCTATTCATGAAACTCTTTCCGGTGGTCAGAGTTTCTACAAGTATATTTCTATTTATTAAAAATGACATTGATTAAGTTTTCTATCTACTATATCAAATAATGAGTTTTCTTGTGTAACTTATCTTGAATAGGCGTTCATTGTAGAAGATTCTCCATAGCGTCAGATGTACGTGGCCTCCATGGTAAGTCATGCTCATTGAACCTAACTCCATGTGAAGAAACCATCCGGGGTCATCATAGCTTCAGGGTGTTGATAGAGACTCAAGCTGGAAAATGAAAAAAGAAAAGTATGATTATAGTGAAAAACAGTCTACTTAAAAAATCAGTAATCGTCAGTGTCCAGCAGTAGAAGATAGTCCTCCACATCAGTACTACCGGCTCCTTGGTCAATCAAGGTGCATGAACCTCACTCCTTCTGAAATGGGCAAACAAAAATTAAGTCAATTTATTGAAACTATTGTGTGAATCATTTGTGTCATTTAAATAGGTTTACAACTGTAAAAGACCACTAGATATTAAAATTTGAGATCCGAGTTCCCCCTTGCTTCCCCTGGAACGTTTGGCTGCTGCAAGCGCAGTCGCGATGCTCTTTTGCACTATGCATGCATTCACTCTCATCTCTTTGTCATACTCATTCTAAATCAAAGCTACTTCTAAAACATTTAACTTCAGACAGCTTTCTTCAACTTACAACTCCCAATTTACACCGCTGTAAATTGAATTTAAGTAAGTTTCAAGTAAAGTGTCCAAGTCAAGTTTTTTAACAAGTAACCAAATTCACAGAAATCTGGTTACTTGGAAGACGATCCGCGACGCGACTGATTTAAAAGTATAACTAAAGTAAGCTTCAAGTAGTGTGTCTAAATATGTAATTTAACAAGTAACCAAATTCAAAGAAATCTGGTTACTTGGAAGACGATCCACGACGCGACTGAAGTGAAAATTATAACTACTCTAAAAATAATACAAACTCCATCACGCTCATCTGCTTGCTACTAATAGCTGTGTGCGCATCGCTAGCATGGAACCTCCCAAGAACCTCCTACTATTCCCCTACGTGACACCCTATTCATGAAACTCTTTCCGGTGGTCAGAGTTTCTACAAGTATATTTCTATTTATTAAAAATGACATTGATTAAGTTTTCTATCTACTATATCAAATAATGAGTTTTCTTGTGTAACTTATCTTGAATAGGCGTTCATCGTAGAAGATTCTCCATAGCGTCAGATGTACGTGGGCTCCATGGTAAGTCATGCTCATTGAACCTAACTCCATGTGAAGAAACCATCCGGGGTCATCATAGCTTCAGGGTGTTGATAGAGACTCAAGCTGGAAAATGAAAAAAGAAAAGTATGATTATAGTGAAAAACAGTCTACTTAAAAAATCAGTAATCGTCAGTGTCCAACAGTAGAAGATAGTCCTCCACATCAGTACTACCGGCTCCTTGGTCAATCAAGGTGCATGAACCTCACTCCTTCTGAAATGGGCAAACAAAAATTAAGTCAATTTATTGAAACTATTGTGTGAATCATTTGTGTCATTTAAATAGGTTTACAACTGTAAAAGACCACTAGATATTAAATTTTGAGATCCGAGTTCCCCCTTGCTTCCCCTGCAAGCGCAGTCGCGATGCTCTTTTGCACTATGCATGCATTCACTCTCATCTCTTTGTCATACTCATTCTAAATCAAAGCTACTTCTAAAACATTTAACTTCAGACAGCTTTCTTCAACTTACAACTCCCAATTTACACCGCTGTAAATTGAATTGAAGTAAGTTTCAAGTAAAGTGTCCAATTCAAGTTTTTTAACAAGTAACCAAATTCACAGAAATCTGGTTACTTGGAAGACGATCCGCGACGCGACTGATTTAAAAGTATAACTAAAGTAAGCTTCAAGTAGTGTGTCTAAATATGTAATTTAACAAGTAACCAAATTCAAAGAAATCTGGTTACTTGGAAGACGATCCACGACGCGACTGAAGTGAAAATTATAACTACTCTAAAAATAATACAAACTCCATCACGCTCATCTGCTTGCTACTAATAGCTGTGTGCGCATCGCTAGCATGGAACCTCCCAAGAACCTCCTACTATTCCCCTACGTGACACCCTATTCATGAAACTCTTTCCGGTGGTCAGAGTTTCTACAAGTATATTTCTATTTATTAAAAATGACATTGATTAAGTTTTCTATCTACTATATCAAATAATGAGTTTTCTTGTGTAACTTATCTTGAATAGGCGTTCATCGTAGAAGATTCTCCATAGCGTCAGATGTACGTGGGCTCCATGGTAAGTCATGCTCATTGAACCTAACTCCATGTGAAGAAACCATCCGGGGTCATCATAGCTTCAGGGTGTTGATAGAGACTCAAGCTGGAAAATGAAAAAAGAAAAGTATGATTATAGTGAAAAACAGTCTACTTAAAAAATCAGTAATCGTCAGTGTCCAACAGTAGAAGATAGTCCTCCACATCAGTACTACCGGCTCCTTGGTCAATCAAGGTGCATGAACCTCACTCCTTCTGAAATGGGCAAACAAAAATTAAGTCAATTTATTGAAACTATTGTGTGAATCATTTGTGTCATTTAAATAGGTTTACAACTGTAAAAGACCACTAGATATTAAAATTTGAGATCCGAGTTCCCCCTTGCTTCCCCTGGAACGTTCGGCTGCTGCAAGCGCAGTCGCGATGCTCTTTTGCACTATGCATGCATTCACTCTCATCTCTTTGTCATACTCATTCTAAATCAAAGCTACTTCTAAAACATTTAACTTCAGACAGCTTTCTTCAACTTACAACTCCCAATTTACACCGCTGTAAATTGAATTTAAGTAAGTTTCAAGTAAAGTGTCCAATTCAAGTTTTTTAACAAGTAACCAAATTCACAGAAATCTGGTTACTTGGAAGACGATCCGCGACGCGACTGATTTAAAAGTATAACTAAAGTAAGCTTCAAGTAGTGTGTCTAAATATGTAATTTAACAAGTAACCAAATTCAAAGAAATCTGGTTACTTGGAAGACGATCCACGACGCGACTGAAGTGAAAATTATAACTACTCTAAAAATAATACAAACTCCATCACGCTCATCTGCTTGCTACTAATAGCTGTGAGCGCATCGCTAGCATGGAACCTCCCAAGAACCTCCTACTATTCCCCTACGTGACACCCTATTCATGAAACTCTTTCCGGTGGTCAGAGTTTCTACAAGTATATTTCTATTTATTAAAAATGACATTGATTAAGTTTTCTATCTACTATATCAAATAATGAGTTTTCTTGTGTAACTTATCTTGAATAGGCGTTCATCGTAGAAGATTCTCCATAGCGTCAGATGTACGTGGCCTCCATGTAAGTCATGCTCATTGAACCTAACTCCATGTGAAGAAACCATCCGGGGTCATCATAGCCTCAGGGTGTTGATAGAGACTCAAGCTGGAAAATGAAAAAAGAAAAGTATGATTATAGTGAAAAACAGTCTACTTAAAAAATCAGTAATCGTCAGTGTCCAACAGTAGAAGATAGTCCTCCACATCAGTGCTACCGGCTCCTTGGTCAATCAAGGTGCATGAACCTCACTCCTTCTGAAATGGGCAAACAAAAATTAAGTCAATTTATTGAAACTATTGTGTGAATCATTTGTGTCATTTAAATAGGTTTACAACTGTAAAAGACCACGAGATATTAAAATTTGAGATCCCAGTTCCCCCTTGCTTCCCCTGCAAGCGCAGTCGCGATGCTCTTTTGCACTATGCATGCATTCACTCTCATCTCTTTGTCATACTCATTCTAAATCAAAGCTACTTCTAAAACATTTAACTTCAGACAGCTTTCTTCAACTTACAACTCCCAATTTACACCGCTGTAAATTGAATTTAAGTAAGTTTCAAGTAAAGTGTCCCATTCAAGTTTTTTAACAAGTAACCAAATTCACAGATATCTGGTTACTTGGAAGACGATCCGCGACGCGACTGATTTAAAAGTATAACTAAAGTAAGCTTCAAGTAGTGTGTCTAAATATGTAATTTAACAAGTAACCAAATTCAAAGAAATCTGGTTACTTGGAAGACGATCCACGACGCGACTGAAGTGAAAACTATAACTACTCTAAAAATAATACAAACTCCATCACGCTCATCTGCTTGCTACTAATAGCTGTGTGCGCATCGCTAGCATGGAACCTGCCAAGAACCTCCTACTATTCCCCTACGTGACACCCTATTCATGAAACTCTTTCCGGTGGTCAGAGTTTCTACAAGTATATTTCTATTTATTAAAAATGACATTGATTAAGTTTTCTATCTACTATATCAAATAATGAGTTTTCTTGTGTAACTTATCTTGAATAGGCGTTCATCGTAGAAGATTCTCCATAGCGTCAGATGTACCTGGCCTCCATGGTAAGTCATGCTCATTGAACCTAACTCCATGTGAAGAAACCATCCGGGGTCATCATAGCTTCAGGGTGTTGATAGAGACTCAAGCTGGAAAATGAAAAAAGAAAAGTATGATTATAGTGAAAAACAGTCTACTTAAAAAATCAGTAATCGTCAGTGTCCAAGAGTAGAAGATAGTCCTCCACATCAGTACTACCGGCTCCTTGGTCAATCAAGGTGCATGAACCTCACTCCTTCTGAAATGGGCAAACAAAAATTAAGTCAATTTATTGAAACTATTGTGTGAATCATTTGTGTCATTTAAATAGGTTTACAACTGTAAAAGACCACTAGATATTAAAATTTGAGATCCCAGTTCCCCCTTGCTTCCCCTGCAAGCGCAGTCGCGATGCTCTTTTGCACTATGCATGCATTCACTCTCATCTCTTTGTCATACTCATTCTAAATCAAAGCTACTTCTAAAACATTTAACTTCAGACAGCTTTCTTCAACTTACAACTCCCAATTTACACCGCTGTAAATTGAATTTAAGTAAGTTTCAAGTAAAGTGTCCAATTCAAGTTTTTTAAGAAGTAACCAAATTCACAGAAATCTGGTTACTTGGAAGACGATCCGCGACGCGACTGATTTAAAAGTATAACTAAAGTAAGCTTCAAGTAGTGTGTCTAAATATGTAATTTAACAAGTAACCAAATTCAAAGAAATCTGGTTACTTGGAAGACGATCCACGACGCGACTGAAGTGAAAATTATAACTACTCTAAAAATAATACAAACTCCATCACGCTCATCTGCTTGCTACTAATAGCTGTGTGCGCATCGCTAGCATGGAACCTCCCAAGAACCTCCTACTATTCCCCTACGTGACACCCTATTCATGAAACTCTTTCCGGTGGTCAGAGTTTCTACAAGTATATTTCTATTTATTAAAAATGACATTGATTAAGTTTTCTATCTACTATATCAAATAATGAGTTTTCTTGTTTAACTTATCTTGAATAGGCGTTCATCGTAGAAGATTCTCCATAGCGTCAGATGTACGTGGCCTCCATGGTAAGTCATGCTCATTGAACCTAACTCCATGTGAAGAAACCATCCAGGGTCATCATAGCTTCAGGGTGTTGATAGAGACTCAAGCTGGAAAATGAAAAAAGAAAAGTATGATTATAGTGAAAAACAGTCTACTTAAAAAATCAGTAATCGTCAGTGTCCAACAGTAGAAGATAGTCCTCCACATCAGTACTACCGGCTCCTTGGTCAATCAAGGTGCATGAACCTCACTCCTTCTGAAATGGGCAAACAAAAATTAAGTCAATTTATTGAAACTATTGTGTGAATCATTTGTGTCATTTAAATAGGTTTACAACTGTAAAAGACCACTAGATATTAAAATTTGAGATCCGAGTTCCCCCTTGCTTCCCCTGGAACGTTCGGCTGCTGCAAGCGCAGTCGTGATGCTCTTTTGCACTATGCATGCATTCACTCTCATCTCTTTGTCATACTCATTCTAAATCAAAGCTACTTCTAAAACATTTAACTTCAGACAGCTTTCTTCAACTTACAACTCCCAATTTACACCGCTGTAAATTGAATTTAAGTAAGTTTCAAGTAAAGTGTCCAATTCAAGTTTTTTAACAAGTAACCAAATTCACAGAAATCTGGTTACTTGGAAGACGATCCGCGACGCGACTGATTTAAAAGTATAACTAAAGTAAGCTTCAAGTAGTGTGTCTAAATATGTAATTTAACAAGTAACCAAATTCAAAGAAATCTGGTTACTTGGAAGACGATCCACGACGCGACTGAAGTGAAAATTATAACTACTCTAAAAATAATACAAACTCCATCACGCTCATCTGCTTGCTACTAATAGCTGTGTGCGCATCGCTAGCATGGAACCTCCCAAGAACCTCCTACTATTCCCCTACGTGACACCCTATTCATGAAACTCTTTCCGGTGGTCAGAGTTTCTACAAGTATATTTCTATTTATTAAAAATGACATTGATTAAGTTTTCTATCTACTATATCAAATAATGAGTTTTCTTGTGTAACTTATCTTGAATAGGCGTTCATCGTAGAAGATTCTCCATAGCGTCAGATGTATGTGGCCTCCATGGTAAGTCATGCTCATTGAACCTAACTCCATGTGAAGAAACCATCCGGGGTCATCATAGCTTTAGGGTGTTGATAGAGACTCAAGCTGGAAAATGAACAAAGAAAAGTATGATTATAGTGAAAAACAGTCTACTTAAAAAATCAGTAATCGTCAGTGTCCAACAGTAGAAGATAGTCCTCCACATCAGTACTACCGGCTCCTTGGTCAATCAAGGTGCATGAACCTCACTCCTTCTGAAATGGGCAAACAAAAATTAAGTCAATTTATTGAAACTATTGTGTGAATCATTTGTGTCATTTAAATAGGTTTACAACTGTAAAAGACCACTAGATATTAAAATTTGAGATCCGAGTTCCCCCTTGCTTCCCCTGGAACGTTTGGCTGCTGCAAGCGCAGTCGCGATGCTCTTTTGCACTATGCATGCATTCACTCTCATCTCTTTGTCATACTCATTCTAAATCAAAGCTACTTCTAAAACATTTAACTTCAGACAGCTTTCTTCAACTTACAACTCCCAATTTACACCGCTGTAAATTGAATTTAAGTAAGTTTCAAGTAAAGTGTCCAATTCAAGTTTTTTAACAAGTAACCAAATTCACAGGAATCTGGTTACTTGGAAGACGATCCGCGACGCGACTGATTTAAAAGTATAACTAAAGTAAGCTTCAAGTAGTGTGTCTAAATATGTAATTTAACAAGTAACCAAATTCAAAGAAATCTGGTTACTTGGAAGACGATCCACGACGCGACTGAAGTGAAAATTATAACTACTCTAAAAATAATACAAACCCCATCAGGCTCATCTGCTTGCTACTAATAGCTGTGTGCGCATCGCTAGCATGGAACCTCCCAAGAACCTCCTACTATTCCCCTACGTGACACCCTATTCATGAAACTCTTTCTGGTGGTCAGAATTTCTACAAGTATATTTCTATTTATTAAAAATGACATTGATTAAGTTTTCTATCTACTATATCAAATAATGAGTTTTCTTGTGTAACTTATCTTGAATAGGCGTTCATCGTAGAAGATTCTCCATAGCGTCAGATGTACGTGGCCTCCATGGTAAGTCATGCTCATTGAACCTAACTCCATGTGAAGAAACCATCCGGGGTCATCATAGCTTCAGGGTGTTGATAGAGACTCAAGCTGGAAAATGAACAAAGAAAAGTATGATTATAGTGAAAAACAGTCTACTTAAAAAATCAGTAATCGTCAGTGTCCAACAGTAGAAGATAGTCCTCCACATCAGTACTACCGGCTCCTTGGTCAATCAAGGTGCATGAACCTCACTCCTTCTGAAATGGGCAAACAAAAATTAAGTCAATTTATTGAAACTATTGTGTGAATCATTTGTGTCATTTAAATAGGTTTACAACTGTAAAAGACCACTAGATATTAAAATTTGAGATCCGAGTTCCCCCTTGCTTCCCCTGCAAGCGCAGTCGCGATGCTCTTTTGCACTATGCATGCATTCACTCTCATCTCTTTGTCATACTCATTCTAAATCAAAGCTACTTCTAAAACATTTAACTTCAGACAGCTTTCTTCAACTTACAACTCCCAATTTACACCGCTGTAAATTGAATTTAAGTAAGTTTCAAGTAAAGTGTCCAATTCAAGTTTTTTAACAAGTAACCAAATTCACAGAAATCTGGTTACTTGGAAGACGATCCGCGACGCGACTGATTTAAAAGTATAACTAAAGTAAGCTTCAAGTAGTGTGTCTAAATATGTAATTTAACAAGTAACCAAATTCAAAGAAATCTGGTTACTTGGAAGACGATCCACGACGTGACTGAAGTGAAAATTATAACTACTCTAAAAATAATACAAACTCCATCACGCTCATCTGCTTGCTACTAATAGCTGTGTGCGCATCGCTAGCATGGAACCTCCCAAGAACCTCCTACTATTCCCCTACGTGACACCCTATTCATGAAACTCTTTCCGGTGGTCAGAGTTTCTACAAGTATATTTCTATTTATTAAAAATGACATTGATTAAGTTTTCTATCTACTATATCAAATAATGAGTTTTCTTGTGTAACTTATCTTGAATAGGCGTTCATCGTAGAAGATTCTCCATAGCGTCAGATGTACGTGGCCTCCATGGTAAGTCATGCTCATTGAACCTAACTCCATGTGAAGAAACCATCCGGGGTCATCATAGCTTCAGGGTGTTGATAGAGACTCAAGCTGGAAAATGAAAAAAGAAAAGTATGATTATAGTGAAAAACAGTCTACTTAAAAAATCAGTAATCGTCAGTGTCCAAGAGTAGAAGATAGTCCTCCACATCAGTACTACCGGCTCCTTGGTCAATCAAGGTGCATGAACCTCACTCCTTCTGAAATGGGCAAACAAAAATTAAGTCAATTTATTGAAACTATTGTGTGAATCATTTGTGTCATTTAAATAGGTTTACAACTGTAAAAGACCACTAGATATTAAAATTTGAGATCCCAGTTCCCCCTTGCTTCCCCTGCAAGCGCAGTCGCGATGCTCTTTTGCACTATGCATGCATTCACTCTCATCTCTTTGTCATACTCATTCTAAATCAAAGCTACTTCTAAAACATTTAACTTCAGACAGCTTTCTTCAACTTACAACTCCCAATTTACACCGCTGTAAATTGAATTTAAGTAAGTTTCAAGTAAAGTGTCCAATTCAAGTTTTTTAAGAAGTAACCAAATTCACAGAAATCTGGTTACTTGGAAGACGATCCGCGACGCGACTGATTTAAAAGTATAACTAAAGTAAGCTTCAAGTAGTGTGTCTAAATATGTAATTTAACAAGTAACCAAATTCAAAGAAATCTGGTTACTTGGAAGACGATCCACGACGCGACTGAAGTGAAAATTATAACTACTCTAAAAATAATACAAACTCCATCACGCTCATCTGCTTGCTACTAATAGCTGTGTGCGCATCGCTAGCATGGAACCTCCCAAGAACCTCCTACTATTCCCCTACGTGACACCCTATTCATGAAACTCTTTCCGGTGGTCAGAGTTTCTACAAGTATATTTCTATTTATTAAAAATGACATTGATTAAGTTTTCTATCTACTATATCAAATAATGAGTTTTCTTGTTTAACTTATCTTGAATAGGCGTTCATCGTAGAAGATTCTCCATAGCGTCAGATGTACGTGGCCTCCATGGTAAGTCATGCTCATTGAACCTAACTCCATGTGAAGAAACCATCCAGGGTCATCATAGCTTCAGGGTGTTGATAGAGACTCAAGCTGGAAAATGAAAAAAGAAAAGTATGATTATAGTGAAAAACAGTCTACTTAAAAAATCAGTAATCGTCAGTGTCCAACAGTAGAAGATAGTCCTCCACATCAGTACTACCGGCTCCTTGGTCAATCAAGGTGCATGAACCTCACTCCTTCTGAAATGGGCAAACAAAAATTAAGTCAATTTATTGAAACTATTGTGTGAATCATTTGTGTCATTTAAATAGGTTTACAACTGTAAAAGACCACTAGATATTAAAATTTGAGATCCGAGTTCCCCCTTGCTTCCCCTGGAACGTTCGGCTGCTGCAAGCGCAGTCGTGATGCTCTTTTGCACTATGCATGCATTCACTCTCATCTCTTTGTCATACTCATTCTAAATCAAAGCTACTTCTAAAACATTTAACTTCAGACAGCTTTCTTCAACTTACAACTCCCAATTTACACCGCTGTAAATTGAATTTAAGTAAGTTTCAAGTAAAGTGTCCAATTCAAGTTTTTTAACAAGTAACCAAATTCACAGAAATCTGGTTACTTGGAAGACGATCCGCGACGCGACTGATTTAAAAGTATAACTAAAGTAAGCTTCAAGTAGTGTGTCTAAATATGTAATTTAACAAGTAACCAAATTCAAAGAAATCTGGTTACTTGGAAGACGATCCACGACGCGACTGAAGTGAAAATTATAACTACTCTAAAAATAATACAAACTCCATCACGCTCATCTGCTTGCTACTAATAGCTGTGTGCGCATCGCTAGCATGGAACCTCCCAAGAACCTCCTACTATTCCCCTACGTGACACCCTATTCATGAAACTCTTTCCGGTGGTCAGAGTTTCTACAAGTATATTTCTATTTATTAAAAATGACATTGATTAAGTTTTCTATCTACTATATCAAATAATGAGTTTTCTTGTGTAACTTATCTTGAATAGGCGTTCATCGTAGAAGATTCTCCATAGCGTCAGATGTATGTGGCCTCCATGGTAAGTCATGCTCATTGAACCTAACTCCATGTGAAGAAACCATCCGGGGTCATCATAGCTTCAGGGTGTTGATAGAGACTCAAGCTGGAAAATGAACAAAGAAAAGTATGATTATAGTGAAAAACAGTCTACTTAAAAAATCAGTAATCGTCAGTGTCCAACAGTAGAAGATAGTCCTCCACATCAGTACTACCGGCTCCTTGGTCAATCAAGGTGCATGAACCTCACTCCTTCTGAAATGGGCAAACAAAAATTAAGTCAATTTATTGAAACTATTGTGTGAATCATTTGTGTCATTTAAATAGGTTTACAACTGTAAAAGACCACTAGATATTAAAATTTGAGATCCGAGTTCCCCCTTGCTTCCCCTGGAACGTTTGGCTGCTGCAAGCGCAGTCGCGATGCTCTTTTGCACTATGCATGCATTCACTCTCATCTCTTTGTCATACTCATTCTAAATCAAAGCTACTTCTAAAACATTTAACTTCAGACAGCTTTCTTCAACTTACAACTCCCAATTTACACCGCTGTAAATTGAATTTAAGTAAGTTTCAAGTAAAGTGTCCAATTCAAGTTTTTTAACAAGTAACCAAATTCACAGGAATCTGGTTACTTGGAAGACGATCCGCGACGCGACTGATTTAAAAGTATAACTAAAGTAAGCTTCAAGTAGTGTGTCTAAATATGTAATTTAACAAGTAACCAAATTCAAAGAAATCTGGTTACTTGGAAGACGATCCACGACGCGACTGAAGTGAAAATTATAACTACTCTAAAAATAATACAAACCCCATCAGGCTCATCTGCTTGCTACTAATAGCTGTGTGCGCATCGCTAGCATGGAACCTCCCAAGAACCTCCTACTATTCCCCTACGTGACACCCTATTCATGAAACTCTTTCTGGTGGTCAGAATTTCTACAAGTATATTTCTATTTATTAAAAATGACATTGATTAAGTTTTCTATCTACTATATCAAATAATGAGTTTTCTTGTGTAACTTATCTTGAATAGGCGTTCATCGTAGAAGATTCTCCATAGCGTCAGATGTACGTGGCCTCCATGGTAAGTCATGCTCATTGAACCTAACTCCATGTGAAGAAACCATCCGGGGTCATCATAGCTTCAGGGTGTTGATAGAGACTCAAGCTGGAAAATGAACAAAGAAAAGTATGATTATAGTGAAAAACAGTCTACTTAAAAAATCAGTAATCGTCAGTGTCCAACAGTAGAAGATAGTCCTCCACATCAGTACTACCGGCTCCTTGGTCAATCAAGGTGCATGAACCTCACTCCTTCTGAAATGGGCAAACAAAAATTAAGTCAATTTATTGAAACTATTGTGTGAATCATTTGTGTCATTTAAATAGGTTTACAACTGTAAAAGACCACTAGATATTAAAATTTGAGATCCGAGTTCCCCCTTGCTTCCCCTGCAAGCGCAGTCGCGATGCTCTTTTGCACTATGCATGCATTCACTCTCATCTCTTTGTCATACTCATTCTAAATCAAAGCTACTTCTAAAACATTTAACTTCAGACAGCTTTCTTCAACTTACAACTCCCAATTTACACCGCTGTAAATTGAATTTAAGTAAGTTTCAAGTAAAGTGTCCAATTCAAGTTTTTTAACAAGTAACCAAATTCACAGAAATCTGGTTACTTGGAAGACGATCCGCGACGCGACTGATTTAAAAGTATAACTAAAGTAAGCTTCAAGTAGTGTGTCTAAATATGTAATTTAACAAGTAACCAAATTCAAAGAAATCTGGTTACTTGGAAGACGATCCACGACGTGACTGAAGTGAAAATTATAACTACTCTAAAAATAATACAAACTCCATCACGCTCATCTGCTTGCTACTAATAGCTGTGTGCGCATCGCTACCATGGAACCTCCCAAGAACCTCCTACTATTCCCCTACGTGACACCCTATTCATGAAACTCTTTCCGGTGGTCAGAGTTTCTACAAGTATATTTCTATTTATTAAAAATGACATTGATTAAGTTTTCTATCTACTATATCAAATAATGAGTTTTCTTGTGTAACTTATCTTGAATAGGCGTTCATCGTAGAAGATTCTCCATAGCGTCAGATGTACGTGGCCTCCATGGTAAGTCATGCTCATTGAACCTAACTCCATGTGAAGAAACCATCCGGGGTCATCATAGCTTCAGGGTGTTGATAGAGACTCAAGCTGGAAAATGAAAAAAGAAAAGTATGATTATAGTGAAAAACAGTCTACTTAAAAAATCAGTAATCGTCAGTGTCCAACAGTAGAAGATAGTCCTCCACATCAGTACTACCGGCTCATTGGTCAATCAAGGTGCATGAACCTCACTCCTTCTGAAATGGGCAAACAAAAATTAAGTCAATTTATTGAAACTATTGTGTGAATCATTTGTGTCATTTAAATAGGTTTACAACTGTAAAAGACCACTAGATATTAAAATTTGAGATCCGAGTTCCCCCTTGCTTCCCCTGCAAGCGCAGTCGCGATGCTCTTTTGCACTATGCATGCATTCACTCTCATCTCTTTGTCATACTCATTCTAAATCAAAGCTACTTTTAAAACATTTAACTTCAGACAGCTTTCTTCAACTTACAACTCCCAATTTACACCGCTGTAAATTGAATTTAAGTAAGTTTCAAGTAAAGTGTCCAATTCAAGTTTTTTAACAAGTAACCAAATTCACAGAAATCTGGTTACTTGGAAGACGATCCGCGACGCGACTGATTTAAAAGTATAACTAAAGTAAGCTTCAAGTAGTGTGTCTAAATATGTAATTTAACAAGTAACCAAATTCAAAGAAATTTGGTTACTTGGAAGACGATCCACGACGCGACTGACGTGAAAATTATAACTACTCTAAAAATAATACAAACTCCATCACGCTCATCTGCTTGCTACTAATAGCTGTGTGCGCATCGCTAGCATGGAACCTCCCAAGAACCTCCTACTATTCCCCTACGTGACACCCTATTCATGAAACTCTTTCCGGTGGTCAGAGTTTCTACAAGTATATTTCTATTTATTAAAAATGACATTGATTAAGTTTTCTATCTACTATATCAAATAATGAGTTTTCTTGTGTAACTTATCTTGAATAGGCGTTCATCGTAGAAGATTCTCCATAGCGTCAGATGTACGTGGCCTCCATGGTAAGTCATGCTCATTGAACCTAACTCCATGTGAAGAAACCATCCGGGGTCATCATAGCTTCAGGGTGTTGATAGAGACTCAAGCTGGAAAATGAAAAAAGAAAAGTAGGATTATAGTGAAAAACAGTCTACTTAAAAAATCAGTAATCGTCAGTGTCCAACAGTAGAAGATAGTCCTCCACATCAGTACTACCGGCTCCTTGGTCAATCAAGGTGCATGAACCTCACTCCTTCTGAAATGGGCAAACAAAAATTAAGTCAATTTATTGAAACTATTGTGTGAATCATTTGTGTCATTTAAATAGGTTTACAACTGTAAAAGACCACTAGATATTAAAATTTGAGATCCGAGTTCCCCCTTGCTTCCCCTGCAAGCGCAGTCGCGATGCTCTTTTGCACTATGCATGCATTCACTCTCATCTCTTTGTCATACTCATTCTAAATCAAAGCTACTTCTAAAACATTTAACTTCAGACAGCTTTCTTCAACTTACAACTCCCAATTTACACCGCTGTAAATTGAATTTAAGTAAGTTTCAAGTAAAGTGTCCAATTCAAGTTTTTTAACAAGTAACCAAATTCACAGAAATCTGGTTACTTGGAAGACGATCCGCGACGCGACTGATTTAAAAGTATAACTAAAGTAAGCTTCAAGTAGTGTGTCTAAATATGTAATTTAACAAGTAACCAAATTCAAAGAAATTTGGTTACTTGGAAGACGATCCACGACGCGACTGAAGTGAAAATTATAACTACTCTAAAAATAATACAAACTCCATCACGCTCATCTGCTTGCTACTAATAGCTGTGTGCGCATCGCTAGCATGGAACCTCCCAAGAACCTCCTACTATTCCCCTACGTGACACCCTATTCATGAAACTCTTTCCGGTGGTCAGAGTTTCTACAAGTATATTTCTATTTATTAAAAATGACATTGATTAAGTTTTCTATCTACTATATCAAATAATGAGTTTTCTTGTGTAACTTATCTTGAATAGGCGTTCATCGTAGAAGATTCTCCATAGCGTCAGATGTACGTGGCCTCCATGGTAAGTCATGCTCATTGAACCTAACTCCATGTGAAGAAACCATCCGGGGTCATCATAGCTTCAGGGTGTTGATAGAGACTCAAGCTGGAAAATGAAAAAAGAAAAGTAGGATTATAGTGAAAAACAGTCTACTTAAAAAATCAGTAATCGTCAGTGTCCAACAGTAGAAGATAGTCCTCCACATCAGTACTACCGGCTCCTTGGTCAATCAAGGTGCATGAACCTCACTCCTTCTGAAATGGGCAAACAAAAATTAAGTCAATTTATTGAAACTATTGTGTGAATCATTTGTGTCATTTAAATAGGTTTACAACTGTAAAAGACCACTAGATATTAAAATTTGAGATCCGAGTTCCCCCTTGCTTCCCCTGCAAGCGCAGTCGCGATGCTCTTTTGCACTATGCATGCATTCACTCTCATCTCTTTGTCATACTCATTCTAAATCAAAGCTACTTCTAAAACATTTAACTTCAGACAGCTTTCTTCAACTTACAACTCCCAATTTACACCGCTGTAAATTGAATTTAAGTAAGTTTCAAGTAAAGTGTCCAATTCAAGTTTTTTAACAAGTAACCAAATTCACAGAAATCTGGTTACTTGGAAGACGATCCGCGACGCGACTGATTTAAAAGTATAACTAAAGTAAGCTTCAAGTAGTGTGTCTAAATATGTAATTTAACAAGTAACCAAATTCAAAGAAATCTGGTTACTTGGAAGACGATCCACGATGCGACTGAAGTGAAAATTTTAACTACTCTAAAAATAATACAAACTCCATCACGCTCATCTGCTTGCTACTAATAGCTGTGTGCGCATCGCTAGCATGGAACCTCCCAAGAACCTCCTACTATTCCCCTACGTGACACCCTATTCATGAAACTCTTTCCGGTGGTCAGAGTTTCTACAAGTATATTTCTATTTATTAAAAATGACATTGATTAAGTTTTCTATCTACTATATCAAATAATGAGTTTTCTTGTGTAACTTATCTTGAATAGGCGTTCATCGTAGAAGATTCTCCATAGCGTCAGATGTACGTGGCCTCCATGGTAAGTCATGCTCATTGAACCTAACTCCATGTGAAGAAACCATCCGGGGTCATCATAGTTTCAGGGTGTTGATAGAGACTCAAGCTGGAAAATGAAAAAAGAAAAGTATGATTACAGTGAAAAACAGTCTACTTAAAAAATCAGTAATCGTCAGTGTCCAACAGTAGAAGATAGTCCTCCACATCAGTACTACCGGCTCCTTGGTCAATCAAGGTGCATGAACCTCACTCCTTCTGAAATGGGCAAACAAAAATTAAGTCAATTTATTGAAACTATTGTGTGAATCATTTGTGTCATTTAAATAGGTTTACAACTGTAAAAGACCACTAGATATTAAAATTTGAGATCCGAGTTCCCCCTTGCTTCCCCTGCAAGCGCAGTCGCGATGCTCTTTTGCACTATGCATGCATTCACTCTCATCTCTTTGTCATACTCATTCTAAATCAAAGCTACTTTTAAAACATTTAACTTCAGACAGCTTTCTTCAACTTACAACTCCCAATTTACACCGCTGTAAATTGAATTTAAGTAAGTTTCAAGTAAAGTGTCCAATTCAAGTTTTTTAACAAGTAACCAAATTCACAGAAATCTGGTTACTTGGAAGACGATCCGCGACGCGACTGATTTAAAAGTATAACTAAAGTAAGCTTCAAGTAGTGTGTCTAAATATGTAATTTAACAAGTAACCAAATTCAAAGAAATTTGGTTACTTGGAAGACGATCCACGACGCGACTGAAGTGAAAATTATAACTACTCTAAAAATAATACAAACTCCATCACGCTCATCTGCTTGCTACTAATAGCTGTGTGCGCATCGCTAGCATGGAACCTCCCAAGAACCTCCTACTATTCCCCTACGTGACACCCTATTCATGAAACTCTTTCCGGTGGTCAGAGTTTCTACAAGTATATTTCTATTTATTAAAAATGACATTGATTAAGTTTTCTATCTACTATATCAAATAATGAGTTTTCTTGTGTAACTTATCTTGAATAGGCGTCCATCGTAGAAGATTCTCCATAGCGTCAGATGTACGTGGCCTCCATGGTAAGTCATGCTCATTGAACCTAACTCCATGTGAAGAAACCATCCGGGGTCATCATAGGTTCAGGGTGTTGACAGAGACTCAAGCTGGAAAATGAAAAAAGAAAAGTATGATTATAGTGAAAAACAGTCTACTTAAAAAATCAGTAATCGTCAGTGTCCAACAGTAGAAGATAGTCCTCCACATCAGTACTACCGGCTCATTGGTCAATCAAGGTGCATGAACCTCACTCCTTCTGAAATGGGCAAACAAAAATTAAGTCAATTTATTGAAACTATTGTGTGAATCATTTGTGTCATTTAAATAGGTTTACAACTGTAAAAGACCACTAGATATTAAAATTTGAGATCCGAGTTCCCCCTTGCTTCCCCTGCAAGCGCAGTCGCGATGCTCTTTTGCACTATGCATGCATTCACTCTCATCTCTTTGTCATACTCATTCTAAATCAAAGCTACTTTTAAAACATTTAACTTCAGACAGCTTTCTTCAACTTACAACTCCCAATTTACACCGCTGTAAATTGAATTTAAGTAAGTTTCAAGTAAAGTGTCCAATTCAAGTTTTTTAACAAGTAACCAAATTCACAGAAATCTGGTTACTTGGAAGACGATCCGCGACGCGACTGATTTAAAAGTATAACTAAAGTAAGCTTCAAGTAGTGTGTCTAAATATGTAATTTAACAAGTAACCAAATTCAAAGAAATTTGGTTACTTGGAAGACGATCCACGACGCGACTGAAGTGAAAATTATAACTACTCTAAAAATAATACAAACTCCATCACGCTCATCTGCTTGCTACTAATAGCTGTGTGCGCATCGCTAGCATGGAACCTCCCAAGAACCTCCTACTATTCCCCTACGTGACACCCTATTCATGAAACTCTTTCCGGTGGTCAGAGTTTCTACAAGTATATTTCTATTTATTAAAAATGACATTGATTAAGTTTTCTATCTACTATATCAAATAATGAGTTTTCTTGTGTAACTTATCTTGAATAGGCGTTCATCGTAGAAGATTCTCCATAGCGTCAGATGTACGTGGCCTCCATGGTAAGTCATGCTCATTGAACCTAACTCCATGTGAAGAAACCATCCGGGGTCATCATAGCTTCAGGGTGTTGATAGAGACTCAAGCTGGAAAATGAAAAAAGAAAAGTAGGATTATAGTGAAAAACAGTCTACTTAAAAAATCAGTAATCGTCAGTGTCCAACAGTAGAAGATAGTCCTCCACATCAGTACTACCGGCTCCTTGGTCAATCAAGGTGCATGAACCTCACTCCTTCTGAAATGGGCAAACAAAAATTAAGTCAATTTATTGAAACTATTGTGTGAATCATTTGTGTCATTTAAATAGGTTTACAACTGTAAAAGACCACTAGATATTAAAATTTGAGATCCGAGTTCCCCCTTGCTTCCCCTGCAAGCGCAGTCGCGATGCTCTTTTGCACTATGCATGCATTCACTCTCATCTCTTTGTCATACTCATTCTAAATCAAAGCTACTTCTAAAACATTTAACTTCAGACAGCTTTCTTCAACTTACAACTCCCAATTTACACCGCTGTAAATTGAATTTAAGTAAGTTTCAAGTAAAGTGTCCAATTCAAGTTTTTTAACAAGTAACCAAATTCACAGAAATCTGGTTACTTGGAAGACGATCCGCGACGCGACTGATTTAAAAGTATAACTAAAGTAAGCTTCAAGTAGTGTGTCTAAATATGTAATTTAACAAGTAACCAAATTCAAAGAAATCTGGTTACTTGGAAGACGATCCACGATGCGACTGAAGTGAAAATTTTAACTACTCTAAAAATAATACAAACTCCATCACGCTCATCTGCTTGCTACTAATAGCTGTGTGCGCATCGCTAGCATGGAACCTCCCAAGAACCTCCTACTATTCCCCTACGTGACACCCTATTCATGAAACTCTTTCCGGTGGTCAGAGTTTCTACAAGTATATTTCTATTTATTAAAAATGACATTGATTAAGTTTTCTATCTACTATATCAAATAATGAGTTTTCTTGTGTAACTTATCTTGAATAGGCGTTCATCGTAGAAGATTCTCCATAGCGTCAGATGTACGTGGCCTCCATGGTAAGTCATGCTCATTGAACCTAACTCCATGTGAAGAAACCATCCGGGGTCATCATAGTTTCAGGGTGTTGATAGAGACTCAAGCTGGAAAATGAAAAAAGAAAAGTATGATTACAGTGAAAAACAGTCTACTTAAAAAATCAGTAATCGTCAGTGTCCAACAGTAGAAGATAGTCCTCCACATCAGTACTACCGGCTCCTTGGTCAATCAAGGTGCATGAACCTCACTCCTTCTGAAATGGGCAAACAAAAATTAAGTCAATTTATTGAAACTATTGTGTGAATCATTTGTGTCATTTAAATAGGTTTACAACTGTAAAAGACCACTAGATATTAAAATTTGAGATCCGAGTTCCCCCTTGCTTCCCCTGCAAGCGCAGTCGCGATGCTCTTTTGCACTATGCATGCATTCACTCTCATCTCTTTGTCATACTCATTCTAAATCAAAGCTACTTTTAAAACATTTAACTTCAGACAGCTTTCTTCAACTTACAACTCCCAATTTACACCGCTGTAAATTGAATTTAAGTAAGTTTCAAGTAAAGTGTCCAATTCAAGTTTTTTAACAAGTAACCAAATTCACAGAAATCTGGTTACTTGGAAGACGATCCGCGACGCGACTGATTTAAAAGTATAACTAAAGTAAGCTTCAAGTAGTGTGTCTAAATATGTAATTTAACAAGTAACCAAATTCAAAGAAATTTGGTTACTTGGAAGACGATCCACGACGCGACTGAAGTGAAAATTATAACTACTCTAAAAATAATACAAACTCCATCACGCTCATCTGCTTGCTACTAATAGCTGTGTGCGCATCGCTAGCATGGAACCTCCCAAGAACCTCCTACTATTCCCCTACGTGACACCCTATTCATGAAACTCTTTCCGGTGGTCAGAGTTTCTACAAGTATATTTCTATTTATTAAAAATGACATTGATTAAGTTTTCTATCTACTATATCAAATAATGAGTTTTCTTGTGTAACTTATCTTGAATAGGCGTCCATCGTAGAAGATTCTCCATAGCGTCAGATGTACGTGGCCTCCATGGTAAGTCATGCTCATTGAACCTAACTCCATGTGAAGAAACCATCCGGGGTCATCATAGGTTCAGGGTGTTGACAGAGACTCAAGCTGGAAAATGAAAAAAGAAAAGTATGATTATAGTGAAAAACAGTCTACTTAAAAAATCAGTAATCGTCAGTGTCCAACAGTAGAAGATAGTCCTCCACATCAGTACTACCGGCTCATTGGTCAATCAAGGTGCATGAACCTCACTCCTTCTGAAATGGGCAAACAAAAATTAAGTCAATTTATTGAAACTATTGTGTGAATCATTTGTGTCATTTAAATAGGTTTACAACTGTAAAAGACCACTAGATATTAAAATTTGAGATCCGAGTTCCCCCTTGCTTCCCCTGCAAGCGCAGTCGCGATGCTCTTTTGCACTATGCATGCATTCACTCTCATCTCTTTGTCATACTCATTCTAAATCAAAGCTACTTTTAAAACATTTAACTTCAGACAGCTTTCTTCAACTTACAACTCCCAATTTACACCGCTGTAAATTGAATTTAAGTAAGTTTCAAGTAAAGTGTCCAATTCAAGTTTTTTAACAAGTAACCAAATTCACAGAAATCTGGTTACTTGGAAGACGATCCGCGACGCGACTGATTTAAAAGTATAACTAAAGTAAGCTTCAAGTAGTGTGTCTAAATATGTAATTTAACAAGTAACCAAATTCAAAGAAATTTGGTTACTTGGAAGACGATCCACGACGCGACTGAAGTGAAAATTATAACTACTCTAAAAATAATACAAACTCCATCACGCTCATCTGCTTGCTACTAATAGCTGTGTGCGCATCGCTAGCATGGAACCTCCCAAGAACCTCCTACTATTCCCCTACGTGACACCCTATTCATGAAACTCTTTCCGGTGGTCAGAGTTTCTACAAGTATATTTCTATTTATTAAAAATGACATTGATTAAGTTTTCTATCTACTATATCAAATAATGAGTTTTCTTGTGTAACTTATCTTGAATAGGCGTTCATCGTAGAAGATTCTCCATAGCGTCAGATGTACGTGGCCTCCATGGTAAGTCATGCTCATTGAACCTAACTCCATGTGAAGAAACCATCCGGGGTCATCATAGCTTCAGGGTGTTGATAGAGACTCAAGCTGGAAAATGAAAAAAGAAAAGTAGGATTATAGTGAAAAACAGTCTACTTAAAAAATCAGTAATCGTCAGTGTCCAACAGTAGAAGATAGTCCTCCACATCAGTACTACCGGCTCCTTGGTCAATCAAGGTGCATGAACCTCACTCCTTCTGAAATGGGCAAACAAAAATTAAGTCAATTTATTGAAACTATTGTGTGAATCATTTGTGTCATTTAAATAGGTTTACAACTGTAAAAGACCACTAGATATTAAAATTTGAGATCCGAGTTCCCCCTTGCTTCCCCTGCAAGCGCAGTCGCGATGCTCTTTTGCACTATGCATGCATTCACTCTCATCTCTTTGTCATACTCATTCTAAATCAAAGCTACTTCTAAAACATTTAACTTCAGACAGCTTTCTTCAACTTACAACTCCCAATTTACACCGCTGTAAATTGAATTTAAGTAAGTTTCAAGTAAAGTGTCCAATTCAAGTTTTTTAACAAGTAACCAAATTCACAGAAATCTGGTTACTTGGAAGACGATCCGCGACGCGACTGATTTAAAAGTATAACTAAAGTAAGCTTCAAGTAGTGTGTCTAAATATGTAATTTAACAAGTAACCAAATTCAAAGAAATTTGGTTACTTGGAAGACGATCCACGACGCGACTGAAGTGAAAATTATAACTACTCTAAAAATAATACAAACTCCATCACGCTCATCTGCTTGCTACTAATAGCTGTGTGCGCATCGCTAGCATGGAACCTCCCAAGAACCTCCTACTATTCCCCTACGTGACACCCTATTCATGAAACTCTTTCCGGTGGTCAGAGTTTCTACAAGTATATTTCTATTTATTAAAAATGACATTGATTAAGTTTTCTATCTACTATATCAAATAATGAGTTTTCTTGTGTAACTTATCTTGAATAGGCGTTCATCGTAGAAGATTCTCCATAGCGTCAGATGTACGTGGCCTCCATGGTAAGTCATGCTCATTGAACCTAACTCCATGTGAAGAAACCATCCGGGGTCATCATAGCTTCAGGGTGTTGATAGAGACTCAAGCTGGAAAATGAAAAAAGAAAAGTAGGATTATAGTGAAAAACAGTCTACTTAAAAAATCAGTAATCGTCAGTGTCCAACAGTAGAAGATAGTCCTCCACATCAGTACTACCGGCTCCTTGGTCAATCAAGGTGCATGAACCTCACTCCTTCTGAAATGGGCAAACAAAAATTAAGTCAATTTATTGAAACTATTGTGTGAATCATTTGTGTCATTTAAATAGGTTTACAACTGTAAAAGACCACTAGATATTAAAATTTGAGATCCGAGTTCCCCCTTGCTTCCCCTGCAAGCGCAGTCGCGATGCTCTTTTGCACTATGCATGCATTCACTCTCATCTCTTTGTCATACTCATTCTAAATCAAAGCTACTTCTAAAACATTTAACTTCAGACAGCTTTCTTCAACTTACAACTCCCAATTTACACCGCTGTAAATTGAATTTAAGTAAGTTTCAAGTAAAGTGTCCAATTCAAGTTTTTTAACAAGTAACCAAATTCACAGAAATCTGGTTACTTGGAAGACGATCCGCGACGCGACTGATTTAAAAGTATAACTAAAGTAAGCTTCAAGTAGTGTGTCTAAATATGTAATTTAACAAGTAACCAAATTCAAAGAAATCTGGTTACTTGGAAGACGATCCACGACGCGACTGAAGTGAAAATTATAACTACTCTAAAAATAATACAAACTCCATCACGCTCATCTGCTTGCTACTTATAGCTGTGTGCACATCGCTAGCATGGAACCTCCCAAGAACCTCCTACTATTCCCCTACGTGACACCCTATTCATGAAACTCTTTCCGGTGGTCAGAGTTTCTACAAGTATATTTCTATTTATTAAAAATTACATTGATTAAGTTTTCTATCTACTATATCAAATAATGAGTTTTCTTGTGTAACTTATCTTGAATAGGCGTTCATCGTAGAAGATTCTCCATAGCGTCAGATGTACGTGGCCTCCATGGTAAGTCATGCTCATTGAACCTAACTCCATGTGAAGAAACCATCCGGGGTCATCATAGCTTCAGGGTGTTGATAGAGACTCAAGCTGGAAAATGAAAAAAGAAAAGTATGATTTTAGTGAAAAACAGTCTACTTAAAAAATCAGTAATTTTCAGTGTCCAACAGTAGAAGATAGTCCTCCACATCAGTACTACCGGCTCCTTGGTCAATCAAGGTGCATGAACCTCACTCCTTCTGAAATGGGCAAACAAAAATTAAGTCAATTTATTGAAACTATTGTGTGAATCATTTGTGTCATTTAAATAGGTTTACAACTGTAAAAGACCACTAGATATTAAAATTTGAGATCCGAGTTCCCTCTTGCTTCCCCTGGAACGTTTGGCTGCTGCAAGAGCAGACGCGATGCTCTTTTGCACTATGCATGCATTCACTCTCATCTCTTTGTCATACTCATTCTAAATCAAAGCTACTTCTAAAACATTTAACTTCAGACAGCTTTCTTCAACTAACAACTCCCAATTTACACCGCTGTAAATTGAATTTAAGTAAGTTTCAAGTAAAGTGTCCAATTCAAGTTTTTTAACAAGTAACCAAATTCACAGAAATCTGGTTACTTGGAAGACGATCTGCGACGCGACTGATTTAAAAGTATAACTAAAGTGAGCTTCAAGTAGTGTGTCTTAATATGTAATTTAACAAGTAACCAAATTCAAAGAAATCTGGTTACTTGGAAGACGATCCACGACGCGACTGAAGTGAAAATTATAACTACTCTAAAAATAATACAAACTCCATCACGCTCATCTGCTTGCTACTAATAGCTGTGTGCGCATCGCTAGCATGGAACCTCCCAAGAACCTCCTACTATTCCCCTACGTGACACCCTATTCATGAAACTCTTTCCGGTGGTCAGAGTTTCGACAAGTATATTTCTATTTATTAAAAATGACATTGATTAAGTTTTCTATCTACTATATCAAACAATGAGTTTTCTTGTGTAACTTATCTTGAATAGGCGTTCATCGTAGAAGATTCTCCATAGCGTCAGATGTACGTGGCCTCCATGGTAAGTCATGCTCATTGAACCTAACTCCATGTGAAGAAACCATCCGGGGTCATAGTAGCTTCAGGGTGTTGATAGAGACTCAAGCTGGAAAATGAAAAAAAGAAAAGTATGATTATAGTGAAAAACAGTCTACTTAAAAAATCAGTAATCGTCAGTGTCCAACAGTAGAAGATAGTCCTCCACATCAGTACTACCGGCTCCTTGGTCAATCAAGGTGCATGAACCTCACTCCTTCTGAAATGGGCAAACAAAAATTAAGTCAATTTATTGAAACTATTGTGTGAATCATTTGTGTCATTTAAATAGATTTACAACTGTAAAAGACCACTAGATATTAAAATTTGAGATCCGAGTTCCCCCTTGCTTCCCCTGGAACCTTTGGCTGCTGCAAGAGCAGTCGCGATGCTCTTTTGCACTATGCATGCATTCACTCTCATCTCTTTGTCATACTCATTCTAAATCAAAGCTACTTCTAAAACATTTAACTTCAGACAGCTTTCTTCAACTTACAACTCCCAATTTACACCGCTGTAAATTGAATTTAAGTAAGTTTCAAGTAAAGTGTCCAATTCAAGTTTTTTAACAAGTAACCAAATTCACAGAAATCTGGTTACTTGGAAGACGATCCGCGACGCGACTGATTTAAAAGTATAACTAAAGTAAGCTTCAAGTAGTGTGTCTAAATATGTAATTTAACAAGTAACCAAATTCAATAAAATCTGGTTACTTGGAAGACGATCCACGACGCAACTGAAGTGAAAATTATAACTAATCTAAAAATAATACAAACTCCATCACGCTCATCTGCTTGCTACTAATAGCTGTGTGCGCATCGCTAGCATGGAACCTCCCAAGAACCTCCTACTATTCCCCTACGTGACACCCTATTCATGAAACTCTTTCCGGTGGTCAGAGTTTCTACAAGTATATTTCTATTTATTAAAAATGACATTGATTAAGTTTTCTATCTACTATATCAAATAATGAGTTTTCTTGTGTAACTTATCTTGAATAGGCGTTCATCGTAGAAGATTCTCCATAGCGTTAGATGTACGTGGCCTCCATGGTAAGTCATGCTCATTGAACCTAACTCCATGTGAAGAAACCATCCGGGGTCATAGTAGCTTCAGGGTGTTGATAGAGACTCAAGCTGGAAAATGAAAAAAGAAAAGTATGATTATAGTGAAAAACAGTCTACTTAAAAAATCAGTAATCGTCAGTGTCCAACAGTAGAAGATAGTCCTCCACATCAGTACTACCGGCTTCTTGGTCAATCAAGGTGCATGAACCTCACTCCTTCTGAAATGGGCAAACAAAAATTAAGTCAATTTATTGAAACTATTGTGTGAATCATTTGTGTCATTTAAATAGGTTTACAACTGTAAAAGACCACTAGATATTAAAATTTGAGATCCGAGTTCCCCCTTGCTTCCCCTGGAACGTTTGGCTGCTGCAAGCGCAGTCGCGATGCTCTTTTGCACTATGCATGCATTCACTCTCATCTCTTTGTCATACTCATTCTAAATCAAAGCTACTTCTAAAACATTTAACTTCAGACAGCTTTCTTCAACTTACAACTCCCAATTTACACCGCTGTAAATTGAATTTAAGTAAGTTTCAAGTAAAGTGTCCAATTCAAGTTTTTTAACAAGTAACCAAATTCACAGAAATCTGGTTACTTGGAAGACGATCCGCGACGCGACTGATTTAAAAGTATAACTAAAGTAAGCTTCAAGTAGTGTGTCTAAATATGTAATTTAACAAGTAACCAAATTCAATAAAATCTGGTTACTTGGAAGACGATCCACGACGCGACTGAAGTGAAAATTATAACTAATCTAAAAATAATACAAACTCCATCACGCTCATCTGCTTGCTACTAATAGCTGTGTGCGCATCGCTAGCATGGAACCTCCCAAGAACCTCCTACTATTCCCCTACGTGACACCCTATTCATGAAACTCTTTCCGGTGGTCAGAGTTTCTACAAGTATATTTCTATTTATTAAAAATGACATTGATTAAGTTTTCTATCTACTATATCAAACAATGAGTTTTCTTGTGTAACTTATCTTGAATAGGCGTTCATCGTAGAAGATTCTCCATAGCGTCAGATGTACGTGGCCTCCATGGTAAGTCATGCTCATTGAACCTAACTCCATGTGAAGAAACCATCCGGGGTCATAGTAGCTTCAGGGTGTTGATAGAGACTCAAGCTGGAAAATGAAAAAAGAAAAGTATGATTATAGTGAATAACAGTCTATTTAAAAAATCAGTAATCGTCAGTGTCCAACAGTAGAAGATAGTCCTCCACATCAGTACTACCGGCTCCTTGGTCAATCAAGGTGCATGAACCTCACTCCTTCTGAAATGGGCAAACAAAAATTAAGTCAATTTATTGAAACTATTGTGTGAATCATTTGTGTCATTTAAATAGATTTACAACTGTAAAAGACCACTAGATATTAAAATTTGAGATCCGAGTTCCCCCTTGCTTCCCCTGCAAGCGCAGTCGCGATGCTCTTTTGCACTATGCATGCATTCACTCTCATCTCTTTGTCATACTCATTCTAAATCAAAGCTACTTCTAAAACATTTAACTTCAGACAGCTTTCTTCAACTTACAACTCCCAATTTACACCGCTGTAAATTGAATTTAAGTAAGTTTCAAGTAAAGTGTCCAATTCAAGTTTTTTAACAAGTAACCAAATTCACAGAAATCTGGTTACTTGGAAGACGATCCGCGACGCGACTGATTTAAAAGTATAACTAAAGTAAGCTTCAAGTAGTGTGTCTAAATATGTAATTTAACAAGTAACCAAATTCAAAGAAATCTGGTTACTTGGAAGACGATCCGCGACGCGACTGATTTAAAAGTATAACTAAAGTAAGCTTCAAGTAGTGTGTCTAAATATGTAATTTAACAAGTAACCAAATTCAATAAAATCTGGTTACTTGGAAGACGATCCACTACGCAACTGAAGTGAAAATTATAACTAATCTAAAAATAATACAAACTCCATCACGCTCATCTGCTTGCTACTAATAGCTGTGTGCGCATCGCTAGCATGGAACCTCCCAAGAACCTCCTACTATTCCCCTACGTGACACCCTATTCATGAAACTCTTTCCGGTGGTCAGAGTTTCTACAAGTATATTTCTATTTATTAAAAATGACATTGATTAAGTTTTCTATCTACTATATCAAATAATGAGTTTTCTTGTGTAACTTATCTTGAATAGGCGTCCATCGTAGAAGATTCTCCATAGCGTCAGATGTACGTGGCCTCCATGGTAAGTCATGCTCATTGAACCTAACTCCATGTGAAGAAACCATCCGGGGTCATCATAGCTTCAGGGTGTTGATAGAGACTCAAGCTGGAAAATGAACAAAGAAAAGTATGATTATAGTGAAAAACAGTCTACTTAAAAAATCAGTAATCGTCAGTGTCCAACAGTAGAAGATAGTCCTCCACATCAGTACTACCGGCTTCTTGGTCAATCAAGGTGCATGAACCTCACTCCTTCTGAAATGGGCAAACAAAAATTAAGTCAATTTATTGAAACTATTGTGTGAATCATTTGTGTCATTTAAATAGGTTTACAACTGTAAAAGACCACTAGATATTAAAATTTGAGATCCGAGTTCCCCCTTGCTTCCCCTGGAACGTTTGGCTGCTGCAAGCGCAGTCGCGATGCTCTTTTGCACTATGCATGCATTCACTCTCATCTCTTTGTCATACTCATTCTAAATCAAAGCTACTTCTAAAACATTTAACTTCAGACAGCTTTCTTCAACTTACAACTCCCAATTTACACCGCTGTAAATTGAATTTAAGTAAGTTTCAAGTAAAGTGTCCAATTCAAGTTTTTTAACAAGTAACCAAATTCACAGAAATCTGGTTACTTGGAAGACGATCCACGACGCGACTGAAGTGAAAATTATAACTAATCTAAAAATAATACAAACTCCATCACGCTCATCTGCTTGCTACTAATAGCTGTGTGCGCATCGCTAGCATGGAACCTCCCAAGAACCTCCTACTATTCCCCTACGTGACACCCTATTCATGAAACTCTTTCCGGTGGTCAGAGTTTCTACAAGTATATTTCTATTTATTAAAAATGACATTGATTAAGTTTTCTATCTACTATATCAAACAATGAGTTTTCTTGTGTAACTTATCTTGAATAGGCGTTCATCGTAGAAGATTCTCCATAGCGTTAGATGTACGTGGCCTCCATGGTAAGTCATGCTCCTTGAACCTAACTCCATGTGAAGAAACGATCCGGGGTCATCATAGCTTCAGGGTGTTGATAGAGACTCAAGCTGGAAAATGAAAAAAGAAAAGTATGATTATAGTGAATAACAGTCTATTTAAAAAATCAGTAATCGTCAGTGTCCAACAGTAGAAGATAGTCCTCCACATCAGTACTACCGGCTCCTTGGTCAATCAAGGTGCATGAACCTCACTCCTTCTGAAATGGGCAAACAAAAATTAAGTCAATTTATTGAAACTATTGTGTGAATCATTTGTGTCATTTAAATAGATTTACAACTGTAAAAGACCACTAGATATTAAAATTTGAGATCCGAGTTCCCCCTTGCTTCCCCTGCAAGCGCAGTCGCGATGCTCTTTTGCACTATGCATGCATTCACTCTCATCTCTTTGTCATACTCATTCTAAATCAAAGCTACTTCTAAAACATTTAACTTCAGACAGCTTTCTTCAACTTACAACTCCCAATTTACACCGCTGTAAATTGAATTTAAGTAAGTTTCAAGTAAAGTGTCCAAATCAAGTTTTTTAACAAGTAACCAAATTCACAGAAATCTGGTTACTTGGAAGACGATCCGCGACGCGACTGATTTAAAAGTATAACTAAAGTAAGCTTCAAGTAGTGTGTCTAAATATGTAATTTAACAAGTAACCAAATTCAAAGAAATCTGGTTACTTGGAAGACGATCCGCGACGCGACTGATTTAAAAGTATAACTAAAGTAAGCTTCAAGTAGTGTGTCTAAATATGTAATTTAACAAGTAACCAAATTCAAAGAAATCTGGTTACTTGGAAGACGATCCGCGACGCGACTGATTTAAAAGTATAACTAAAGTAAGCTTCAAGTAGTGTGTCTAAATATGTAATTTAACAAGTAACCAAATTCAATAAAATCTGGTTACTTGGAAGACGATCCACGACGCAACTGAAGTGAAAATTATAACTAATCTAAAAATAATACAAACTCCATCACGCTCATCTGCTTGCTACTAATAGCTGTGTGCGCATCGCTAGCATGGAACCTCCCAAGAACCTCCTACTATTCCCCTACGTGACACCCTATTCATGAAACTCTTTCCGGTGGTCAGAGTTTCTACAAGTATATTTCTATTTATTAAAAATGACATTGATTAAGTTTTCTATCTACTATATCAAATAATGAGTTTTCTTGTGTAACTTATCTTGAATAGGCGTCCATCGTAGAAGATTCTCCATAGCGTCAGATGTACGTGGCCTCCATGGTAAGTCATGCTCATTGAACCTAACTCCATGTGAAGAAACCATCCGGGTCATAGTAGCTTCAGGGTGTTGATAGAGACTCAAGCTGGAAAATGAAAAAAGAAAAGTATGATTATAGTGAAAAACAGTCTACTTAAAAAATCAGTAATCGTCAGTGTCCAACAGTAGAAGATAGTCCTCCACATCAGTACTACCGGCTTCTTGGTCAATCAAGGTGCATGAACCTCACTCCTTCTGAAATGGGCAAAAAAAAATTAAGTCAATTTATTGAAACTATTGTGTGAATCATTTGTGTCATTTAAATAGGTTTACAACTGTAAAAGACCACTAGATATTAAAATTTGAGATCCGAGTTCCCCCTTGCTTCCCCTGGAACGTTTGGCTGCTGCAAGCGCAGTCGCGATGCTCTTTTGCACTATGCATGCATTCACTCTCATCTCTTTGTCATACTCATTCTAAATCAAAGCTACTTCTAAAACATTTAACTTCAGACAGCTTTCTTCAACTTACAACTCCCAATTTACACCGCTGTAAATTGAATTTAAGTAAGTTTCAAGTAAAGTGTCCAATTCAAGTTTTTTAACAAGTAACCAAATTCACAGAAATCTGGTTACTTGGAAGACGATCCACGACGCGACTGAAGTGAAAATTATAACTAATCTAAAAATAATACAAACTCCATCACGCTCATCTGCTTGCTACTAATAGCTGTGTGCGCATCGCTAGCATGGAACCTCCCAAGAACCTCCTACTATTCCCCTACGTGACACCCTATTCATGAAACTCTTTCCGGTGGTCAGAGTTTCTACAAGTATATTTCTATTTATTAAAAATGACATTGATTAAGTTTTCTATCTACTATATCAAACAATGAGTTTTCTTGTGTAACTTATCTTGAATAGGCGTTCATCGTAGAAGATTCTCCATAGCGTTAGATGTACGTGGCCTCCATGGTAAGTCATGCTCCTTGAACCTAACTCCATGTGAAGAAACGATCCGGGGTCATCATAGCTTCAGGGTGTTGATAGAGACTCAAGCTGGAAAATGAAAAAAGAAAAGTATGATTATAGTGAATAACAGTCTATTTAAAAAATCAGTAATCGTCAGTGTCCAACAGTAGAAGATAGTCCTCCACATCAGTACTACCGGCTCCTTGGTCAATCAAGGTGCATGAACCTCACTCCTTCTGAAATGGGCAAACAAAAATTAAGTCAATTTATTGAAACTATTGTGTGAATCATTTGTGTCATTTAAATAGATTTACAACTGTAAAAGACCACTAGATATTAAAATTTGAGATCCGAGTTCCCCCTTGCTTCCCCTGCAAGCGCAGTCGCGATGCTCTTTTGCACTATGCATGCATTCACTCTCATCTCTTTGTCATACTCATTCTAAATCAAAGCTACTTCTAAAACATTTAACTTCAGACAGCTTTCTTCAACTTACAACTCCCAATTTACACCGCTGTAAATTGAATTGAAGTAAGTTTCAAGTAAAGTGTCCAATTCAAGTTTTTTAACAAGTAACCAAATTCACAGAAATCTGGTTACTTGGAAGACGATCCGCGACGCGACTGATTTAAAAGTATAACTAAAGTAAGCTTCAAGTAGTGTGTCTAAATATGTAATTTAACAAGTAACCAAATTCAAAGAAATCTGGTTACTTGGAAGACGATCCACGACACGACTGAAGTGAAAACTATAACTACTCTAAAAATAATACAAACTCCATCACGCTCATCTGCTTGCTACTAATAGCTGTGTGCGCATCGCTAGCATGGAACCTGCCAAGAACCTCCTACTATTCCCCTACGTGACACCCTATTCATGAAACTCTTTCCGGTGGTCAGAGTTTCTACAAGTATATTTCTATTTATTAAAAATGACATTGATTAAGTTTTCTATCTACTATATCAAATAATGAGTTTTCTTGTGTAACTTATCTTGAAAAGGCGTTCATCGTAGAAGATTCTCCATAGCGTCAGATGTACCTGGCCTCCATGGTAAGTCATGCTCATTGAACCTAACTCCATGTGAAGAAACCATCCGGGGTCATCATAGCTTCAGGGTGTTGATAGAGACTCAAGCTGGAAAATGAACAAAGAAAAGTATGATTATAGTGAAAAAAAGTCTACTTAAAAAATCAGTAATCGTCAGTGTCCAACAGTAGAAGATAGTCCTCCACATCAGTACTACCGGCTCCTTGGTCAATCAAGGTGCATGAACCTCACTCCTTCTGAAATGGGCAAACAAAAATTAAGTCAATTTATTGAAACTATTGTGTGAATCATTTGTGTCATTTAAATAGGTTTACAACTGTAAAAGACCACTAGATATTAAAATTTGAGATCCGAGTTCCCCCTTGCTTCCCCTGCAAGCGCAGTCGCGATGCTCTTTTGCACTATGCATGCATTCACTCTCATCTCTTTGTCATACTCATTCTAAATCAAAGCTACTTCTAAAACATTTAACTTCAGACAGCTTTCTTCAACTTACAACTCCCAATTTACACCGCTGTAAATTGAATTTAAGTAAGTTTCAAGTAAAGTGTCCAATTCAAGTTTTTTAACAAGTAACCAAATTCACAGAAATCTGGTTACTTGGAAGACGATCCGCGACGCGACTGATTTAAAAGTATAACTAAAGTAAGCTTAAAGTAGTGTGTCTAAATATGTAATTTAACAAGTAACCAAATTCAAAGAAATCTGGTTACTTGGAAGACGATCCACGACGCGACTGAAGTGAAAATTATAACTACTCTAAAAATAATACAAACTCCATCACGCTCATCTGCTTGCTACTAATAGCTGTGTGCGCATCGCTAGCATGGAACCTCCCAAGAACCTCCTACTATTCCACTACGTGACACCCTATTCATGAAACTCTTTCCGGTGGTCAGAGTTTCTACAAGTATATTTCTATTTATTAAAAATGACATTGATTAAGTTTTCTATCTACTATATCAAATAATGAGTTTTCTTGTGTAACTTATCTTGAATAGGCGTTCATCGTAGAAGATTCTCCATAGCGTCAGATGTACGTGGGCTCCATGGTAAGTCATGCTCATTGAACCTAACTCCATGTGAAGAAACCATCCGGGGTCATCATAGCTTCAGGGTGTTGATAGAGACTCAAGCTGGAAAATGAAAAAAGAAAAGTATGATTATAGTGAAAAACAGTCTACTTAAAAAATCAGTAATCGTCAGTGTCCAACAGTAGAAGATAGTCCTCCACATCAGTACTACCGGCTCCTTGGTCAATCAAGGTGCATGAACCTCACTCCTTCTGAAATGGGCAAACAAAAATTAAGTCAATTTATTGAAACTATTGTGTGAATCATTTGTGTCATTTAAATAGATTTACAACTGTAAAAGACCACTAGATATTAAATTTTGAGATCCGAGTTCCCCCTTGCTTCCCCTGCAAGCGCAGTCGCGATGCTCTTTTGCACTATGCATGCATTCACTCTCATCTCTTTGTCATACTCATTCTAAATCAAAGCTACTTCTAAAACATTTAACTTCAGACAGCTTTCTTCAACTTACAACTCCCAATTTACACCGCTGTAAATTGAATTGAAGTAAGTTTCAAGTAAAGTGTCCAATTCAAGTTTTTTAACAAGTAACCAAATTCACAGAAATCTGGTTACTTGGAAGACGATCCGCGACGCGACTGATTTAAAAGTATAACTAAAGTAAGCTTCAAGTAGTGTGTCTAAATATGTAATTTAACAAGTAACCAAATTCAAAGAAATCTGGTTACTTGGAAGACGATCCACGACGCGACTGAAGTGAAAATTATAACTACTCTAAAAATAATACAAACTCCATCACGCTCATCTGCTTGCTACTAATAGCTGTGTGCGCATCGCTAGCATGGAACCTCCCAAGAACCTCCTACTATTCCCCTACGTGACACCCTATTCATGAAACTCTTTCCGGTGGTCAGAGTTTCTACAAGTATATTTCTATTTATTAAAAATGACATTGATTAAGTTTTCTATCTACTATATCAAATAATGAGTTTTCTTGTGTAACTTATCTTGAATAGGCGTTCATCGTAGAAGATTCTCCATAGCGTCAGATGTACGTGGGCTCCATGGTAAGTCATGCTCATTGAACCTAACTCCATGTGAAGAAACCATCCGGGGTCATCATAGCTTCAGGGTGTTGATAGAGACTCAAGCTGGAAAATGAAAAAAGAAAAGTATGATTATAGTGAAAAACAGTCTACTTAAAAAATCAGTAATCGTCAGTGTCCAACAGTAGAAGATAGTCCTCCACATCAGTACTACCGGCTCCTTGGTCAATCAAGGTGCATGAACCTCACTCCTTCTGAAATGGGCAAACAAAAATTAAGTCAATTTATTGAAACTATTGTGTGAATCATTTGTGTCATTTAAATAGGTTTACAACTGTAAAAGACCACTAGATATTAAAATTTGAGATCCGAGTTCCCCCTTGCTTCCCCTGGAACGTTCGGCTGCTGCAAGCGCAGTCGCGATGCTCTTTTGCACTATGCATGCATTCACTCTCATCTCTTTGTCATACTCATTCTAAATCAAAGCTACTTCTAAAACATTTAACTTCAGACAGCTTTCTTCAACTTACAACTCCCAATTTACACCGCTGTAAATTGAATTTAAGTAAGTTTCAAGTAAAGTGTCCAATTCAAGTTTTTTAACAAGTAACCAAATTCACAGAAATCTGGTTACTTGGAAGACGATCCGCGACGCGACTGATTTAAAAGTATAACTAAAGTAAGCTTCAAGTAGTGTGTCTAAATATGTAATTTAACAAGTAACCAAATTCAAAGAAATCTGGTTACTTGGAAGACGATCCACGACACGACTGAAGTGAAAACTATAACTACTCTAAAAATAATACAAACTCCATCACGCTCATCTGCTTGCTACTAATAGCTGTGTGCGCATCGCTAGCATGGAACCTGCCAAGAACCTCCTACTATTCCCCTACGTGACACCCTATTCATGAAACTCTTTCCGGTGGTCAGAGTTTCTACAAGTATATTTCTATTTATTAAAAATGACATTGATTAAGTTTTCTATCTACTATATCAAATAATGAGTTTTCTTGTGTAACTTATCTTGAAAAGGCGTTCATCGTAGAAGATTCTCCATAGCGTCAGATGTACCTGGCCTCCATGGTAAGTCATGCTCATTGAACCTAACTCCATGTGAAGAAACCATCCGGGGTCATCATAGCTTCAGGGTGTTGATAGAGACTCAAGCTGGAAAATGAACAAAGAAAAGTATGATTATAGTGAAAAAAAGTCTACTTAAAAAATCAGTAATCGTCAGTGTCCAACAGTAGAAGATAGTCCTCCACATCAGTACTACCGGCTCCTTGGTCAATCAAGGTGCATGAACCTCACTCCTTCTGAAATGGGCAAACAAAAATTAAGTCAATTTATTGAAACTATTGTGTGAATCATTTGTGTCATTTAAATAGGTTTACAACTGTAAAAGACCACTAGATATTAAAATTTGAGATCCGAGTTCCCCCTTGCTTCCCCTGCAAGCGCAGTCGCGATGCTCTTTTGCACTATGCATGCATTCACTCTCATCTCTTTGTCATACTCATTCTAAATCAAAGCTACTTCTAAAACATTTAACTTCAGACAGCTTTCTTCAACTTACAACTCCCAATTTACACCGCTGTAAATTGAATTTAAGTAAGTTTCAAGTAAAGTGTCCAATTCAAGTTTTTTAACAAGTAACCAAATTCACAGAAATCTGGTTACTTGGAAGACGATCCGCGACGCGACTGATTTAAAAGTATAACTAAAGTAAGCTTCAAGTAGTGTGTCTAAATATGTAATTTAACAAGTAACCAAATTCAAAGAAATCTGGTTACTTGGAAGACGATCCACGACGCGACTGAAGTGAAAATTATAACTACTCTAAAAATAATACAAACTCCATCACGCTCATCTGCTTGCTACTAATAGCTGTGTGCGCATCGCTAGCATGGAACCTCCCAAGAACCTCCTACTATTCCCCTACGTGACACCCTATTCATGAAACTCTTTCCGGTGGTCAGAGTTTCTACAAGTATATTTCTATTTATTAAAAATGACATTGATTAAGTTTTCTATCTACTATATCAAATAATGAGTTTTCTTGTGTAACTTATCTTGAATAGGCGTTCATCGTAGAAGATTCTCCATAGCGTCAGATGTACGTGGGCTCCATGGTAAGTCATGCTCATTGAACCTAACTCCATGTGAAGAAACCATCCGGGGTCATCATAGCTTCAGGGTGTTGATAGAGACTCAAGCTGGAAAATGAAAAAAGAAAAGTATGATTATAGTGAAAAACAGTCTACTTAAAAAATCAGTAATCGTCAGTGTCCAACAGTAGAAGATAGTCCTCCACATCAGTACTACCGGCTCCTTGGTCAATCAAGGTGCATGAACCTCACTCCTTCTGAAATGGGCAAACAAAAATTAAGTCAATTTATTGAAACTATTGTGTGAATCATTTGTGTCATTTAAATAGGTTTACAACTGTAAAAGACCACTAGATATTAAAATTTGAGATCCGAGTTCCCCCTTGCTTCCCCTGGAACGTTCGGCTGCTGCAAGCGCAGTCGCGATGCTCTTTTGCACTATGCATGCATTCACTCTCATCTCTTTGTCATACTCATTCTAAATCAAAGCTACTTCTAAAACATTTAACTTCAGACAGCTTTCTTCAACTTACAACTCCCAATTTACACCGCTGTAAATTGAATTTAAGTAAGTTTCAAGTAAAGTGTCCAATTCAAGTTTTTTAACAAGTAACCAAATTCACAGAAATCTGGTTACTTGGAAGACGATCCGCGACGCGACTGATTTAAAAGTATAACTAAAGTAAGCTTCAAGTAGTGTGTCTAAATATGTAATTTAACAAGTAACCAAATTCAAAGAAATCTGGTTACTTGGAAGACGATCCACGACGCGACTGAAGTGAAAATTATAACTACTCTAAAAATAATACAAACTCCATCACGCTCATCTGCTTGCTACTAATAGCTGTGAGCGCATCGCTAGCATGGAACCTCCCAAGAACCTCCTACTATTCCCCTACGTGACACCCTATTCATGAAACTCTTTCCGGTGGTCAGAGTTTCTACAAGTATATTTCTATTTATTAAAAATGACATTGATTAAGTTTTCTATCTACTATATCAAATAATGAGTTTTCTTGTGTAACTTATCTTGAATAGGCGTTCATCGTAGAAGATTCTCCATAGCGTCAGATGTACGTGGCCTCCATGTAAGTCATGCTCATTGAACCTAACTCCATGTGAAGAAACCATCCGGGGTCATCATAGCCTCAGGGTGTTGATAGAGACTCAAGCTGGAAAATGAAAAAAGAAAAGTATGATTATAGTGAAAAACAGTCTACTTAAAAAATCAGTAATCGTCAGTGTCCAACAGTAGAAGATAGTCCTCCACATCAGTACTACCGGCTCCTTGGTCAATCAAGGTGCATGAACCTCACTCCTTCTGAAATGGGCAAACAAAAATTAAGTCAATTTATTGAAACTATTGTGTGAATCATTTGTGTCATTTAAATAGGTTTACAACTGTAAAAGACCACGAGATATTAAAATTTGAGATCCCAGTTCCCCCTTGCTTCCCCTGCAAGCGCAGTCGCGATGCTCTTTTGCACTATGCATGCATTCACTCTCATCTCTTTGTCATACTCATTCTAAATCAAAGCTACTTCTAAAACATTTAACTTCAGACAGCTTTCTTCAACTTACAACTCCCAATTTACACCGCTGTAAATTGAATTTAAGTAAGTTTCAAGTAAAGTGTCCAATTCAAGTTTTTTAACAAGTAACCAAATTCACAGAAATCTGGTTACTTGGAAGACGATCCGCGACGCGACTGATTTAAAAGTATAACTAAAGTAAGCTTCAAGTAGTGTGTCTAAATATGTAATTTAACAAGTAACCAAATTCAAAGAAATCTGGTTACTTGGAAGACGATCCGCGACGCGACTGATTCAAAAGTATAACTAAAGTAAGCTTCAAGTAGTGTGTCTAAATATGTAATTTAACAAGTAACCAAATTCAAAGAAATCTGGTTACTTGGAAGACGATCCACGACGCAACTGAAGTGAAAATTATAACTACTCTAAAAATAATACAAACTCCATCACGCTCATCTGCTTGCTACTTATAGCTGTGTGCGCATCGCTAGCATGGAACCTGCCAAGAACCTCCTACTATTCCCCTACGTGACACCCTATTCATGAAACTCTTTCCGGTGGTCAGAGTTTCTACAAGTATATTTCTATTTATTAAAAATGACATTGATTAAGTTTTCTATCTACTATATCAAACAATGAGTTTTCTTGTGTAACTTATCTTGAATAGGCGTTCATCGTAGAAGATTCTCCATAGCGTCAGATGTACGTGGGCTCCATGGTAAGTCATGCTCATTGAACCTAACTCCATGTGAAGAAACCATCCGGGGTCATCATAGCTTCAGGGTGTTGATAGAGACTCAAGCTGGAAAATGAAAAAAGAAAAGTATGATTATAGTGAAAAACAGTCTACTTAAAAAATCAGTAATCGTCAGTGTCCAACGGTAGAAGATAGTCCTCCACATCAGTACTACCGGCTCCTTGGTCAATCAAGGTGCATGAACCTCACTCCTTCTGAAATGGGCAAACAAAAATTAAGTCAATTTATTGAAACTATTGTGTGAATCATTTGTGTCATTTAAATAGATTTACAACTGTAAAAGACCACTAGATATTAAAATTTGAGATCCGAGTTCCCCCTTGCTTCCCCTGGAACCTTTGGCTGCTGCAAGAGCAGTCGCGATGCTCTTTTGCACTATGCATGCATTCACTCTCATCTCTTTGTCATACTCATTCTAAATCAAAGCTACTTCTAAAACATTTAACTTCAGACAGCTTTCTTCAACTTACAACTCCCAATTTACACCGCTGTAAATTGAATTTAAGTAAGTTTCAAGTAAAGTGTCCAATTCAAGTTTTTTAACAAGTAACCAAATTCACAGAAATCTGGTTACTTGGAAGACGATCCGCGACGCGACTGATTTAAAAGTATAACTAAAGTAAGCTTCAAGTAGTGTGTCTAAATATGTAATTTAACAAGTAACCAAATTCAATAAAATCTGGTTACTTGGAAGACGATCCACGACGCGACTGAAGTGAAAATTATAACTAATCTAAAAATAATACAAACTCCATCACGCTCATCTGCTTGCTACTAATAGCTGTGTGCGCATCGCTAGCATGGAACCTCCCAAGAACCTCCTACTATTCCCCTACGTGACACCCTATTCATGAAACTCTTTCCGGTGGTCAGAGTTTCTACAAGTATATTTCTATTTATTAAAAATGACATTGATTAAGTTTTCTATCTACTATATCAAACAATGAGTTTTCTTGTGTAACTTATCTTGAATAGGCGTTCATCGTAGAAGATTCTCCATAGCGTCAGATGTACGTGGCCTCCATGGTAAGTCATGCTCATTGAACCTAACTCCATGTGAAGAAACCATCCGGGGTCATCCTAGCTTCAGGGTGTTGATAGAGACTCAAGCTGGAAAATGAAAAAAAGAAAAGTATGATTATAGTGAAAAACAGTCTACTTAAAAAATCAGTAATCGTCAGTGTCCAACAGTAGAAGATAGTCCTCCACATCAGTACTACCGGCTCCTTGGTCAATCAAGGTGCATGAACCTCACTCCTTCTGAAATGGGCAAACAAAAATTAAGTCAATTTATTGAAACTATTGTGTGAATCATTTGTGTCATTTAAATAGATTTACAACTGTAAAAGACCACTAGATATTAAAATTTGAGATCCGAGTTCCCCCTTGCTTCCCCTGGAACCTTTGGCTGCTGCAAGAGCAGTCGCGATGCTCTTTTGCACTATGCATGCATTCACTCTCATCTCTTTGTCATACTCATTCTAAATCAAAGCTACTTCTAAAACATTTAACTTCAGACAGCTTTCTTCAACTTACAACTCCCAATTTACACCGCTGTAAATTGAATTTAAGTAAGTTTCAAGTAAAGTGTCCAATTCAAGTTTTTTAACAAGTAACCAAATTCACAGAAATCTGGTTACTTGGAAGACGATCCGCGACGCGACTGATTTAAAAGTATAACTAAAGTAAGGTTCAAGTAGTGTGTCTAAATATGTAATTTAACAAGTAACCAAATTCAATAAAATCTGGTTACTTGGAAGACGATCCACGACGCAACTGAAGTGAAAATTATAACTAATCTAAAAATAATACAAACTCCATCACGCTCATCTGCTTGCTACTAATAGCTGTGTGCGCATCGCTAGCATGGAACCTCCCAAGAACCTCCTACTATTCCCCTACGTGACACCCTATTCATGAAACTCTTTCCGGTGGTCAGAGTTTCTACAAGTATATTTCTATTTATTAAAAATGACATTGATTAAGTTTTCTATCTACTATATCAAATAATGAGTTTTCTTGTGTAACTTATCTTGAATAGGCGTCCATCGTAGAAGATTCTCCATAGCGTCAGATGTACGTGGCCTCCATGGTAAGTCATGCTCATTGAACCTAACTCCATGTGAAGAAACCATCCGGGGTCATAGTAGCTTCAGGGTGTTGATAGAGACTCAAGCTGGAAAATGAAAAAAAGAAAAGTATGATTATAGTGAAAAACAGTCTACTTAAAAAATCAGTAATCGTCAGTGTCCAACAGTAGAAGATAGTCCTCCACATCAGTACTACCGGCTTCTTGGTCAATCAAGGTGCATGAACCTCACTCCTTCTGAAATGGGCAAACAAAAATTAAGTCAATTTATTGAAACTATTGTGTGAATCATTTGTGTCATTTAAATAGGTTTACAACTGTAAAAGACCACTAGATATTAAAATTTGAGATCCGAGTTCCCCCTTGCTTCCCCTGGAACGTTTGGCTGCTGCAAGCGCAGTCGCGATGCTCTTTTGCACTATGCATGCATTCACTCTCATCTCTTTGTCATACTCATTCTAAATCAAAGCTACTTCTAAAACATTTAACTTCAGACAGCTTTCTTCAACTTACAACTCCCAATTTACACCGCTGTAAATTGAATTTAAGTAAGTTTCAAGTAAAGTGTCCAATTCAAGTTTTTTAACAAGTAACCAAATTCACAGAAATCTGGTTACTTGGAAGACGATCCGCGACGCGACTGATTTAAAAGTATAACTAAAGTAAGCTTCAAGTAGTGTGTCTAAATATGTAATTTAACAAGTAACCAAATTCAAAGAAATCTGGTTACTTGGAAGACGATCCGCGACGCGACTGATTTAAAAGTATAACTAAAGTAAGCTTCAAGTAGTGTGTCTAAATATGTAATTTAACAAGTAACCAAATTCAAAGAAATCTGGTTACTTGGAAGACGATCCACGACGCGACTGAAGTGAAAATTATAACTACTCTAAAAATAATACAAACTCCATCACGCTCATCTGCTTGCTACTGATAGCTGTGTGCGCATCGCTAGCATGGAACCTCCCGAGAACCTCCTACTATTCCCCTACGTGACACCCTATTCATGAAACTCTTTCCGGTGGTCAGAGTTTCTACAAGTATATTTCTATTTATTAAAAATGACATTGATTAAGTTTTCTATCTACTATATCAAATAATGAGTTTTCTTGTGTAACTTATCTTGAATAGGCGTTCATCGTAGAAGATTCTCCATAGCGTCAGATGTACGTGGCCTCCATGGTAAGTCATGCTCATTGAACCTAACTCCATGTGAAGAAACCATCCGGGGTCATAGTAGCTTCAGGGTGTTGATAGAGACTCAAGCTGGAAAATGAAAAAAGAAAAGTATGATTATAGTGAAAAATAGTCTACTTAAAAAATCAGTAATCGTCAGTGTCCAACAGTAGAAGATAGTCCTCCACATCAGTACTACCGGCTCCTTGGTCAATCAAGGTGCATGAACCTCACTCCTTCTGAAATGGGCAAACAAAAATTAAGTCAATTTATTGAAACTATTGTGTGAATCATTTGTGTCATTTAAATAGATTTACAACTGTAAAAGACCACTAGATATTAAAATTTGAGATCCGAGTTCCCCCTTGCTTCCCCTGCAAGCGCAGTTGCGATGCTCTTTTGCACTATGCATGCATTCACTCTCATCTCTTTGTCATACTCATTCTAAATCAAAGCTACTTCTAAAACATTTAACTTCAGACAGCTTTCTTCAACTTACAACTCCCAATTAACACCGCTGTAAATTGAATTTAAGTAAGTTTCAAGTAAAGTGTCCAATTCAAGTTTTTTAACAAGTAACCAAATACACAGAAATCTGGTTACTTGGAAGACGATCCGCGACGCGACTGATTTAAAAGTATAACTAAAGTAAGCTTCAAGTAGTGTGTCTAAATATGTAATTTAACAAGTAACCAAATTCAAAGAAATCTGGTTACTTGGAAGACGATCCACGACGCGACTGAAGTGAAAATTATAACTACTCTAAAAATAATACAAAACTCCATCACGCTCATCTGCTTGCTACTAATAGCTGTGTGCGCATCGCTAGCATGGAACCTCCCAAGAACCTCCTACGTGACACCCTATTCATGAAACTCTTTCCGGTGGTCAGAGTTTCTACAAGTATATTTCTATTTATTAAAAATGACATTGATTAAGTTTTCTATCTACTATATCAAATAATGAGTTTTCTTGTGTAACTTATCTTGAATAGGCGTTCATCGTAGAAGATTCTCCATAGCGTCAGATGTACGTGGCCTCCATGGTAAGTCATGCTCATTGAACCTAACTCCACGTGAAGAAACCATCCGGGGTCAACCTAGCTTCAGGGTGTTGATAGAGACTCAAGCTGGAAAATGAAAAAAGAAAAGTATGATTATAGTGAAAAAGAGTCTACTTAAAAAATCAGTAATCGTCAGTGTCCAACAGTAGAAGATAGTCCTCCACATCAGTACTACCGGCTCCTTGGTCAATCAAGGTGCATGAACCTCACTCCTTCTGAAATGGGCAAACAAAAATTAAGTCAATTTATTGAAACTATTGTGTGAATCATTTGTGTCATTTAAATAGGTTTACAACTGTAAAAGACCACTAGATATTAAAATTTGAGATCCGAGTTCCCCCTTGCTTCCCCTGCAAGCGCAGTCGCGATGCTCTTTTGCACTATGCATGCATTCACTCTCATCTCTTTGTCATACTCATTCTAAATCAAAGCTACTTCTAAAACATTTAACTTCAGACAGCTTTCTTCAACTTACAACTCCCAATTTACACCGCTGTAAATTGAATTTAAGTAAGTTTCAAGTAAAGTGTCCAATTCAAGTTTTTTAACAAGTAACCAAATACACAGAAATCTGGTTACTTGGAAGACGATCCGCGACGCGACTGATTTAAAAGTATAACTAAAGTAAGCTTCAAGTAGTGTGTCTAAATATGTAATTTAACAAGTAACCAAATTCAAAGAAATCTGGTTACTTGGAAGACGATCCACGACGCGACTGAAGTGAAAATTATAACTACTCTAAAAATAATACAACATCCATCACGCTCATCTGCTTGCTACTAATAGCTGTGTGCGCATCGCTAGCATGGAACCTTCCAAGAACCTCCTACTATTCCACTACGTGACACCCTATTCATGAAACTCTTTCCGGTGGTCAGAGTTTCTACAAGTATATTTCTATTTATTAAAAATGACATTGATTAAGTTTTCTATCTACTATATCAAATAATGAGTTTTCTTGTGTAACTTATCTTGAATAGGCGTTCATTGTAGAAGATTCTCCATAGCGTCAGATGTACGTGGCCTCCATGGTAAGTCATGCTCATTGAACCTAACTCCATGTGAAGAAACCATCCGGGGTCAACCTAGCTTCAGGGTGTTGATAGAGACTCAAGCTGGAAAATGAAAAAAGAAAAGTATGATTATAGTGAAAAAGAGTCTACTTAAAAAATCAGTAATCGTCAGTGTCCAACAGTAGAAGATAGTCCTCCACATCAGTACTACCGGCTCCTTGGTCAATCAAGGTGCATGAACCTCACTCCTTCTGAAATGGGCAAACAAAAATTAAGTCAATTTATTGAAACTATTGTGTGAATCATTTGTGTCATTTAAATAGGTTTACAACTGTAAAAGACCACTAGATATTAAAATTTGAGATCCGAGTTCCCCTTGCTTCCCCTGGAACGTTTGGCTGCTGCAAGCGCAGTCGCGATGCTCTTTTGCACTATGCATGCATTCACTCTCATCTCTTTGTCATACTCATTCTAAATCAAAGCTACTTCTAAAACATTTAACTTCAGACAGCTTTCTTCAACTTTACAACTCTCAATTTACACCGCTGTAAATTGAATTTAAGTAAGTTTCAAGTAAAGTGTCCAATTCAAGTTTTTTAACAAGTAACCAAATTCACAGAAATCTGGTTACTTGGAAGATGATCTGCGACAAGACTGATTTAAAAGTATAACTAAAGTAAGCTTCAAGTAGTGTGTCTAAATATGTAATTTAACAAGTAACCAAATTCAAAGAAATCTGGTTACTTGGAAGACGATCCACGACGTGACTGAAGTGAAAATTATAACTACTCTAAAAATAATACAAACTCCATCACGCTCATCTGCTTGCTACTAATAGCTGTGTGCGCATCGCTAGCATGGAACCTCCCAAGAACCTTCTACTATTCCCCTACGTGACACCCTATTCATGAAACTCTTTCCGGTGGTCAGAGTTTCTACAAGTATATTTCTATTTATTAAAAATGACATTGATTAAGTTTTCTATCTACTATATCAAATAATGAGTTTTCTTGTGTAACTTATCTTGAATAGGCGTTCATCGTAGAAGATTCTCCATAGCGTCAGATGTACGTGGCCTCCATGGTAAGTCATGCTCATTGAACCTAACTCCATGTGAAGAAACCATCCGGGGTCAACCTAGCTTCAGGGTGTTGATAGAGACTCAAGCTGGAAAATGAAAAAAGAAAAGTATGATTATAGTGAAAAAGAGTCTACTTAAAAAATCAGTAATCGTCAGTGTCCAACAGTAGAAGATAGTCCTCCACATCAGTACTACCGGCTCCTTGGTCAATCAAGGTGCATGAACCTCACTCCTTCTGAAATGGGCAAACAAAAATTAAGTCAATTTATTGAAACTATTGTGTGAATCATTTGTGTCATTTAAATAGGTTTACAACTGTAAAAGACCACTAGATATTAAAATTTGAGATCCGAGTTCCCCTTGCTTCCCCTGGAACGTTTGGCTGCTGCAAGCGCAGTCGCGATGCTCTTTTGCACTATGCATGCATTCACTCTCATCTCTTTGTCATACTCATTCTAAATCAAAGCTACTTCTAAAACATTTAACTTCAGACAGCTTTCTTCAACTTACAACTCTCAATTTACACCGCTGTAAATTGAATTTAAGTAAGTTTCAAGTAAAGTGTCCAATTCAAGTTTTTTAACAAGTAACCAAATTCACAGAAATCTGGTTACTTGGAAGACGATCCGCGACAAGACTGATTTAAAAGTATAACTAAAGTAAGCTTCAAGTAGTGTGTCTAAATATGTAATTTAACAAGTAACCAAATTCAAAGAAATCTGGTTACTTGGAAGACGATCCACGACGCGACTGAAGTGAAAATTATAACTACTCTAAAAATAATACAAACTCCATCACGCTCATCTGCTTGCTACTAATAGCTGTGTGCGCATCGCTAGCATGGAACCTCCCAAGAACCTCCTACTATTCCCCTACGTGACACCCTATTCATGAAACTCTTTCCGGTGGTCAGAGTTTCTACAAGTATATTTCTATTTATTAAAAATGACATTGATTAAGTTTTCTATCTTCTATATCAAATAATGAGTTTTCTTGTGTAACTTATCTTGAATAGGCGTTCATCGTAGAAGATTCTCCATAGCGTCAGATGTACGTGGCCTCCATGGTAAGTCATGCTCATTGAACCTAACTCCATGTGAAGAAACCATCCGGGGTCATCATAGCTTCAGGGTGTTGATAGAGACACAAGCTGGAAAATGAAAAAAGAAAAGTATGATTATAGTGAAAAAGAGTCTACTTAAAAAATCAGTAATCGTCAGTGTCCAACAGTAGAAGATAGTCCTCCACATCAGTACTACCGGCTCCTTGGTCAATCAAGGTGCATGAACCTCACTCCTTCTGAAATGGGCAAACAAAAATTAAGTCAATTTATTGAAACTATTGTGTGAATCATTTGTGTCATTTAAATAGGTTTACAACTGTAAAAGACCACTAGATATTAAAATTTGAGATCCGAGTTCCCCCTTGCTTCCCCTGCAAGCGCAGTCGCGATGCTCTTTTGCACTATGCATGCATTCACTCTCATCTCTTTGTCATACTCATTCTAAATCAAAGCTACTCCTAAAACATTTAACTTCAGACAGCTTTCTTCAACTTACAACTCCCAATTTACACCGCTGTAAATTGAATTTAAGTAAGTTTCAAGTAAAGTGTCCAATTCAAGTTTTTTAACAAGTAACCAAATTCACAGAAATCTGGTTACTTGGAAGACGATCCGCGACGCGACTGATTTAAAAGTATAACTAAAGAAAGCTTCAAGTAGTGTGTCTAAATATGTAATTTAACAAGTAACCAAATTCAAAGAAATCTGGTTACTTGGAAGACGATCCACGACGCGACTGAAGTGAAAATTATAACTACTCTAAAAATAATACAAACTCCATCACGCTCATCTGCTTGCTACTGATAGCTGTGTGCGCATCGCTAGCATGGAACCTCCCAAGAACCTCCTACTATTCCCCTACGTGACACCCTATTCATGAAACTCTTTCCGGTGGTCAGAGTTTCTACAAGTATATTTCTATTTATTAAAAATGACATTGATTAAGTTTTCTATCTACTATATCAAATAATGAGTTTTCTTGTGTAACTTATCTTGAATAGGCGTTCATCGTAGAAGATTCTCCATAGCGTCAGATGTACGTGGCCTCCATGGTAAGTCATGCTCATTGAACCTAACTCCATGTGAAGAAACCATCCGGGGTCATCATAGCTTCAGGGTGTTGATAGAGACTCAAGCTGGAAAATGAAAAAAGAAAAGTATGATTATAGTGAAAAAGAGTCTACTTAAAAAATCAGTAATCGTCAGTGTCCAACAGTAGAAGATAGTCCTCCACATCAGTACTACCGGCTCCTTGGTCAATCAAGGTGCATGAACCTCACTCCTTCTGAAATGGGCAAACAAAAATTAAGTCAATTTATTGAAACTATTGTGTGAATCATTTGTGTCATTTAAATAGGTTTACAACTGTAAAAGACCACTAGATACTAAAATTTGAGATCCGAGTTCCCCCTTGCTTCCCCTGCAAGCGCAGTCGCGATGCTCTTTTGCACTATGCATGCATTCACTCTCATCTCTTTGTCATACTCATTCTAAATCAAAGCTACTTCTAAAACATTTAACTTCAGACAGCTTTCTTCAACTTACAACTCCCAATTTACACCGCTGTAAATTGAATTTAAGTAAGTTTCAAGTAAAGTGTCCAATTCAAGTTTTTTAACAAGTAACCAAATACACAGAAATCTGGTTACTTGGAAGACGATCCGCGACGCGACTGATTTAAAAGTATAACTAAAGTAAGCTTCAAGTAGTGTGTCTAAATATGTAATTTAACAAGTAACCAAATTCAAAGAAATCTGGTTACTTGGAAGACGATCCACGACGCGACTGAAGTGAAAATTATAACTACTCTAAAAATAATACAAACTCCATCACGCTCATCTGCTTGCTACTAATAGCTGTGTGCGCATCGCTAGCATGGAACCTCCCAAGAACCTCCTACTATTCCACTACGTGACACCCTATTCATGAAACTCTTTCCGGTGGTCAGAGTTTCTACAAGTATATTTCTATTTATTAAAAATGACATTGATTAAGTTTTCTATATACTATATCAAATAATGAGTTTTCTTGTGTAACTTATCTTGAATAGGCGTTCATCGTAGAAGATTCTCCATAGCGTCAGATGTACGTGGCCTCCATGGTAAGTCATGCTCATTGAACCTAACTCCATGTGAAGAAACCATCCGGGGTCAACCTAGCTTCAGGGTGTTGATAGAGACTCAAGCTGGAAAATGAAAAAAGAAAAGTATGATTATAGTGAAAAACAGTCTACTTAAAAAATCAGTAATCGTCAGTGTCCAACAGTAGAAGATAGTCCTCCACATCAGTACTACCGGCTCCTTGGTCAATCAAGGTGCATGAACCTCACTCCTTCTGAAATGGGCAAACAAAAATTAAGTCAATTTATTGAAACTATTGTGTGAATCATTTGTGTCATTTAAATAGGTTTACAACTGTAAAAGACCACTAGATATTAAAATTTGAGATCCGAGTTCCCCTTGCTTCCCCTGGAACGTTTGGCTGCTGCAAGCGCAGTCGCGATGCTCTTTTGCACTATGCATGCATTCACTCTCATCTCTTTGTCATACTCATTCTAAATCAAAGCTACTTCTAAAACATTTAACTTCAGACAGCTTTCTTCAACTTACAACTCTCAATTTACACCGCTGTAAATTGAATTTAAGTAAGTTTCAAGTAAAGTGTCCAATTCAAGTTTTTTAACAAGTAACCAAATTCACAGAAATCTGGTTACTTGGAAGACGATCCGCGACAAGACTGATTTAAAAGTATAACTAAAGTAAGCTTCAAGTAGTGTGTCTAAATATGTAATTTAACAAGTAACCAAATTCAAAGAAATCTGGTTACTTGGAAGACGATCCACGACGCGACTGAAGTGAAAATTATAACTACTCTAAAAATAATACAAACTCCATCACGCTCATCTGCTTGCTACTAATAGCTGTGTGCGCATCGCTAGCATGGAACCTCCCAAGAACCTCCTACTATTCCCCTACGTGACACCCTATTCATGAAACTCTTTCCGGTGGTCAGAGTTTCTACAAGTATATTTCTATTTATTAAAAATGACATTGATTAAGTTTTCTGTCTACTATATCAAATAATGAGTTTTCTTGTGTAACTTATCTTGAATAGGCGTTCATCGTAGAAGATTCTCCATAGCGTCAGATGTACGTGGCCTCCATGGTAAGTCATGCTCATTGAACCTAACTCCATGTGAAGAAACCATCCGGGGTCATCATAGCTTCAGGGTGTTGATAGAGACTCAAGCTGGAAAATGAAAAAAGAAAAGTATGATTATAGTGAAAAAGAGTCTACTTAAAAAATCAGTGTCCAACAGTAGAAGATAGTCCTCCACATCAGTACTACCGGCTCCTTGGTCAATCAAGGTGCATGAACCTCACTCCTTCTGAAATGGGCAAACAAAAATTAAGTCAATTTATTGAAACTATTGTGTGAATCATTTGTGTCATTTAAATAGGTTTACAACTGTAAAAGACCACTAGCTATTAAAATTTGAGATCCGAGTTCCCCTTGTCTTCCCCTGGAACGTTTGGCTGCTGCAAGCGCAGTCGCGATGCTCTTTTGCACTATGCATGCATTCACTCTCATCTCTTTGTCATACTCATTCTAAATCAAAGCTACTTCTAAAACATTAAACTTCAGACAGCTTTCTTCAACTTACAACTCTCAATTTACACCGCTGTAAATTGAATTTAAGTAAGTTTCAAGTAAAGTGTCCAATTCAAGTTTTTTAACAAGTAACCAAATTCACAGAAATCTGGTTACTTGGAAGACGATCCGCGACAAGAATGATTTAAAAGTATAACTAAAGTAAGCTTCAAGTAGTGTGTCTAAATATGTAATTTAACAAGTAACCAAATTCAAAGAAATCTGGTTACTTGGAAGACGATCCACGACGGGACTGAAGTGAAAATTATAACTACTCTAAAAATAATACAAACTCCATCACGCTCATCTGCTTGCTACTAATAGCTGTGTGCGCATCGCTAGCATGGAACCTCCCAAGAACCTCCTACTATTCCCCTACGTGACACCCTATTCATGAAACTCTTTCCGGTGGTCAGAGTTTCTACAAGTATATTTCTATTTATTAAAAATGACATTGATTAAGTTTTCTATCTACTATATCAAATAATGAGTTTTCTTGTGTAACTTATCTTGAATAGGCGTTCATCGTAGAAGATTCTCCATAGCGTCAGATGTACGTGGCCTCCATGGTAAGTCATGCTCATTGAACCTAACTCCATGTGAAGAAACCATCCGGGGTCATCATAGCTTCAGGGTGTTGATAGAGACTCAAGCTGGAAAATGAAAAAAGAAAAGTATGATTATAGTGAATAACAGTCTATTTAAAAAATCAGTAATCGTCAGTGTCCAACAGTAGAAGATAGTCCTCCACATCAGTACTACCGGCTCCTTGGTCAATCAAGGTGCATGAACCTCACTCCTTCTGAAATGGGCAAACAAAAATTAAGTCAATTTATTGAAACTATTGTGTAAATCATTTGTGTCATTTAAATAGGTTTACAACTGTAAAAGACCACTAGATATTAAAATTTGAGATCCGAGTTCCCCCTTGCTTCCCCTGGAACATTTGGCTGCTGCAAGCGCAGTCGCGATGCTCTTTTGCACTATGCATGCATTCACTCTCATCTCTTTGTCATACTCATTCTAAATCAAAGCTACTTCTAAAACATTTAACTTCAGACAGCTTTCTTCAACTTACAACTCCCAATTTACACCGCTGTAAATTGAATTTAAGTAAGTTTCAAGTAAAGTGTCCAATTCAAGTTTTTTAACAAGTAACCAAATTCACAGAAATCTGGTTACTTGGAAGACGATCCGCGACGCGACTGATTTAAAAGTATAACTAAAGTAAGCTTCAAGTAGTGTGTCTAAATATGTAATTTAACAAGTAACCAAATTCACAGAAATCTGGTTACTTGGAAGACGATCCGCGACGCGACTGATTTAAAAGTATAACTAAAGTAAGCTTCAAGTAGTGTGTCTAAATATGTAATTTAACAAGTAACCAAATTCAATAAAATCTGGTTACTTGGAAGACGATCCACGACGCAACTGAAGTGAAAATTATAACTAATCTAAAAATAATACAAACTCCATCACGCTCATCTGCTTGCTACTAATAGCTGTGTGCGCATCGCTAGCATGGAACCTCCCAAGAACCTCCTACTATTCCCCTACGTGACACCCTATTCATGAAACTCTTTCCGGTGGTCAGAGTTTCTACAAGTATATTTCTATTTATTAAAAATGACATTGATTAAGTTTTCTATCTACTATATCAAATAATGAGTTTTCTTGTGTAACTTATCTTGAATAGGCGTTCATCGTAGAAGATTCTCCATAGCGTCAGATGTACGTGGCCTCCATGGTAAGTCATGCTCATTGAACCTAACTCCATGTGAAGAAACCATCCGGGGTCATAGTAGCTTCAGGGTGTTGATAGAGACTCAAGCTGGAAAATGAAAAAAGAAAAGTATGATTATAGTGAAAAACAGTCTACTTAAAAAATCAGTAATCGTCAGTGTCCAACAGTAGAAGATAGTCCTCCACATCAGTACTACCGGCTTCTTGGTCAATCAAGGTGCATGAACCTCACTCCTTCTGAAATGGGCAAAAAAAAATTAAGTCAATTTATTGAAACTATTGTGTGAATCATTTGTGTCATTTAAATAGGTTTACAACTGTAAAAGACCACTAGATATTAAAATTTGAGATCCGAGTTCCCCCTTGCTTCCCCTGGAACGTTTGGCTGCTGCAAGCGCAGTCGCGATGCTCTTTTGCACTATGCATGCATTCACTCTCATCTCTTTGTCATACTCATTCTAAATCAAAGCTACTTCTAAAACATTTAACTTCAGACAGCTTTCTTCAACTTACAACTCCCAATTTACACCGCTGTAAATTGAATTTAAGTAAGTTTCAAGTAAAGTGTCCAATTCAAGTTTTTTAACAAGTAACCAAATTCAAAGAAATCTGGTTACTTGGAAGACGATCCACGACGCGACTGAAGTGAAAATTATAACTAATCTAAAAATAATACAAACTCCATCACGCTCATCTGCTTGCTACTAATAGCTGTGTGCGCATCGCTAGCATGGAACCTCCCAAGAACCTCCTACTATTCCCCTACGTGACACCCTATTCATGAAACTCTTTCCGGTGGTCAGAGTTTCTACAAGTATATTTCTATTTATTAAAAATGACATTGATTAAGTTTTCTATCTACTATATCAAACAATGAGTTTTCTTGTGTAACTTATCTTGAATAGGCGTTCATCGTAGAAGATTCTCCATAGCGTTAGATGTACGTGGCCTCCATGGTAAGTCATGCTCCTTGAACCTAACTCCATGTGAAGAAACGATCCGGGGTCATCATAGCTTCAGGGTGTTGATAGAGACTCAAGCTGGAAAATGAAAAAAGAAAAGTATGATTATAGTGAATAACAGTCTATTTAAAAAATCAGTAATCGTCAGTGTCCAACAGTAGAAGATAGTCCTCCACATCAGTACTACCGGCTCCTTGGTCAATCAAGGTGCATGAACCTCACTCCTTCTGAAATGGGCAAACAAAAATTAAGTCAATTTATTGAAACTATTGTGTGAATCATTTGTGTCATTTAAATAGATTTACAACTGTAAAAGACCACTAGATATTAAAATTTGAGATCCGAGTTCCCCCTTGCTTCCCCTGCAAGCGCAGTCGCGATGCTCTTTTGCACTATGCATGCATTCACTCTCATCTCTTTGTCATACTCATTCTAAATCAAAGCTACTTCTAAAACATTTAACTTCAGACAGCTTTCTTCAACTTACAACTCCCAATTTACACCGCTGTAAATTGAATTTAAGTAAGTTTCAAGTAAAGTGTCCAATTCAAGTTTTTTAACAAGTAACCAAATTCACAGAAATCTGGTTACTTGGAAGACGATCCGCGACGCGACTGATTTAAAAGTATAACTAAAGTAAGCTTCAAGTAGTGTGTCTAAATATGTAATTTAACAAGTAACCAAATTCAAAGAAATCTGGTTACTTGGAAGACGATCCGCGACGCGACTGATTTAAAAGTATAACTAAAGTAAGCTTCAAGTAGTGTGTCTAAATATGTAATTTAACAAGTAACCAAATTCAATAAAATCTGGTTACTTGGAAGACGATCCACGACGCAACTGAAGTGAAAATTATAACTAATCTAAAAATAATACAAACTCCATCACGCTCATCTGCTTGCTACTAATAGCTGTGTGCGCATCGCTAGCATGGAACCTCCCAAGAACCTCCTACTATTCCCCTACGTGACACCCTATTCATGAAACTCTTTCCGGTGGTCAGAGTTTCTACAAGTATATTTCTATTTATTAAAAATGACATTGATTAAGTTTTCTATCTACTATATCAAATAATGAGTTTTCTTGTGTAACTTATCTTGAATAGGCGTCCATCGTAGAAGATTCTCCATAGCGTCAGATGTACGTGGCCTCCATGGTAAGTCATGCTCATTGAACCTAACTCCATGTGAAGAAACCATCCGGGGTCATAGTAGCTTCAGGGTGTTGATAGAGACTCAAGCTGGAAAATGAAAAAAGAAAAGTATGATTATAGTGAAAAACAGTCTACTTAAAAAATCAGTAATCGTCAGTGTCCAACAGTAGAAGATAGTCCTCCACATCAGTACTACCGGCTTCTTGGTCAATCAAGGTGCATGAACCTCACTCCTTCTGAAATGGGCAAACAAAAATTAAGTCAATTTATTGAAACTATTGTGTGAATCATTTGTGTCATTTAAATAGGTTTACAACTGTAAAAGACCACTAGATATTAAAATTTGAGATCCGAGTTCCCCCTTGCTTCCCCTGGAACGTTTGGCTGCTGCAAGCGCAGTCGCGATGCTCTTTTGCACTATGCATGCATTCACTCTCATCTCTTTGTCATACTCATTCTAAATCAAAGCTACTTCTAAAACATTTAACTTCAGACAGCTTTCTTCAACTTACAACTCCCAATTTACACCGCTGTAAATTGAATTTAAGTAAGTTTCAAGTAAAGTGTCCAATTCAAGTTTTTTAACAAGTAACCAAATTCACAGAAATCTGGTTACTTGGAAGACGATCCACGACGCGACTGAAGTGAAAATTATAACTAATCTAAAAATAATACAAACTCCATCACGCTCATCTGCTTGCTACTAATAGCTGTGTGCGCATCGCTAGCATGGAACCTCCCAAGAACCTCCTACTATTCCCCTACGTGACACCCTATTCATGAAACTCTTTCCGGTGGTCAGAGTTTCTACAAGTATATTTCTATTTATTAAAAATGACATTGATTAAGTTTTCTATCTACTATATCAAACAATGAGTTTTCTTGTGTAACTTATCTTGAATAGGCGTTCATCGTAGAAGATTCTCCATAGCGTTAGATGTACGTGGCCTCCATGGTAAGTCATGCTCCTTGAACCTAACTCCATGTGAAGAAACGATCCGGGGTCATCATAGCTTCAGGGTGTTGATAGAGACTCAAGCTGGAAAATGAAAAAAGAAAAGTATGATTATAGTGAATAACAGTCTATTTAAAAAATCAGTAATCGTCAGTGTCCAACAGTAGAAGATAGTCCTCCACATCAGTACTACCGGCTCCTTGGTCAATCAAGGTGCATGAACCTCACTCCTTCTAAAATGGGCAAACAAAAATTAAGTAAATTTATTGAAACTATTGTGTGAATCATTTGTGTCATTTAAATAGATTTACAACTGTAAAAGACCACTAGATATTAAAATTTGAGATCCGAGTTCCCCCTTGCTTCCCCTGCAAGCGCAGTCGCGATGCTCTTTTGCACTATGCATGCATTCACTCTCATCTCTTTGTCATACTCATTCTAAATCAAAGCTACTTCTAAAACATTTAACTTCAGACAGCTTTCTTCAACTTACAACTCCCAATTTACACCGCTGTAAATTGAATTTAAGTAAGTTTCAAGTAAAGTGTCCAATTCAAGTTTTTTAACAAGTAACCAAATTCACAGAAATCTGGTTACTTGGAAGACGATCCGCGACGCGACTGATTTAAAAGTATAACTAAAGTAAGCTTCAAGTAGTGTGTCTAAATATGTAATTTAACAAGTAACCAAATTCAAAGAAATCTGGTTACTTGGTAGACGATCCGCGACGCGACTGATTTAAAAGTATAACTAAAGTAAGCTTCAAGTAGTGTGTCTAAATATGTAATTTAACAAGTAACCAAATTCACAGAAATCTGGTTACTTGGAAGACGATCCGCGACGCGACTGATTTAAAAGTATAACTAAAGTAAGCTTCAAGTAGTGTGTCTAAATATGTAATTTAACAAGTAACCAAATTCAATAAAATCTGGTTACTTGGAAGACGATCCACGACGCGACTGAAGTGAAAATTATAACTAATCTAAAAATAATACAAACTCCATCACGCTCATCTGCTTGCTACTAATAGCTGTGTGCGCATCGCTAGCATGGAACCTCCCAAGAACCTCCTACTATTCCCCTACGTGACACCCTATTCATGAAACTCTTTCCGGTGGTCAGAGTTTCTACAAGTATATTTCTATTTATTAAAAATGACATTGATTAAGTTTTCTATCTACTATATCAAACAATGAGTTTTCTTGTGTAACTTATCTTGAATAGGCGTTCATCGTAGAAGATTCTCCATAGCGTCAGATGTACGTGGCCTCCATGGTAAGTCATGCTCATTGAACCTAACTCCATGTGAAGAAACCATCCGGGGTCATCATAGCTTCAGGGTGTTGATAGAGACTCAAGCTGGAAAATGAAAAAAGAAAAGTATGATTATAGTGAAAAACAGTCTACTTAAAAAATCAGTAATCGTCAGTGTCTAACAGTAGAAGATAGTCCTCCACATCAGTACTACCGGCTCCTTGGTCAATCAAGGTGCATGAACCTCACTCCTTCTGAAATGGGCAAACAAAAATTAAGTCAATTTCTTGAAACTATTGTGTGAATCATTTGTGTCATTTAAATAGGTTTACAACTGTAAAAGACCACTAGATATTAAAATTTGAGATCCGAGTTCCCCCTTGCTACCCCTGGAACCTTTGGCTGCTGCAAGCGCAGTCGCGATGCTCTTTTGCACTATGCATGCATTCACTCTCATCTCTTTGTCATACTCATTCTAAATCAAAGCTACTTCTAAAACATTTAACTTCAGACAGCTTTCTTCAACTTACAACTCCCAATTTACACCGCTGTAAATTGAATTTAAGTAAGTTTCAAGTAAAGTGTCCAATTCAAGTTTTTTAACAAGTAACCAAATTCACAGAAATCTGGTTACTTGGAAGACGATCCGCGACGCGACTGATTTAAAAGTATAACTAAAGTAAGCTTCAAGTAGTGTGTCTAAATATGTAATTTAACAAGTAACCAAATTCAAAGAAATCTGGTTACTTGGAAGACGATCCACGACGCGACTGAAGTGAAAATTATAACTATTCTAAAAATAATACGAACTCCATCACGCTCATCTGCTTGCTACTAATAACTGTGTGCGCATCGCTAGCATGGAACCTCCCAAGAACCTCCTACTATTCCCCTACGTGACACCCTATTCATGAAACTCTTTCCGGCGGTCAGAGTTTCTACAAGTATATTTCTATTTGTAAAAATGACATTGATTAAGTTTTCTATCTACTATATCAAATAATGAGTTTTCTTGTGTAACTTATCTTGAATAGACGTTCATCGTAGAAGATTCTCCATAGCGTCAGATGTACGTGGCCTCCATGGTAAGTCATGCTCATTGAACCTAACTCCATGTGAAGAAACCATCCGGGGTCATCATAGCTTCAGGGTGTTGATAGAGACTCAAGCTGGAAAATGAAAAAAGAAAAGTATGATTATAGTGAAAAACAGTCTACTTAAAAAATCAGTAATCGTCAGTGTCCAACAGTAGAAGATAGTCCTCCACATCAGTACTACCGGCTCCTTGGTCAATCAAGGTGCATGAACCTCACTCCTTCTGAAATGGGCAAACAAAAATTAAGTCAATTTATTGAAACTATTGTGTGAATCATTTGTGTCATATAAATAGGTTTACAACTGTAAAAGACCACTAGATATTAAAATTTGAGATCCGAGTTCCCCCTTGCTTCCCCCTGGAACCTTTGGCTGCTGCAAGCGCAGTCGCGATGCTCTTTTGCACTATGCATGCATTCACTCTCATCTCTTTGTCATACTCATTCTAAATCAAAGCTACTTCTAAAACATTTAACTTCAGACAGCTTTCTTCAACTTACAACTCCCAATTTACACCGCTGTAAATTGAATTTAAGTAAGTTTCAAGTAAAGTGTCCAATTCAAGTTTTTTAACAAGTAACCAAATTCACAGAAATCTGGTTACTTGGAAGACGATCCGCGACGCGACTGATTTAAAAGTAAAAATAAAGTAAGCTTCAAGTAGTGTGTCTAAATATGTAATTTAACAAGTAACCAAATTCAAAAAAATCTGGTTACTTGGAAGACGATCCACGACGCGACTGAAGTGAAAATTATAACTACTCTAAAAATAATACAAACTCCATCACGCTCATCTGCTTGCTACTAATAACTGTGTGCGCATCGCTAGCATGGAACCTCCCAAGAACCTCCTACTATTCCCCTACGTGACACCCTATTCATGAAACTCTTTCCGGCGGTCAGAGTTTCTACAAGTATATTTCTATTTGTAAAAATGACATTGATTAAGTTTTCTATCTACTATATCAAATAATGAGTTTTCTTGTGTAACTTATCTTGAATAGACGTTCATCGTAGAAGATTCTCCATAGCGTCAGATGTACGTGGCCTCCATGGTAAGTCATGCTCATTGAACCTAACTCCATGTGAAGAAACCATCCGGGGTCATCATAGCTTCAGGGTGTTGATAGAGACTCAAGCTGGAAAATGAAAAAAGAAAAGTATGATTATAGTGAAAAACAGTCTACTTAAAAAATCAGTAATCGTCAGTGTCCAACAGTAGAAGATAGTCCTCCACATCAGTACTACCGGCTCCTTGGTCAATCAAGGTGCATGAACCTCACTCCTTCTGAAATGGGCAAACAAAAATTAAGTCAATTTATTGAAACTATTGTGTGAATCATTTGTGTCATATAAATAGGTTTACAACTGTAAAAGACCACTAGATATTAAAATTTGAGATCCGAGTTCCCCCTTGCTTCCCCCTGGAACCTTTGGCTGCTGCAAGCGCAGTCGCGATGCTCTTTTGCACTATGCATGCATTCACTCTCATCTCTTTGTCATACTCATTCTAAATCAAAGCTACTTCTAAAACATTTAACTTCAGACAGCTTTCTTCAACTTACAACTCCCAATTTACACCGCTGTAAATTGAATTTAAGTAAGTTTCAAGTAAAGTGTCCAATTCAAGTTTTTTAACAAGTAACCAAATTCACAGAAATCTGGTTACTTGGAAGACGATCCGCGACGCGACTGATTTAAAAGTAAAAATAAAGTAAGCTTCAAGTAGTGTGTCTAAATATGTAATTTAACAAGTAACCAAATTCAAAAAAATCTGGTTACTTGGAAGACGATCCACGACGCGACTGAAGTGAAAATTATAACTACTCTAAAAATAATACAAACTCCATCACGCTCATCTGCTTGCTACTAATAGCTGTGTGCGCATCGCTAGCATGGAACCTCCCAAGAACCTCCTACTATTCCCCTACGTGACACCCTATTCATGAAACTCTTTCCGGTGGTCAGAGTTTCTACAAGTATATTTCTATTTATTAAAAATGACATTGATTAAGTTTTCTATCTACTATATCAAACAATGAGTTTTCTTGTGTAACTTATCTTGAATAGGCGTTCATCGTAGAAGATTCTCCATAGCGTTAGATGTACGTGGCCTCCATGGTAAGTCATGCTCCTTGAACCTAACTCCATGTGAAGAAACGATCCGGGGTCATCATAGCTTCAGGGTGTTGATAGAGACTCAAGCTGGAAAATGAAAAAAGAAAAGTATGATTATAGTGAATAACAGTCTACTTAAAAAATCAGTAATCGTCAGTGTCCAACAGTAGAAGATAGTCCTCCACATCAGTACTACCGGCTCCTTGGTCAATCAAGGTGCATGAACCTCACTCCTTCTGAAATGGGCAAACAAAAATTAAGTCAATTTATTGAAACTATTGTGTGAATCATTTGTGTCATTTAAATAGATTTACAACTGTAAAAGACCACTAGATATTAAAATTTGAGATCCGAGTTCCCCCTTGCTTCCCCTGCAAGCGCAGTCGCGATGCTCTTTTGCACTATGCATGCATTCACTCTCATCTCTTTGTCATACTCATTCTAAATCAAAGCTACTTCTAAAACATTTAACTTCAGACAGCTTTCTTCAACTTACAACTCCCAATTTACACCGCTGTAAATTGAATTTAAGTAAGTTTCAAGTAAAGTGTCCAATTCAAGTTTTTTAACAAGTAACCAAATTCACAGAAATCTGGTTACTTGGAAGACGATCCGCGACGCGACTGATTTAAAAGTATAACTAAAGTAAGCTTCAAGTAGTGTGTCTAAATATGTAATTTAACAAGTAACCAAATTCAAAGAAATCTGGTTACTTGGAAGACGATCCGCGACGCGACTGATTTAAAAGTATAACTAAAGTAAGCTTCAAGTAGTGTGTCTAAATATGTAATTTAACAAGTAACCAAATTCAAAGAAATCTGGTTACTTGGAAGACGATCTACGACGCGACTGAAGTGAAAATTATAACTACTCTAAAAATAATACAAACTCCATCACGCTCATCTGCTTGCTACTTATAGCTGTGTGCGCATCGCTAGCATGGAACCTCCCAAGAACCTCCTACTATTCCCCTACGTGACACCCTATTCATGAAACTCTTTCCGGTGGTCAGAGTTTCTACAAGTATATTTCTATTTATTAAAAATGACATTGATTAAGTTTTCTATCTACTATATCAAACAATGAGTTTTCTTGTGTAACTTATCTTGAATAGGCGTTCATCGTAGAAGATTCTCCATAGCGTCAGATGTACGTGGGCTCCATGGTAAGTCATGCTCATTGAACCTAACTCCATGTGAAGAAACCATCCGGGGTCATCATAGCTTCAGGGTGTTGATAGAGACTCAAGCTGGAAAATGAAAAAAGAAAAGTATGATTATAGTGAAAAACAGTCTACTTAAAAAATCAGTAATCGTCAGTGTCCAACAGTAGAAGATAGTCCTCCACATCAGTACTACCGGCTCCTTGGTCAATCAAGGTGCATGAACCTCACTCCTTCTGAAATGGGCAAACAAAAATTAAGTCAATTTATTGAAACTATTGTGTGTATCATTTGTGTCATTTAAATAGATTTACAACTGTAAAAGACCACTAGATATTAAAATTTGAGATCCGAGTTCCCCCTTGCTTCCCCTGGAACCTTTGGCTGCTGCAAGAGCAGTCGCGATGCTCTTTTGCACTATGCATGCATTCACTCTCATCTCTTTGTCATACTCATTCTAAATCAAAGCTACTTCTAAAACATTTAACTTCAGACAGCTTTCTTCAACTTACAACTCCCAATTTACACCGCTGTAAATTGAATTTAAGTAAGTTTCAAGTAAAGTGTCCAATTCAAGTTTTTTAACAAGTAACCAAATTCAAAGAAATCTGGTTACTTGGAAGACGATCCGCGACGCGACTGATTTAAAAGTATAACTAAAGTAAGCTTCAAGTAGTGTGTCTAAATATGTAATTTAACAAGTAACCAAATTCAATAAAATCTGGTTACTTGGAAGACGATCCACGACGCAACTGAAGTGAAAATTATAACTAATCTAAAAATAATACAAACTCCATCACGCTCATCTGCTTGCTACTAATAGCTGTGTGCGCATCGCTAGCATGGAACCTCCCAAGAACCTCCTACTATTCCCCTACGTGACACCCTATTCATGAAACTCTTTCCGGTGGTCAGAGTTTCTACAAGTATATTTCTATTTATTAAAAATGACATTGATTAAGTTTTCTATCTACTATATCAAATAATGAGTTTTCTTGTGTAACTTATCTTGAATAGGCGTCCATCGTAGAAGATTCTCCATAGCGTCAGATGTACGTGGCCTCCATGGTAAGTCATGCTCATTGAACCTAACTCCATGTGAAGAAACCATCCGGGGTCATAGTAGCTTCAGGGTGTTGATAGAGACTCAAGCTGGAAAAAGAAAAAAGAAAAGTATGATTATAGTGAAAAACAGTCTACTTAAAAAATCAGTAATCGTCAGTGTCCAACAGTAGAAGATAGTCCTCCACATCAGTACTACCGGCTTCTTGGTCAATCAAGGTGCATGAACCTCACTCCTTCTGAAATGGGCAAACAAAAATTAAGTCAATTTATTGAAACTATTGTGTGAATCATTTGTGTCATTTAAATAGGTTTACAACTGTAAAAGACCACTAGATATTAAAATTTGAGATCCGAGTTCCCCCTTGCTTCCCCTCCAAGCGAAGTTGCGATGCTCTTTTGCACTATGCATGCATTCACTCTCATCTCTTTGTCATACTCATTCTAAATCAAAGCTACTTCTAAAACATTTAACTTCAGACAGCTTTCTTCAACTTACAACTCCCAATTTACACCGCTGTAAATTGAATTTAAGTAAGTTTCAAGTAAAGTGTCCAATTCAAGTTTTTTAACAAGTAACCAAATTCACAGAAATCTGGTTACTTGGAAGACGATCCGCGACGCGACTGATTTAAAAGTATAACTAAAGTAAGCTTCAAGGAGTGTGTCTAAATATGTAATTTAACAAGTAACCAAATTCAAAGAAATCTGGTTACTTGGAAGACGATCCGCGACGCGACTGATTTAAAAGTATAACTAAAGTAAGCTTCAAGTAGTGTGTCTAAATATGTAATTTAACAAGTAACCAAATTCAAAGAAATCTGGTTACTTGGAAGACGATCCACGACGCGACTGAAGTGAAAATTATAACTACTCTAAAAATAATACAAACTCCATCACGCTCATCTGCTTGCTACTTATAGCTGTGTGCGCATCGCTAGCATGGAACCTCCCAAGAACCTCCTACTATTCCCCTACGTGACACCCTATTCATGAAACTCTTTCCGGTGGTCAGAGTTTCTACAAGTATATTTCTATTTATTAAAAATTACATTGATTAAGTTTTCTATCTACTATATCAAATAATGAGTTTTCTTGTGTAACTTATCTTGAATAGGCGTTCATCGTAGAAGATTCTCCATAGCGTCAGATGTACGTGGCCTCCATGGTAAGTCATGCTCCTTGAACCTAACTCCGTGTGAAGAAACCATCCGGGGTCATCATAGCTTCAGGGTGTTGATAGAGACTCAAGCTGGAAAATGAAAAAAGAAAAGTATGATTATAGTGAATAACAGTCTATTTAAAAAATCAGTAATCGTCAGTGTCCAACAGTAGAAGATAGTCCTCCACATCAGTACTACCGGCTCCTTGGTCAATCAAGGTGCATGAACCTCACTCCTTCTGAAATGGGCAAACAAAAATTAAGTCAATTTATTGAAACTATTGTGTAAATCATTTGTGTCATTTAAATAGGTTTACAACTGTAAAAGACCACTAGATATTAAAATTTGAGATCCGAGTTCCCCCTTGCTTCCCCTGGAACGTTTGGCTGCTGCAAGCGCAGTCGCGATGCTCTTTTGCACTATGCATGCATTCACTCTCATCTCTTTGTCATACTCATTCTAAATCAAAGCTACTTCTAAAACATTTAACTTCAGACAGCTTTCTTCAACTTACAACTCCCAATTTACACCGCTGTAAATTGAATTTAAGTAAGTTTCAAGTAAAGTGTCCAATTCAAGTTTTTTAACAAGTAACCAAATTCACAGAAATCTGGTTACTTGGAAGACGATCCGCGACGCGACTGATTTAAAAGTATAACTAAAGTAAGCTTCAAGTAGTGTGTCTAAATATGTAATTTAACAAGTAACCAAATTCAAAGAAATCTGGTTACTTGGAAGACGATCCGCGACGCGACTGATTTAAAAGTATAACTAAAGTAAGCTTCAAGTAGTGTGTCTAAATATGTAATTTAACAAGTAACCAAATTCAAAGAAATCTGGTTACTTGGAAGACGATCCACGACGCGACTGAAGTGAAAATTATAACTACTCTAAAAATAATACAAACTCCATCACGCTCATCTGCTTGCTACTTATAGCTGTGTGCGCATCGCTAGCATGGAACCTCCCAAGAACCTCCTACTATTCCCCTACGTGACACCCTATTCATGAAACTCTTTCCGGTGGTCAGAGTTTCTACAAGTATATTTCTATTTATTAAAAATGACATTGATTAAGTTTTCTATCTACTATATCAAATAATGAGTTTTCTTGTGTAACTTATCTTGAATAGGCGTTCATCGTAGAAGATTCTCCATAGCGTCAGATGTACGTGGCCTCCATGGTAAGTCATGCTCCTTGAACCTAACTCCGTGTGAAGAAACCATCCGGGGTCATCATAGCTTCAGGGTGTTGATAGAGACTCAAGCTGGAAAATGAAAAAAGAAAAGTATGATTATAGTGAATAACAGTCTATTTAAAAAATCAGTAATCGTCAGTGTCCAACAGTAGAAGATAGTCCTCCACATCAGTACTACCGGCTCCTTGGTCAATCAAGGTACATGAACCTCACTCCTTCTGAAATGGGCAAACAAAAATTAAGTCAATTTATTGAAACTATTGTGTGAATCATTTGTGTCATTTAAATAGGTTTACAACTGTAAAAGACCACTAGATATTAAAATTTGAGATCCGAGTTCCCCCTTGCTTCCCCTGGAACGTTTGGCTGCTGCAAGCGCAGTCGCGATGCTCTTTTGCACTATGCATGCATTCACTCTCATCTCTTTGTCATACTCATTCTAAATCAAAGCTACTCCTAAAACATTTAACTTCAGACAGCTTTCTTCAACTTACAACTCCCAATTTACACCGCTGTAAATTGAATTTAAGTAAGTTTCAAGTAAAGTGTCCAATTCAAGTTTTTTAACAAGTAACCAAATTCACAGAAATCTGGTTACTTGGAAGACGATCCGCGACGCGACTGATTTAAAAGTATAACTAAAGTAAGCTTCAAGTAGTGTGTCTAAATATGTAATTTAACAAGTAACCAAATTCAAAGATATCTGGTTACTTGGAAGACGATCCGCGACGCGACTGATTTAAAAGTATAACTAAAGTAAGCTTCAAGTAGTGTGTCTAAATATGTAATTTAACAAGTAACCAAATTCAATAAAATCTGGTTACTTGGAAGACGATCCACGACGCAACTGAAGTGAAAATTATAACTAATCTAAAAATAATACAAACTCCATCATGTTCATCTGCTTGCTACTAATAGCTGTGTGCGCATCGCTAGCATGGAACCTCCCAAGAACCTCCTACTATTCCCCTACGTGACACCCTATTCATGAAACTCTTTCCGGTGGTCAGAGTTTCTACAAGTATATTTCTATTTATTAAAAATGACATTGATTAAGTTTTCTATCTACTATATCAAATAATGAGTTTTCTTGTGTAACTTATCTTGAATAGGCGTCCATCGTAGAAGATTCTCCATGGCGTCAGATGTACGTGGCCTCCATGGTAAGTCATGCTCATTGAACCTAACTCCATGTGAAGAAACCATCCGGGGTCATAGTAGCTTCAGGGTGTTGATAGAGACTCAAGCTGGAAAATGAAAAAAGAAAAGTATGATTATAGTGAAAAACAGTCTACTTAAAAAATCAGTAATCGTCAGTGTCCAACAGTAGAAGATAGTCCTCCACATCAGTACTACCGGCTTCTTGGTCAATCAAGGTGCATGAACCTCACTCCTTCTGAAATGGGCAAAAAAAAATTAAGTCAATTTATTGAAACTATTGTGTAAATCATTTGTGTCATTTAAATAGGTTTACAACTGTAAAAGACCAATAGATATTAAAATTTGAGATCCGAGTTCCCCCTTGCTTCCCCTGGAACGTTTGGCTGCTGCAAGCGCAGTCGCGATGCTCTTTTGCACTATGCATGCATTCACTCTCATCTCTTTGTCATACTCATTCTAAATCAAAGCTACTTCTAAAACATTTAACTTCAGACAGCTTTCTTCAACTTACAACTCCCAATTTACACCGCTGTAAATTGAATTTAAGTAAGTTTCAAGTAAAGTGTCCAATTCAAGTTTTTTAACAAGTAACCAAATTCACAGAAATCTGGTTACTTGGAAGACGATCCGCGACGCGACTGATTTAAAAGTATAACTAAAGTAAGCTTCAAGTAGTGTGTCTGAATATGTAATTTAACAAGTAACCAAATTCAAAGAAATCTGGTTACTTGGAAGACGATCCACGACGCAACTGAAGTGAAAATTATAACTAATCTAAAAATAATACAAACTCCATCACGCTCATCTGCTTGCTACTAATAGCTGTGTGCGCATCGCTAGCATGGAACCTCCCAAGAACCTCCTACTATTCCCCTACGTGACACCCTATTCATGAAACTCTTTCCGGTTGTCAGAGTTTCTACAAGTATATTTCTATTTATTAAAAATGACATTGATTAAGTTTTCTATCTACTATATCAAACAATGAGTTTTCTTGTGTAACTTATCTTGAATAGGCGTTCATCGTAGAAGATTCTCCATAGCGTCAGATGTACGTGGCCTCCATGGTAAGTCATGCTCATTGAACCTAACTCCATGTGAAGAAACCATCCGGGGTCATAGTAGCTTCAGGGTGTTGATAGAGACTCAAGCTGGAAAATGAAAAAAAGAAAAGTATGATTATAGTGAAAAACAGTCTACTTAAAAAATCAGTAATCGTCAGTGTCCAACAGTAGAAGATAGTCCTCCACATCAGTACTACCGGCTCCTTGGTCAATCAAGGTGCATGAACCTCACTCCTTCTGAAATGGGCAAAAAAAAATTAAGTCAATTTATTGAAACTATTGTGTGAATCATTTGTGTCATTTAAATAGGTTTACAACTGTAAAAGACCAATAGATATTAAAATTTGAGATCCGAGTTCCCCCTTGCTTCCCCTCCAAGCGCAGTTGCGATGCTCTTTTGCACTATGCATGCATTCACTCTCATCTCTTTGTCATACTCATTCTAAATCAAAGCTACTTCTAAAACATTTAACTTCAGACAGCTTTCTTCAACTTACAACTCCCAATTTACACCGCTGTAAATTGAATTTAAGTAAGTTTCAAGTAAAGTGTCCAATTCAAGTTTTTTAACAAGTAACCAAATTCACAGAAATCTGGTTACTTGGAAGACGATCCGCGACGCGACTGATTTAAAAGTATAACTAAAGTAAGCTTCAAGTAGTGTGTCTAAATATGTAATTTAACAAGTAACCAAATTCAAAGAAATCTGGTTACTTGGAAGACGATCCGCGATGCGACTGATTTAAAAGTATAACTAAAGTAAGCTTCAAGTAGTGTGTCTAAATATGTATTTTAACAAGTAACCAAATTCAAAGAAATCTGGTTACTTGGAAGACGATCCACGACGCGACTGAAGTGAAAATTATAACTACTCTAAAAATAATACAAACTCCATCACGCTCATCTGCTTGCTACTAATAGCTGTGTGCGCATCGCTAGCATGGAACCTCCCAAGAACCTCCTACTATTCCACTACGTGACACCCTATTCATGAAACTCTTTCCGGTGGTCAGAGTTTCTACAAGTATATTTCTATTTATTAAAAATGACATTGATTAAGTTTTCTATCTACTATATCAAATAATGAGTTTTCTTGTGTAACTTATCTTGAATAGGCGTTCATCGTAGAAGATTCTCCATAGCGTCAGATGTACGTGGCCTCCATGGTAAGTCATGCTCATTGAACCTAACTCCATGTGAAGAAACCATCCGGGGTCATCATAGCTTCAGGGTGTTGATAGAGACTCAAGCTGGAAAATGAAAAAAGAAAAGTATGATTATAGTGAAAAAGAGTCTACTTAAAAAATCAGTAATCGTCAGTGTCCAAGAGTAGAAGATAGTCCTCCACATCAGTACTACCGGCTCCTTGGTCAATCAAGGTACATGAACCTCACTCCTTCTGAAATGGGCAAACAAAAATTAAGTCAATTTATTGAAACTATTGTGTGAATCATTTGTGTCATTTAAATAGGTTTTCAAATGTAAAAGACCACTAGATATTAAAATTTGAGATCCGAGTTCCCCCTTGCTTCCCCTGGAACGTTTGGCTGCTGCAAGCGCAGTCGCGATGCTCTTTTGCACTATGCATGCATTCACTCTCATCTCTTTGTCATACTCATTCTAAATCAAAGCTACTCCTAAAACATTTAACTTCAGAGAGCTTTCTTCAACTTACAACTCCCAATTTACACCGCTGTAAATTGAATTTAAGTAAGTTTCAAGTAAAGTGTCCAATTCAAGTTTTTTAACAAGTAACCAAATTCACAGAAATCTGGTTACTTGGAAGACGATCCGCGACGCGACTGATTTAAAAGTATAACTAAAGTAAGCTTCAAGTAGTGTGTCTAAATATGTAATTTAACAAGTAACCAAATTCAAAGAAATCTGGTTACTTGGAAGACGATCCACGACGCGACTGAAGTGAAAATTATAACTACTCTAAAAATAATACAAACTCCATCACGCTCATCTGCTTGCTACTAATAGCTGTGTGCGCATCGCTAGCATGGAACCTCCCAAGAACCTCCTACTATTCCACTAAGTGACACCCTATTCATGAAACTCTTTCCGGTGGTCAGAGTTTCTACAAGTATATTTCTATTTATTAAAAATGACATTGATTAAGTTTTCTATCTACTATATCAAATAATGAGTTTTCTTGTGTAACTTATCTTGAATAGGCGTTCATCGTAGAAGATTCTCCATAGCGTCAGATGTACGTGGCCTCCATGGTAAGTCATGCTCATTGAACCTAACTCCATGTGAAGAAACCATCCGGGGTCATCCTAGCTTCAGGGTGTTGATAGAGACTCAAGCTGGAAAATGAAAAAAGAAAAGTATGATTATAGTGAAAAAGAGTCTACTTAAAAAATCAGTAATCGTCAGTGTCCAACAGTAGAAGATAGTCCTCCACATCAGTACTACCGGCTCCTTGGTCAATCAAGGTGCATGAACCTCACTCCTTCTGAAATGGGCAAACAAAAATTAAGTCAATTTATTGAAACTATTGTGTGAATCATTTGTGTCATTTAAATAGGTTTACAACTGTAAAAGACCACTAGATATTAAAATTTGAGATCCGAGTTCCCCCTTGCTTCCCCTGCAAGCGCAGTCGCGATGCTCTTTTGCACTATGCATGCATTCACTCTCATCTCTTTGTCATACTCATTCTAAATCAAAGCTACTCCTAAAACATTTAACTTCAGACAGCTTTCTTCAACTTACAACTCCCAATTTACACCGCTGTAAATTGAATTTAAGTAAGTTTCAAGTAAAGTGTCCAATTCAAGTTTTTTAACAAGTAACCAAATTCACAGAAATCTGGTTACTTGGAAGACGATCCGCGACGCGACTGATTTAAAAGTATAACTAAAGTAAGCTTCAAGTAGTGTGTCTAAATATGTAATTTAACAAGTAACCAAATTCAAAGAAATCTGGTTACTTGGAAGACGATCCACGACGCGACTGAAGTGAAAATTATAACTACTCTAAAAATAATACAAACTCCATCACGCTCATCTGCTTGCTACTAATAGCTGTGTGCGCATCGCTAGCATGGAACCTCCCAAGAACCTCCTACTATTCCACTACGTGACACCCTATTCATGAAACTCTTTCCGGTGGTCAGAGTTTCTACAAGTATATTTCTATTTATTAAAAATGACATTGATTAAGTTTTCTATCTACTATATCAAATAATGAGTTTTCTTGTGTAACTTATCTTGAATAGGCGTTCATCGTAGAAGATTCTCCATAGCGTCAGATGTACGTGGCCTCCATGGTAAGTCATGCTCATTGAACCTAACTCCATGTGAAGAAACCATCCGGGGTCATCATAGCTTCAGGGTGTTGATAGAGACTCAAGCTGGAAAATGAAAAAAGAAAAGTATGATTATAGTGAAAAAGAGTCTACTTAAAAAATCAGTAATCGTCAGTGTCCAAGAGTAGAAGATAGTCCTCCACATCAGTACTACCGGCTCCTTGGTCAATCAAGGTACATGAACCTCACTCCTTCTGAAATGGGCAAACAAAAATTAAGTCAATTTATTGAAACTATTGTGTGAATCATTTGTGTCATTTAAATAGGTTTTCAAATGTAAAAGACCACTAGATATTAAAATTTGAGATCCGAGTTCCCCCTTGCTTCCCCTGGAACGTTTGGCTGCTGCAAGCGCAGTCACGATGCTCTTTTGCACTATGCATGCATTCACTCTCATCTCTTTGTCATACTCATTCTAAATCAAAGCTACTCCTAAAACATTTAACTTCAGAGAGCTTTCTTCAACTTACAACTCCCAATTTACACCGCTGTAAATTGAATTTACGTAAGTTTCAAGTAAAGTGTCCAATTCAAGTTTTTTAACAAGTAACCAAATTCACAGAAATCTGGTTACTTGGAAGACGATCCGCGACGCGACTGATTTAAAAGTATAACTAAAGTAAGCTTCAAGTAGTGTGTCTAAATATGTAATTTAACAAGTAACCAAATTCAAAGAAATCTGGTTACTTGGAAGACGATCCACGACGCGACTGAAGTGAAAATTATAACTACTCTAAAAATAATACAAACTCCATCACGCTCATCTGCTTGCTACTGATAGCTGTGTGCGCATCGCTAGCATGGAACCTCCCAAGAACCTCCTACTATTCCCCTACGTGACACCCTATTCATGAAACTCTTTCCGGTGGTCAGAGTTTCTACAAGTATATTTCTATTTATTAAAAATGACATTGATTAAGTTTTCTATCTACTATATCAAATAATGAGTTTTCTTGTGTAACTTATCTTGAATAGGCGTTCATCGTAGAAGATTCTCCATAGTGTCAGATGAACGTGGCCTCCATGGTAAGTCATGCTCATTGAACCTAACTCCATGTAAAAAACCATCCGGGGTCATCATAGCTTCAGGGTGTTGATAGAGACTCAAGCTGGAAAATGAAAAAAGAAAAGTATGATTATAGTGAAAAACAGTCTACTTAAAAAATCAGTAATCGTCAGTGTCCAAGAGTAGAAGATAGTCCTCCACATCAGTACTACCGGCTCCTTGGTCAATCAAGGTGCATGAACCTCACTCCTTCTGAAATGGGCAAACAAAAATTAAGTCAATTTATTGAAACTATTGTGTGAATCATTTGTGTCATTTAAATAGGTTTACAACTGTAAAAGACCACTAGATATTAAAATTTGAGATCCGAGTTCCCCCTTGCTTCCCCTGCAAGCGCAGTCGCGATGCTCTTTTGCACTATGCATGCATTCACTCTCATCTCTTTGTCATACTCATTCTAAATCAAAGCTACTTCTAAAACATTTAACTTCAGACAGCTTTCTTCAACTTACAACTCCCAATTTACACCGCTGTAAATTGAATTTAAGTAAGTTTCAAGTAAAGTGTCCAATTCAAGTTTTTTAACAAGTAACCAAATTCACAGAAATCTGGTTACTTGGAAGACGATCCGCGACGCGACTGATTTAAAAGTATAACTAAAGTAAGCTTCAAGTAGTGTGTCTAAATATGTAATTTAACAAGTAACCAAATTCAAAGAAATCTGGTTACTTGGAAGACGATCCACGACGCGACTGAAGTGAAAATTATAACTACTCTAAAAATAATACAAACTCCATCACGCTCATCTGCTTGCTACTAATAGCTGTGTGCGCATCGCTAGCATGGAACCTCCCAAGAACCTCCTACTATTCCACTACGTGACACCCTATTCATGAAACTCTTTCCGGTGGTCAGAGTTTCTACAAGTATATTTCTATTTATTAAAAATGACATTGATTAAGTTTTCTATCTACTATATCAAATAATGAGTTTTCTTGTGTAACTTATCTTGAATAGGCGTTCATCGTAGAAGATTCTCCATAGCGTCAGATGTACGTGGCCTCCATGGTAAGTCATGCTCATTGAACCTAACTCCATGTGAAGAAACCATCCGGGGTCATCATAGCTTCAGGGTGTTGATAGAGACTCAAGCTGGAAAATGAAAAAAGAAAAGTATGATTATAGTGAAAAAGAGTCTACTTAAAAAATCAGTAATCGTCAGTGTCCAACAGTAGAAGATAGTCCTCCACATCAGTACTACCGGCTCCTTGGTCAATCAAGGTGCATGAACCTCACTCCTTCTGAAATGGGCAAACAAAAATTAAGTCAATTTATTGAAACTATTGTGTGAATCATTTGTGTCATTTAAATAGGTTTACAACTGTAAAAGACCACTAGATATTAAAATTTGAGATCCGTGTTCCCCCTTGCTTCCCCTGGAACGTTTGGCTGCTGCAAGCGCAGTCGCGATGCTCTTTTGCACTATGCATGCATTCACTCTCATCTCTTTGTCATACTCATTCTAAATCAAAGCTACTTCTAAAACATTTAACTTCAGACAGCTTTCTTCAACTTACAACTCCCAATTTACACCGCTGTGAATTGAATTTAAGTAAGTTTCAAGTACAGTGTCCAATTCAAGTTTTTTACAAGTAACCAAATTCACAGAAATCTGGTTACTTGGAAGACGATCCGCGACGCGACTGATTTAAAAGTATAACTAAAGTAAGCTTCAAGTAGTGTGTCTAAATATGTAATTTAACAAGTAACCAAATTCAAAGAAATCTGGTTACTTGGAAGACGATCCACAACGCGACTGAAGTGAAAATTATAACTACTCTAAAAATAATACAAACTCCATCACGCTCATCTGCTTGCTACTAATAGCTGTGTGCGCATCGCTAGCATGGAACCTCCCAAGAACCTCCTACTATTCCCCTACGTGACACCCTATTCATGAAACTCTTTCCGGTGGTCAGAGTTTCTACAAGTATATTTCTATTTATTAAAAATGACATTGATTAAGTTTTCTATCTACTATATCAAATAATGAGTTTTCTTGTGTAACTTATCTTGAATAGGCGTTCATCGTAGAAGATTCTCCATAGCGTCAGATGTACGTGGCCTCCATGGTAAGTCATGCTCATTGAACCTAACTCCATGTGAAGAAACCATCCGGGGTCATCATAGCTTCAGGGTGTTGATAGAGACTCAAGCTGAAAAATGAAAAAAGAAAAGTATGATTATAGTGAAAAACAGTCTACTTAAAAAATCAGTAATCGTCAGTGTCCAAGAGTAGAAGATAGTCCTCCACATCAGTACTACCGGCTCCTTGGTCAATCAAGGTACATGAACCTCACTCCTTCTGAAATGGGCAAACAAAAATTAAGTCAATTTATTGAAACAATTGTGTGAATCATTTGTGTCATTTAAATAGGTTTTCAAATGTAAAAGACCACTAGATATTAAAATTTGAGATCCGAGTTCCCCCTTGCTTCCCCTGGAACGTTTGGCTGCTGCAAGCGCAGTCGCGATGCTCTTTTGCACTATGCATGCATTCACTCTCATCTCTTTGTCATACTCATTCTAAATCAAAGCTACTTCTAAAACATTTAACTTCAGACAGCTTTCTTCAACTTACAACTCCCAATTTACACCGCTGTAAATTGAATTTAAGTAAGTTTCAAGTAAAGTGTCCAATTCAAGTTTTTTAACAAGTAACCAAATTCACAGAAATCTGGTTACTTGGAAGACGATCCGCGACGCGACTGATTTAAAAGTATAACTAAAGTAAGCTTCAAGTAGTGTGTCTAAATATGTAATTTAACAAGTAACCAAATTCAAAGAAATCTGGTTACTTGAAAGACGATCCACGACGCGACTGAAGTGAAAATTATAACTACTCTAAAAATAATACAAACTCCATCACGCTCATCTGCTTGCTACTAATAGCTGTGTGCGCATCGCTAGCATGGAACCTCCCAAGAACCTCCTACTATTCCCCTACGTGACACCCTATTCATGAAACTCTTTCCGGTGGTCAGAGTTTCTACAAGTATATTTCTATTTATTAAAAATGACATTGATTAAGTTTTCTATCTACTATATCAAATAATGAGTTTTCTTGTGTAACTTATCTTGAATAGGCGTTCATCGTAGAAGATTCTCCATAGCGTCAGATGTACGTGGCCTCCATGGTAAGTCATGCTCATTGAACCTAACTCCATGTGAAGAAACCATCCGGGGTCATCCTAGCTTCAGGGTGTTGATAGAGACTCAAGCTGGAAAATGAAAAAAGAAAAGTATGATTATAGTGAAAAACAGTCTACTTAAAAAATCAGTAATCGTCAGTGTCCAACAGTAGAAGATAGTCCTCCACATCAGTACTACCGGCTCCTTGGTCAATCAAGGTGCATGAACCTCACTCCTTCTGAAATGGGCAAACAAAAATCAAGTCAATTTATTGAAACTATTGTGTGAATCATTTGTGTCATTTAAATAGGTTTACAACTGTAAAAGACCACTAGATATTAAAATTTGAGATCCGAGTTCCCCCTTGCTTCCCCTGCAAGCGCAGTCGCGATGCTCTTTTGCACTATGCATGCATTCACTCTCATCTCTTTGTCATACTCATTCTAAATCAAAGCTACTTCTAAAACATTTAACTTCAGACAGCTTTCTTCAACTTACAACTCCCAATTTACACCGCTGTAAATTGAATTTAAGTAAGTTTCAAGTAAAGTGTCCAATTCAAGTTTTTTAACAAGTAACCAAATTCACAGAAATCTGGTTACTTGGAAGACGATCCGCGACGCGACTGATTTAAAAGTATAACTAAAGTAAGCTTCAAGTAGTGTGTCTAAATATGTAATTTAACAAGTAACCAAATTCAAAGAAATCTGGTTACTTGGAAGACGATCCACGACGCGACTGAAGTGAAAATTATAACTACTCTAAAAATAATACAAACTCCATCACGCTCATCTGCTTGCTACTAATAGCTGTGTGCGCATCGCTAGCATGGAACCTGCCAAGAACCTCCTACTATTCCCCTACGTGACACCCTATTCATGAAACTCTTTCCGGTGGTCAGAGTTTCTACAAGTATATTTCTATTTATTAAAAATGACATTGATTAAGTTTTCTATCTACTATATCAAATAATGAGTTTTCTTGTGTAACTTATCTTGAATAGGCGTTCATCGTAGAAGATTCTCCATAGCGTCAGATGTACGTGGCCTCCATGGTAAGTCATGCTCATTGAACCTAACTCCATGTGAAGAAACCATCCGGGGTCATCATAGCTTCAGGGTGTTGATAGAGACTCAAGCTGGAAAATGAAAAAAGAAAAGTATGATTATAGTGAAAAAGAGTCTACTTAAAAAATCAGTAATCGTCAGTGTCCAAGAGTAGAAGATAGTCCTCCACATCAGTACTACCGGCTCCTTGGTCAATCAAGGTGCATGAACCTCACTCCTTCTGAAATGGGCAAACAAAAATTAAGTCAATTTATTGAAACTATTGTGTGAATCATTTGTGTCATTTAAATAGGTTTACAACTGTAAAAGACCACTAGATATTAAAATTTGAGATCCGTGTTCCCCCTTGCTTCCCCTGGAACGTTTGGCTGCTGCAAGCGCAGTCGCGATGCTCTTTTGCACTATGCATGCATTCACTCTCATCTCTTTGTCATACTCATTCTAAATCAAAGCTACTTCTAAAACATTTAACTTCAGACAGCTTTCTTCAACTTACAACTCCCAATTTACACCGCTGTGAATTGAATTTAAGTAAGTTTCAAGTACAGTGTCCAATTCAAGTTTTTTACAAGTAACCAAATTCACAGAAATCTGGTTACTTGGAAGACGATCCGCGACGCGACTGATTTAAAAGTATAACTAAAGTAAGCTTCAAGTAGTGTGTCTAAATATGTAATTTAACAAGTAACCAAATTCAAAGAAATCTGGTTACTTGAAAGACGATCCACGACGCGACTGAAGTGAAAATTATAACTACTCTAAAAATAATACAAACTCCATCACGCTCATCTGCTTGCTACTAATAGCTGTGTGCGCATCGCTAGCATGGAACCTCCCAAGAACGTCCTACTATTCCCCTACGTGACACCCTATTCATGAAACTCTTTCCGGTGGTCAGAGTTTCTACAAGTATATTTCTATTTATTAAAAATGACATTGATTAAGTTTTCTATCTACTATATCAAATAATGAGTTTTCTTGTGTAACTTATCTTGAATAGGCGTTCATCGTAGAAGATTCTCCATAGCGTCAGATGTACGTGGCCTCCATGGTAAGTCATGCTCATTGAACCTAACTCCATGTGAAGAAACCATCCGGGGTCATCCTAGCTTCAGGGTGTTGATAGAGACTCAAGCTGGAAAATGAAAAAAGAAAAGTATGATTATAGTGAAAAACAGTCTACTTAAAAAATCAGTAATCGTCAGTGTCCAACAGTAGAAGATAGTCCTCCACATCAGTACTACCGGCTCCTTGGTCAATCAAGGTGCATGAACCTCACTTCTTCTGAAATGGGCAAACAAAAATCAAGTCAATTTATTGAAACTATTGTGTGAATCATTTGTGTCATTTAAATAGGTTTACAACTGTAAAAGACCACTAGATATTAAAATTTGAGATCCGAGTTCCCCCTTGCTTCCCCTGCAAGCGCAGTCGCGATGCTCTTTTGCACTATGCATGCATTCACTCTCATCTCTTTGTCATACTCATTCTAAATCAAAGCTACTTCTAAAACATTTAACTTCAGACAGCTTTCTTCAACTTACAACTCCCAATTTACACCGCTGTAAATTGAATTTAAGTAAGTTTCAAGTAAAGTGTCCAATTCAAGTTTTTTAACAAGTAACCAAATTCACAGAAATCTGGTTACTTGGAAGACGATCCGCGACGCGACTGATTTAAAAGTATAACTAAAGTAAGCTTCAAGTAGTGTGTCTAAATATGTAATTTAACAAGTAACCAAATTCAAAGAAATCTGGTTACTTGGAAGACGATCCACGACGCGACTGAAATGAAAATTATAACTACTCTAAAAATAATACAAACTCCATCTCGCTCATCTGCTTGCTACTAATAGCTGTGTGCGCATCGCTAGCATGGAACCTCCCAAGAACCTCCTACTATTCCCCTACGTGACACCCTATTCATGAAACTCTTTCCGGTGGTCAGAGTTTCTACAAGTATATTTCTATTTATTAAAAATGACATTGATTAAGTTTTCTATCTAATATATCAAATAATGAGTTTTCTTGTGCAACTTATCTTGAATAGGCATTCATCGTAGAAGAGTCTCCATAGCGTCAGATGTACGTGGGCTCCATGGTAAGTCATGCTCATTGAACCTAACTCCATGTGAAGAAACCATCCGGGGTCATCATAGCTTCAGGGTGTTGATAGAGACTCAAGCTGGAAAATGAAAAAAGAAAAGTATGATTATAGTGAAAAACAGTCTACTTAAAAAATCAGTAATCGTCAGTGTCCAACAGTAGAAGATAGTCCTCCACATCAGTACTACCGGCTCCTTGGTCAATCAAGGTGCATGAACCTCACTCCTTCTGAAATGGGCAAACAAAAATTAAGTCAATTTATTGAAACTATTGTGTGAATCATTTGTGTCATTTAAATAGGTTTACAACTGTAAAAGACCACTAGATATTAAAATTTGAGATCCGAGTTCCCCCTTGCTTCCCCTGGAACGTTCGGCTGCTGCAAGCGCAGTCGCGATGCTCTTTTGCACTATGCATGCATTCACTCTCATCTCTTTGTCATACTCATTCTAAATCAAAGCTACTTCTAAAACATTTAACTTCAGACAGCTTTCTTCAACTTACAACTCCCAATTTACACCGCTGTAAATTGAATTGAAGTAAGTTTCAAGTAAAGTGTCCAATTCAAGTTTTTTAACAAGTAACCAAATTCACAGAAATCTGGTTACTTGGAAGACGATCCGCGACGCGACTGATTTAAAAGTATAACTAAAGTAAGCTTCAAGTAGTGTGTCTAAATATGTAATTTAACAAGTAACCAAATTCAAAGAAATCTGGTTACTTGGAAGACGATCCACGACGCGACTGAAGTGAAAATTATAACTACTCTAAAAATAATACAAACTCCATCACGCTCATCTGCTTGCTACTAATAGCTGTGTGCGCATCGCTAGCATGGAACCTCCCAAGAACCTCCTACTATTCCCCTACGTGACACCCTATTCATGAAACTCTTTCCGGTGGTCAGAGTTTCTACAAGTATATTTCTATTTATTAAAAATGACATTGATTAAGTTTTCTATCTACTATATCAAATAATGAGTTTTCTTGTGTAACTTATCTTGAATAGGCGTTCATCGTAGAAGATTCTCCATAGCGTCAGATGTACGTGGGCTCCATGGTAAGTCATGCTCATTGAACCTAACTCCATGTGAAGAAACCATCCGGGGTCATCATAGCTTCAGGGTGTTGATAGAGACTCAAGCTGGAAAATGAAAAAAGAAAAGTATGATTATAGTGAAAAACAGTCTACTTAAAAAATCAGTAATCGTCAGTGTCCAACAGTAGAAGATAGTCCTCCACATCAGTACTACCGGCTCCTTGGTCAATCAAGGTGCATGAACCTCACTCCTTCTGAAATGGGCAAACAAAAATTAAGTCAATTTATTGAAACTATTGTGTGAATCATTTGTGTCATTTAAATAGGTTTACAACTGTAAAAGACCACTAGATATTAAATTTTGAGATCCGAGTTCCCCCTTGCTTCCCCTGCAAGCGCAGTCGCGATGCTCTTTTGCACTATGCATGCATTCACTCTCATCTCTTTGTCATACTCATTCTAAATCAAAGCTACTTCTAAAACATTTAACTTCAGACAGCTTTCTTCAACTTACAACTCCCAATTTACACCGCTGTAAATTGAATTGAAGTAAGTTTCAAGTAAAGTGTCCAATTCAAGTTTTTTAACAAGTAACCAAATTCACAGAAATCTGGTTACTTGGAAGACGATCCGCGACGCGACTTATTTAAAAGTATAACTAAAGTAAGCTTCAAGTAGTGTGTCTAAATATGTAATTTAACAAGTAACCAAATTCAAAGAAATCTGGTTACTTGGAAGACGATCCACGACGCGACTGAAGTGAAAATTATAACTACTCTAAAAATAATACAAACTCCATCACGCTCATCTGCTTGCTACTAATAGCTGTGTGCGCATCGCTAGCATGGAACCTCCCAAGAACCTCCTACTATTCCCCTACGTGACACCCTATTCATGAAACTCTTTCCGGTGGTCAGAGTTTCTACAAGTATATTTCTATTTATTAAAAATGACATTGATTAAGTTTTCTATCTACTATATCAAATAATGAGTTTTCTTGTGTAACTTATCTTGAATAGGCGTTCATCGTAGAAGATTCTCCATAGCGTCAGATGTACGTGGGCTCCATGGTAAGTCATGCTCATTGAACCTAACTCCATGTGAAGAAACCATCCGGGGTCATCATAGCTTCAGGGTGTTGATAGAGACTCAAGCTGGAAAATGAAAAAAGAAAAGTATGATTATAGTGAAAAACAGTCTACTTAAAAAATCAGTAATCGTCAGTGTCCAACAGTAGAAGATAGTCCTCCACATCAGTACTACCGGCTCCTTGGTCAATCAAGGTGCATGAACCTCACTCCTTCTGAAATGGGCAAACAAAAATTAAGTCAATTTATTGAAACTATTGTGTGAATCATTTGTGTCATTTAAATAGGTTTACAACTGTAAAAGACCACTAGATATTAAAATTTGAGATCCGAGTTCCCCCTTGCTTCCCCTGCAAGCGCAGTCGCGATGCTCTTTTGCACTATGCATGCATTCACTCTCATCTCTTTGTCATACTCATTCTAAATCAAAGCTACTTCTAAAACATTTAACATCAGACAGCTTTCTTCAACTTACAACTCCCAATTTACACCGCTGTAAATTGAATTTAAGTAAGTTTCAAGTAAAGTGTCCAATTCAAGTTTTTTAACAAGTAACCAAATTCACAGAAATCTGGTTACTTGGAAGACGATCCGCGACACGACTGATTTAAAAGTATAACTAAAGTAAGCTTCAAGTAGTGTGTCTAAATATGTTATTTAACAAGTAACCAAATTCAAAGAAATCTGGTTACTTGGAAGACGATCCACGACGCGACTGAAGTGAAAATTATAACTACTCTAAAAATAATACAAACTCCATCACACTCATCTGCTTGCTACTAATAGCTGTGTGCGCATCGCTTGCATGGAACCTCCCAAGAACCTCCTACTATTCCCCTACGTGACACCCTATTCATGAAACTCTTTCCGGTGGTCAGAGTTTCTACAAGTATATTTCTATTTATTAAAAATGACATTGATTAAGTTTTCTATCTACTATATCAAATAATGAGTTTTCTTGTGTAACTTATCTTGAATAGGCGTTCATCGTAGAAGATTCTCCATAGCGTCAGATGTACGTGGCCTCCATGGTAAGTCATGCTCATTGAACCTAACTCCATGTGAAGAAACCATCCGGGGTCATCATAGCCTCAGGGTGTTGATAGAGACTCAAGCTGGAAAATGAAAAAGAAAAGTATGATTATAGTGAAAAACAGTCTACTTAAAAAATCAGTAATCGTCAGTGTCCAAAAGTAGAAGATAGTCCTCCACATCAGTACTACCGGCTCCTTGGTCAATCAAGGTGCATGAACCTCACTCCTTCTGAAATGGGCAAACAAAAATTAAGTCAATTTATTGAAACTATTGTGTGAATCATTTGTGTCATTTAAATAGGTTTACAACTGTAAAAGACCACTAGATATTAAAATTTGAGATCCGAGTTCCCCCTTGCTTCCCCTGCAAGCGCAGTCGCGATGCTCTTTTGCACTATGCATGCATTCACTCTCATCTCTTTGTCATACTCATTCTAAATCAAAGCTACTTCTAAAACATTTAACTTCAGACAGCTTTCTTCAACTTACAACTCCCAATTTACACCGCTGTAAATTGAATTGAAGTAAGTTTCAAGTAAAGTGTCCAATTCAAGTTTTTTAACAAGTAACCAAATTCACAGAAATCTGGTTACTTGGAAGACGATCCGCGACGCGACTTATTTAAAAGTATAACTAAAGTAAGCTTCAAGTAGTGTGTCTAAATATGTAATTTAACAAGTAACCAAATTCAAAGAAATCTGGTTACTTGGAAGACGATCCACGACGCGACTGAAGTGAAAATTATAACTACTCTAAAAATAATACAAACTCCATCACGCTCATCTGCTTGCTACTAATAGCTGTGTGCGCATCGCTAGCATGGAACCTCCCAAGAACCTCCTACTATTCCCCTACGTGACACCCTATTCATGAAACTCTTTCCGGTGGTCAGAGTTTCTACAAGTATATTTCTATTTATTAAAAATGACATTGATTAAGTTTTCTATCTACTATATCAAATAATGAGTTTTCTTGTGTAACTTATCTTGAATAGGCGTTCATCGTAGAAGATTCTCCATAGCGTCAGATGTACGTGGGCTCCATGGTAAGTCATGCTCATTGAACCTAACTCCATGTGAAGAAACCATCCGGGGTCATCATAGCTTCAGGGTGTTGATAGAGACTCAAGCTGGAAAATGAAAAAAGAAAAGTATGATTATAGTGAAAAACAGTCTACTTAAAAAATCAGTAATCGTCAGTGTCCAACAGTAGAAGATAGTCCTCCACATCAGTACTACCGGCTCCTTGGTCAATCAAGGTGCATGAACCTCACTCCTTCTGAAATGGGCAAACAAAAATTAAGTCAATTTATTGAAACTATTGTGTGAATCATTTGTGTCATTTAAATAGGTTTACAACTGTAAAAGACCACTAGATATTAAATTTTGAGATCCGAGTTCCCCCTTGCTTCCCCTGCAAGCGCAGTCGCGATGCTCTTTTGCACTATGCATGCATTCACTCTCATCTCTTTGTCATACTCATTCTAAATCAAAGCTACTTCTAAAACATTTAACTTCAGACAGCTTTCTTCAACTTACAACTCCCAATTTACACCGCTGTAAATTGAATTTAAGTAAGTTTCAAGTAAAGTGTCCAATTCAAGTTTTTTAACAAGTAACCAAATTCACAGAAATCTGGTTACTTGGAAGACGATCCGCGACGCGACTGATTTAAAAGTATAACTAAAGTAAGCTTCAAGTAGTGTGTCTAAATATGTAATTTAACAAGTAACCAAATTCAAAGAAATCTGGTTACTTGGAAGACGATCCACGACGCGACTGAAGTGAAAATTATAACTACTCTAAAAATAATACAAACTCCATCACGCTCATCTGCTTGCTACTAATAGCTGTGTGCGCATCGCTAGCATGGAACCTCCCAAGAACCTCCTACTATTCCCCTACGTGACACCCTATTCATGAAACTCTTTCCGGTGGTCAGAGTTTCTACAAGTATATTTCTATTTATTAAAAATGACATTGATTAAGTTTTCTATCTACTATATCAAATAATGAGTTTTCTTGTGTAACTTATCTTGAATAGGCGTTCATCGTAGAAGATTCTCCATAGCGTCAGATGTACGTGGCCTCCATGGTAAGTCATGCTCATTGAACCTAACTCCATGTGAAGAAACCATCCGGGGTCATCATAGCTTCAGGGTGTTGATAGAGACTCAAGCTGGAAAATGAAAAAAGAAAAGTATGATTATAGTGAAAAACAGTCTACTTAAAAATCAGTAATCGTCAGTGTCCAACAGTAGAAGATAGTCCTCCACATCAGTACTACCGGCTCCTTGGTCAATCAAGGTACATGAACCTCACTCCTTCTGAAATGGGCAAACAAAAATTAAGTCAATTTATTGAAACTATTGTGTGAATCATTTGTGTCATTTAAATAGGTTTACAACTGTAAAAGACCACTAGATATTAAAATTTGAGATCCGAGTTCCCCCTTGCTTCCCCTGCAAGCGCAGTCGCGATGCTCTTTTGCACTATGCATGCATTCACTCTCATCTCTTTGTCATACTCATTCTAAATCAAAGCTACTTCTAAAACATTTAACTTCAGACAGCTTTCTTCAACTTACAACTCCCAATTTACACCGCTGTAAATTGAATTGAAGTAAGTTTCAAGTAAAGTGTCCAATTCAAGTTTTTTAACAAGTAACCAAATTCACAGAAATCTGGTTACTTGGAAGACGATCCGCGACGCGACTTATTTAAAAGTATAACTAAAGTAAGCTTCAAGTAGTGTGTCTAAATATGTAATTTAACAAGTAACCAAATTCAAAGAAATCTGGTTACTTGGAAGACGATCCACGACGCGACTGAAGTGAAAATTATAACTACTCTAAAAATAATACAAACTCCATCACGCTCATCTGCTTGCTACTAATAGCTGTGTGCGCATCGCTAGCATGGAACCTCCCAAGAACCTCCTACTATTCCCCTACGTGACACCCTATTCATGAAACTCTTTCCGGTGGTCAGAGTTTCTACAAGTATATTTCTATTTATTAAAAATGACATTGATTAAGTTTTCTATCTACTATATCAAATAATGAGTTTTCTTGTGTAACTTATCTTGAATAGGCGTTCATCGTAGAAGATTCTCCATAGCGTCAGATGTACGTGGGCTCCATGGTAAGTCATGCTCATTGAACCTAACTCCATGTGAAGAAACCATCCGGGGTCATCATAGCTTCAGGGTGTTGATAGAGACTCAAGCTGGAAAATGAAAAAAGAAAAGTATGATTATAGTGAAAAACAGTCTACTTAAAAAATCAGTAATCGTCAGTGTCCAACAGTAGAAGATAGTCCTCCACATCAGTACTACCGGCTCCTTGGTCAATCAAGGTGCATGAACCTCACTCCTTCTGAAATGGGCAAACAAAAATTAAGTCAATTTATTGAAACTATTGTGTGAATCATTTGTGTCATTTAAATAGGTTTACAACTGTAAAAGACCACTAGATATTAAATTTTGAGATCCGAGTTCCCCCTTGCTTCCCCTGCAAGCGCAGTCGCGATGCTCTTTTGCACTATGCATGCATTCACTCTCATCTCTTTGTCATACTCATTCTAAATCAAAGCTACTTCTAAAACATTTAACTTCAGACAGCTTTCTTCAACTTACAACTCCCAATTTACACCGCTGTAAATTGAATTTAAGTAAGTTTCAAGTAAAGTGTCCAATTCAAGTTTTTTAACAAGTAACCAAATTCACAGAAATCTGGTTACTTGGAAGACGATCCGCGACGCGACTGATTTAAAAGTATAACTAAAGTAAGCTTCAAGTAGTGTGTCTAAATATGTAATTTAACAAGTAACCAAATTCAAAGAAATCTGGTTACTTGGAAGACGATCCACGACGCGACTGAAGTGAAAATTATAACTACTCTAAAAATAATACAAACTCCATCACGCTCATCTGCTTGCTACTAATAGCTGTGTGCGCATCGCTAGCATGGAACCTCCCAAGAACCTCCTACTATTCCCCTACGTGACACCCTATTCATGAAACTCTTTCCGGTGGTCAGAGTTTCTACAAGTATATTTCTATTTATTAAAAATGACATTGATTAAGTTTTCTATCTACTATATCAAACAATGAGTTTTCTTGTGTAACTTATCTTGAAAAGGCGTTCATCGTAGAAGATTCTCCATAGCGTCAGATGTACCTGGCCTCCATGGTAAGTCATGCTCATTGAACCTAACTCCATGTGAAGAAACCATCCGGGGTCATCATAGCTTCAGGGTGTTGATAGAGACTCAAGCTGGAAAATGAAAAAAAGAAAAGTATGATTATAGTGAAAAACAGTCTACTTAAAAAATCAGTAATCGTCAGTGTCCAACAGTAGAAGATAGTCCTCCACATCAGTACTACCGGCTCCTTGGTCAATCAAGGTGCATGAACCTCACTCCTTCTGAAATGGGCAAACAAAAATTAAGTCAATTTATTGAAACTATTGTGTGAATCATTTGTGTCATTTAAATAGGTTTACAACTGTAAAAGACCACTAGATATTAAATTTTGAGATCCGAGTTCCCCCTTGCTTCCCCTGCAAGCGCAGTCGCGATGCTCTTTTGCACTATGCATGCATTCACTCTCATCTCTTTGTCATACTCATTCTAAATCAAAGCTACTTCTAAAACATTTAACTTCAGACAGCTTTCTTCAACTTACAACTCCCAATTTACACCGCTGTAAATTGAATTTAAGTAAGTTTCAAGTAAAGTGTCCAATTCAAGTTTTTTAACAAGTAACCAAATTCACAGAAATCTGGTTACTTGGAAGACGATCCGCGACGCGACTGATTTAAAAGTATAACTAAAGTAAGCTTAAAGTAGTGTGTCTAAATATGTAATTTAACAAGTAACCAAATTCAATAAAATCTGGTTACTTGGAAGACGATCCACGACGCGACTGAAGTGAAAATTATAACTAATCTAAAAATAATACAAACTCCATCACGCTCATCTGCTTGCTACTAATAGCTGTGTGCGCATCGCTAGCATGGAACGTGCCAAGAACCTCCTACTATTCCCCTACGTGACACCCTATTCATGAAACTCTTTCCGGTGGTCAGAGTTTCTACAAGTATATTTCTATTTATTAAAAATGACATTGATTAAGTTTTCTATCTACTATATCAAATAATGAGTTTTCTTGTGTAACTTATCTTGAAAAGGCGTTCATCGTAGAAGATTCTCCATAGCGTCAGATGTACCTGGCCTCCATGGTAAGTCATGCTCATTGAACCTAACTCCATGTGAAGAAACCATCCGGGGTCATCATAGCTTCAGGGTGTTGATAGAGACTCAAGCTGGAAAATGAACAAAGAAAAGTATGATTATAGTGAAAAAAAGTCTACTTAAAAAATCAGTAATCGTCAGTGTCCAACAGTAGAAGAAAGTCCTCCACATCAGTACTACCGGCTCCTTGGTCAATCAAGGTGCATGAACCTCACTCCTTCTGAAATGGGCAAACAAAAATTAAGTCAATTTATTGAAACTATTGTGTGAATCATTTGTGTCATTTAAATAGGTTTACAACTGTAAAAGACCACTAGATATTAAAATTTGAGATCCGAGTTCCCCCTTGCTTCCCCTGCAAGCGCAGTCGCGATGCTCTTTTGCACTATGCATGCATTCACTCTCATCTCTTTGTCATACTCATTCTAAATCAAAGCTACTTCTAAAACATTTAACTTCAGACAGCTTTCTTCAACTTACAACTCCCAATTTACACCGCTGTAAATTGAATTTAAGTAAGTTTCAAGTAAAGTGTCCAATTCAAGTTTTTTAACAAGTAACCAAATTCACAGAAATCTGGTTACTTGGAAGACGATCCGCGACGCGACTGATTTAAAAGTATAACTAAAGTAAGCTTCAAGTAGTGTGTCTAAATATGTAATTTAACAAGTAACCAAATTCAAAGAAATCTGGTTACTTGGAAGACGATCCACGACGCGACTGAAGTGAAAATTATAACTACTCTAAAAATAATACAAACTCCATCGCGCTCATCTGCTTGCTACTAATAGCTGTGTGCGCATCGCTAGCATGGAACCTCCCAAGAACCTCCTACTATTCCCCTACGTGACACCCTATTCATGAAACTCTTTCCGGTGGTCAGAGTTTCTACAAGTATATTTCTATTTATTAAAAATGACATTGATTAAGTTTTCTATCTACTATATCAAATAATGAGTTTTCTTGTGTAACTTATCTTGAATAGGCGTTCATCGTAGAAGATTCTCCATAGCGTCAGATGTACGTGGGCTCCATGGTAAGTCATGCTCATTGAACCTAACTCCATGTGAAGAAACCATCCGGGGTCATCATAGCTTCAGGGTGTTGATAGAGACTCAAGCTGGAAAATGAAAAAAGAAAAGTATGATTATAGTGAAAAACAGTCTACTTAAAAAATCAGTAATCGTCAGTGTCCAACAGTAGAAGAAAGTCCTCCACATCAGTACTACCGGCTCCTTGGTCAATCAAGGTGCATGAACCTCACTCCTTCTGAAATGGGCAAACAAAAATTAAGTCAATTTATTGAAACTATTGTGTGAATCATTTGTGTCATTTAAATAGGTTTACAACTGTAAAAGACCACTAGATATTAAAATTTGAGATCCGAGTTCCCCCTTGCTTCCCCTGCAAGCGCAGTCGCGATGCTCTTTTGCACTATGCATGCATTCACTCTCATCTCTTTGTCATACTCATTCTAAATCAAAGCTACTTCTAAAACATTTAACTTCAGACAGCTTTCTTCAACTTACAACTCCCAATTTACACCGCTGTAAATTGAATTGAAGTAAGTTTCAAGTAAAGTGTCCAATTCAAGTTTTTTAACAAGTAACCAAATTCACAGAAATCTGGTTACTTGGAAGACGATCCGCGACGCGACTGATTTAAAAGTATAACTAAAGTAAGCTTCAAGTAGTGTGTCTAAATATGTAATTTAACAAGTAACCAAATTCAAAGAAATCTGGTTACTTGGAAGACGATCCACGACGCGACTGAAGTGAAAATTATAACTACTCTAAAAATAATACAAACTCCATCACGCTCATCTGCTTGCTACTAATAGCTGTGTGCGCATCGCTAGCATGGAACCTCCCAAGAACCTCCTACTATTCCCCTACGTGACACCCTATTCATGAAACTCTTTCCGGTGGTCAGAGTTTCTACAAGTATATTTCTATTTATTAAAAATGACATTGATTAAGTTTTCTATCTACTATATCAAATAATGAGTTTTCTTGTGTAACTTATCTTGAATAGGCGTTCATCGTAGAAGATTCTCCATAGCGTCAGATGTACGTGGCCTCCATGTAAGTCATGCTCATTGAACCTAACTCCATGTGAAGAAACCATCCGGGGTCATCATAGCTTCAGGGTGTTGATAGAGACTCAAGCTGGAAAATGAAAAAAGAAAAGTATGATTATAGTGAAAAACAGTCTACTTAAAAAATCAGTAATCGTCAGTGTCCAACAGTAGAAGATAGTCCTCCACATCAGTACTACCGGCTCCTTGGTCAATCAAGGTGCATGAACCTCACTCCTTCTGAAATGGGCAAACAAAAATTAAGTCAATTTATTGAAACTATTGTGTGAATCATTTGTGTCATTTAAATAGGTTTACAACTGTAAAAGACCACTAGATATTAAAATTTGAGATCCGAGTTCCCCCTTGCTTCCTCTGCAAGCGCAGTCGGCTGCTGCAAGCGCAGTCGCGATGCTCTTTTGCACTATGCATGCATTCACTCTCATCTCTTTGTCATACTCATTCTAAATCAAAGCTACTTCTAAAACATTTAACTTCAGACAGCTTTCTTCAACTTACAACTCCCAATTTACACCGCTGTAAATTGAATTTAAGTAAGTTTCAAGTAAAGTGTCCAATTCAAGTTTTTTAACAAGTAACCAAATTCACAGAAATCTGGTTACTTGGAAGACGATCCGCGACGCGACTGATTTAAAAGTATAACTAAAGTAAGCTTCAAGTAGTGTGTCTAAATATGTAATTTAACAAGTAACCAAATTCAAAGAAATCTGGTTACTTGGAAGACGATCCACGACGCGACTGAAGTGAAAATTATAACTACTCTAAAAATAATACAAACTCCATCACGCTCATCTGCTTGCTACTAATAGCTGTGAGCGCATCGCTAGCATGGAACCTCCCAAGAACCTCCTACTATTCCCCTACGTGACACCCTATTCATGAAACTCTTTCCGGTGGTCAGAGTTTCTACAAGTATATTTCTATTTATTAAAAATGACATTGATTAAGTTTTCTATCTACTATATCAAATAATGAGTTTTCTTGTGTAACTTATCTTGAATAGGCGTTCATCGTAGAAGATTCTCCATAGCGTCAGATGTACGTGGCCTCCATGTAAGTCATGCTCATTGAACCTAACTCCATGTGAAGAAACCATCCGGGGTCATCATAGCCTCAGGGTGTTGATAGAGACTCAAGCTGGAAAATGAAAAAAGAAAAGTATGATTATAGTGAAAAACAGTCTACTTAAAAAATCAGTAATCGTCAGTGTCCAACAGTAGAAGATAGTCCTCCACATCAGTACTACCGGCTCCTTGGTCAATCAAGGTGCATGAACCTCACTCCTTCTGAAATGGGCAAACAAAAATTAAGTCAATTTATTGAAACTATTGTGTGAATCATTTGTGTCATTTAAATAGGTTTACAACTGTAAAAGACCACGAGATATTAAAATTTGAGATCCCAGTTCCCCCTTGCTTCCCCTGCAAGCGCAGTCGCGATGCTCTTTTGCACTATGCATGCATTCACTCTCATCTCTTTGTCATACTCATTCTAAATCAAAGCTACTTCTAAAACATTTAACTTCAGACAGCTTTCTTCAACTTACAACTCCCAATTTACACCGCTGTAAATTGAATTTAAGTAAGTTTCAAGTAAAGTGTCCAATTCAAGTTTTTTAACAAGTAACCAAATTCACAGAAATCTGGTTACTTGGAAGACGATCCGCGACGCGACTGATTTAAAAGTATAACTAAAGTAAGCTTCAAGTAGTGTGTCTAAATATGTAATTTAACAAGTAACCAAATTCAAAGAAATCTGGTTACTTGGAAGACGATCCGCGACGCGACTGATTCAAAAGTATAACTAAAGTAAGCTTCAAGTAGTGTGTCTAAATATGTAATTTAACAAGTAACCAAATTCAAAGAAATCTGGTTACTTGGAAGACGATCCACGACGCGACTGAAGTGAAAATTATAACTACTCTAAAAATAATACAAACTCCATCACGCTCATCTGCTTGCTACTAATAGCTGTGTGCGCATCGCTAGCATGGAACCTCCCAAGAACCTCCTACTATTCCCCTACGTGACACCCTATTCATGAAACTCTTTCCGGTGGTCAGAGTTTCTACAAGTATATTTCTATTTATTAAAAATGACATTGATTAAGTTTTCTATCTACTATATCAAATAATGAGTTTTCTTGTGTAACTTATCTTGAATAGGCGTTCATCGTAGAAGATTCTCCATAGCGTCAGATGTACGTGGGCTCCATGGTAAGTCATGCTCATTGAACCTAACTCCATGTGAAGAAACCATCCGGGGTCATCATAGCTTCAGGGTGTTGATAGAGACTCAAGCTGGAAAATGAAAAAAGAAAAGTATGATTATAGTGAAAAACAGTCTACTTAAAAAATCAGTAATCGTCAGTGTCCAACAGTAGAAGATAGTCCTCCACATCAGTACTACCGGCTCCTTGGTCAATCAAGGTGCATGAACCTCACTCCTTCTGAAATGGGCAAACAAAAATTAAGTCAATTTATTGAAACTATTGTGTGAATCATTTGTGTCATTTAAATAGGTTTACAACTGTAAAAGACCACTAGATATTAAATTTTGAGATCCGAGTTCCCCCTTGCTTCCCCTGCAAGCGCAGTCGCGATGCTCTTTTGCACTATGCATGCATTCACTCTCATCTCTTTGTCATACTCATTCTAAATCAAAGCTACTTCTAAAACATTTAACTTCAGACAGCTTTCTTCAACTTACAACTCCCAATTTACACCGCTGTAAATTGAATTGAAGTAAGTTTCAAGTAAAGTGTCCAATTCAAGTTTTTTAACAAGTAACCAAATTCACAGAAATCTGGTTACTTGGAAGACGATCCGCGACGCGACTGATTTAAAAGTATAACTAAAGTAAGCTTCAAGTAGTGTGTCTAAATATGTAATTTAACAAGTAACCAAATTCAAAGAAATCTGGTTACTTGGAAGACGATCCACGACGCGACTGAAGTGAAAATTATAACTACTCTAAAAATAATACAAACTCCATCACGCTCATCTGCTTGCTACTAATAGCTGTGTGCGCATCGCTAGCATGGAACCTCCCAAGAACCTCCTACTATTCCCCTACGTGACACCCTATTCATGAAACTCTTTCCGGTGGTCAGAGTTTCTACAAGTATATTTCTATTTATTAAAAATGACATTGATTAAGTTTTCTATCTACTATATCAAATAATGAGTTTTCTTGTGTAACTTATCTTGAATAGGCGTTCATCGTAGAAGATTCTCCATAGCGTCAGATGTACGTGGGCTCCATGGTAAGTCATGCTCATTGAACCTAACTCCATGTGAAGAAACCATCCGGGGTCATCATAGCTTCAGGGTGTTGATAGAGACTCAAGCTGGAAAATGAAAAAAGAAAAGTATGATTATAGTGAAAAACAGTCTACTTAAAAAATCAGTAATCGTCAGTGTCCAACAGTAGAAGATAGTCCTCCACATCAGTACTACCGGCTCCTTGGTCAATCAAGGTGCATGAACCTCACTCCTTCTGAAATGGGCAAACAAAAATTAAGTCAATTTATTGAAACTATTGTGTGAATCATTTGTGTCATTTAAATAGGTTTACAACTGTAAAAGACCACTAGATATTAAAATTTGAGATCCGAGTTCCCCCTTGCTTCCCCTGCAAGCGCAGTCGGCTGCTGCAAGCGCAGTCGCGATGCTCTTTTGCACTATGCATGCATTCACTCTCATCTCTTTGTCATACTCATTCTAAATCAAAGCTACTTCTAAAACATTTAACTTCAGACAGCTTTCTTCAACTTACAACTCCCAATTTACACCGCTGTAAATTGAATTGAAGTAAGTTTCAAGTAAAGTGTCCAATTCAAGTTTTTTAACAAGTAACCAAATTCACAGAAATCTGGTTACTTGGAAGACGATCCGCGACGCGACTGATTTAAAAGTATAACTAAAGTAAGCTTCAAGTAGTGTGTCTAAATATGTAATTTAACAAGTAACCAAATTCAAAGAAATCTGGTTACTTGGAAGACGATCCACGACGCGACTGAAGTGAAAATTATAACTACTCTAAAAATAATACAAACTCCATCACGCTCATCTGCTTGCTACTAATAGCTGTGAGCGCATCGCTAGCATGGAACCTCCCAAGAACCTCCTACTATTCCCCTACGTGACACCCTATTCATGAAACTCTTTCCGGTGGTCAGAGTTTCTACAAGTATATTTCTATTTATTAAAAATGACATTGATTAAGTTTTCTATCTACTATATCAAATAATGAGTTTTCTTGTGTAACTTATCTTGAATAGGCGTTCATCGTAGAAGATTCTCCATAGCGTCAGATGTACGTGGCCTCCATGTAAGTCATGCTCATTGAACCTAACTCCATGTGAAGAAACCATCCGGGGTCATCATAGCCTCAGGGTGTTGATAGAGACTCAAGCTGGAAAATGAAAAAAGAAAAGTATGATTATAGTGAAAAACAGTCTACTTAAAAAATCAGTAATCGTCAGTGTCCAACAGTAGAAGATAGTCCTCCACATCAGTACTACCGGCTCCTTGGTCAATCAAGGTGCATGAACCTCACTCCTTCTGAAATGGGCAAACAAAAATTAAGTCAATTTATTGAAACTATTGTGTGAATCATTTGTGTCATTTAAATAGGTTTACAACTGTAAAAGACCACGAGATATTAAAATTTGAGATCCCAGTTCCCCCTTGCTTCCCCTGCAAGCGCAGTCGCGATGCTCTTTTGCACTATGCATGCATTCACTCTCATCTCTTTGTCATACTCATTCTAAATCAAAGCTACTTCTAAAACATTTAACTTCAGACAGCTTTCTTCAACTTACAACTCCCAATTTACACCGCTGTAAATTGAATTTAAGTAAGTTTCAAGTAAAGTGTCCAATTCAAGTTTTTTAACAAGTAACCAAATTCACAGAAATCTGGTTACTTGGAAGACGATCCGCGACGCGACTGATTTAAAAGTATAACTAAAGTAAGCTTCAAGTAGTGTGTCTAAATATGTAATTTAACAAGTAACCAAATTCAAAGAAATCTGGTTACTTGGAAGACGATCCGCGACGCGACTGATTCAAAAGTATAACTAAAGTAAGCTTCAAGTAGTGCGTCTAAATATGTAATTTAACAAGTAACCAAATTCAAAGAAATCTGGTTACTTGGAAGACAATCCACGACGCGACTGAAGTGAAAATTATAACTACTCTAAAAATAATACAAACTCCATCACGCTCATCTGCTTGCTACTTATAGCTGTGTGCGCATCGCTAGCATGGAACCTCCCAAGAACCTCCTACTATTCCCCTACGTGACACCCTATTCATGAAACTCTTTCCGGTGGTCAGAGTTTCTACAAGTATATTTCTATTTATTAAAAATGACATTGATTAAGTTTTCTATCTACTATATCAAACAATGAGTTTTCTTGTGTAACTTATCTTGAATAGGCGTTCATCGTAGAAGATTCTCCATAGCGTCAGATGTACGTGGGCTCCATGGTAAGTCATGCTCATTGAACCTAACTCCATGTGAAGAAACCATCCGGGGTCATCATAGCTTCAGGGTGTTGATAGAGACTCAAGCTGGAAAATGAAAAAAGAAAAGTATGATTATAGTGAAAAACAGTCTACTTAAAAAATCAGTAATCGTCAGTGTCCAACAGTAGAAGATAGTCCTCCACATCAGTACTACCGGCTCCTTGGTCAATCAAGGTGCATGAACCTCACTCCTTCTGAAATGGGCAAACAAAAATTAAGTCAATTTATTGAAACTATTGTGTGAATCATTTGTGTCATTTAAATAGATTTACAACTGTAAAAGACCACTAGATATTAAAATTTGAGATCCGAGTTCCCCCTTGCTTCCCCTGGAACCTTTGGCTGCTGCAAGAGCAGTCGCGATGCTCTTTTGCACTATGCATGCATTCACTCTCATCTCTTTGTCATACTCATTCTAAATCAAAGCTACTTCTAAAACATTTAACTTCAGACAGCTTTCTTCAACTTACAACTCCCAATTTACACCGCTGTAAATTGAATTTAAGTAAGTTTCAAGTAGAGTGTCCAATTCAAGTTTTTTAACAAGTAACCAAATTCACAGAAATCTGGTTACTTGGAAGACGATCCGCGACGCGACTGATTTAAAAGTATAACTAAAGTAAGCTTCAAGTAGTGTGTCTAAATATGTAATTTAACAAGTAACCAAATTCAATAAAATCTGGTTACTTGGAAGACGATCCACGACGCGACTGAAGTGAAAATTATAACTAATCTAAAAATAATACAAACTCCATCACGCTCATCTGCTTGCTACTAATAGCTGTGTGCGCATCGCTAGCATGGAACCTCCCAAGAACCTCCTACTATTCCCCTACGTGACACCCTATTCATGAAACTCTTTCCGGTGGTCAGAGTTTCTACAAGTATATTTCTATTTATTAAAAATGACATTGATTAAGTTTTCTATCTACTATATCAAACAATGAGTTTTCTTGTGTAACTTATCTTGAATAGGCGTTCATCGTAGAAGATTCTCCATAGCGTCAGATGTACGTGGCCTCCATGGTAAGTCATGCTCATTGAACCTAACTCCATGTGAAGAAACCATCCGGGGTCATAGTAGCTTCAGGGTGTTGATAGAGACTCAAGCTGGAAAATGAAAAAAAGAAAAGTATGATTATAGTGAAAAACAGTCTACTTAAAAAATCAGTAATCGTCAGTGTCCAACAGTAGAAGATAGTCCTCCACATCAGTACTACCGGCTCCTTGGTCAATCAAGGTGCATGAACCTCACTCCTTCTGAAATGGGCAAACAAAAATTAAGTCAATTTATTGAAACTATTGTGTGAATCATTTGTGTCATTTAAATAGGTTTACAACTGTAAAAGACCACGAGATATTAAAATTTGAGATCCCAGTTCCCCCTTGCTTCCCCTGCAAGCGCAGTCGCGATGCTCTTTTGCACTATGCATGCATTCACTCTCATCTCTTTGTCATACTCATTCTAAATCAAAGCTACTTCTAAAACATTTAACTTCAGACAGCTTTCTTCAACTTACAACTCCCAATTTACACCGCTGTAAATTGAATTTAAGTAAGTTTCAAGTAAAGTGTCCAATTCAAGTTTTTTAACAAGTAACCAAATTCACAGAAATCTGGTTACTTGGAAGACGATCCGCGACGCGACTGATTTAAAAGTATAACTAAAGTAAGCTTCAAGTAGTGTGTCTAAATATGTAATTTAACAAGTAACCAAATTCAAAGAAATCTGGTTACTTGGAAGACGATCCGCGACGCGACTGATTCAAAAGTATAACTAAAGTAAGCTTCAAGTAGTGTGTCTAAATATGTAATTTAACAAGTAACCAAATTCAAAGAAATCTGGTTACTTGGAAGACGATCCACGACGCGACTGAAGTGAAAATTATAACTACTCTAAAAATAATACAAACTCCATCACGCTCATCTGCTTGCTACTTATAGCTGTGTGCGCATCGCTAGCATGGAACCTCCCAAGAACCTCCTACTATTCCCCTACGTGACACCCTATTCATGAAACTCTTTCCGGTGGTCAGAGTTTCTACAAGTATATTTCTATTTATTAAAAATGACATTGATTAAGTTTTCTATCTACTATATCAAACAATGAGTTTTCTTGTGTAACTTATCTTGAATAGGCGTTCATCGTAGAAGATTCTCCATAGCGTCAGATGTACGTGGGCTCCATGGTAAGTCATGCTCATTGAACCTAACTCCATGTGAAGAAACCATCCGGGGTCATCATAGCTTCAGGGTGTTGATAGAGACTCAAGCTGGAAAATGAAAAAAGAAAAGTATGATTATAGTGAAAAACAGTCTACTTAAAAAATCAGTAATCGTCAGTGTCCAACAGTAGAAGATAGTCCTCCACATCAGTACTACCGGCTCCTTGGTCAATCAAGGTGCATGAACCTCACTCCTTCTGAAATGGGCAAACAAAAATTAAGTCAATTTATTGAAACTATTGTGTGAATCATTTGTGTCATTTAGATAGATTTACAACTGTAAAAGACCACTAGATATTAAAATTTGAGATCCGAGTTCCCCCTTGCTTCCCCTGGAACCTTTGGCTGCTGCAAGAGCAGTCGCGATGCTCTTTTGCACTATGCATGCATTCACTCTCATCTCTTTGTCATACTCATTCTAAATCAAAGCTACTTCTAAAACATTTAACTTCAGACAGCTTTCTTCAACTTACAACTCCCAATTTACACCGCTGTAAATTGAATTTAAGTAAGTTTCAAGTAAAGTGTCCAATTCAAGTTTTTTAACAAGTAACCAAATTCACAGAAATCTGGTTACTTGGAAGACGATCCGCGACGCGACTGATTTAAAAGTATAACTAAAGTAAGCTTCAAGTAGTGTGTCTAAATATGTAATTTAACAAGTAACCAAATTCAATAAAATCTGGTTACTTGGAAGACGATCCACGACGCAACTGAAGTGAAAATTATAACTAATCTAAAAATAATACAAACTCCATCACGCTCATCTGCTTGCTACTAATAGCTGTGTGCGCATCGCTAGCATGGAACCTCCCAAGAACCTCCTACTATTCCCCTACGTGACACCCTATTCATGAAACTCTTTCCGGTGGTCAGAGTTTCTACAAGTATATTTCTATTTATTAAAAATGACATTGATTAAGTTTTCTATCTACTATATCAAACAATGAGTTTTCTTGTGTAACTTATCTTGAATAGGCGTTCATCGTAGAAGATTCTCCATAGCGTCAGATGTACGTGGCCTCCATGGTAAGTCATGCTCATTGAACCTAACTCCATGTGAAGAAACCATCCGGGGTCATAGTAGCTTCAGGGTGTTGATAGAGACTCAAGCTGGAAAATGAAAAAAAGAAAAGTATGATTATAGTGAAAAACAGTCTACTTAAAAAATCAGTAATCGTCAGTGTCCAACAGTAGAAGATAGTCCTCCACATCAGTACTACCGGCTCCTTGGTCAATCAAGGTGCATGAACCTCACTCCTTCTGAAATGGGCAAACAAAAATTAAGTCAATTTATTGAAACTATTGTGTGAATCATTTGTGTCATTTAAATAGATTTACAACTGTAAAAGACCACTAGATATTAAAATTTGAGATCCGAGTTCCCCCTTGCTTCCCCTGGAACCTTTGGCTGCTGCAAGCGCAGTCGCGATGCTCTTTTGCACTATGCATGCATTCACTCTCATCTCTTTGTCATACTCATTCTAAATCAAAGCTACTTCTAAAACATTTAACTTCAGACAGCTTTCTTCAACTTACAACTCCCAATTTACACCGCTGTAAATTGAATTTAAGTAAGTTTCAAGTAAAGTGTCCAATTCAAGTTTTTTAACAAGTAACCAAATTCACAGAAATCTGGTTACTTGGAAGACGATCCGCGACGCGACTGATTTAAAAGTATAACTAAAGTAAGCTTCAAGTAGTGTGTCTAAATATGTAATTTAACAAGTAACCAAATTCAAAGAAATCTGGTTACTTGGAAGACGATCCGCGACGCGACTGATTCAAAAGTATAACTAAAGTAAGCTTCAAGTAGTGCGTCTAAATATGTAATTTAACAAGTAACCAAATTCAAAGAAATCTGGTTACTTGGAAGACGATCCACGACGCGACTGAAGTGAAAATTATAACTACTCTAAAAATAATACAAACTCCATCACGCTCATCTGCTTGCTACTTATAGCTGTGTGCGCATCGCTAGCATGGAACCTCCCAAGAACCTCCTACTATTCCCCTACGTGACACCCTATTCATGAAACTCTTTCCGGTGGTCAGAGTTTCTACAAGTATATTTCTATTTATTAAAAATGACATTGATTAAGTTTTCTATCTACTATATCAAACAATGAGTTTTCTTGTGTAACTTATCTTGAATAGGCGTTCATCGTAGAAGATTCTCCATAGCGTCAGATGTACGTGGGCTCCATGGTAAGTCATGCTCATTGAACCTAACTCCATGTGAAGAAACCATCCGGGGTCATCATAGCTTCAGGGTGTTGATAGAGACTCAAGCTGGAAAATGAAAAAAGAAAAGTATGATTATAGTGAAAAACAGTCTACTTAAAAAATCAGTAATCGTCAGTGTCCAACAGTAGAAGATAGTCCTCCACATCAGTACTACCGGCTCCTTGGTCAATCAAGGTGCATGAACCTCACTCCTTCTGAAATGGGCAAACAAAAATTAAGTCAATTTATTGAAACTATTGTGTGAATCATTTGTGTCATTTAAATAGATTTACAACTGTAAAAGACCACTAGATATTAAAATTTGAGATCCGAGTTCCCCCTTGCTTCCCCTGGAACCTTTGGCTGCTGCAAGAGCAGTCGCGATGCTCTTTTGCACTATGCATGCATTCACTCTCATCTCTTTGTCATACTCATTCTAAATCAAAGCTACTTCTAAAACATTTAACTTCAGACAGCTTTCTTCAACTTACAACTCCCAATTTACACCGCTGTAAATTGAATTTAAGTAAGTTTCAAGTAGAGTGTCCAATTCAAGTTTTTTAACAAGTAACCAAATTCACAGAAATCTGGTTACTTGGAAGACGATCCGCGACGCGACTGATTTAAAAGTATAACTAAAGTAAGCTTCAAGTAGTGTGTCTAAATATGTAATTTAACAAGTAACCAAATTCAATAAAATCTGGTTACTTGGAAGACGATCCACGACGCGACTGAAGTGAAAATTATAACTAATCTAAAAATAATACAAACTCCATCACGCTCATCTGCTTGCTACTAATAGCTGTGTGCGCATCGCTAGCATGGAACCTCCCAAGAACCTCCTACTATTCCCCTACGTGACACCCTATTCATGAAACTCTTTCCGGTGGTCAGAGTTTCTACAAGTATATTTCTATTTATTAAAAATGACATTGATTAAGTTTTCTATCTACTATATCAAACAATGAGTTTTCTTGTGTAACTTATCTTGAATAGGCGTTCATCGTAGAAGATTCTCCATAGCGTCAGATGTACGTGGCCTCCATGGTAAGTCATGCTCATTGAACCTAACTCCATGTGAAGAAACCATCCGGGGTCATAGTAGCTTCAGGGTGTTGATAGAGACTCAAGCTGGAAAATGAAAAAAAGAAAAGTATGATTATAGTGAAAAACAGTCTACTTAAAAAATCAGTAATCGTCAGTGTCCAACAGTAGAAGATAGTCCTCCACATCAGTACTACCGGCTCCTTGGTCAATCAAGGTGCATGAACCTCACTCCTTCTGAAATGGGCAAACAAAAATTAAGTCAATTTATTGAAACTATTGTGTGAATCATTTGTGTCATTTAAATAGGTTTACAACTGTAAAAGACCACGAGATATTAAAATTTGAGATCCCAGTTCCCCCTTGCTTCCCCTGCAAGCGCAGTCGCGATGCTCTTTTGCACTATGCATGCATTCACTCTCATCTCTTTGTCATACTCATTCTAAATCAAAGCTACTTCTAAAACATTTAACTTCAGACAGCTTTCTTCAACTTACAACTCCCAATTTACACCGCTGTAAATTGAATTGAAGTAAGTTTCAAGTAAAGTGTCCAATTCAAGTTTTTTAACAAGTAACCAAATTCACAGAAATCTGGTTACTTGGAAGACGATCCGCGACGCGACTGATTTAAAAGTATAACTAAAGTAAGCTTCAAGTAGTGTGTCTAAATATGTAATTTAACAAGTAACCAAATTCAAAGAAATCTGGTTACTTGGAAGACGATCCGCGACGCGACTGATTCAAAAGTATAACTAAAGTAAGCTTCAAGTAGTGTGTCTAAATATGTAATTTAACAAGTAACCAAATTCAAAGAAATCTGGTTACTTGGAAGACGATCCACGACGCGACTGAAGTGAAAATTATAACTACTCTAAAAATAATACAAACTCCATCACGCTCATCTGCTTGCTACTTATAGCTGTGTGTGCATCGCTAGCATGGAACCTCCCAAGAACCTCCTACTATTCCCCTACGTGACACCCTATTCATGAAACTCTTTCCGGTGGTCAGAGTTTCTACAAGTATATTTCTATTTATTAAAAATGACATTGATTAAGTTTTCTATCTACTATATCAAACAATGAGTTTTCTTGTGTAACTTATCTTGAATAGGCGTTCATCGTAGAAGATTCTCCATAGCGTCAGATGTACGTGGGCTCCATGGTAAGTCATGCTCATTGAACCTAACTCCATGTGAAGAAACCATCCGGGGTCATCATAGCTTCAGGGTGTTGATAGAGACTCAAGCTGGAAAATGAAAAAAGAAAAGTATGATTATAGTGAAAAACAGTCTACTTAAAAAATCAGTAATCGTCAGTGTCCAACAGTAGAAGATAGTCCTCCACATCAGTACTACCGGCTCCTTGGTCAATCAAGGTGCATGAACCTCACTCCTTCTGAAATGGGCAAACAAAAATTAAGTCAATTTATTGAAACTATTGTGTGAATCATTTGTGTCATTTAGATAGATTTACAACTGTAAAAGACCACTAGATATTAAAATTTGAGATCCGAGTTCCCCCTTGCTTCCCCTGGAACCTTTGGCTGCTGCAAGAGCAGTCGCGATGCTCTTTTGCACTATGCATGCATTCACTCTCATCTCTTTGTCATACTCATTCTAAATCAAAGCTACTTCTAAAACATTTAACTTCAGACAGCTTTCTTCAACTTACAACTCCCAATTTACACCGCTGTAAATTGAATTTAAGTAAGTTTCAAGTAAAGTGTCCAATTCAAGTTTTTTAACAAGTAACCAAATTCACAGAAATCTGGTTACTTGGAAGACGATCCGCGACGCGACTGATTTAAAAGTATAACTAAAGTAAGCTTCAAGTAGTGTGTCTAAATATGTAATTTAACAAGTAACCAAATTCAATAAAATCTGGTTACTTGGAAGACGATCCACGACGCAACTGAAGTGAAAATTATAACTAATCTAAAAATAATACAAACTCCATCACGCTCATCTGCTTGCTACTAATAGCTGTGTGCGCATCGCTAGCATGGAACCTCCCAAGAACCTCCTACTATTCCCCTACGTGACACCCTATTCATGAAACTCTTTCCGGTGGTCAGAGTTTCTACAAGTATATTTCTATTTATTAAAAATGACATTGATTAAGTTTTCTATCTACTATATCAAACAATGAGTTTTCTTGTGTAACTTATCTTGAATAGGCGTTCATCGTAGAAGATTCTCCATAGCGTCAGATGTACGTGGCCTCCATGGTAAGTCATGCTCATTGAACCTAACTCCATGTGAAGAAACCATCCGGGGTCATAGTAGCTTCAGGGTGTTGATAGAGACTCAAGCTGGAAAATGAAAAAAAGAAAAGTATGATTATAGTGAAAAACAGTCTACTTAAAAAATCAGTAATCGTCAGTGTCCAACAGTAGAAGATAGTCCTCCACATCAGTACTACCGGCTCCTTGGTCAATCAAGGTGCATGAACCTCACTCCTTCTGAAATGGGCAAACAAAAATTAAGTCAATTTATTGAAACTATTGTGTGAATCATTTGTGTCATTTAAATAGATTTACAACTGTAAAAGACCACTAGATATTAAAATTTGAGATCCGAGTTCCCCCTTGCTTCCCCTGGAACCTTTGGCTGCTGCAAGCGCAGTCGCGATGCTCTTTTGCACTATGCATGCATTCACTCTCATCTCTTTGTCATACTCATTCTAAATCAAAGCTACTTCTAAAACATTTAACTTCAGACAGCTTTCTTCAACTTACAACTCCCAATTTACACCGCTGTAAATTGAATTTAAGTAAGTTTCAAGTAAAGTGTCCAATTCAAGTTTTTTAACAAGTAACCAAATTCACAGAAATCTGGTTACTTGGAAGACGATCCGCGACGCGACTGATTTAAAAGTATAACTAAAGTAAGCTTCAAGTAGTGTGTCTAAATATGTAATTTAACAAGTAACCAAATTCAAAGAAATCTGGTTACTTGGAAGACGATCCGCGACGCGACTGATTCAAAAGTATAACTAAAGTAAGCTTCAAGTAGTGCGTCTAAATATGTAATTTAACAAGTAACCAAATTCAAAGAAATCTGGTTACTTGGAAGACGATCCACGACGCGACTGAAGTGAAAATTATAACTACTCTAAAAATAATACAAACTCCATCACGCTCATCTGCTTGCTACTTATAGCTGTGTGCGCATCGCTAGCATGGAACCTCCCAAGAACCTCCTACTATTCCCCTACGTGACACCCTATTCATGAAACTCTTTCCGGTGGTCAGAGTTTCTACAAGTATATTTCTATTTATTAAAAATGACATTGATTAAGTTTTCTATCTACTATATCAAACAATGAGTTTTCTTGTGTAACTTATCTTGAATAGGCGTTCATCGTAGAAGATTCTCCATAGCGTCAGATGTACGTGGGCTCCATGGTAAGTCATGCTCATTGAACCTAACTCCATGTGAAGAAACCATCCGGGGTCATCATAGCTTCAGGGTGTTGATAGAGACTCAAGCTGGAAAATGAAAAAAGAAAAGTATGATTATAGTGAAAAACAGTCTACTTAAAAAATCAGTAATCGTCAGTGTCCAACAGTAGAAGATAGTCCTCCACATCAGTACTACCGGCTCCTTGGTCAATCAAGGTGCATGAACCTCACTCCTTCTGAAATGGGCAAACAAAAATTAAGTCAATTTATTGAAACTATTGTGTGAATCATTTGTGTCATTTAAATAGATTTACAACTGTAAAAGACCACTAGATATTAAAATTTGAGATCCGAGTTCCCCCTTGCTTCCCCTGGAACCTTTGGCTGCTGCAAGAGCAGTCGCGATGCTCTTTTGCACTATGCATGCATTCACTCTCATCTCTTTGTCATACTCATTCTAAATCAAAGCTACTTCTAAAACATTTAACTTCAGACAGCTTTCTTCAACTTACAACTCCCAATTTACACCGCTGTAAATTGAATTTAAGTAAGTTTCAAGTAGAGTGTCCAATTCAAGTTTTTTAACAAGTAACCAAATTCACAGAAATCTGGTTACTTGGAAGACGATCCGCGACGCGACTGATTTAAAAGTATAACTAAAGTAAGCTTCAAGTAGTGTGTCTAAATATGTAATTTAACAAGTAACCAAATTCAATAAAATCTGGTTACTTGGAAGACGATCCACGACGCGACTGAAGTGAAAATTATAACTAATCTAAAAATAATACAAACTCCATCACGCTCATCTGCTTGCTACTAATAGCTGTGTGCGCATCGCTAGCATGGAACCTCCCAAGAACCTCCTACTATTCCCCTACGTGACACCCTATTCATGAAACTCTTTCCGGTGGTCAGAGTTTCTACAAGTATATTTCTATTTATTAAAAATGACATTGATTAAGTTTTCTATCTACTATATCAAACAATGAGTTTTCTTGTGTAACTTATCTTGAATAGGCGTTCATCGTAGAAGATTCTCCATAGCGTCAGATGTACGTGGCCTCCATGGTAAGTCATGCTCATTGAACCTAACTCCATGTGAAGAAACCATCCGGGGTCATAGTAGCTTCAGGGTGTTGATAGAGACTCAAGCTGGAAAATGAAAAAAAGAAAAGTATGATTATAGTGAAAAACAGTCTACTTAAAAAATCAGTAATCGTCAGTGTCCAACAGTAGAAGATAGTCCTCCACATCAGTACTACCGGCTCCTTGGTCAATCAAGGTGCATGAACCTCACTCCTTCTGAAATGGGCAAACAAAAATTAAGTCAATTTATTGAAACTATTGTGTGAATCATTTGTGTCATTTAAATAGGTTTACAACTGTAAAAGACCACGAGATATTAAAATTTGAGATCCCAGTTCCCCCTTGCTTCCCCTGCAAGCGCAGTCGCGATGCTCTTTTGCACTATGCATGCATTCACTCTCATCTCTTTGTCATACTCATTCTAAATCAAAGCTACTTCTAAAACATTTAACTTCAGACAGCTTTCTTCAACTTACAACTCCCAATTTACACCGCTGTAAATTGAATTTAAGTAAGTTTCAAGTAAAGTGTCCAATTCAAGTTTTTTAACAAGTAACCAAATTCACAGAAATCTGGTTACTTGGAAGACGATCCGCGACGCGACTGATTTAAAAGTATAACTAAAGTAAGCTTCAAGTAGTGTGTCTAAATATGTAATTTAACAAGTAACCAAATTCAAAGAAATCTGGTTACTTGGAAGACGATCCGCGACGCGACTGATTCAAAAGTATAACTAAAGTAAGCTTCAAGTAGTGTGTCTAAATATGTAATTTAACAAGTAACCAAATTCAAAGAAATCTGGTTACTTGGAAGACGATCCACGACGCGACTGAAGTGAAAATTATAACTACTCTAAAAATAATACAAACTCCATCACGCTCATCTGCTTGCTACTTATAGCTGTGTGCGCATCGCTAGCATGGAACCTCCCAAGAACCTCCTACTATTCCCCTACGTGACACCCTATTCATGAAACTCTTTCCGGTGGTCAGAGTTTCTACAAGTATATTTCTATTTATTAAAAATGACATTGATTAAGTTTTCTATCTACTATATCAAACAATGAGTTTTCTTGTGTAACTTATCTTGAATAGGCGTTCATCGTAGAAGATTCTCCATAGCGTCAGATGTACGTGGGCTCCATGGTAAGTCATGCTCATTGAACCTAACTCCATGTGAAGAAACCATCCGGGGTCATCATAGCTTCAGGGTGTTGATAGAGACTCAAGCTGGAAAATGAAAAAAGAAAAGTATGATTATAGTGAAAAACAGTCTACTTAAAAAATCAGTAATCGTCAGTGTCCAACAGTAGAAGATAGTCCTCCACATCAGTACTACCGGCTCCTTGGTCAATCAAGGTGCATGAACCTCACTCCTTCTGAAATGGGCAAACAAAAATTAAGTCAATTTATTGAAACTATTGTGTGAATCATTTGTGTCATTTAGATAGATTTACAACTGTAAAAGACCACTAGATATTAAAATTTGAGATCCGAGTTCCCCCTTGCTTCCCCTGGAACCTTTGGCTGCTGCAAGAGCAGTCGCGATGCTCTTTTGCACTATGCATGCATTCACTCTCATCTCTTTGTCATACTCATTCTAAATCAAAGCTACTTCTAAAACATTTAACTTCAGACAGCTTTCTTCAACTTACAACTCCCAATTTACACCGCTGTAAATTGAATTTAAGTAAGTTTCAAGTAAAGTGTCCAATTCAAGTTTTTTAACAAGTAACCAAATTCACAGAAATCTGGTTACTTGGAAGACGATCCGCGACGCGACTGATTTAAAAGTATAACTAAAGTAAGCTTCAAGTAGTGTGTCTAAATATGTAATTTAACAAGTAACCAAATTCAATAAAATCTGGTTACTTGGAAGACGATCCACGACGCAACTGAAGTGAAAATTATAACTAATCTAAAAATAATACAAACTCCATCACGCTCATCTGCTTGCTACTAATAGCTGTGTGCGCATCGCTAGCATGGAACCTCCCAAGAACCTCCTACTATTCCCCTACGTGACACCCTATTCATGAAACTCTTTCCGGTGGTCAGAGTTTCTACAAGTATATTTCTATTTATTAAAAATGACATTGATTAAGTTTTCTATCTACTATATCAAACAATGAGTTTTCTTGTGTAACTTATCTTGAATAGGCGTTCATCGTAGAAGATTCTCCATAGCGTCAGATGTACGTGGCCTCCATGGTAAGTCATGCTCATTGAACCTAACTCCATGTGAAGAAACCATCCGGGGTCATAGTAGCTTCAGGGTGTTGATAGAGACTCAAGCTGGAAAATGAAAAAAAGAAAAGTATGATTATAGTGAAAAACAGTCTACTTAAAAAATCAGTAATCGTCAGTGTCCAACAGTAGAAGATAGTCCTCCACATCAGTACTACCGGCTCCTTGGTCAATCAAGGTGCATGAACCTCACTCCTTCTGAAATGGGCAAACAAAAATTAAGTCAATTTATTGAAACTATTGTGTGAATCATTTGTGTCATTTAAATAGATTTACAACTGTAAAAGACCACTAGATATTAAAATTTGAGATCCGAGTTCCCCCTTGCTTCCCCTGGAACCTTTGGCTGCTGCAAGCGCAGTCGCGATGCTCTTTTGCACTATGCATGCATTCACTCTCATCTCTTTGTCATACTCATTCTAAATCAAAGCTACTTCTAAAACATTTAACTTCAGACAGCTTTCTTCAACTTACAACTCCCAATTTACACCGCTGTAAATTGAATTTAAGTAAGTTTCAAGTAAAGTGTCCAATTCAAGTTTTTTAACAAGTAACCAAATTCACAGAAATCTGGTTACTTGGAAGACGATCCGCGACGCGACTGATTTAAAAGTATAACTAAAGTAAGCTTCAAGTAGTGTGTCTAAATATGTAATTTAACAAGTAACCAAATTCAATAAAATCTGGTTACTTGGAAGACGATCCACGACGCAACTGAAGTGAAAATTATAACTAATCTAAAAATAATACAAACTCCATCACGCTCATCTGCTTGCTACTAATAGCTGTGTGCGCATCGCTAGCATGGAACCTCCCAAGAACCTCCTACTATTCCCCTACGTGACACCCTATTCATGAAACTCTTTCCGGTGGTCAGAGTTTCTACAAGTATATTTCTATTTATTAAAAATGACATTGATTAAGTTTTCTATCTACTATATCAAATAATGAGTTTTCTTGTGTAACTTATCTTGAATAGGCGTCCATCGTAGAAGATTCTCCATAGCGTCAGATGTACGTGGCCTCCATGGTAAGTCATGCTCATTGAACCTAACTCCATGTGAAGAAACCATCCGGGGTCATAGTAGCTTCAGGGTGTTGATAGAGACTCAAGCTGGAAAATGAAAAAAGAAAAGTATGATTATAGTGAAAAACAGTCTACTTAAAAAATCAGTAATCGTCAGTGTCCAACAGTAGAAGATAGTCCTCCACATCAGTACTACCGGCTTCTTGGTCAATCAAGGTGCATGAACCTCACTCCTTCTGAAATGGGCAAACAAAAATTAAGTCAATTTATTGAAACTATTGTGTGAATCATTTGTGTCATTTAAATAGGTTTACAACTGTAAAAGACCACTAGATATTAAAATTTGAGATCCGAGTTCCCCCTTGCTTCCCCTGGAACGTTTGGCTGCTGCAAGCGCAGTCGCGATGCTCTTTTGCACTATGCATGCATTCACTCTCATCTCTTTGTCATACTCATTCTAAATCAAAGCTACTTCTAAAACATTTAACTTCAGACAGCTTTCTTCAACTTACAACTCCCAATTTACACCGCTGTAAATTGAATTTAAGTAAGTTTCAAGTAAAGTGTCCAATTCAAGTTTTTTAACAAGTAACCAAATTCACAGAAATCTGGTTACTTGGAAGACAGTCCGCGACGCGACTGATTTAAAAGTATAACTAAAGTAAGCTTCAAGTAGTGTGTCTAAATATGTAATTTAACAAGTAACCAAATTCAATAAAATCTGGTTACTTGGAAGACGATCCACGACGCGACTGAAGTGAAAATTATAACTAATCTAAAAATAATACAAACTCCATCACGCTCATCTGCTTGCTACTAATAGCTGTGTGCGCATCGCTAGCATGGAACCTCCCAAGAACCTCCTACTATTCCCCTACGTGACACCCTATTCATGAAACTCTTTCCGGTGGTCAGAGTTTCTACAAGTATATTTCTATTTATTAAAAATGACATTGATTAAGTTTTCTATCTACTATATCAAACAATGAGTTTTCTTGTGTAACTTATCTTGAATAGGCGTTCATCGTAGAAGATTCTCCATAGCGTCAGATGTACGTGGCCTCCATGGTAAGTCATGCTCATTGAACCTAACTCCATGTGAAGAAACCATCCGGGGTCATAGTAGCTTCAGGGTGTTGATAGAGACTCAAGCTGGAAAATGAAAAAAAGAAAAGTATGATTATAGTGAAAAACAGTCTACTTAAAAAATCAGTAATCGTCAGTGTCCAACAGTAGAAGATAGTCCTCCACATCAGTACTACCGGCTCCTTGGTCAATCAAGGTGCATGAACCTCACTCCTTCTGAAATGGGCAAACAAAAATTAAGTCAATTTATTGAAACTATTGTGTGAATCATTTGTGTCATTTAAATAGGTTTACAACTGTAAAAGACCACTAGATATTAAAATTTGAGATCCGAGTTCCCCCTTGCTTCCCCTCCAAGCGCAGTTGCGATGCTCTTTTGCACTATGCATGCATTCACTCTTATCTCTTTGTCATACTCATTCTAAATCAAAGCTACTTCTAAAACATTTAACTTCAGACAGCTTTCTTCAACTTACAACTCCCAATTTACACCGCTGTAAATTGAATTTAAGTAAGTTTCAAGTAAAGTGTCCAATTCAAGTTTTTTAACAAGTAACCAAATTCACAGAAATCTGGTTACTTGGAAGACGATCCGCGACGCGACTGATTTAAAAGTATAACTAAAGTAAGCTTCAAGTAGTGTGTCTAAATATGTAATTTAACAAGTAACCAAATTCAAAGAAATCTGGTTACTTGGAAGACGATCCGCGACGCGACTGATTTAAAAGTATAACTAAAGTAAGCTTCAAGTAGTGTGTCTAAATATGTAATTTAACAAGTAACCAAATTCAAAGAAATCTGGTTACTTGGAAGACGATCCACGACGCGACTGAAGTGAAAATTATAACTACTCCAAAAATAATACAAACTCCATCACGCTCATCTGCTTGCTACTTATAGCTGTGTGCGCATCGCTAGCATGGAACCTCCCAAGAACCTCCTACTATTCCCCTACGTGACACCCTATTCATGAAACTCTTTCCGGTGGTCAGAGTTTCTACAAGTATATTTCTATTTATTAAAAATGACATTGATTAAGTTTTCTATCTACTATATCAAATAATGAGTTTTCTTGTGTAACTTATCTTGAATAGGCGTTCATCGTAGAAGATTCTCCATAGCGTCAGATGTACGTGGCCTCCATGGTAAGTCATGCTCCTTGAACCTAACTCCGTGTGAAGAAACCATCCGGGGTCATCATAGCTTCAGGGTGTTGATAGAGACTCAAGCTGGAAAATGAAAAAAGAAAAGTATGATTATAGTGAATAACAGTCTATTTAAAAAATCAGTAATCGTCAGTGTCCAACAGTAGAAGATAGTCCTCCACATCAGTACTACCGGCTCCTTGGTCAATCAAGGTGCATGAACCTCACTCCTTCTGAAATGGGCAAAAAAAAATTAAGTCAATTTATTGAAACTATTGTGTAAATCATTTGTGTCATTTAAATAGGTTTACAACTGTAAAAGACCACTAGATATTAAAATTTGAGATCCGAGTTCCCCCTTGCTTCCCCTCCAAGCGCAGTTGCGATGCTCTTTTGCACTATGCATGCATTCACTCTTATCTCTTTGTCATACTCATTCTAAATCAAAGCTACTTCTAAAACATTTAACTTCAGACAGCTTTCTTCAACTTACAACTCCCAATTTACACCGCTGTAAATTGAATTTAAGTAAGTTTCAAGTAAAGTGTCCAATTCAAGTTTTTTAACAAGTAACCAAATTCACAGAAATCTGGTTACTTGGAAGACGATCCGCGACGCGACTGATTTAAAAGTATAACTAAAGTAAGCTTCAAGTAGTGTGTCTAAATATGTAATTTAACAAGTAACCAAATTCAAAGAAATCTGGTTACTTGGAAGACGATCCGCGACGCGACTGATTTAAAAGTATAACTAAAGTAAGCTTCAAGTAGTGTGTCTAAATATGTAATTTAACAAGTAACCAAATTCAAAGAAATCTGGTTACTTGGAAGACGATCCACGACGCGACTGAAGTGAAAATTATAACTACTCCAAAAATAATACAAACTCCATCACGCTCATCTGCTTGCTACTTATAGCTGTGTGCGCATCGCTAGCATGGAACCTCCCAAGAACCTCCTACTATTCCCCTACGTGACACCCTATTCATGAAACTCTTTCCGGTGGTCAGAGTTTCTACAAGTATATTTCTATTTATTAAAAATGACATTGATTAAGTTTTCTATCTACTATATCAAATAATGAGTTTTCTTGTGTAACTTATCTTGAATAGGCGTTCATCGTAGAAGATTCTCCATAGCGTCAGATGTACGTGGCCTCCATGGTAAGTCATGCTCCTTGAACCTAACTCCGTGTGAAGAAACCATCCGGGGTCATCATAGCTTCAGGGTGTTGATAGAGACTCAAGCTGGAAAATGAAAAAAGAAAAGTATGATTATAGTGAATAACAGTCTATTTAAAAAATCAGTAATCGTCAGTGTCCAACAGTAGAAGATAGTCCTCCACATCAGTACTACCGGCTCCTTGGTCAATCAAGGTGCATGAACCTCACTCCTTCTGAAATGGGCAAAAAAAAATTAAGTCAATTTATTGAAACTATTGTGTAAATCATTTGTGTCATTTAAATAGGTTTACAACTGTAAAAGACCACTAGATATTAAAATTTGAGATCCGAGTTCCCCCTTGCTTCCCCTGGAACGTTTGGCTGCTGCAAGCGCAGTCGCGATGCTCTTTTGCACTATGCATGCATTCACTCTCATCTCTTTGTCATACTCATTCTAAATCAAAGCTACTTCTAAAACATTTAACTTCAGACAGCTTTCTTCAACTTACAACTCCCAATTTACACCGCTGTAAATTGAATTTAAGTAAGTTTCAAGTAAAGTGTCCAATTCAAGTTTTTTAACAAGTAACCAAATTCACAGAAATCTGGTTACTTGGAAGACGATCCGCGACGCGACTGATTTAAAAGTATAACTAAAGTAAGCTTCAAGTAGTGTGTCTAAATATGTAATTTAACAAGTAACCAAATTCAAAGAAATCTGGTTACTTGGAAGACGATCCACGACGCGACTGAAGTGAAAATTATAACTACTCTAAAAATAATACAAACTCCATCACGCTCATCTGCTTGCTACTTATAGCTGTGTGCGCATCGCTAGCATGGAACCTCCCAAGAACCTCCTACTATTCCCCTACGTGACACCCTATTCATGAAACTCTTTCCGGTGGTCAGAGTTTCTACAAGTATATTTCTATTTATTAAAAATGACATTGATTAAGTTTTCTATGTACTATATCAAATAATGAGTTTTCTTGTGTAACTTATCTTGAATAGGCGTTCATCGTAGAAGATTCTCCATAGCGTCAGATGTACGTGGCCTCCATGGTAAGTCATGCTCCTTGAACCTAACTCCGTGTGAAGAAACCATCCGGGGTCATCATAGCTTCAGGGTGTTGATAGAGACTCAAGCTGGAAAATGAAAAAAGAAAAGTATGATTATAGTGAATAACAGTCTATTTAAAAAATCAGTAATCGTCAGTGTCCAACAGTAGAAGATAGTCCTCCACATCAGTACTACCGGCTCCTTGGTCAATCAAGGTGCATGAACCTCACTCCTTCTGAAATGGGCAAACAAAAATTAAGTCAATTTATTGAAACTATTGTGTAAATCATTTGTGTCATTTAAATAGGTTTACAACTGTAAAAGACCACTAGATATTAAAATTTGAGATCCGAGTTCCCCCTTGCTTCCCCTGGAACATTTGGCTGCTGCAAGCGCAGTCGCGATGCTCTTTTGCACTATGCATGCATTCACTCTCATCTCTTTGTCATACTCATTCTAAATCAAAGCTACTTCTAAAACATTTAACTTCAGACAGCTTTCTTCAACTTACAACTCCCAATTTACACCGCTGTAAATTGAATTTAAGTGAGTTTCAAGTAAAGTGTCCAATTCAAGTTTTTTAACAAGTAACCAAATTCAAAGAAATCTGGTTACTTGGAAGACGATCCGCGACGCGACTGATTTAAAAGTATAACTAAAGTAAGCTTCAAGTAGTGTGTCTAAATATGTAATTTAACAAGTAAACAAATTCAAAGAAATCTGGTTACTTGGAAGACGATCTGCGACGCGACTGATTTAAAAGTATAACTAAAGTAAGCTTCAAGTAGTGTGTCTAAATATGTAATTTAACAAGTAACCAAATTCAATAAAATCTGGTTACTTGGAAGACGATCCACGACGCAACTGAAGTGAAAATTATAACTAATCTAAAAATAATACAAACTCCATCACGCTCATCTGCTTGCTACTAATAGCTGTGTGCGCATCGCTAGCATGGAACCTCCCAAGAACCTCCTACTATTCCCCTACGTGACACCCTATTCATGAAACTCTTTCCGGTGGTCAGAGTTTCTACAAGTATATTTCTATTTATTAAAAATGACATTGATTAAGTTTTCTATCTACTATATCAAATAATGAGTTTTCTTGTGTAACTTATCTTGAATAGGCGTCCATCGTAGAAGATTCTCCATAGCGTCAGATGTACGTGGCCTCCATGGTAAGTCATGCTCATTGAACCTAACTCCATGTGAAGAAACCATCCGGGGTCATAGTAGCTTCAGGGTGTTGATAGAGACTCAAGCTGGAAAATGAAAAAAGAAAAGTATGATTATAGTGAAAAACAGTCTACTTAAAAAATCAGTAATCGTCAGTGTCCAACAGTAGAAGATAGTCCTCCACATCAGTACTACCGGCTTCTTGGTCAATCAAGGTGCATGAACCTCACTCCTTCTGAAATGGGCAAACAAAAATTAAGTCAATTTATTGAAACTATTGTGTGAATCATTTGTGTCATTTAAATAGGTTTACAACTGTAAAAGACCACTAGATATTAAAATTTGAGATCCGAGTTCCCCCTTGCTTCCCCTGCAAGCGCAGTCGCGATGCTCTTTTGCACTATGCATGCATTCACTCTCATCTCTTTGTCATACTCATTCTAAATCAAAGCTACTTCTAAAACATTTAACTTCAGACAGCTTTCTTCAACTTACAACTCCCAATTTACACCGCTGTAAATTGAATTTAAGTAAGTTTCAAGTAAAGTGTCCAATTCAAGTTTTTTAACAAGTAACCAAATTCACAGAAATCTGGTTACTTGGAAGACGATCCGCGACGCGACTGATTTAAAAGTATAACTAAAGTAAGCTTCAAGTAGTGTGTCTAAATATGTAATTTAACAAGTAACCAAATTCAAAGAAATCTGGTTACTTGGAAGACGATCCACGACGCGACTGAAGTGAAAATTATAACTACTCTAAAAATAATACAAACTCCATCACGCTCATCTGCTTGCTACTTATAGCTGTGTGCGCATCGCTAGCATGGAACCTCCCAAGAACCTCCTACTATTCCCCTACGTGACACCCTATTCATGAAACTCTTTCCGGTGGTCAGAGTTTCTACAAGTATATTTCTATTTATTAAAAATGACATTGATTAAGTTTTCTATGTACTATATCAAATAATGAGTTTTCTTGTGTAACTTATCTTGAATAGGCGTCCATCGTAGAAGATTCTCCATAGCGTCAGATGTACGTGGCCTCCATGGTAAGTCATGCTCCTTGAACCTAACTCCGTGTGAAGAAACCATCCGGGGTCATCATAGCTTCAGGGTGTTGATAGAGACTCAAGCTGGAAAATGAAAAAAGAAAAGTATGATTATAGTGAATAACAGTCTATTTAAAAAATCAGTAATCGTCAGTGTCCAACAGTAGAAGATAGTCCTCCACATCAGTACTACCGGCTCCTTGGTCAATCAAGGTGCATGAACCTCACTCCTTCTGAAATGGGCAAACAAAAATTAAGTCAATTTATTGAAACTATTGTGTAAATCATTTGTGTCATTTAAATAGGTTTACAACTGTAAAAGACCACTAGATATTAAAATTTGAGATCCGAGTTCCCCCTTGCTTCCCCTGGAACATTTGGCTGCTGCAAGCGCAGTCGCGATGCTCTTTTGCACTATGCATGCATTCACTCTCATCTCTTTGTCATACTCATTCTAAATCAAAGCTACTTCTAAAACATTTAACTTCAGACAGCTTTCTTCAACTTACAACTCCCAATTTACACCGCTGTAAATTGAATTTAAGTAAGTTTCAAGTAAAGTGTCCAATTCAAGTTTTTTAACAAGTAACCAAATTCAAAGAAATCTGGTTACTTGGAAGACGATCCGCGACGCGACTGATTTAAAAGTATAACTAAAGTAAGCTTCAAGTAGTGTGTCTAAATATGTAATTTAACAAGTAACCAAATTCAAAGAAATCTGGTTACTTGGAAGACGATCCACGACGCAACTGAAGTGAAAATTATAACTAATCTAAAAATAATACAAACTCCATCACGCTCATCTGCTTGCTACTAATAGCTGTGTGCGCATCGCTAGCATGGAACCTCCCAAGAACCTCCTACTATTCCCCTACGTGACACCCTATTCATGAAACTCTTTCCGGTGGTCAGAGTTTCTACAAGTATATTTCTATTTATTAAAAATGACATTGATTAAGTTTTCTATCTACTATATCAAATAATGAGTTTTCTTGTGTAACTTATCTTGAATAGGCGTCCATCGTAGAAGATTCTCCATAGCGTCAGATGTACGTGGCCTCCATGGTAAGTCATGCTCATTGAACCTAACTCCATGTGAAGAAACCATCCGGGGTCATAGTAGCTTCAGGGTGTTGATAGAGACTCAAGCTGGAAAATGAAAAAAAGAAAAGTATGATTATAGTGAAAAACAGTCTACTTAAAAAATCAGTAATCGTCAGTGTCCAACAGTAGAAGATAGTCCTCCACATCAGTACTACCGGCTCCTTGGTCAATCAAGGTGCATGAACCTCACTCCTTCTGAAATGGGCAAACAAAAATTAAGTCAATTTATTGAAACTATTGTGTGAATCATTTGTGTCATTTAAATAGGTTTACAACTGTAAAAGACCACTAGATATTAAAATTTGAGATCCGAGTTCCCCCTTGCTTCCCCTCCAAGCGCAGTTGCGATGCTCTTTTGCACTATGCATGCATTCACTCTTATCTCTTTGTCATACTCATTCTAAATCAAAGCTACTTCTAAAACATTTAACTTCAGACAGCTTTCTTCAACTTACAACTCCCAATTTACACCGCTGTAAATTGAATTTAAGTAAGTTTCAAGTAAAGTGTCCAATTCAAGTTTTTTAACAAGTAACCAAATTCACAGAAATCTGGTTACTTGGAAGACGATCCGCGACGCGACTGATTTAAAAGTATAACTAAAGTAAGCTTCAAGTAGTGTGTCTAAATATGTAATTTAACAAGTAACCAAATTCAAAGAAATCTGGTTACTTGGAAGACGATCCGCGACGCGACTGATTTAAAAGTATAACTAAAGTAAGCTTCAAGTAGTGTGTCTAAATATGTAATTTAACAAGTAACCAAATTCAAAGAAATCTGGTTACTTGGAAGACGATCCACGACGCGACTGAAGTGAAAATTATAACTACTCCAAAAATAATACAAACTCCATCACGCTCATCTGCTTGCTACTTATAGCTGTGTGCGCATCGCTAGCATGGAACCTCCCAAGAACCTCCTACTATTCCCCTACGTGACACCCTATTCATGAAACTCTTTCCGGTGGTCAGAGTTTCTACAAGTATATTTCTATTTATTAAAAATGACATTGATTAAGTTTTCTATCTACTATATCAAATAATGAGTTTTCTTGTGTAACTTATCTTGAATAGGCGTTCATCGTAGAAGATTCTCCATAGCGTCAGATGTACGTGGCCTCCATGGTAAGTCATGCTCCTTGAACCTAACTCCGTGTGAAGAAACCATCCGGGGTCATCATAGCTTCAGGGTGTTGATAGAGACTCAAGCTGGAAAATGAAAAAAGAAAAGTATGATTATAGTGAATAACAGTCTATTTAAAAAATCAGTAATCGTCAGTGTCCAACAGTAGAAGATAGTCCTCCACATCAGTACTACCGGCTCCTTGGTCAATCAAGGTGCATGAACCTCACTCCTTCTGAAATGGGCAAAAAAAAATTAAGTCAATTTATTGAAACTATTGTGTAAATCATTTGTGTCATTTAAATAGGTTTACAACTGTAAAAGACCACTAGATATTAAAATTTGAGATCCGAGTTCCCCCTTGCTTCCCCTGGAACGTTTGGCTGCTGCAAGCGCAGTCGCGATGCTCTTTTGCACTATGCATGCATTCACTCTCATCTCTTTGTCATACTCATTCTAAATCAAAGCTACTTCTAAAACATTTAACTTCAGACAGCTTTCTTCAACTTACAACTCCCAATTTACACCGCTGTAAATTGAATTTAAGTAAGTTTCAAGTAAAGTGTCCAATTCAAGTTTTTTAACAAGTAACCAAATTCACAGAAATCTGGTTACTTGGAAGACGATCCGCGACGCGACTGATTTAAAAGTATAACTAAAGTAAGCTTCAAGTAGTGTGTCTAAATATGTAATTTAACAAGTAACCAAATTCAAAGAAATCTGGTTACTTGGAAGACGATCCACGACGCGACTGAAGTGAAAATTATAACTACTCTAAAAATAATACAAACTCCATCACGCTCATCTGCTTGCTACTTATAGCTGTGTGCGCATCGCTAGCATGGAACCTCCCAAGAACCTCCTACTATTCCCCTACGTGACACCCTATTCATGAAACTCTTTCCGGTGGTCAGAGTTTCTACAAGTATATTTCTATTTATTAAAAATGACATTGATTAAGTTTTCTATGTACTATATCAAATAATGAGTTTTCTTGTGTAACTTATCTTGAATAGGCGTTCATCGTAGAAGATTCTCCATAGCGTCAGATGTACGTGGCCTCCATGGTAAGTCATGCTCCTTGAACCTAACTCCGTGTGAAGAAACCATCCGGGGTCATCATAGCTTCAGGGTGTTGATAGAGACTCAAGCTGGAAAATGAAAAAAGAAAAGTATGATTATAGTGAATAACAGTCTATTTAAAAAATCAGTAATCGTCAGTGTCCAACAGTAGAAGATAGTCCTCCACATCAGTACTACCGGCTCCTTGGTCAATCAAGGTGCATGAACCTCACTCCTTCTGAAATGGGCAAACAAAAATTAAGTCAATTTATTGAAACTATTGTGTAAATCATTTGTGTCATTTAAATAGGTTTACAACTGTAAAAGACCACTAGATATTAAAATTTGAGATCCGAGTTCCCCCTTGCTTCCCCTGGAACATTTGGCTGCTGCAAGCGCAGTCGCGATGCTCTTTTGCACTATGCATGCATTCACTCTCATCTCTTTGTCATACTCATTCTAAATCAAAGCTACTTCTAAAACATTTAACTTCAGACAGCTTTCTTCAACTTACAACTCCCAATTTACACCGCTGTAAATTGAATTTAAGTAAGTTTCAAGTAAAGTGTCCAATTCAAGTTTTTTAACAAGTAACCAAATTCAAAGAAATCTGGTTACTTGGAAGACGATCCGCGACGCGACTGATTTAAAAGTATAACTAAAGTAAGCTTCAAGTAGTGTGTCTAAATATGTAATTTAACAAGTAACCAAATTCAAAGAAATCTGGTTACTTGGAAGACGATCCGCGACGCGACTGATTTAAAAGTATAACTAAAGTAAGCTTCAAGTAGTGTGTCTAAATATGTAATTTAACAAGTAACCAAATTCAATAAAATCTGGTTACTTGGAAGACGATCCACGACGCAACTGAAGTGAAAATTATAACTAATCTAAAAATAATACAAACTCCATCACGCTCATCTGCTTGCTACTAATAGCTGTGTGCGCATCGCTAGCATGGAACCTCCCAAGAACCTCCTACTATTCCCCTACGTGACACCCTATTCATGAAACTCTTTCCGGTGGTCAGAGTTTCTACAAGTATATTTCTATTTATTAAAAATGACATTGATTAAGTTTTCTATCTACTATATCAAATAATGAGTTTTCTTGTGTAACTTATCTTGAATAGGCGTCCATCGTAGAAGATTCTCCATAGCGTCAGATGTACGTGGCCTCCATGGTAAGTCATGCTCATTGAACCTAACTCCATGTGAAGAAACCATCCGGGGTCATAGTAGCTTCAGGGTGTTGATAGAGACTCAAGCTGGAAAATGAAAAAAGAAAAGTATGATTATAGTGAAAAACAGTCTACTTAAAAAATCAGTAATCGTCAGTGTCCAACAGTAGAAGATAGTCCTCCACATCAGTACTACCGGCTTCTTGGTCAATCAAGGTGCATGAACCTCACTCCTTCTGAAATGGGCAAAAAAAAATTAAGTCAATTTATTGAAACTATTGTGTGAATCATTTGTGTCATTTAAATAGGTTTACAACTGTAAAAGACCACTAGATATTAAAATTTGAGATCCGAGTTCCCCCTTGCTTCCCCTGCAAGCGCAGTCGCGATGCTCTTTTGCACTATGCATGCATTCACTCTCATCTCTTTGTCATACTCATTCTAAATCAAAGCTACTTCTAAAACATTTAACTTCAGACAGCTTTCTTCAACTTACAACTCCCAATTTACACCGCTGTAAATTGAATTTAAGTAAGTTTCAAGTAAAGTGTCCAATTCAAGTTTTTTAACAAGTAACCAAATTCACAGAAATCTGGTTACTTGGAAGACGATCCGCGACGCGACTGATTTAAAAGTATAACTAAAGTAAGCTTCAAGTAGTGTGTCTAAATATGTAATTTAACAAGTAACCAAATTCAAAGAAATCTGGTTACTTGGAAGACGATCCGCGACGCGACTGATTTAAAAGTATAACTAAAGTAAGCTTCAAGTAGTGTGTCTAAATATGTAATTTAACAAGTAACCAAATTCAAAGAAATCTGGTTACTTGGAAGACGATCCACGACGCGACTGAAGTGAAAATTATAACTACTCTAAAAATAATACAAACTCCATCACGCTCATCTGCTTGCTACTTATAGCTGTGTGCGCATCGCTAGCATGCAACCTCCCAAGAACCTCCTACTATTCCCCTACGTGACACCCTATTCATGAAACTCTTTCCGGTGGTCAGAGTTTCTACAAGTATATTTCTATTTATTAAAAATGACATTGATTAAGTTTTCTATCTACTATATCAAACAATGAGTTTTCTTGTGTAACTTATCTTGAATAGGCGTTCATCGTAGAAGATTCTCCATAGCGTCAGATGTACGTGGGCTCCATGGTAAGTCATGCTCATTGAACCTAACTCCATGTGAAGAAACCATCCGGGGTCATCATAGCTTCAGGGTGTTGATAGAGACTCAAGCTGGAAAATGAAAAAAGAAAAGTATGATTATAGTGAAAAACAGTCTACTTAAAAAATCAGTAATCGTCAGTGTCCAACAGTAGAAGATAGTCCTCCACATCAGTACTACCGGCTCCTTGGTCAATCAAGGTGCATGAACCTCACTCCTTCTGAAATGGGCAAACAAAAATTAAGTCAATTTATTGAAACTATTGTGTGAATCATTTGTGTCATTTAAATAGATTTACAACTGTAAAAGACCACTAGATATTAAAATTTGAGATCCGAGTTCCCCCTTGCTTCCCCTGGAACCTTTGGCTGCTGCAAGAGCAGTCGCGATGCTCTTTTGCACTATGCATGCATTCACTCTCATCTCTTTGTCATACTCATTCTAAATCAAAGCTACTTCTAAAACATTTAACTTCAGACAGCTTTCTTCAACTTACAACTCCCAATTTACACCGCTGTAAATTGAATTTAAGTAAGTTTCAAGTAAAGTGTCCAATTCAAGTTTTTTAACAAGTAACCAAATTCACAGAAATCTGGTTACTTGGAAGACGATCCGCGACGCGACTGATTTAAAAGTATAACTAAAGTAAGCTTCAAGTAGTGTGTCTAAATATGTAATTTAACAAGTAACCAAATTCAATAAAATCTGGTTACTTGGAAGACGATCCACGACGCGATTGAAGTGAAAATTATAACTAATCTAAAAATAATACAAACTCCATCACGCTCATCTGCTTGCTACTAATAGCTGTGTGCGCATCGCTAGCATGGAACCTCCCAAGAACCTCCTACTATTCCCCTACGTGACACCCTATTCATGAAACTCTTTCCGGTGGTCAGAGTTTCTACAAGTATATTTCTATTTATTAAAAATGACATTGATTAAGTTTTCTATCTACTATATCAAACAATGAGTTTTCTTGTGTAACTTATCTTGAATAGGCGTTCATCGTAGAAGATTCTCCATAGCGTCAGATGTACGTGGCCTCCATGGTAAGTCATGCTCATTGAACCTAACTCCATGTGAAGAAACCATCCGGGGTCATAGTAGCTTCAGGGTGTTGATAGAGACTCAAGCTGGAAAATGAAAAAAAGAAAAGTATGATTATAGTGAAAAACAGTCTACTTAAAAAATCAGTAATCGTCAGTGTCCAACAGTAGAAGATAGTCCTCCACATCAGTACTACCGGCTCCTTGGTCAATCAAGGTGCATGAACCTCACTCCTTCTGAAATGGGCAAACAAAAATTAAGTCAATTTATTGAAACTATTGTGTGAATCATTTGTGTCATTTAAATAGGTTTACAACTGTAAAAGACCACTAGATATTAAAATTTGAGATCCGAGTTCCCCCTTGCTTCCCCTCCAAGCGAAGTTGCGATGCTCTTTTGCACTATGCATGCATTCACTCTCATCTCTTTGTCATACTCATTCTAAATCAAAGCTACTTCTAAAACATTTAACTTCAGACAGCTTTCTTCAACTTACAACTCCCAATTTACACCGCTGTAAATTGAATTTAAGTAAGTTTCAAGTAAAGTGTCCAATTCAAGTTTTTTAACAAGTAACCAAATTCACAGAAATCTGGTTACTTGGAAGACGATCCGCGACGCGACTGATTTAAAAGTATAACTAAAGTAAGCTTCAAGTAGTGTGTCTAAATATGTAATTTAACAAGTAACCAAATTCAAAGAAATCTGGTTACTTGGAAGACGATCCGCGACGCGACTGATTTAAAAGTATAACTAAAGTAAGCTTCAAGTAGTGTGTCTAAATATGTAATTTAACAAGTAACCAAATTCAAAGAAATCTGGTTACTTGGAAGACGATCCACGACGCGACTGAAGTGAAAATTATAACTACTCTAAAAATAATACAAACTCCATCACGCTCATCTGCTTGCTACTTATAGCTGTGTGCGCATCGCTAGCATGGAACCTCCCAAGAACCTCCTACTATTCCCCTACGTGACACCCTATTCATGAAACTCTTTCCGGTGGTCAGAGTTTCTACAAGTATATTTCTATTTATTAAAAATTACATTGATTAAGTTTTCTATCTACTATATCAAATAATGAGTTTTCTTGTGTAACTTATCTTGAATAGGCGTTCATCGTAGAAGATTCTCCATAGCGTCAGATGTACGTGGCCTCCATGGTAAGTCATGCTCCTTGAACCTAACTCCGTGTGAAGAAACCATCCGGGGTCATCATAGCTTCAGGGTGTTGATAGAGACTCAAGCTGGAAAATGAAAAAAGAAAAGTATGATTATAGTGAATAACAGTCTATTTAAAAAATCAGTAATCGTCAGTGTCCAACAGTAGAAGATAGTCCTCCACATCAGTACTACCGGCTCCTTGGTCAATCAAGGTGCATTAACCTCACTCCTTCTGAAATGGGCAAACAAAAATTAAGTCAATTTATTGAAACTATTGTGTAAATCATTTGTGTCATTTAAATAGGTTTACAACTGTAAAAGACCACTAGATATTAAAATTTGAGATCCGAGTTCCCCCTTGCTTCCCCTGGAACGTTTGGCTGCTGCAAGCGCAGTCGCGATGCTCTTTTGCACTATGCATGCATTCACTCTCATCTCTTTGTCATACTCATTCTAAATCAAAGCTACTTCTAAAACATTTAACTTCAGACAGCTTTCTTCAACTTACAACTCCCAATTTACACCGCTGTAAATTGAATTTAAGTAAGTTTCAAGTAAAGTGTCCAATTCAAGTTTTTTAACAAGTAACCAAATTCACAGAAATCTGGTTACTTGGAAGACGATCCGCGACGCGACTGATTTAAAAGTATAACTAAAGTAAGCTTCAAGTAGTGTGTCTAAATATGTAATTTAACAAGTAACCAAATTCAAAGAAATCTGGTTACTTGGAAGACGATCCGCGACGCGACTGATTTAAAAGTATAACTAAAGTAAGCTTCAAGTAGTGTGTCTAAATATGTAATTTAACAAGTAACCAAATTCAAAGAAATCTGGTTACTTGGAAGACGATCCACGACGCGACTGAAGTGAAAATTATAACTACTCTAAAAATAATACAAACTCCATCACGCTCATCTGCTTGCTACTTATAGCTGTGTGCGCATCGCTAGCATGGAACCTCCCAAGAACCTCCTACTATTCCCCTACGTGACACCCTATTCATGAAACTCTTTCCGGTGGTCAGAGTTTCTACAAGTATATTTCTATTTATTAAAAATGACATTGATTAAGTTTTCTATCTACTATATCAAATAATGAGTTTTCTTGTGTAACTTATCTTGAATAGGCGTTCATCGTAGAAGATTCTCCATAGCGACAGATGTACGTGGCCTCCATGGTAAGTCATGCTCCTTGAACCTAACTCCGTGTGAAGAAACCATCCGGGGTCATCATAGCTTCAGGGTGTTGATAGAGACTCAAGCTGGAAAATGAAAAAAGAAAAGTATGATTATAGTGAATAACAGTCTATTTAAAAAATCAGTAATCGTCAGTGTCCAACAGTAGAAGATAGTCCTCCACATCAGTACTACCGGCTCCTTGGTCAATCAAGGTACATGAACCTCACTCCTTCTGAAATGGGCAAACAAAAATTAAGTCAATTTATTGAAACTATTGTGTGAATCATTTGTGTCATTTAAATAGGTTTTCAAATGTAAAAGACCACTAGATATTAAAATTTGAGATCCGAGTTCCCCCTTGCTTCCCCTGGAACGTTTGGCTGCTGCAAGCGCAGTCGCGATGCTCTTTTGCACTATGCATGCATTCACTCTCATCTCTTTGTCATACTCATTCTAAATCAAAGCTACTTCTAAAACATTTAACTTCAGACAGCTTTCTTCAACTTACAACTCCGAATTTACACCGCTGTAAATTGAATTTAAGTAAGTTTCAAGTAAAGTGTCCAATTCAAGTTTTTTAACAAGTAACCAAATTCACAGAAATCTGGTTACTTGGAAGACGATCCGCGACGCGACTGATTTAAAAGTATAACTAAAGTAAGCTTCAAGTAGTGTGTCTAAATATGTAATTTAACAAGTAACCAAATTCAATAAAATCTGGTTACTTGGAAGACGATCCACGACGCAACTGAAGTGAAAATTATAACTAATCTAAAAATAATACAAACTCCATCACGCTCATCTGCTTGCTACTAATAGCTGTGTGCGCATCGCTAGCATGGAACCTCCCAAGAACCTCCTACTATTCCTCTACGTGACACCCTATTCATGAAACTCTTTCCGGTGGTCAGAGTTTCTACAAGTATATTTCTATTTATTAAAAATGACATTGATTAAGTTTTCTATCTACTATATCAAACAATGAGTTTTCTTGTGTAACTTATCTTGAATAGGCGTTCATCGTAGAAGATTCTCCATAGCGTCAGATGTACGTGGCCTCCATGGTAAGTCATGCTCATTGAACCTAACTCCATGTGAAGAAACCATCCGGGGTCATAGTAGCTTCAGGGTGTTGATAGAGACTCAAGCTGGAAAATGAAAAAAAGAAAAGTATGATTATAGTGAAAAACAGTCTACTTAAAAAATCAGTAATCGTCAGTGTCCAACAGTAGAAGATAGTCCTCCACATCAGTACTACCGGCTCCTTGGTCAATCAAGGTGCATGAACCTCACTCCTTCTGAAATGGGCAAACAAAAATTAAGTCAATTTATTGAAACTATTGTGTGAATCATTTGTGTCATTTAAATAGGTTTACAACTGTAAAAGACCACTAGATATTAAAATTTGAGATCCGAGTTCCCCCTTGCTTCCCCTCCAAGCGCAGTTGCGATGCTCTTTTGCACTATGCATGCATTCACTCTCATCTCTTTGTCATACTCATTCTAAATCAAAGCTACTTCTAAAACATTTAACTTCAGACAGCTTTCTTCAACTTACAACTCCCAATTTACACCGCTGTAAATTGAATTTAAGTAAGTTTCAAGTAAAGTGTCCAATTCAAGTTTTTTAACAAGTAACCAAATTCACAGAAATCTGGTTACTTGGAAGACGATCCGCGACGCGACTGATTTAAAAGTATAACTAAAGTAAGCTTCAAGTAGTGTGTCTAAATATGTAATTTAACAAGTAACCAAATTCAAAGAAATCTGGTTACTTGGAAGACGATCCGCGACGCGACTGATTTAAAAGTATAACTAAAGTAAGCTTCAAGTAGTGTGTCTAAATATGTAATTTAACAAGTAACCAAATTCAAAGAAATCTGGTTACTTGGAAGACGATCCACGACGCGACTGAAGTGAAAATTATAACTACTCTAAAAATAATACAAACTCCATCACGCTCATCTGCTTGCTACTTATAGCTGTGTGCGCATCGCTAGCATGGAACCTCCCAAGAACCTCCTACTATTCCCCTACGTGACACCCTATTCATGAAACTCTTTCCGGTGGTCAGAGTTTCTACAAGTATATTTCTATTTATTAAAAATGACATTGATTAAGTTTTCTATCTAATATTTCAAATAATGAGTTTTCTTGTGTAACTTATCTTGAATAGGCGTTCATCGTAGAAGATTCTCCATAGCGTCAGATGTACGTGGCCTCCATGGTAAGTCATGCTCATTGAACCTAACTCCATGTGAAGAAACCATCCGGGGTCATCATAGCTTCAGGGTGTTGATAGAGACTCAAGCTGGAAAATGAAAAAAGAAAAGTATGATTTTAGTGAAAAACAGTCTACTTAAAAAATCAGTAATTTTCAGTGTCCAACAGTAGAAGATAGTCCTCCACATCAGTACTACCGGCTCCTTGGTCAATCAAGGTGCATGAACCTAATTCCTCTGAAATGGGCAAACAAAAATTAAGTCAATTTATTGAAACTATTGTGTGAATCATTTGTGTCATTTAAATAGGTTTACAACTGTAAAAGACCACTAGATATTAAAATTTGAGATCCGAGTTCCCTCTTGCTTCCCCTGGAACGTTTGGCTGCTGCAAGAGCAGTCGCGATGCTCTTTTGCACTATGCATGCATTCACTCTCATCTCTTTGTCATACTCATTCTAAATCAAAGCTACTTCTAAAACATTTAACTTCAGACAGCTTTCTTCAACTAACAACTCCCAATTTACACCGCTGTAAATTGAATTTAAGTAAGTTTCAAGTAAAGTGTCCAATTCAAGTTTTTTAACAAGTAACCAAATTCACAGAAATCTGGTTACTTGGAAGACGATCTGCGACGCGACTGATTTAAAAGTATAACTAAAGTGAGCTTCAAGTAGTGTGTCTTAATATGTAATTTAACAAGTAACCAAATTCAAAGAAATCTGGTTACTTGGAAGACGATCCACGACGCGACTGAAGTGAAAATTATAACTACTCTAAAAATAATACAAACTCCATCACGCTCATCTGCTTGCTACTAATAGCTGTGTGCGCATCGCTAGCATGGAACCTCCCAAGAACCTCCTACTATTCCCCTACGTGACACCCTATTCATGAAACTCTTTCCGGTGGTCAGAGTTTCTACAAGTATATTTCTATTTATTAAAAATGACATTGATTAAGTTTTCTATCTACTATATCAAATAATGAGTTTTCTTGTGTAACTTATCTTGAATAGGCGTTCATCGTAGAAGATTCTCCATAGCGTCAGATGTACGTGGCCTCCATGGTAAGTCATGCTCATTGAACCTAACTCCATGTGAAGAAACCATCCGGGGTCATCATAGGTTCAGGGTGTTGACAGAGACTCAAGCTGGAAAATGAAAAAAGAAAAGTATGATTATAGTGAAAAACAGTCTACTTAAAAAATCAGTAATCGTCAGTGTCCAACAGTAGAAGATAGTCCTCCACATCAATACTACCGGCTCCTTGGTCAATCAAGGTGCATGAACCTCACTCCTTCTGAAATGGGCAAACAAAAATTAAGTCAAATTATTGAAACTATTGTGTGAATCATTTGTGTCATTTAAATAGGTTTACAACTGTAAAAGACCACTAGATATTAAAATTTGAGATCCGAGTTCCCCCTTGCTTCCCCTGCAAGCGCAGTCGCGATGCTCTTTTGCACTATGCATGCATTCACTCTCATCTCTTTGTCATACTCATTCTAAATCAAAGCTACTTCTAAAACATTTAACTTCAGACAGCTTTCTTCAACTTACAACTCCCAATTTACATCGCTGTAAATTGAATTTAAGTAAGTTTCAAGTAAAGTGTGCAATTCAAGTTTTTTAACAAGTAACCAAATTCACAGAAATCTGGTTACTTGGAAGACGATCCGCGACGCGACTGATTTAAAAGTATAACTAAAGTAAGCTTCAAATAGTGTGTCTAAATATGTAATTTAACAAGTAACCAAATTCAAAGAAATCTGGTTACTTGGAAGCAATCTACGACGCGACTGAAGTGAAAATTATAACTACTCTAAAAATAATACAAACTCCATCACGCTCATCTGCTTGCTACTAATAGCTGTGTGCGCATCGCTAGCATGGAACCTCCCAAGAACCTCCTACTATTCCCCTACGTGACACCCTATTCATGAAACTCTTTCAGGTGGTCAGAGTTTCTACAAGTATATTTCTATTTATTAAAAATGACATTGATTAAGTTTTCTATCTACTATATCAAATAATGAGTTTTCTTGTGTAACTTATCTTGAATAGGCGTTCATCGTAGAAGATTCTCCATAGCGTCAGATGTACGTGGCCTCCATGGTAAGTCATGCTCATTGAACCTAACTCCATGTGAAGAAACCATCCGGGGTCATCATAGCTTCAGGGTGTTGATAGAGACTCAAGCTGAAAATGAAAAAAGAAAAGTATGATTATAGTGAAAAACAGTCTACTTAAAAAATCAGTAATCGTCAGTGTCCAACAGTAGAAGATAGTCCTCCACATCAGTACTACCGGCTCCTTGGTCAATCAAGGTGCATGAACCTCACTCCTTCTGAAATGGGCAAACAAAAATTAAGTCAATTTATTGAAACTATTGTGTGAATCATTTGTGTCATTTAAATAGGTTTACAACTGTAAAAGACCACTAGATATTAAAATTTGAGATCCGAGTTCCCCCTTGCTTCCCCTGCAAGCGCAGTCGCGATGCTCTTTTGCACTATGCATGCATTCACTCTCATCTCTTTGTCATACTCATTCTAAATCAAAGCTACTTCTAAAACATTTAACTTCAGACAGCTTTCTTCAACTTACAACTCCCAATTTACACCGCTGTAAATTGAATTTAAGTAAGTTTCAAGTAAAGTGTCCAATTCAAGTTTTTTAACAAGTAACCAAATTCACAGAAATCTGGTTACTTGGAAGACGATCCGCGACGCGACTGATTTAAAAGTATAACTAAAGTAAGCTTCAAGTAGTGTGTCTAAATATGTAATTTAACAAGTAACCAAATTCAAAGAAATCTGGTTACTTGGAAGACGATCCACGACGCGACTGAAGTGAAAATTATAACTACTCTAAAAATAATACAAACTCCATCACGCTCATCTGCTTGCTACTAATAGCTGTGTGCGCATCGCTAGCATGGAACCTCCCAAGAACCTCCTACTATTCCCCTACGTGACACCCTATTCATGAAACTCTTTCCGGTGGTCAGAGTTTCTACAAGTATATTTCTATTTATTAAAAATGACATTGATTAAGTTTTCTATCTACTATATCAAATAATGAGTTTTCTTGTGTAACTTATCTTGAATAGGAGTTCATCGTAGAAGATTCTCCATAGCGTCAGATGTACGTGGCCTCCATGGTAAGTCATGCTCATTGAACCTAACTCCATGTGAAGAAACCATCCGGGGTCATCATAGCTTCAAGGTGTTGATAGAGACTCAAGCTGAAAATGAAAAAAGAAAAGTATGATTATAGTGAAAAACAGTCTACTTAAAAAATCAGTAATCGTCAGTGTCCAAGAGTAGAAGATAGTCCTCCACATCAGTACTACAGGCTCCTTGGTCAATCAAGGTGCATGAACCTCACTCCTTCTGAAATGGGCAAACAAAAATTAAGTCAAATTATTGAAACTATTGTGTGAATCATTTGTGTCATTTAAATAGGTTTACAACTGTAAAAGACCACTAGATATTAAAATTTGAGATCCGAGTTCCCCCTTGCTTCCCCTGCAAGCGCAGTCGCGATGCTCTTTTGCACTATGCATGCATTCACTCTCATCTCTTTGTCATACTCATTCTAAATCAAAGCTACTCCTAAAACATTTAACTTCAGACAGCTTTCTTCAACTTACAACTCCCAATTTACACCGCTGTAAATTGAATTTAAGTAAGTTTCAAGTAAAGTGTCCAATTCAAGTTTTTTAACAAGTAACCAAATTCACAGAAATCTGGTTACTTGGAAGACGATCCGCGACGCGACTGATTTAAAAGTATAACTAAAGTAAGCTTCAAGTAGTGTGTCTAAATATGTAATTTAACAAGTAACCAAATTCAAAGAAATCTGGTTACTTGGAAGACGATCCACGACGCGACTGAAGTGAAAATTATAACTACTCTAAAAATAATACAAACTCCATCACGCTCATCTGCTTGCTACTGATAGCTGTGTGCGCATCGCTAGCATGGAACCTCCCAAGAACCTCCTACTATTCCCCTACGTGACACCCTATTCATGAAACTCTTTCCGGTGGTCAGAGTTTCTACAAGTATATTTCTATTTATTAAAAATGACATTGATTAAGTTTTCTATCTACTATATCAAATAATGAGTTTTCTTGTGTAACTTATCTTGAATAGGCGTTCATCGTAGAAGATTCTCCATAGTGTCAGATGAACGTGGCCTCCATGGTAAGTCATGCTCATTGAACCTAACTCCATGTAAAAAACCATCCGGGGTCATCATAGCTTCAGGGTGTTGATAGAGACTCAAGCTGGAAAATGAAAAAAGAAAAGTATGATTATAGTGAAAAACAGTCTACTTAAAAAATCAGTAATCGTCAGTGTCCAAGAGTAGAAGATAGTCCTCCACATCAGTACTACCGGCTCCTTGGTCAATCAAGGTGCATGAACCTCACTCCTTCTGAAATGGGCAAACAAAAATTAAGTCAATTTATTGAAACTATTGTGTGAATCATTTGTGTCATTTAAATAGGTTTACAACTGTAAAAGACCACTAGATATTAAAATTTGAGATCCGAGTTCCCCCTTGCTTCCCCTGCAAGCGCAGTCGCGATGCTCTTTTGCACTATGCATGCATTCACTCTCATCTCTTTGTCATACTCATTCTAAATCAAAGCTACTTCTAAAACATTTAACTTCAGACAGCTTTCTTCAACTTACAACTCCCAATTTACACCGCTGTAAATTGAATTTAAGTAAGTTTCAAGTAAAGTGTCCAATTCAAGTTTTTTAACAAGTAACCAAATTCACAGAAATCTGGTTACTTGGAAGACGATCCGCGACGCGACTGATTTAAAAGTATAACTAAAGTAAGCTTCAAGTAGTGTGTCTAAATATGTAATTTAACAAGTAACCAAATTCAAAGAAATCTGGTTACTTGAAAGACGATCCACGACGCGACTGAAGTGAAAATTATAACTACTCTAAAAATAATACAAACTCCATCACGCTCATCTGCTTGCTACTAATAGCTGTGTGCGCATCGCTAGCATGGAACCTCCCAAGAACCTCCTACTATTCCCCTACGTGACACCCTATTCATGAAACTCTTTCCGGTGGTCAGAGTTTCTACAAGTATATTTCTATTTATTAAAAATGACATTGATTAAGTTTTCTATCTACTATATCAAATAATGAGTTTTCTTGTGTAACTTATCTTGAATAGGCGTTCATCGTAGAAGATTCTCCATAGCGTCAGATGTACGTGGCCTCCATGGTAAGTCATGCTCATTGAACCTAACTCCATGTGAAGAAACCATCCGGGGTCATCCTAGCTTCAGGGTGTTGATAGAGACTCAAGCTGGAAAATGAAAAAAGAAAAGTATGATTATAGTGAAAAACAGTCTACTTAAAAAATCAGTAATCGTCAGTGTCCAACAGTAGAAGATAGTCCTCCACATCAGTACTACCGGCTCCTTGGTCAATCAAGGTGCATGAACCTCACTCCTTCTGAAATGGGCAAACAAAAATCAAGTCAATTTATTGAAACTATTGTGTGAATCATTTGTGTCATTTAAATAGGTTTACAACTGTAAAAGACCACTAGATATTAAAATTTGAGATCCGAGTTCCCCCTTGCTTCCCCTGCAAGCGCAGTCGCGATGCTCTTTTGCACTATGCATGCATTCACTCTCATCTCTTTGTCATACTCATTCTAAATCAAAGCTACTTCTAAAACATTTAACTTCAGACAGCTTTCTTCAACTTACAACTCCCAATTTACACCGCTGTAAATTGAATTTAAGTAAGTTTCAAGTAAAGTGTCCAATTCAAGTTTTTTAACAAGTAACCAAATTCACAGAAATCTGGTTACTTGGAAGACGATCCGCGACGCGACTGATTTAAAAGTATAACTAAAGTAAGCTTCAAGTAGTGTGTCTAAATATGTAATTTAACAAGTAACCAAATTCAAAGAAATCTGGTTACTTGGAAGACGATCCACGACGCGACTGAAATGAAAATTATAACTACTCTAAAAATAATACAAACTCCATCACGCTCATCTGCTTGCTACTAATAGCTGTGTGCGCATCGCTAGCATGGAACCTCCCAAGAACCTCCTACTATTCCCCTACGTGACACCCTATTCATGAAACTCTTTCCGGTGGTCAGAGTTTCTACAAGTATATTTCTATTTATTAAAAATGACATTGATTAAGTTTTCTATCTAATATATCAAATAATGAGTTTTCTTGTGCAACTTATCTTGAATAGGCGTTCATCGTAGAAGAGTCTCCATAGCGTCAGGAGTACGTGGGCTCCATGGTAAGTCATGCTCATTGAACCTAACTCCATGTGAAGAAACCATCCGGGGTCATCATAGCTTCAGGGTGTTGATAGAGACTCAAGCTGGAAAATGAAAAAAGAAAAGTATGATTATAGTGAAAAACAGTCTACTTAAAAAATCAGTAATCGTCAGTGTCCAACAGTAGAAGATAGTCCTCCACATCAGTACTACCGGCTCCTTGGTCAATCAAGGTGCATGAACCTCACTCCTTCTGAAATGGGCAAACAAAAATTAAGTCAATTTATTGAAACTATTGTGTGAATCATTTGTGTCATTTAAATAGGTTTACAACTGTAAAAGACCACTAGATATTAAAATTTGAGATCCGAGTTCCCACTTGCTTCCCCTGGAACGTTTGGCTGCTGCAAGCGCAGTCGCGATGCTCTTTTGCACTATGCATGCATTCACTCTCATCTCTTTGTCATACCCATTCTAAATCAAAGCTACTTCTAAAACATTTAACTTCAGACAGCTTTCTTCAACTTACAACTCCCAATTTACACCGCTGTAAATTGAATTTAAGTAAGTTTCAAGTAAAGTGTCCAGTTCAAGTTTTTTAACAAGTAACCAAATTCACAGAAATCTGGTTACTTGGAAGACGATCCGCGACGCGACTGATTTAAAAGTATAACTAAAGTAAGCTTTAAGTAGTGTGTCTAAATATGTAATTTAATAAGTAACCAAATTCAAAGAAATCTGGATACTTGGAAGACGATCCACGACGCCACTGAAGTAAAAATTATAACTACTCTAAAAATACATATTCGGTTTGCAGTAACACCATGTGTATATCTACTAGCTGTGTAGATTTGTTTTTTGAGAACTAGGTCTTGCTTTTTAATTCTACTGCCGCAGATTAGATTTGGAATCGGGAGACTACTTCAGGAGACTACTTAGTTCTGAAAAGAACTGTCCAGCTTATTAACTACTACCTGGGCGGAAGGTAAGAAATCGGCCGGGACTACTACTTTAGCTAAATAGTGGATCGGATCGAGGGGACTTCTCGTTAAAAACTTCACTGCCGCGGAGTGAGTTCTTAAATTTGGTCTCAACATTTCGACTAGCTTGCTCTAGTCATCGGCAGGAGCAATGACGATGACTAGAGCAAGCTAGTCGAAACGTTAGTCGAAACGTTGAGACCAAATTTAAGAACTCACTCCGCGGCAGTGAAGTTTTTAACGAGAAGTCCCCTCGATCCGATCCACTATTAAGCTAAAGTAGTAGTCCCGGCCAATTTCCGACCCTCAGCCCAGGTAGTAGCTAATAAGCTGGACAGTTCTTTTCAGAACTAAGTAGTCTCACGAAGTAGTCTCCCGATTCCAAATCTATTCCGCGGCAGTAGAATTAAAAAGCAAGACCTAGTTCTCAAAGAACAAATCTACACAGCTAGTAGATATACACATGGTGTTACCGCAAACCAAATATATATTGATACCTCACCATGCAAAGCCTCAAAAAGTATATATATAAAAATAAATAAAAACTCCATCACGCTCATCTTGCTCGTCTGCTTGCTACTAATAGCTGTGTGCGCATCGCTAGCATGCAACCTCCCAAGAACCTCCTACTATTCCCCTACTTGACACCCTATTCATGAAACTCTTTCCGGTGGTCAGAGTTTCTACAAGTATATTTCTATTTATATAAAATGACATTGATTAGGTTTTCTATCTAAATGATAAAATAATTGTGTAACTTATCTCGAATAGGCGTTCATCGTAGAAGATTCTCCATAGCGTCAGATGTACGTGGCCTCCATAGTAAGTCATGCTCATTGAACCTAACTCCATGTGAAGAAACCATCCGGGGTCATCCTAGCTTCAGGGTGTTGATAGAGACTCAAGCTGGAAAATGAAAAAAGAAAAGTATGATTATAGTGAAAAACAGTCTACTTAAAAAATCAGTAATCGTCAGTGTCCAACAGTAGAAGATAGTCCTCCACATCAGTACTACCGGCTCCTTGGTCAATCAAGGTGCATGAACCTCACTCCTTCTGAAATGGGTAAACAAAAATTAAGTCAATTTATTGAAACTATTGTGTGAATCATTTGTGTCATTTAAATAGATTTACAACTGTAAAAGACGACTAGATATTAAAATTTGAGATCCGAGTTCCCCCTTGCTTCCCCTGCAAGCGCAGTCGCGATGCTCTTTTGCACTATGCATGCATTCACTCTCATCTCTTTGTCATACTCATTCTAAATCAAAGCTACTTCTAAAACATTTAACTTCAGACAGCTTTCTTCAACTTACAACTCCCAATTTACACCGCTGTAAATTGAATTTAAGTAAGTTTCAAGTAAAGTGTCCAATTCAAGTTTTTTAACAAGTAACCAAATTCACAGAAATCTGGTTACTTGGAAGACGATCCGCGACGCGACTGATTTAAAAGTATAACTAAAATAAGCTTCAAGTAGTGTGTCTAAATACGTAATTTAACAAGTAACCAAATTCAAAGAAATCTGGTTACTTGGAAGACGATCCACGACGCGACTGAAGTGAAAATTATAACTACTCTAAAAATAATACAAACTCCATCACGCTCGTCTGCTTGCTACTAATAGCTGTGTGCGCATCGCTAGCATGCAACCTCCCAAGAACCTCCTACTATTCCCCTACGTGACACCCTATTCATGAAACTCTTTCCGGTGGTCAGAGTTTCTACAAGTATATTTCTATTTATATAAAATGACATTGATTAGGTTTTCTATCTAAATGATAAAATAATTGTGTAACTTATCTCGAATAGGCGTTCATCGTAGAAGATTCTCCATAGCATCAGATGTACGTGGCCTCCATGGTAAGTCATGCTCATTGAACCTAACTCCATGTGAAGAAACCATCCGGGGTCATCATAGCTTCAGGGTGTTGATAGAGACTCAAGCTGGAAAATGAAAAAAGAAAAGTATGATTATAGTGAAAAACAGTCTACTTAAAAAATCAGTAATCGTCAGTGTCCAACAGTAGAAGATAGTCCTCCACATCAGTACTACCGGCTCCTTGGTCAATCAAGGTGCATGAACCTCACTCCTTCTGAAATGGGCAAACAACAATTAAGTCAATTTATTGAAACTATTGTGTGAATCATTTGTGTCATTTAAATAGGTTTACAACTGTAAAAGACCACTAGATATTAAAATTTGAGATCCGAGTTCCCCCTTGCTTCCCGTGCAAGCGCAGTCGCGATGCTCTTTTGCACTATGCATGCATTCACTCTCATCTCTTTGTCATACTCATTCTAAATCAAAGCTACTTCTAAAACATTTAACTTCAGACAGCTTTCTTCAACTTACAACTCCCAATTTACACCGCTGTAAATTGAATTTAAGTAAGTTTCAAGTAAAGTGTCCAATTCAAGTTTTTTAACAAGTAACCAAATTCACAGAAATCTGGTTACTTGGAAGACGATCCGCGACGCGACTGATTTAAAAGTATAACTAAAGTAAGCTTCAAGTAGTGTGTCTAAATATGTAATTTAACAAGTAACCAAATTTAAAGAAATCTGGTTACTTGGAAGACGATCCACGACGCGACTGAAGTGAAAATTATAACTACTCTAAAAATAATACAAACTCCATCACTCTCATCTGCTTGCAACTAATAGCTGTGTGCGCATCGCTAGCATGGAACCTCCCAAGAACCTCCTACTATTCCCCTACGTGACACCCTATTCATGAAACTCTTTCCGGTGGTCAGAGTTTCTACAAGTATATTTCTATTTATTAAAAATGACATTGATTAAGTTTTCTATCTACTATATCAAATAATGAGTTTTCTTGTGTAACTTATCATGAATAGGCGTTCATCGTAGAAGATTCTCCATAGCGTCAGATGTACGTGGCCTCCATGGTAAGTCATGCTCATTGAACCTAACTCCATGTGAAGAAACCATCCGGGGTCATCATAGCTTCAGGGTGTTGATAGAGACTCAAGCTGGAAAATGAAAAAAGAAAAGTATGATTATAGTGAAAAACAGTCTACTTAAAAAATCAGTAATCATCAGTGTCCAACAGTAGAAGAAAGTCCTCCACATCAGTACTACCGGCTCCTTGGTCAATCAAGGTGCATGAACCTCACTCCTTCTGAAATGGGCAAACAAAAATTAAGTCAATTTATTGAAACTATTGTGTGAATCATTTGTGTCATTTAAATAGGTTTACAACTGTAAAAGACCACTAGATATTAAAATTTGAGATCCGAGTTCCCCCTTGCTTCCCCTGCAAGCGCAGTCGCGATGCTCTTTTGCACTATGCATGCATTCACTCTCATCTCTTTGTCATACTCATTCTAAATCAAAGCTACTTCTAAAACATTTAACTTCAGACAGCTTTCTTCAACTTACAACTCCCAATTTACACCGCTGTAAATTGAATTTAAGTAAGTTTCAAGTAAAGTGTCCAATTCAAGTTTTTTAACAAGTAACCAAATTCAAAGAAATCTGGTTACTTGGAAGACGATCCGCGACGCGACTGATTTAAAAGTATAACTAAAGTAAGCTTCAAGTAGTGTGTCTAAATATGTAATTTAACAAGTAACCAAATTCAAAGAAATCTGGTTACTTGGAAGACGATCCACGACGCGACTGAAGTGAAAATTATAACTACTCTAAAAATAATACAAACTCCATCACGCTCATCTGCTTGCTACTAATAGCTGTGTGCACATCGCTAGCATGGAACCTCCCAAGAACCTCCTACTATTCCCCTACGTGACACCCTATTCATGAAACTCTTTCCAGTGGTCAGAGTTTCTACAAGTATATTTCTATTTATTAAAAATGACATTGATTAAGTTTTCTATCTACTATATCAAATAATGAGTTTTCTTGTGTAACTTATCTTGAATAGGCGTTCATCGTAGAAGATTCTCCATAGCGTCAGATGTACGTGGCCTCCATGGTAAGTCATGCTCATTGAACCTAACTCCATGTGAAGAAACCATCCGGGGTCATCATAGCTTCAGGGTGTTGATAGAGACTCAAGCTGGAAAATGAAAAAAGAAAAGTATGATTATAGTGAAAAACAGTCTACTTAAAAAATCAGTAATCGTCAGTGTCCAACAGTAGAAGATAGTCCTCCACATCAGTACTACCGGCTCCTTGGTCAATCAAGGTGCATGAACCTCACTCCTTCTGAAATGGGCAAATAAAAATTAAGTCAATTTATTGAAACTTTTGTGTGAATCATTTGTGTCATTTAAATAGGTTTACAACTGTAAAAGACCACTAGATATTAAAATTTGAGATCCGAGTTCCCCCTTGCTTCCCGTGCAAGCGCAGTCGCGATGCTCTTTTGCACTATGCATGCATTCACTCTCATCTCTTTGTCATACTCATTCTAAATCAAAGCTACTTCTAAAACATTTAACTTCAGACAGCTTTCTTCAACTTACAACTCCCAATTTACACCGCTGTAAATTGAATTTAAGTAAGTTTCAAGTAAAGTGTCCAATTCAAGTTTTTTAACAAGTAACCAAATTCACAGAAATCTGGTTACTTGGAAGACGATCCGCGACGCGACTGATTTAAAAGTATAACTAAAGTAAGCTTCAAGTAGTGTGTCTAAATATGTAATTTAACAAGTAACCAAATTCAAAGAAATCTGGTTACTTGGAAGACGATCCACGACGCGACTGAAGTGAAAATTATAACTACTCTAAAAATAATACAAACTCCATCACTCTCATCTGCTTGCAACTAATAGCTGTGTGCGCATCGCTAGCATGGAACCTCCCAAGAACCTCCTACTATTCCCCTACGTGACACCCTATTCATGAAACTCTTTCCGGTGGTCAGAGTTTCTACAAGTATATTTCTATTTATTAAAAATGACATTGATTAAGTTTTCTATCTACTATATCAAATAATGAGTTTTCTTGTGTAACTTATCTTGAATAGGCGTTCATCGTAGAAGATTCTCCATAGCGTCAGATGTACGTGGCCTCCATGGTAAGTCATGCTCATTGAACCTAACTCCATGTGAAGAAACCATCCGGGGTCATCATAGCTTCAGGATGTTGATAGAGACTTAAGCTGGAAAATGAACAAAGAAAAGTATGATTATAGTGAAAAACAGTCTACTTAAAAAATCAGTAATCGTCAGTGTCCAACAGTAGAAGATAGTCCTCCACATCAGTACTACCGGCTCCTTGGTCAATCAAGGTGCATGAACCTCACTCCTTCTGAAATGGGCAAATAAAAATTAAGTCAATTTATTGAAACTTTTGTGTGAATCATTTGTGTCATTTAAATAGGTTTACAACTGTAAAAGACCACTAGATATTAAAATTTGAGATCCGAGTTCCCCCTTGCTTCCCCTGCAAGCGCAGTCGCGATGCTCTTTTGCACTATGCATGCATTCACTCTCATCTCTTTGTCATACTCATTCTAAATCAAAGCTACTTCTAAAACATTTAACTTCAGACAGCTTTCTTCAACTTACAACTCCCAATTTACACCGCTGTAAATTGAATTTAAGTAAGTTTCAAGTAAAGTGTCCAATTCAAGTTTTTTAACAAGTAACCAAATTCACAGAAATCTGGTTACTTGGAAGACGATCCGCGACGCGACTGATTTAAAAGTATAACTAAAGTAAGCTTCAAGTAGTGTGTCTAAATATGTAATTTAACAAGTAACCAAATTCAAAGAAATCTGGTTACTTGGAAGACGATCCACGACTCGACTGAAATGAAAATTATAACTACTCTAAAAATAATACAAACTCCATCACGCTCATCTGCTTGCTACTAATAGCTGTGTGCGCATCGCTAGCATGGAACCTCCCAAGAACCTCCTACTATTCCCCTACGTGACACCCTATTCATGAAACTCTTTCCGGTGGTCAGAGTTTCTACAAGTATATTTCTATTTATTAAAAATGACATTGATTAAGTTTTCTATCTACTATATCAAATAATGAGTTTTCTTGTGTAACTTATCTTGAATAGGCGTTCATCGTAGAAGATTCTCCATAGCGTCAGATGTACGTGGCCTCCATGGTAAGTCATGCTCATTGAACCTAACTCCATGTGAAGAAACCATCCGGGGTCATAGCTTCAGGATGTTGATAGAGACTCAAGCTGGAAAATGAAATAAGAAAAGTATGATTATAGTGAAAAACAGTCTACTTAAAAAATCAGTAATCGTCAGTGTCCAACAGTAGAAGATAGTCCTCCACATCAGTACTACCGGCTCCTTGGTCAATCAAGGTGCATGAACCTCACTCCTTCTGAAATGGGCAAACAAAAATTAAGTCAATTTATTGAAACTATTGTGTGAATCATTTGTGTCATTTAAATAGGTTTACAACTGTAAAAGACCACTAGATATTAAAATTTGAGATCCGAGTTCCCCCTTGCTTCCCCTGCAAGCGCAGTCGCGATGCTCTTTTGCACTATGCATGCATTCACTCTCATCTCTTTGTCATACTCATTCTAAATCAAAGCTACTTCTAAAACATTTAACTTCAGACAGCTTTCTTCAACTTACAACTCCCAATTTACACCGCTGTAAATTGAATTTAAGTAAGTTTCAAGTAAAGTGTCCAATTCAAGTTTTTTAACAAGTAACCAAATTCACAGAAATCTGGTTACTTGGAAGACGATCCGCGACGCGACTGATTTAAAAGTATAACTAAAATAAGCTTCAAGTAGTGTGTCTAAATACGTAATTTAACAAGTAACCAAATTCAAAGAAATCTGGTTACTTGGAAGACGATCCACGACGCGACTGAAGTGAAAATTATAACTACTCTAAAAATAATACAAACTCCATCACGCTCGTCTGCTTGCTACTAATAGCTGTGTGCGCATCGCTAGCATGCAACCTCCCAAGAACCTCCTACTATTCCCCTACGTGACACCCTATTCATGAAACTCTTTCCGGTGGTCAGAGTTTCTACAAGTATATTTCTATTTATATAAAATGACATTGATTAGGTTTTCTATCTAAATGATAAAATAATTGTGTAACTTATCTCGAATAGGCGTTCATCGTAGAAGATTCTCCATAGCATCAGATGTACGTGGCCTCCATGGTAAGTCATGCTCATTGAACCTAACTCCATGTGAAGAAACCATCCGGGGTCATCATAGCTTCAGGGTGTTGATAGAGACTCAAGCTGGAAAATGAAAAAAGAAAAGTATGATTATAGTGAAAAACAGTCTACTTAAAAAATCGGTAATCGTCAGTGTCCAACAGTAGAAGATAGTCCTCCACATCAGTACTACCGGCTCCTTGGTCAATCAAGGTGCATGAACCTCACTCCTTCTGAAATGGGCAAACAACAATTAAGTCAATTTATTGAAACTATTGTGTGAATCATTTGTGTCATTTAAATAGGTTTACAACTGTAAAAGACCACTAGATATTAAAATTTGAGATCCGAGTTCCCCCTTGCTTCCCGTGCAAGCGCAGTCGCGATGCTCTTTTGCACTATGCATGCATTCACTCTCATCTCTTTGTCATACTCATTCTAAATCAAAGCTACTTCTAAAACATTTAACTTCAGACAGCTTTCTTCAACTTACAACTCCCAATTTACACCGCTGTAAATTGAATTTAAGTAAGTTTCAAGTAAAGTGTCCAATTCAAGTTTTTTAACAAGTAACCAAATTCACAGAAATCTGGTTACTTGGAAGACGATCCGCGACGCGACTGATTTAAAAGTATAACTACAGTAAGCTTCAAGTAGTGTGTCTAAATATGTAATTTAACAAGTAACCAAATTCAAAGAAATTTGGTTACTTGGAAGACGATCCACGACGCGACTGAAGTGAAAATTATAACTACTCTAAAAATAATACAAACTCCATCACGCTCATCTGCTTGCTACTAATAGCTGTGTGCGCATCGCTAGCATGGAACCTCCCAAGAACCTCCTACTATTCCCCTACGTGACACGCTATTCATGAAACTCTTTCCGGTGGTCAGAGTTTCTACAAGTATATTTCTATTTATTAAAAATGACATTGATTAAGTTTTCTATCTACTATATCAAATAATGAGTTTTCTTGTGTAACTTATCTTGAATAGGCGTTCATCGTAGAAGATTCTCCATAGCGTCAGATGTATGTGGCCTCCATGGTAAGTCATGCTCATTGAACCTAATTCCATGTGAAGAAACCATCCGGGGTCATCATAGCTTCAGGGTGTTGATAGAGACTCAAGCTGGAAAATGAAAAAAGAAAAGTATGATTATAGTGAAAAACAGTCTACTTAAAAAATCAGTAATCGTCAGTGTCCAACAGTAGAAGATAGTCCTCCACATCAGTACTACCGGCTCCTTGGTCAATCAAGGTGCATGAACCTCACTCCTTCTGAAAGGGGCAAACAACAATTAAGTCAATTTATTGAAACTATTGTGTGAATCATTTGTGTCATTTAAATAGGTTTACAACTGTAAAAGACCACTAGATATTAAAATTTGAGATCCGAGTTCCCCCTTGCTTCCCGTGCAAGCGCAGTCGCGATGCTCTTTTGCACTATGCATGCATTCACTCTCATCTCTTTGTCATACTCATTCTAAATCAAAGCTACTTCTAAAACATTTAACTTCAGACAGCTTTCTTCAACTTACAACTCCCAATTTACACCGCTGTAAATTGAATTTAAGTAAGTTTCAAGTAAAGTGTCCAATTCAAGTTTTTTAACAAGTAACCAAATTCACAGAAATCTGGTTACTTGGAAGACGATCCGCGACGCGACTGATTTAAAAGTATAACTAAAGTAAGCTTCAAGTAGTGTGTCTAAATATGTAATTTAACAAGTAACCAAATTCAAAGAAATCTGGTTACTTGGAAGACGATCCACGACGCGACTGAAGTGAAAATTATAACTACTCTAAAAATAATACAAACTCCATCACGCTCGTCTGCTTGCTACTAATAGCTGTGTGCGCATCGCTAGCATGGAACCTCCCAAGAACCTCCTACTATTCCCCTACGTGACACCCTATTCATGAAACTCTTTCCGGTGGTCAGAGTTTCTACAAGTATATTTCTATTTATTAAAAATGACATTGATTAAGTTTTCTATCTACTATATCAAATAATGAGTTTTCTTGTGTAACTTATCTTGAATAGGCGTTCATTGTAGAAGATTCTCCATAGCGTCAGATGTACGTGGCCTCCATGGTAAGTCATGCTCATTGAACCTAACTCCATGTGAAGAAACCATCCGGGGTCATCATAGCTTCAGGGTGTTGATAGAGACTCAAGCTGGAAAATGAAAAAAGAAAAGTATGATTATAGTGAAAAACAGTCTACTTAAAAAATCAGTAATCGTCAGTGTCCAGCAGTAGAAGATAGTCCTCCACATCAGTACTACCGGCTCCTTGGTCAATCAAGGTGCATGAACCTCACTCCTTCTGAAATGGGCAAACAAAAATTAAGTCAATTTATTGAAACTATTGTGTGAATCATTTGTGTCATTTAAATAGGTTTACAACTGTAAAAGACCACTAGATATTAAAATTTGAGATCCGAGTTCCCCCTTGCTTCCCCTGGAACGTTTGGCTGCTGCAAGCGCAGTCGCGATGCTCTTTTGCACTATGCATGCATTCACTCTCATCTCTTTGTCATACTCATTCTAAATCAAAGCTACTTCTAAAACATTTAACTTCAGACAGCTTTCTTCAACTTACAACTCCCAATTTACACCGCTGTAAATTGAATTTAAGTAAGTTTCAAGTAAAGTGTCCAAGTCAAGTTTTTTAACAAGTAACCAAATTCACAGAAATCTGGTTACTTGGAAGACGATCCGCAACGCGACTGATTTAAAAGTATAACTAAAGTAAGCTTCAAGTAGTGTGTCTAAATATGTAATTTAACAAGTAACCAAATTCAAAGAAATCTGGTTACTTGGAAGACGATCCACGACGCGACTGAAGTGAAAATTATAACTACTCTAAAAATAATACAAACTCCATCACGCTCATCTACTTGCTACTAATAGCCGTGTGCGCATCGCTAGCATGCAACCTCCCAAGAACCTCCTACTATTCCCCTACGTGACACCCTATTCATGAAACTCTTTCCGATGGTCAGATTTTCGACAAGTATATTTCTATTTATTAAAAATGACATTGATTAAGTTTTCTATCTACTATATCAAATAATGAGTTTTCTTGTGTAACTTATCTTGAACAGGCGTTCATCGTAGAAGATTCTCCATAGCGCCAGATGTACGTGGCCTCCATGGTAAGTCATGCTCATTGAACCTAACTCCATGTGAAGAAACCATCCGGGGTCATCATAGCTTCAGGGTGTTGATAGAGACTCAAGCTGGAAAATGAAAAAAGAAAAGTATGATTATAGTGAAAAACAGTCTACTTAAAAAATCAGTAATCGTCAGTGTCCAACAGTAGAAGATAGTCCTCCACATCAGTACTACCGGCTCCTTGGTCAATCAAGGTGCATGAACCTCACTCCTTCTGAAATGGGCAAACAAAAATTAAGTCAATTTATTGAAACTATTGTGTGAATCATTTGTGTCATTTAAATAGGTTTACAACTGTAAAAGACCACTAGATATTAAATTTTGAGATCCGAGTTCCCCCTTGCTTCCCCTGCAAGCGCAGTCGCGATGCTCTTTTGCACTATGCATGCATTCACTCTCATCTCTTTGTCATACTCATTCTAAATCAAAGCTACTTCTAAAACATTTAACTTCAGACAGCTTTCTTCAACTTACAACTCCCAATTTACACCGCTGTAAATTGAATTTAAGTAAGTTTCAAGTAAAGTGTCCAATTCAAGTTTTTTAACAAGTAACCAAATTCACAGAAATCTGGTTACTTGGAAGACGATCCGCGACGCGACTGATTTAAAAGTATAACTAAAGTAAGCTTCAAGTAGTGTGTCTAAATATGTAATTTAACAAGTAACCAAATTCAAAGAAATCTGGTTACTTGGAAGACGATCCACGACGCGACTGAAGTGAAAATTATAACTACTCTAAAAATAATACAAACTCCATCACGCTCATCTGCTTGCTACTAATAGCTGTGTGCGCATCGCTAGCATGGAACCTCCCAAGAACCTCCTACTATTCCCCTACGTGACACCCTATTCATGAAACTCTTTCCGGTGGTCAGAGTTTCTACAAGTATATTTCTATTTATTAAAAATGACATTGATTAAGTTTTCTATCTACTATATCAAATAATGAGTTTTCTTGTGTAACTTATCTTGAATAGGGGTTCATCGTAGAAGATTCTCCATAGCGTCAGATGTACGTGGCCTCCATGGTAAGTCATGCTCATTGAACCTAACTCCATGTGAAGAAACCATCCGGGGTCATCATAGCTTCAGGGTGTTGATAGAGACTCAAGCTGGAAAATGAAAAAAGAAAAGTATGATTATAGTGAAAAACAGTCTACTTAAAAAATCAGTAATCGTCAGTGTCCAACAGTAGAAGATAGTCCTCCACATCAGTACTACCGGCTCCTTGGTCAATCAAGGTGCATGAACCTCACTCCTTCTGAAATGGGCAAACAAAAATTAAGTCAATTTATTGAAACTATTGTGTGAATCATTTGTGTCATTTAAATAGGTTTACAACTGTAAAAGACCACTAGATATTAAAATTTGAGATCCGAGTTCCCCCTTGCTTCCCCTGGAACGTTCGGCTGCTGCAAGCGCAGTCGCGATGCTCTTTTGCACTATGCATGCATTCACTCTCATCTCTTTGTCATACTCATTCTAAATCAAAGCTACTTCTAAAACATTTAACTTCAGACAGCTTTCTTCAACTTACAACTCCCAATTTACACCGCTGTAAATTGAATTTAAGTAAGTTTCAAGTAAAGTGTCCCATTCAAGTTTTTTAACAAGTAACCAAATTCACAGATATCTGGTTACTTGGAAGACGATCCGCGACGCGACTGATTTAAAAGTATAACTAAAGTAAGCTTCAAGTAGTGTGTCTAAATATGTAATTTAACAAGTAACCAAATTCAAAGAAATCTGGTTACTTGGAAGACGATCCACGACGCGACTGAAGTGAAAACTATAACTACTCTAAAAATAATACAAACTCCATCACGCTCATCTGCTTGCTACTAATAGCTGTGTGCGCATCGCTAGCATGGAACCTGCCAAGAACCTCCTACTATTCCCCTACGTGACACCCTATTCATGAAACTCTTTCCGGTGGTCAGAGTTTCTACAAGTATATTTCTATTTATTAAAAATGACATTGATTAAGTTTTCTATCTACTATATCAAATAATGAGTTTTCTTGTGTAACTTATCTTGAATAGGCGTTCATCGTAGAAGATTCTCCATAGCGTCAGATGTACGTGGCCTCCATGGTAAGTCATGCTCATTGAACCGAACTCCATGTGAAGAAACCATCCGGGGTCATCATAGCTTCAGGGTGTTGATAGAGACTCAAGCTGGAAAATGAAAAAAGAAAAGTATGATTATAGTGAAAAACAGTCTACTTAAAAAATCAGTAATCGTCAGTGTCCAACAGTAGAAGATAGTCCTCCACATCAGTACTACCGGCTCCTTGGTCAATCAAGGTGCATGAACCTCACTCCTTCTGAAATGGGCAAACAAAAATTAAGTCAATTTATTGAAACTATTGTGTGAATCATTTGTGTCATTTAAATAGGTTTACAACTGTAAAAGACCACTAGATATTAAAATTTGAGATCCGAGTTCCCCCTTGCTTCCCCTGGAACGTTCGGCTGCTGCAAGCGCAGTCGCGATGCTCTTTTGCACTATGCATGCATTCACTCTCATCTCTTTGTCATACTCATTCTAAATCAAAGCTACTTCTAAAACATTTAACTTCAGACAGCTTTCTTCAACTTACAACTCCCAATTTACACCGCTGTAAATTGAATTTAAGTAAGTTTCAAGTAAAGTGTCCCATTCAAGTTTTTTAACAAGTAACCAAATTCACAGATATCTGGTTACTTGGAAGACGATCCGCGACGCGACTGATTTAAAAGTATAACTAAAGTAAGCTTCAAGTAGTGTGTCTAAATATGTAATTTAACAAGTAACCAAATTCAAAGAAATCTGGTTACTTGGAAGACGATCCACGACGCGACTGAAGTGAAAACTATAACTACTCTAAAAATAATACAAACTCCATCACGCTCATCTGCTTGCTACTAATAGCTGTGTGCGCATCGCTAGCATGGAACCTGCCAAGAACCTCCTACTATTCCCCTACGTGACACCCTATTCATGAAACTCTTTCCGGTGGTCAGAGTTTCTACAAGTATATTTCTATTTATTAAAAATGACATTGATTAAGTTTTCTATCTACTATATCAAATAATGAGTTTTCTTGTGTAACTTATCTTGAATAGGCGTTCATCGTAGAAGATTCTCCATAGCGTCAGATGTACCTGGCCTCCATGGTAAGTCATGCTCATTGAACCGAACTCCATGTGAAGAAACCATCCGGGGTCATCATAGCTTCAGGGTGTTGATAGAGACTCAAGCTGGAAAATGAAAAAAGAAAAGTATGATTATAGTGAAAAACAGTCTACTTAAAAAATCAGTAATCGTCAGTGTCCAACAGTAGAAGATAGTCCTCCACATCAGTACTACCGGCTCCTTGGTCAATCAAGGTGCATGAACCTCACTCCTTCTGAAATGGGCAAACAAAAATTAAGTCAATTTATTGAAACTATTGTGTGAATCATTTGTGTCATTTAAATAGGTTTACAACTGTAAAAGACCACTAGATATTAAAATTTGAGATCCCAGTTCCCCCTTGCTTCCCCTGCAAGCGCAGTCGCGATGCTCTTTTGCACTATGCATGCATTCACTCTCATCTCTTTGTCATACTCATTCTAAATCAAAGCTACTTCTAAAACATTTAACTTCAGACAGCTTTCTTCAACTTACAACTCCCAATTTACACCGCTGTAAATTGAATTTAAGTAAGTTTCAAGTAAAGTGTCCAATTCAAGTTTTTTAACAAGTAACCAAATTCACAGAAATCTGGTTACTTGGAAGACGATCCGCGACGCGACTGATTTAAAAGTATAACTAAAGTAAGCTTCAAGTAGTGTGTCTAAATATGTAATTTAACAAGTAACCAAATTCAAAGAAATTTGGTTACTTGGAAGACGATCCACGACGCGACTGAAGTGAAAATTATAACTACTCTAAAAATAATACAAACTCCATCACGCTCATCTGCTTGCTACTAATAGCTGTGTGCGCATCGCTAGCATGGAACCTCCCAAGAACCTCCTACTATTCCCCTACGTGACACCCTATTCATGAAACTCTTTCCGGTGGTCAGAGTTTCTACAAGTATATTTCTATTTATTAAAAATGACATTGATTAAGTTTTCTATCTACTATATCAAATAATGAGTTTTCTTGTGTAACTTATCTTGAATAGGCGTTCATCGTAGAAGATTCTCCATAGCGTCAGATGTACGTGGCCTCCATGGTAAGTCATGCTCATTGAACCTAACTCCATGTGAAGAAACCATCCAGGGTCATCATAGCTTCAGGGTGTTGATAGAGACTCAAGCTGGAAAATGAAAAAAGAAAAGTATGATTATAGTGAAAAACAGTCTACTTAAAAAATCAGTAATCGTCAGTGTCCAACAGTAGAAGATAGTCCTCCACATCAGTACTACCGGCTCCTTGGTCAATCAAGGTGCATGAACCTCACTCCTTCTGAAATGGGCAAACAAAAATTAAGTCAATTTATTGAAACTATTGTGTGAATCATTTGTGTCATTTAAATAGGTTTACAACTGTAAAAGACCACTAGATATTAAAATTTGAGATCCGAGTTCCCCCTTGCTTCCCCTGGAACGTTCGGCTGCTGCAAGCGCAGTCGCGATGCTCTTTTGCACTATGCATGCATTCACTCTCATCTCTTTGTCATACTCATTCTAAATCAAAGCTACTTTTAAAACATTTAACTTCAGACAGCTTTCTTCAACTTACAACTCCCAATTTACACCGCTGTAAATTGAATTTAAGTAAGTTTCAAGTAAAGTGTCCAATTCAAGTTTTTTAACAAGTAACCAAATTCACAGAAATCTGGTTACTTGGAAGACGATCCGCGACGCGACTGATTTAAAAGTATAACTAAAGTAAGCTTCAAGTAGTGTGTCTAAATATGTAATTTAACAAGTAACCAAATTCAAAGAAATCTGGTTACTTGGAAGACGATCCACGACGCGACTGAAGTGAAAATTATAACTACTCTAAAAATAATACAAACTCCATCACGCTCATCTGCTTGCTACTAATAGCTGTGTGCGCATCGCTAGCATGGAACCTGCCAAGAACCTCCTACTATTCCCCTACGTGACACCCTATTCATGAAACTCTTTCCGGTGGTCAGAGTTTCTACAAGTATATTTCTATTTATTAAAAATGACATTGATTAAGTTTTCTATCTACTATATCAAATAATGAGTTTTCTTGTGTAACTTATCTTGAATAGGCGTTCATCGTAGAAGATTCTCCATAGCGTCAGATGTACGTGGCCTCCATGGTAAGTCATGCTCATTGAACCTAACTCCATGTGTGAACCATTCGGGGTCATCATAGCTTCAGGATGTTGATAGAGACTCAAGCTGGAAAATGAAAAAAGAAATTATGATTATAGTGAAAAACAGTCTACTTAAAAAATCAGTAATCGTCAGTGTCCAACAGTAGAAGATAGTCCTCCACATCAGTACTACCGGCTCCTTGGTCAATCAAGGTGCATGAACCTCACTCCTTCTGAAATGGGCAAACAAAAATTAAGTCAATTTATTGAAACTATTGTGTGAATCATTTGTGTCATTTAAATAGGTTTACAACTGTAAAAGACCACTAGATATTAAAATTTGAGATCCGAGTTTCCCCTTGCTTCCCCTGGAACGTTTGGCTGCTGCAAGCGCAGTCGCGATACTCTTTTGCACTATGCATGCATTCAATCTCATCTCTTTGTCATACTCATTCTAAATCAAAGCTACTTCTAAAACATTTAACTTCAGACAGCTTTCTTCAACTTACAACTCCCAATTTACACCGCTGTAAATTGAATTTAAGTAAGTTTCAAGTAAAGTGTCCAATTCAAGTTTTTTAACAAGTAAACAAATTCACAGAAATCTGCTTACTTGGAAGACGACCAGCGACGCGACTGATTTAAAAGTATAACTAAAGTAAGCTTCAAGTAGTGTGTCCAAATATGTCATTTAACAAGTAACCAATTTCAAAGAAATCTGGTTACTTGGAAGACGATCCACGACGCGACTGAAGTAAAAATTATAACTACTCTAAAAATATATATTCGGTTTGCGGTAACACCATGTGTATATCTACTAGCTGTGTAGATTTGTTCTTTGAGAACTAGGTCTTGCTTTTTAATTTACTGCGGCGGATTAGATTTGGAATCGGGAGACTACTTCGGGAGACTACTTAGTTCTGAAGAGAACTGTCCAGCTTATTAGCTACTATCTGGGTGGAAGGTAAGAAATCGGCCGGGACTACTACTTTAGCTAAATAGTGGATCGGATCGAGGGGACTTTTCGTTAAAAACTTCACTGCCGCGGAGTGAGTTCTTAAATTTGGTCTCAACGTTTCGACTAGCTTGCTCTAGTCATCGTCAGGAGCAATGACGATGACTAGAGCAAGCTAGTCGAAACATTAGTCGAAATGTTGAGACCAAATTTAAGAACTCACTCCGAGGCAGTGAAGTTTTTAACGAGAAGTCCCCTCGATCCGATCCACTATTAAGCTAAAGTAGTAGTCCCGGCCAATTTCCGACCCTCAGCCCAGGTAGTAGCTAATAAGCTGGACAGTTCTTTTCAGAACTAAGTAGTCTCCCGAAGTAGTCTCCCGATTCCAAATCTACTCCGCGGCAGTAGAATTAAAAAGCAAGACCTAGTTCTCAAAGAACAAATCTACACAGCTAGTAGATATACACATGGTGTTACCGCAAACCGAATATATATTGATACCCCACCATGCAAAGCCTCAAAAAGTATATATATAAAAAAAAAATAACAACTCCATCACGCACATCTTGCTCGTCTGCTTGCTACTAATAGCTGTGTGGGCATCGCTAGCATAGAACCTCCCAAGAACCTCCTACTATTCCCCTACTTGACACCCTATTCATGAAACTCTTTCCGGTGGTCAGAGTTTCTACAAGTATATTTCTATTTATATAAAATGACATTGATTAGGTTTTCTATCTAATTGATAAAATAATTGTGTAACTTATCTCGAATAGGCATTCATCGTAGAAGATTCTACATAGCATCAGATGTACGTGGCCTCCATGGTAAGTCATGCTCATTGAACCTAACTCCATGTGAAGAAACCATCCGGGGTCATCATAGCTTCAGGGTGTTGATAGAGACTCAAGCTGGAAAATGAAAAAAGAAAAGTATGATTACAGTGAAAAACAGTCTACTTAAAAAATCAGTAATCGTCAGTGTCCAACAGTAGAAGATAGTCCTCCACATCAGTACTACCGGCTCCTTGGTCAATCAAGGTGCATGAACCTCACTCCTTCTGAAATGGGCAAACAAAAATTAAGTCAATTTATTGAAACTATTGTGTGAATCATTTGTGTCATTTAAATAGGTTTACAACTGTAAAAGACCACTAGATATTAAAATTTGAGATCCGAGTTCCCCCTTGCTTCCCCTGCAAGCGCAGTCGCGATGCTCTTTTGCACTATGCATGCATTCACTCTCATCTCTTTGTCATACTCATTCTAAATCAAAGCTACTTCTAAAACATTTAACTTCAGACAGCTTTCTTCAACTTACAACTCCCAATTTACACCGCTGTAAATTGAATTTAAGTAAGTTTCAAGTAAAGTGTCCAATTCAAGTTTTTTAACAAGTAACCAAATTCACAGAAATCTGGTTACTTGGAAGACGATCCGCGACGCGACTGATTTAAAAGTATAACTAAAGTAAGCTTCAAGTAGTGTGTCTAAATATGTAATTTAACAAGTAACCAAATTCAAAGAAATCTGGTTACTTGGAAGACGATCCACGATGCGACTGAAGTGAAAATTTTAACTACTCTAAAAATAATACAAACTCCATCACGCTCATCTGCTTGCTACTAATAGCTGTGTGCGCATCGCTAGCATGGAACCTCCCAAGAACCTCCTACTATTCCCCTACGTGACACCCTATTCATGAAACTCTTTCCGGTGGTCAGAGTTTCTACAAGTATATTTCTATTTATTAAAAATGACATTGATTAAGTTTTCTATCTACTATATCAAATAATGAGTTTTCTTGTGTAACTTATCTTGAATAGGCGTTCATCGTAGAAGATTCTCCATAGCGTCAGATGTACGTGGCCTCCATGGTAAGTCATGCTCATTGAACCTAACTCCATGTGAAGAAACCATCCGGGGTCATCATAGTTTCAGGGTGTTGATAGAGACTCAAGCTGGAAAATGAAAAAAGAAAAGTATGATTACAGTGAAAAACAGTCTACTTAAAAAATCAGTAATCGTCAGTGTCCAACAGTAGAAGATAGTCCTCCACATCAGTACTACCGGCTCCTTGGTCAATCAAGGTGCATGAACCTCACTCCTTCTGAAATGGGCAAACAAAAATTAAGTCAATTTATTGAAACTATTGTGTGAATCATTTGTGTCATTTAAATAGGTTTACAACTGTAAAAGACCACTAGATATTAAAATTTGAGATCCGAGTTCCCCCTTGCTTCCCCTGGAACGTTTGGCTGCTGCAAGCGCAGTCGCGATGCTCTTTTGCACTATGCATGCATTCACTCTCATCTCTTTGTCATACTCATTCTAAATCAAAGCTACTTCTAAAACATTTAACTTCAGACAGCTTTCTTCAACTTACAACTCCCAATTTACACCGCTGTAAATTGAATTTAAGTAAGTTTCAAGTAAAGTGTCCAATTCAAGTTTTTTAACAAGTAACCAAATTCACAGAAATCTGGTTACTTGGAAGACGATCCGCGACGCGACTGATTTAAAAGTATAACTAAAGTAAGCTTCAAGTAGTGTGTCTAAATATGTAATTTAACAAGTAACCAAATTCAAAGAAATCTGGTTACTTGGAAGACGATCCACGATGCGACTGAAGTGAAAATTTTAACTACTCTAAAAATAATACAAACTCCATCACGCTCATCTGCTTGCTACTAATAGCTGTGTGCGCATCGCTAGCATGGAACCTCCCAAGAACCTCCTACTATTCCCCTACGTGACACCCTATTCATGAAACTCTTTCCGGTGGTCAGAGTTTCTACAAGTATATTTCTATTTATTAAAAATGACATTGATTAAGTTTTCTATCTACTATATCAAATAATGAGTTTTCTTGTGTAACTTATCTTGAATAGGCGTTCATCGTAGAAGATTCTCCATAGCGTCAGATGTACGTGGCCTCCATGGTAAGTCATGCTCATTGAACCTAACTCCATGTGAAGAAACCATCCGGGGTCATCATAGTTTCAGGGTGTTGATAGAGACTCAAGCTGGAAAATGAAAAAAGAAAAGTATGATTACAGTGAAAAACAGTCTACTTAAAAAATCAGTAATCGTCAGTGTCCAACAGTAGAAGATAGTCCTCCACATCAGTACTACCGGCTCCTTGGTCAATCAAGGTGCATGAACCTCACTCCTTCTGAAATGGGCAAACAAAAATTAAGTCAATTTATTGAAACTATTGTGTGAATCATTTGTGTCATTTAAATAGGTTTACAACTGTAAAAGACCACTAGATATTAAAATTTGAGATCCGAGTTCCCCCTTGCTTCCCCTGGAACGTTTGGCTGCTGCAAGCGCAGTCGCGATGCTCTTTTGCACTATGCATGCATTCACTCTCATCTCTTTGTCATACTCATTCTAAATCAAAGCTACTTCTAAAACATTTAACTTCAGACAGCTTTCTTCAACTTACAACTCCCAATTTACACCGCTGTAAATTGAATTTAAGTAAGTTTCAAGTAAAGTGTCCAATTCAAGTTTTTTAACAAGTAACCAAATTCACAGAAATCTGGTTACTTGGAAGACGATCCGCGACGCGACTGATTTAAAAGTATAACTAAAGTAAGCTTCAAGTAGTGTGTCTAAATATGTAATTTAACAAGTAACCAAATTCAAAGAAATCTGGTTACTTGGAAGACGATCCACGATGCGACTGAAGTGAAAATTTTAACTACTCTAAAAATAATACAAACTCCATCACGCTCATCTGCTTGCTACTAATAGCTGTGTGCGCATCGCTAGCATGGAACCTCCCAAGAACCTCCTACTATTCCCCTACGTGACACCCTATTCATGAAACTCTTTCCGGTGGTCAGAGTTTCTACAAGTATATTTCTATTTATTAAAAATGACATTGATTAAGTTTTCTATCTACTATATCAAATAATGAGTTTTCTTGTGTAACTTATCTTGAATAGGCGTTCATCGTAGAAGATTCTCCATAGCGTCAGATGTACGTGGCCTCCATGGTAAGTCATGCTCATTGAACCTAACTCCATGTGAAGAAACCATCCGGGGTCATCATAGTTTCAGGGTGTTGATAGAGACTCAAGCTGGAAAATGAAAAAAGAAAAGTATGATTACAGTGAAAAACAGTCTACTTAAAAAATCAGTAATCGTCAGTGTCCAACAGTAGAAGATAGTCCTCCACATCAGTACTACCGGCTCCTTGGTCAATCAAGGTGCATGAACCTCACTCCTTCTGAAATGGGCAAACAAAAATTAAGTCAATTTATTGAAACTATTGTGTGAATCATTTGTGTCATTTAAATAGGTTTACAACTGTAAAAGACCACTAGATATTAAAATTTGAGATCCGAGTTCCCCCTTGCTTCCCCTGGAACGTTTGGCTGCTGCAAGCGCAGTCGCGATGCTCTTTTGCACTATGCATGCATTCACTCTCATCTCTTTGTCATACTCATTCTAAATCAAAGCTACTTCTAAAACATTTAACTTCAGACAGCTTTCTTCAACTTACAACTCCCAATTTACACCGCTGTAAATTGAATTTAAGTAAGTTTCAAGTAAAGTGTCCAATTCAAGTTTTTTAACAAGTAACCAAATTCACAGAAATCTGGTTACTTGGAAGACGATCCGCGACGCGACTGATTTAAAAGTATAACTAAAGTAAGCTTCAAGTAGTGTGTCTAAATATGTAATTTAACAAGTAACCAAATTCAAAGAAATCTGGTTACTTGGAAGACGATCCACGATGCGACTGAAGTGAAAATTTTAACTACTCTAAAAATAATACAAACTCCATCACGCTCATCTGCTTGCTACTAATAGCTGTGTGCGCATCGCTAGCATGGAACCTCCCAAGAACCTCCTACTATTCCCCTACGTGACACCCTATTCATGAAACTCTTTCCGGTGGTCAGAGTTTCTACAAGTATATTTCTATTTATTAAAAATGACATTGATTAAGTTTTCTATCTAATATATCAAATAATGAGTTTTCTTGTGTAACTTATCTTGAATAGGCGTTCATCGTAGAAGATTCTCCATAGCGTCAGATGTACGTGGCCTCCATGGTAAGTCATGCTCATTGAACCTAACTCCATGTGAAGAAACCATCCGGGGTCATCATAGCTTCAGGGTGTTGATAGAGACTCAAGCTGGAAAATGAAAAAAGAAAAGTATGATTATAGTGAAAAACAGTCTACTTAAAAAATCAGTAATCGTCAGTGTCCAACAGTAGAAGATAGTCCTCCACATCAGTACTACCGGCTCCTTGGTCAATCAAGGTGCATGAACCTCACTCCTTCTGAAATGGGCAAACAAAAATTAAGTCAATTTATTGAAACTATTGTGTGAATCATTTGTGTCATTTAAATAGGTTTACAACTGTAAAAGACCACTAGATGTTAAAATTTGAGATCCGAGTTCCCCCTTGCTTCCCCTGGAACGTTTGGCTGCTGCAAGCGCAGTCGCGATGCTCTTTTGCACTATGCATGCATTCACTCTCATCTCTTTGTCATACTCATTCTAAATCAAAGCTACTTCTAAAACATTTAACTTCAGAGAGCTTTCTTCAACTTACAACTCCCAATTTACACCGCTGTAAATTGAATTTAAGTAAGTTTCAAGTAAAGTGTCCAATTCAAGTTTTTTAACAAGTAACCAAATTCACAGAAATCTGGTTACTTGGAAGACGATCCGCGACGCGACTGATTTAAAAGTATAACTAAAGTAAGCTTCAAGTAGTGTGTCTAAATATGTAATTTTACAAGTAACCAAATTCAAAGAAATCTGGTTACTTGGAAGACGATCCACGACGCGACTGAAGCGAAAATTATTACTACTCTAAAAATATATATTCGGTTTGCGGTAACACCATGTGTATATCTACTAGCTGTGTAGATTTGTTCTTTGAGAACTAGGTCTTGCTTTTTAATTCTACTGCCGCGGAGTAGATTTGGAATCGCGAGACTACTTCGGGAGACTACTTAGTTCTGAAAAGAACTGTCCAGCTTATTAGCTACTACCTGGGCTGAGGGTCGGAAATCGGCCGGGACTACTACTTTAGCTTAATAGTGGATCGGATCGAGGGGACTTCTCGTTAAAAACTTCACTGCCGCGGAGTGAGTTCTTAAATTTGGTCTCAACGTTTCGACTAGCTTGCTCTAGTCATCGTCACGAGCAATGACGATGACTAGAGCAAGCTAGTCGAAACGTTAGTCGAAACGTTGAGACCAAATTTAAGAACTCACTCGGCGGCAGTGAAGTTTTTAACGAGAAGTCCCCTCGATCCAATCCACTATTAAGCTAAAGTAGTAGTCCCGGCCGATTTCTTACCTTCCGCCCAGGTAGTAGCTAATAAGCTGGACAGTTCTTTTCAGAACTAAGTAGTCTCACGAAGTAGTCTCCCGATTCCAAATCTACTCCGCGGCGGTAGAATTAAAAAGCAAGACCTAGTTCTCAAAGAACAAATCTACACAGCTAGTAGATATACACATGGTGTTACCGCAAACCGAATATATATTGATACCTCACCATGCAAAGCCTCAAAAAGTATATATATAAAAATAAATAAAAACTCCATCACGCTCATCTTGCTCATCTGCTTGCTACTAATAGCTGTGTGCGCATCGCTAGCATGCAACCTCCCAAGAACCTCCTACTATTCCCCTACTTGACACCCTATTCATGAAACTCTCCGGTGGTCAGAGTTTCTACAAGTATATTTCTATTTATATAAAATGACATTGATTAGGTTTTCTATCTAATTGATAAAATAATTGTGTAACTTATCTCGAATAGGCGTTCATCGTAGAAGATTCTACATAGCATCAGATGTACGTGGCCTCCATGGTAAGTCATGCTCATTGAACCTAACTCCATGTGAAGAAACCATCTAGGGTCATCATAGCTTCAGGGTGTTGATAGAGACTCAAGCTGGAAAATGAAAAAAGAAAAGTATGATTATAGTGAAAAACAGTCTACTTAAAAAATCAGTAATCGTCAGTGTCCAACAGTAGAAGATAGTCCTCCACATCAGTACTACCGGCTCCTTGGTCAATCAAGGTGCATGAACCTCACTCCTTCTGAAATGGGCAAACAACAATTAAGTCAATTTCTTGAAACTATTGTGTGAATCATTTGTGTCATTTAAATAGGTTTACAACTGTAAAAGACCACTAGATATTAAAATTTGAGATCCGAGTTCCCCCTTGCTTCCCGTGCAAGCGCAGTCACGATGCTCTTTTGCACTATGCATGCATTCACTCTCATCTCTTTGTCATACTCATTCTAAATCAAAGCTACTTCTAAAACATTTAACTTCAGACAGCTTTCTTCAACTTACAACTCCCAATTTACACCGCTGTAAATTGAATTTAAGTAAGTTTCAAGTAAAGTGTCCAATTCAAGTTTTTTAACAAGTAACCAAATTCACAGAAATCTGGTTACTTGGAAGACGATCCGCGACGCGACTGATTTAAAAGTATAACTAAAGTAAGCTTCAAGTAGTGTGTCTAAATATGTAATTTAACAAGTAACCAAATTCAAAGAAATCTGGTTACTTGGAAGACGATCCACGACGCGACTGAAATGAAAATTATAAGTACTCTCAAAATAAAACAAACTCCATCACGTTCATCTGCTTGCTACTAATAGCTGTGTGCGCATCGCTAGCATGGAACCTCCCAAGAACCTCCTACTATTCCCCTACGTGACACCCTATTCATGAAACTCTTTCCGGTGGTCAGAGTTTCTACAAGTATATTTCTATTTATTAAAAATGACATTGATTAAGTTTTCTATCTACTATATCAAACAATGAGTTTTCTTGTGTAACTTATCTTGAATAGGCGTTCATCGTAGAAGATTCTCCATAGCGTTAGATGTACGTGGACTCCATGGTAAGTCATGCTCCTTGAACCTAACTCCATGTGAAGAAACGATCCGGGGTCATCATAGCTTCAGGGTGTTGATAGAGACTCAAGCTGGAAAATGAAAAAAGAAAAGTATGATTATAGTGAATAACAGTCTATTTAAAAAATCAGTAATCGTCAGTGTCCAACAGTAGAAGATAGTCCTCCACATCAGTACTACCGGCTCCTTGGTCAATCAAGGTGCATGAACCTCACTCCTTCTGAAATGGGCAAACAAAAATTAAGTCAATTTATTGAAACTATTGTGTGAATCATTTGTGTCATTTAAATAGATTTACAACTGTAAAAGACCTATAGATATTAAAATTTGAGATCCGAGTTCCCCCTTGCTTCCCCTGCAAGCGCAGTCGCGATGCTCTTTTGCACTATGCATGCATTCACTCTCATCTCTTTGTCATACTCATTCTAAATCAAAGCTACTTCTAAAACATTTAACTTCAGACAGCTTTCTTCAACTTACAACTCCCAATTTACACCGCTGTAAATTGAATTTAAGTAAGTTTCAAGTAAAGTGTCCAATTCAAGTTTTTTAACAAGTAACCAAATTCACAGAAATCTGGTTACTTGGAAGACGATCCGCGACGCGACTGATTTAAAAGTATAACTAAAGTAAGCTTCAAGTAGTGTGTCTAAATATGTAATTTAACAAGTAACCAAATTCAAAGAAATCTGGTTACTTGGAAGACGATCCACGACGCGACTGAAGTGAAAATTATAACTACTCTAAAAATAATACAAACTCCATCACGCTCATCTGCTTGCTACTTATAGCTGTGTGCGCATCGCTAGCATGGAACCTCCCAAGAACCTCCTACTATTCCCCTACGTGACACCCTATTCATGAAACTCTTTCCGGTGGTCAGAGTTTCTACAAGTATATTTCTATTTATTAAAAATGACATTGATTAAGTTTTCTATCTACTATATCAAACAATGAGTTTTCTTGTGTAACTTATCTTGAATAGGCGTTCATCGTAGAAGATTCTCCATAGCGTCAGATGTACGTGGGCTCCATGGTAAGTCATGCTCATTGAACCTAACTCCATGTGAAGAAACCACCCGGGGTCATCTCAGCTTCAGGGTGTTGATAGAGACTCAAGCTGGAAAATGAAAAAAGAAAAGTATGATTATAGTGAAAAACAGTCTACTTAAAATATCAGTAATCGTCAGTGTCCAACAGTAGAAGATAGTCCTCCACATCAGTACTACCGGCTCCTTGGTCAATCAAGGTGCATGAACCTCACTCCTTCTGAAATGGGCAAACAAAAATTAAGTCAATTTATTGAAACTATTGTGTGAATCATTTGTGTCATTTAAATAGATTTACAACTGTAAAAGACCACTAGATATTAAAATTTGAGATCCGAGTTCCCCCTTGCTTCCCCTGGAACCTTTGGCTGCTGCAAGAGCAGTCGCGATGCTCTTTTGCACTATGCATGCATTCACTCTCATCTCTTTGTCATACTCATTCTAAATCAAAGCTACTTCTAAAACATTTAACTTCAGACAGCTTTCTTCAACTTACAACTCCCAATTTACACCGCTGTAAATTGAATTTAAGTAAGTTTCAAGTAAAGTGTCCAATTCAAGTTTTTTAACAAGTAACCAAATTCACAGAAATCTGGTTACTTGGAAGACGATCCGCGACGCGACTGATTTAAAAGTATAACTAAAGTAAGCTTCAAGTAGTGTGTCTAAATATGTAATTTAACAAGTAACCAAATTCAATAAAATCTGGTTACTTGCAAGACGATCCACGACGCAACTGAAGTGAAAATTATAACTAATCTAAAAATAATACAAACTCCATCACGCTCATCTGCTTGCTACTAATAGCTGTGTGCGCATCGCTAGCATGGAACCTCCCAAGAACCTCCTACTATTCCCCTACGTGACACCCTATTCATGAAACTCTTTCCGGTGGTCAGAGTTTCTACAAGTATATTTCTATTTATTAAAAATGACATTGATTAAGTTTTCTATCTACTATATCAAATAATGAGTTTTCTTGTGTAACTTATCTTGAATAGGCGTCCATCGTAGAAGATTCTCCATAGCGTCAGATGTACGTGGCCTCCATGGTAAGTCATGCTCATTGAACCTAACTCCATGTGAAGAAACCATCCGGGGTCATAGTAGCTTCAGGGTGTTGATAGAGACTCAAGCTGGAAAATGAAAAAAGAAAAGTATGATTATAGTGAAAAACAGTCTACTTAAAAAATCAGTAATCGTCAGTGTCCAACAGTAGAAGATAGTCCTCCACATCAGTACTACCGGCTTCTTGGTCAATCAAGGTGCATGAACCTCACTCCTTCTGAAATGGGCAAACAAAAATTAAGTCAATTTATTGAAACTATTGTGTGAATCATTTGTGTCATTTAAATAGGTTTACAACTGTAAAAGACCACTAGATATTAAAATTTGAGATCCGAGTTCCCCCTTGCTTCCCCTGGAACGTTTGGCTGCTGCAAGCGCAGTCGCGATGCTCTTTTGCACTATGCATGCATTCACTCTCATCTCTTTGTCATACTCATTCTAAATCAAAGCTACTTCTAAAACATTTAACTTCAGACAGCTTTCTTCAACTTACAACTCCCAATTTACACCGCTGTAAATTGAATTTAAGTAAGTTTCAAGTAAAGTGTCCAATTCAAGTTTTTTAACAAGTAACCAAATTCACAGAAATCTGGTTACTTGGAAGACGATCCGCGACGCGACTGATTTAAAAGTATAACTAAAGTAAGCTTCAAGTAGTGTGTCTAAATATGTAATTTAACAAGTAACCAAATTCAATAAAATCTGGTTACTTGGAAGACGATCCACGACGCGACTGAAGTGAAAATTATAACTAATCTAAAAATAATACAAACTCCATCACGCTCATCTGCTTGCTACTAATAGCTGTGTGCGCATCGCTAGCATGGAACCTCCCAAGAACCTCCTACTATTCCCCTACGTGACACCCTATTCATGAAACTCTTTCCGGTGGTCAGAGTTTCTACAAGTATATTTCTATTTATTAAAAATGACATTGATTAAGTTTTCTATCTACTATATCAAATAATGAGTTTTCTTGTGTAACTTATCTTGAATAGACGTTCATCGTAGAAGATTCTCCATAGCGTCAGATGTACGTGGCCTCCATGGTAAGTCATGCTCATTGAACCTAACTCCATGTGAAGAAACCATCCGGGGTCATCATAGCTTCAGGGTGTTGATAGAGACTCAAGCTGGAAAATGAAAAAAGAAAAGTATGATTATAGTGAAAAACAGTCTACTTAAAAAATCAGTAATCGTCAGTGTCCAACAGTAGAAGATAGTCCTCCACATCAGTACTACCGGCTCCTTGGTCAATCAAGGTGCATGAACCTCACTCCTTCTGAAATGGGCAAACAAAAATTAAGTCAATTTATTGAAACTATTGTGTGAATCATTTGTGTCATATAAATAGGTTTACAACTGTAAAAGACCACTAGATATTAAAATTTGAGATCCGAGTTCCCCCTTGCTTCCCCCTGGAACCTTTGGCTGCTGCAAGCGCAGTCGCGATGCTCTTTTGCACTATGCATGCATTCACTCTCATCTCTTTGTCATACTCATTCTAAATCAAAGCTACTTCTAAAACATTTAACTTCAGACAGCTTTCTTCAACTTACAACTCCCAATTTACACCGCTGTAAATTGAATTTAAGTAAGTTTCAAGTAAAGTGTCCAATTCAAGTTTTTTAACAAGTAACCAAATTCACAGAAATCTGGTTACTTGGAAGACGATCCGCGACGCGACTGATTTAAAAGTAAAAATAAAGTAAGCTTCAAGTAGTGTGTCTAAATATGTAATTTAACAAGTAACCAAATTCAAAGAAATCTGGTTACTTGGAAGACGATCCGCGACGCGACTGATTTAAAAGTATAACTAAAGTAAGCTTCAAGTAGTGTGTCTAAATATGTAATTTAACAAGTAACCAAATTCAAAGAAATCTGGTTACTTGGAAGACGATCCACGACGCGACTGAAGTGAAAACTATAACTACTCTAAAAATAATACAAACTCCATCACGCTCATCTGCTTGCTACTTATAGCTGTGTGCGCATCGCTAGCATGGAACCTCCCAAGAACCTCCTACTATTCCCCTACGTGACACCCTATTCATGAAACTCTTTCCGGTGGTCAGAGTTTCTACAAGTATATTTCTATTTATTAAAAATGACATTGATTAAGTTTTCTATCTACTATATCAAACAATGAGTTTTCTTGTGTAACTTATCTTGAATAGGCGTTCATCGTAGAAGATTCTCCATAGCGTCAGATGTACGTGGGCTCCATGGTAAGTCATGCTCATTGAACCTAACTCCATGTGAAGAAACCATCCGGGGTCATCATAGCTTCAGGGTGTTGATAGAGACTCAAGCTGGAAAATGAAAAAAGAAAAGTATGATTATAGTGAAAAACAGTCTACTTAAAAAATCAGTAATCGTCAGTGTCCAACAGTAGAAGATAGTCCTCCACATCAGTACTACCGGCTCCTTGGTCAATCAAGGTGCATGAACCTCACTCCTTCTCAAATGGGCAAACAAAAATTAAGTCAATTTATTGAAACTATTGTGTGAATCATTTGTGTCATTTAAATAGATTTACAACTGTAAAAGACCACTAGATATTAAAATTTGAGATCCGAGTTCCCCCTTGCTTCCCCTGGAACCTTTGGCTGCTGCAAGAGCAGTCGCGATGCTCTTTTGCACTATGCATGCATTCACTCTCATCTCTTTGTCATACTCATTCTAAATCAAAGCTACTTCTAAAACATTTAACTTCAGACAGCTTTCTTCAACTTACAACTCCCAATTTACACCGCTGTAAATTGAATTTAAGTAAGTTTCAAGTAAAGTGTCCAATTCAAGTTTTTTAACAAGTAACCAAATTCACAGAAATCTGGTTACTTGGAAGACGATCCGCGACGCGACTGATTTAAAAGTATAACTAAAGTAAGCTTCAAGTAGTGTGTCTAAATATGTAATTTAACAAGTAACCAAATTCAATAAAATCTGGTTACTTGCAAGACGATCCACGACGCAACTGAAGTGAAAATTATAACTAATCTAAAAATAATACAAACTCCATCACGCTCATCTGCTTGCTACTAATAGCTGTGTGCGCATCGCTAGCATGGAACCTCCCAAGAACCTCCTACTATTCCCCTACGTGACACCCTATTCATGAAACTCTTTCCGGTGGTCAGAGTTTCTACAAGTATATTTCTATTTATTAAAAATGACATTGATTAAGTTTTCTATCTACTATATCAAATAATGAGTTTTCTTGTGTAACTTATCTTGAATAGGCGTCCATCGTAGAAGATTCTCCATAGCGTCAGATGTACGTGGCCTCCATGGTAAGTCATGCTCATTGAACCTAACTCCATGTGAAGAAACCATCCGGGGTCATAGTAGCTTCAGGGTGTTGATAGAGACTCAAGCTGGAAAATGAAAAAAGAAAAGTATGATTATAGTGAAAAACAGTCTACTTAAAAAATCAGTAATCGTCAGTGTCCAACAGTAGAAGATAGTCCTCCACATCAGTACTACCGGCTTCTTGGTCAATCAAGGTGCATGAACCTCACTCCTTCTGAAATGGGCAAACAAAAATTAAGTCAATTTATTGAAACTATTGTGTGAATCATTTGTGTCATTTAAATAGGTTTACAACTGTAAAAGACCACTAGATATTAAAATTTGAGATCCGAGTTCCCCCTTGCTTCCCCTGGAACGTTTGGCTGCTGCAAGCGCAGTCGCGATGCTCTTTTGCACTATGCATGCATTCACTCTCATCTCTTTGTCATACTCATTCTAAATCAAAGCTACTTCTAAAACATTTAACTTCAGACAGCTTTCTTCAACTTACAACTCCCAATTTACACCGCTGTAAATTGAATTTAAGTAAGTTTCAAGTAAAGTGTCCAATTCAAGTTTTTTAACAAGTAACCAAATTCACAGAAATCTGGTTACTTGGAAGACGATCCGCGACGCGACTGATTTAAAAGTATAACTAAAGTAAGCTTCAAGTAGTGTGTCTAAATATGTAATTTAACAAGTAACCAAATTCAATAAAATCTGGTTACTTGGAAGACGATCCACGACGCGACTGAAGTGAAAATTATAACTAATCTAAAAATAATACAAACTCCATCACGCTCATCTGCTTGCTACTAATAGCTGTGTGCGCATCGCTAGCATGGAACCTCCCAAGAACCTCCTACTATTCCCCTACGTGACACCCTATTCATGAAACTCTTTCCGGTGGTCAGAGTTTCTACAAGTATATTTCTATTTATTAAAAATGACATTGATTAAGTTTTCTATCTACTATATCAAACAATGAGTTTTCTTGTGTAACTTATCTTGAATAGGCGTTCATCGTAGAAGATTCTCCATAGCGTCAGATGTACGTGGCCTCCATGGTAAGTCATGCTCATTGAACCTAACTCCATGTGAAGAAACCATCCGGGGTCATAGTAGCTTCAGGGTGTTGATAGAGACTCAAGCTGGAAAATGAAAAAAAGAAAAGTATGATTATAGTGAATAACAGTCTATTTAAAAAATCAGTAATCGTCAGTGTCCAACAGTAGAAGATAGTCCTCCACATCAGTACTACCGGCTCCTTGGTCAATCAAGGTGCATGAACCTCACTCCTTCTGAAATGGGCAAACAAAAATTAAGTCAATTTATTGAAACTATTGTGTGAATCATTTGTGTCATTTAAATAGATTTACAACTGTAAAAGACCACTAGATATTAAAATTTGAGATCCGAGTTCCCCCTTGCTTCCCCTGGAACGTTTGGCTGCTGCAAGCGCAGTCGCGATGCTCTTTTGCACTATGCATGCATTCACTCTCATCTCTTTGTCATACTCATTCTAAATCAAAGCTACTTCTAAAACATTTAACTTCAGACAGCTTTCTTCAACTTACAACTCCCAATTTACACCGCTGTAAATTGAATTTAAGTAAGTTTCAAGTAAAGTGTCCAATTCAAGTTTTTTAACAAGTAACCAAATTCACAGAAATCTGGTTACTTGGAAGACGATCCGCGACGCGACTGATTTAAAAGTATAACTAAAGTAAGCTTAAAGTAGTGTGTCTAAATATGTAATTTAACAAGTAACCAAATTCAATAAAATCTGGTTACTTGGAAGACGATCCACGACGCGACTGAAGTGAAAATTATAACTAATCTAAAAATAATACAAACTCCATCACGCTCATCTGCTTGCTACTAATAGCTGTGTGCGCATCGCTAGCATGGAACCTCCCAAGAACCTCCTACTATTCCCCTACGTGACACCCTATTCATGAAACTCTTTCCGGTGGTCAGAGTTTCTACAAGTATATTTCTATTTATTAAAAATGACATTGATTAAGTTTTCTATCTACTATATCAAACAATGAGTTTTCTTGTGTAACTTATCTTGAATAGGCGTTCATCGTAGAAGATTCTCCATAGCGTTAGATGTACGTGGCCTCCATGGTAAGTCATGCTCCTTGAACCTAACTCCATGTGAAGAAACGATCCCGGGTCATCATAGCTTCAGGGTGTTGATAGAGACTCAAGCTGGAAAATGAAAAAAGAAAAGTATGATTATAGTGAATAACAGTCTATTTAAAAAATCAGTAATCGTCAGTGTCCAACAGTAGAAGATAGTCCTCCACATCAGTACTACCGGCTCCTTGGTCAATCAAGGTGCATGAACCTCACTCCTTCTGAAATGGGCAAACAAAAATTAAGTCAATTTATTGAAACTATTGTGTGAATCATTTGTGTCATTTAAATAGATTTACAACTGTAAAAGACCACTAGATATTAAAATTTGAGATCCGAGTTCCCCGTTGCTTCCCCTGCAAGCGCAGTCGCGATGCTCTTTTGCACTATGCATGCATTCACTCTCATCTCTTTGTCATACTCATTCTAAATCAAAGCTACTTCTAAAACATTTAACTTCAGACAGCTTTCTTCAACTTACAACTCCCAATTTACACCGCTGTAAATTGAATTTAAGTAAGTTTCAAGTAAAGTGTCCAATTCAAGTTTTTTAACAAGTAACCAAATTCACAGAAATCTGGTTACTTGGAAGACGATCCGCGACGCGACTGATTTAAAAGTATAACTAAAGTAAGCTTCAAGTAGTGTGTCTAAATATGTAATTTAACAAGTAACCAAATTCAAAGAAATCTGGTTACTTGGAAGACGATCCGCGACGCGACTGATTTAAAAGTATAACTAAAGTAAGCTTCAAGTAGTGTGTCTAAATATGTAATTTAACAAGTAACCAAATTCAATAAAATCTGGTTACTTGGAAGACGATCCACGACGCAACTGAAGTGAAAATTATAACTAATCTAAAAATAATACAAACTCCATCACGCTCATCTGCTTGCTACTAATAGCTGTGTGCGCATCGCTAGCATGGAACCTCCCAAGAACCTCCTACTATTCCCCTACGTGACACCCTATTCATGAAACTCTTTCCGGTGGTCAGAGTTTCTACAAGTATATTTCTATTTATTAAAAATGACATTGATTAAGTTTTCTATCTACTATATCAAATAATGAGTTTTCTTGTGTAACTTATCTTGAATAGGCGTCCATCGTAGAAGATTCTCCATAGCGTCAGATGTACGTGGCCTCCATGGTAAGTCATGCTCATTGAACCTAACTCCATGTGAAGAAACCATCCGGGGTCATAGTAGCTTCAGGGTGTTGTTAGAGACTCAAGCTGGAAAATGAAAAAAGAAAAGTATGATCATAGTGAAAAACAGTCTACTTAAAAAATCAGTAATCGTCAGTGTCCAACAGTAGAAGATAGTCCTCCACATCAGTACTACCGGCTTCTTGGTCAATCAAGGTGCATGAACCTCACTCCTTCTGAAATGGGCAAACAAAAATTAAGTCAATTTATTGAAACTATTGTGTGAATCATTTGTGTCATTTAAATAGGTTTACAACTGTAAAAGACCACTAGATATTAAAATTTGAGATCCGAGTTCCCCCTTGCTTCCCCTGGAACGTTTGGCTGCTGCAAGCGCAGTCGCGATGCTCTTTTGCACTATGCATGCATTCACTCTCATCTCTTTGTAATACTCATTCTAAATCAAAGCTACTTCTAAAACATTTAACTTCAGACAGCTTTCTTCAACTTACAACTCCCAATTTACACCGCTGTAAATTGAATTTAAGTAAGTTTCAAGTAAAGTGTCCAATTCAAGTTTTTTAACAAGTAACCAAATTCACAGAAATCTGGTTACTTGGAAGACGATCCGCGACGCGACTGATTTAAAAGTATAACTAAAGTAAGCTTCAAGTAGTGTGTCTAAATATGTAATTTAACAAGTAACCAAATTCAATAAAATCTGGTTACTTGGAAGACGATCCACGACGCGACTGAAGTGAAAATTATAACTAATCTAAAAATAATACAAACTCCATCACGCTCATCTGCTTGCTACTAATAGCTGTGTGCGCATCGCTAGCATGGAACCTCCCAAGAACCTCCTACTATTCCCCTACGTGACACCCTATTCATGAAACTCTTTCCGGTGGTCAGAGTTTCTACAAGTATATTTCTATTTATTAAAAATGACATTGATTAAGTTTTCTATCTACTATATCAAACAATGAGTTTTCTTGTGTAACTTATCTTGAATAGGCGTTCATCGTAGAAGATTCTCCATAGCGTCAGATGTACGTGGCCTCCATGGTAAGTCATGCTCATTGAACCTAACTCCATGTGAAGAAACCATCCGGGGTCATAGTAGCTTCAGGGTGTTGATAGAGACTCAAGCTGGAAAATGAAAAAAAGAAAAGTATGATTATAGTGAAAAACAGTCTACTTAAAAAATCAGTAATCGTCAGTGTCCAACAGTAGAAGATAGTCCTCCACATCAGTACTACCGGCTCCTTGGTCAATCAAGGTGCATGAACCTCACTCCTTCTGAAATGGGCAAACAAAAATTAAGTCAATTTATTGAAACTATTGTGTGAATCATTTGTGTCATTTAAATAGATTTACAACTGTAAAAGACCACTAGATATTAAAATTTGAGATCCGAGTTCCCCCTTGCTTCCCCTGGAACGTTTGGCTGCTGCAAGCGCAGTCGCGATGCTCTTTTGCACTATGCATGCATTCACTCTCATCTCTTTGTCATACTCATTCTAAATCAAAGCTACTTCTAAAACATTTAACTTCAGACAGCTTTCTTCAACTTACAACTCCCAATTTACACCGCTGTAAATTGAATTTAAGTAAGTTTCAAGTAAAGTGTCCAATTCAAGTTTTTTAACAAGTAACCAAATTCACAGAAATCTGGTTACTTGGAAGACGATCCGCGACGCGACTGATTTAAAAGTATAACTAAAGTAAGCTTAAAGTAGTGTGTCTAAATATGTAATTTAACAAGTAACCAAATTCAATAAAATCTGGTTACTTGGAAGACGATCCACGACGCGACTGAAGTGAAAATTATAACTAATCTAAAAATAATACAAACTCCATCACGCTCATCTGCTTGCTACTAATAGCTGTGTGCGCATCGCTAGCATGGAACCTCCCAAGAACCTCCTACTATTCCCCTACGTGACACCCTATTCATGAAACTCTTTCCGGTGGTCAGAGTTTCTACAAGTATATTTCTATTTATTAAAAATGACATTGATTAAGTTTTCTATCTACTATATCAAACAATGAGTTTTCTTGTGTAACTTATCTTGAATATGCGTTCATCGTAGAAGATTCTCCATAGCGTTAGATGTACGTGGCCTCCATGGTAAGTCATGCTCCTTGAACCTAACTCCATGTGAAGAAACGATCCCGGGTCATCATAGCTTCAGGGTGTTGATAGAGACTCAAGCTGGAAAATGAAAAAAGAAAAGTATGATTATAGTGAATAACAGTCTATTTAAAAAATCAGTAATCGTCAGTGTCCAACAGTAGAAGATAGTCCTCCACATCAGTACTACCGGCTCCTTGGTCAATCAAGGTGCATGAACCTCACTCCTTCTGAAATGGGCAAACAAAAATTAAGTCAATTTATTGAAACTATTGTGTGAATCATTTGTGTCATTTAAATAGATTTACAACTGTAAAAGACCACTAGATATTAAAATTTGAGATCCGAGTTCCCCCTTGCTTCCCCTGCAAGCGCAGTCGCGATGCTCTTTTGCACTATGCATGCATTCACTCTCATCTCTTTGTCATACTCATTCTAAATCAAAGCTACTTCTAAAACATTTAACTTCAGACAGCTTTCTTCAACTTACAACTCCCAATTTACACCGCTGTAAATTGAATTTAAGTAAGTTTCAAGTAAAGTGTCCAATTCAAGTTTTTTAACAAGTAACCAAATTCACAGAAATCTGGTTACTTGGAAGACGATCCGCGACGCGACTGATTTAAAAGTATAACTAAAGTAAGCTTCAAGTAGTGTGTCTAAATATGTAATTTAACAAGTAACCAAATTCAAAGAAATCTGGTTACTTGGAAGACGATCCGCGACGCGACTGATTTAAAAGTATAACTAAAGTAAGCTTCAAGTAGTGTGTCTAAATATGTAATTTAACAAGTAACCAAATTCAAAGAAATCTGGTTACTTGGAAGACGATCCACGACGCGACTGAAGTGAAAATTATAACTAATCTAAAAATAATACAAACTCCATCACGCTCATCTGCTTGCTACTTATAGCTGTGTGCGCATCGCTAGCATGGAACCTCCCAAGAACCTCCTACTATTCCCCTACGTGACACCCTATTCATGAAACTCTTTCCGGTGGTCAGAGTTTCTACAAGTATATTTCTATTTATTAAAAATGACATTGATTAAGTTTTCTATCTACTATATCAAACAATGAGTTTTCTTGTGTAACTTATCTTGAATAGGCGTTCATCGTAGAAGATTCTCCATAGCGTCAGATGTACGTGGGCTCCATGGTAAGTCATGCTCATTGAACCTAACTCCATGTGAAGAAACCATCCAGGGTCATCATCGCTTCAGGGTGTTGATAGAGACTCAAGCTGGAAAATGAACAAAGAAAAGTATGATTATAGTGAAAAACAGTCTACTTAAAAAATCAGTAATCGTCAGTGTCCAACAGTAGAAGATAGTCCTCCACATCAGTACTACCGGCTCCTTGGTCAATCAAGGTGCATGAACCTCACTCCTTCTGAAATGGGCAAACAAAAATTAAGTCAATTTATTGAAACTATTGTGTGAATCATTTGTGTCATTTAAATAGATTTACAACTGTAAAAGACCACTAGATATTAAAATTTGAGATCCGAGTTCCCCCTTGCTTCCCCTGGAACCTTTGGCTGCTGCAAGAGCAGTCGCGATGCTCTTTTGCACTATGCATGCATTCACTCTCATCTCTTTGTCATACTCATTCTAAATCAAAGCTACTTCTAAAACATTTAACTTCAGACAGCTTTCTTCAACTTACAACTCCCAATTTACACCGCTGTAAATTGAATTTAAGTAAGTTTCAAGTAAAGTGTCCAATTCAAATTTTTTAACAAGTAACCAAATTCACAGAAATCTGGTTACTTGGAAGACGATCCGCGACGCGACTGATTTAAAAGTATAACTAAAGTAAGCTTCAAGTAGTGTGTCTAAATATGTAATTTAACAAGTAACCAAATTCAAAGAAATCTGGTTACTTGGAAGACGATCCGCGACGCGACTGATTTAAAAGTATAACTAAAGTAAGCTTCAAGTAGTGTGTCTAAATATGTAATTTAACAAGTAACCAAATTCAAAGAAATCTGGTTACTTGGAAGACGATCCACGACGCGACTGAAGTGAAAATTATAACTAATCTAAAAATAATACAAACTCCATCACGCTCATCTGCTTGCTACTTATAGCTGTGTGCGCATCGCTAGCATGGAACCTCCCAAGAACCTCCTACTATTCCCCTACGTGACACCCTATTCATGAAACTCTTTCCGGTGGTCAGAGTTTCTACAAGTATATTTCTATTTATTAAAAATGACATTGATTAAGTTTTCTATCTACTATATCAAACAATGAGTTTTCTTGTGTAACTTATCTTGAATAGGCGTTCATCGTAGAAGATTCTCCATAGCGTCAGATGTACGTGGGCTCCATGGTAAGTCATGCTCATTGAACCTAACTCCATGTGAAGAAACCATCCGGGGTCATCATAGCTTCAGGGTGTTGATAGAGACTCAAGCTGGAAAATGAAAAAAGAAAAGTATGATTATAGTGAAAAACAGTCTACTTAAAAAATCAGTAATCGTCAGTGTCCAACAGTAGAAGATAGTCCTCCACATCAGTACTACCGGCTCCTTGGTCAATCAAGGTGCATGAACCTCACTCCTTCTGAAATGGGCAAACAAAAATTAAGTCAATTTATTGAAACTATTGTGTGAATCATTTGTGTCATTTAAATAGATTTACAACTGTAAAAGACCACTAGATATTAAAATTTGAGATCCGAGTTCCCCCTTGCTTCCCCTGGAACCTTTGGCTGCTGCAAGAGCAGTCGCGATGCTCTTTTGCACTATGCATGCATTCACTCTCATCTCTTTGTCATACTCATTCTAAATCAAAGCTACTTCTAAAACATTTAACTTCAGACAGCTTTCTTCAACTTACAACTCCCAATTTACACCGCTGTAAATTGAATTTAAGTAAGTTTCAAGTAAAGTGTCCAATTCAAGTTTTTTAACAAGTAACCAAATTCACAGAAATCTGGTTACTTGGAAGACGATCCGCGACGCGACTGATTTAAAAGTATAACTAAAGTAAGCTTCAAGTAGTGTGTCTAAATATGTAATTTAACAAGTAACCAAATTCAATAAAATCTGGTTACTTGGAAGACGATCCACGACGCAACTGAAGTGAAAATTATAACTAATCTAAAAATAATACAAACTCCATCACGCTCATCTGCTTGCTACTAATAGCTGTGTGCGCATCGCTAGCATGGATCCTCCCAAGAACCTCCTACTATTCCCCTACGTGACACCCTATTCATGAAACTCTTTCCGGTGGTCAGAGTTTCTACAAGTATATTTCTATTTATTAAAAATGACATTGATTAAGTTTTCTATCTACTATATCAAATAATGAGTTTTCTTGTGTAACTTATCTTGAATAGGCGTCCATCGTAGAAGATTCTCCATAGCGTCAGATGTACGTGGCCTCCATGGTAAGTCATGCTCATTGAACCTAACTCCATGTGAAGAAACGATCCGGGGTCATCATAGCTTCAGGGTGTTGATAGAGACTCAAGCTGGAAAATGAAAAAAGAAAAGTATGATTATAGTGAATAACAGTCTATTTAAAAAATCAGTAATCGTCAGTGTCCAACAGTAGAAGATAGTCCTCCACATCAGTACTACCGGCTTCTTGGTCAATCAAGGTGCATGAACCTCACTCCTTCTGAAATGGGCAAACAAAAATTAAGTCAATTTATTGAAACTATTGTGTGAATCATTTGTGTCATTTAAATAGATTTACAACTGTAAAAGACCACTAGATATTAAAATTTGAGATCCGAGTTCCCCCTTGCTTCCCCTGCAAGCGCAGTCGCGATGCTCTTTTGCACTATGCATGCATTCACTCTCATCTCTTTGTCATACTCATTCTAAATCAAAGCTACTTCTAAAACATTTAACTTCAGACAGCTTTCTTCAACTTACAACTCCCAATTTACACCGCTGTAAAATGAATTTAAGTAAGTTTCAAGTAAAGTGTCCAATTCAAGTTTTTTAACAAGTAACCAAATTCACAGAAATCTGGTTACTTGGAAGACGATCCGCGACGCGACTGATTTAAAAGTATAACTAAAGTAAGCTTCAAGTAGTGTGTCTAAATATGTAATTTAACAAGTAACCAAATTCAAAGAAATCTGGTTACTTGGAAGACGATCCGCGACGCGACTGATTTAAAAGTATAACTAAAGTAAGCTTCAAGTAGTGTGTCTAAATATGTAATTTAACAAGTAACCAAATTCAAAGAAATCTGGTTACTTGGAAGACGATCCACGACGCGACTGAAGTGAAAATTATAACTACTCTAAAAATAATACAAACTCCATCACGCTCATCTGCTTGCTACTTATAGCTGTGTGCGCATCGCTAGCATGGAACCTCCCAAGAACCTCCTACTATTCCCCTACGTGACACCCTATTCATGAAACTCTTTCCGGTGGTCAGAGTTTCTACAAGTATATTTCTATTTATTAAAAATGACATTGATTAAGTTTTCTATCTACTATATCAAACAATGAGTTTTCTTGTGTAACTTATCTTGAATAGGCGTTCATCGTAGAAGATTCTCCATAGCGTCAGATGTACGTGGGCTCCATGGTAAGTCATGCTCATTGAACCTAACTCCATGTGAAGAAACCATCCGGGGTCATCATAGCTTCAGGGTGTTGATAGAGACTCAAGCTGGAAAATGAAAAAAGAAAAGTATGATTATAGTGAAAAACAGTCTACTTAAAAAATCAGTAATCGTCAGTGTCCAACAGTAGAAGATAGTCCTCCACATCAGTACTACCGGCTCCTTGGTCAATCAAGGTGCATGAACCTCACTCCTTCTGAAATGGGCAAACAAAAATTAAGTCAATTTATTGAAACTATTGTGTGAATCATTTGTGTCATTTAAATAGATTTACAACTGTAAAAGACCACTAGATATTAAAATTTGAGATCCGAGTTCCCCCTTGCTTCCCCTGGAACCTTTGGCTGCTGCAAGAGCAGTCGCGATGCTCTTTTGCACTATGCATGCATTCACTCTCATCTCTTTGTCATACTCATTCTAAATCAAAGCTACTTCTAAAACATTTAACTTCAGACAGCTTTCTTCAACTTACAACTCCCAATTTACACCGCTGTAAATTGAATTTAAGTAAGTTTCAAGTAAAGTGTCCAATTCAAGTTTTTTAACAAGTAACCAAATTCACAGAAATCTGGTTACTTGGAAGACGATCCGCGACGCGACTGATTTAAAAGTATAACTAAAGTAAGCTTCAAGTAGTGTGTCTAAATATGTAATTTAACAAGTAACCAAATTCAATAAAATCTGGTTACTTGGAAGACGATCCACGACGCAACTGAAGTGAAAATTATAACTAATCTAAAAATAATACAAACTCCATCACGCTCATCTGCTTGCTACTAATAGCTGTGTGCGCATCGCTAGCATGGATCCTCCCAAGAACCTCCTACTATTCCCCTACGTGACACCCTATTCATGAAACTCTTTCCGGTGGTCAGAGTTTCTACAAGTATATTTCTATTTATTAAAAATGACATTGATTAAGTTTTCTATCTACTATATCAAATAATGAGTTTTCTTGTGTAACTTATCTTGAATAGGCGTCCATCGTAGAAGATTCTCCATAGCGTCAGATGTACGTGGCCTCCATGGTAAGTCATGCTCATTGAACCTAACTCCATGTGAAGAAACCATCCGGGGTCATAGTAGCTTCAGGGTGTTGATAGAGACTCAAGCTGGAAAATGAAAAAAGAAAAGTATGATCATAGTGAAAAACAGTCTACTTAAAAAATCAGTAATCGTCAGTGTCCAACAGTAGAAGATAGTCCTCCACATCAGTACTACCGGCTTCTTGGTCAATCAAGGTGCATGAACCTCACTCCTTCTGAAATGGGCAAACAAAAATTAAGTCAATTTATTGAAACTATTGTGTGAATCATTTGTGTCATTTAAATAGGTTTACAACTGTAAAAGACCACTAGATATTAAAATTTGAGATCCGAGTTCCCCCTTGCTTCCCCTGGAACGTTTGGCTGCTGCAAGCGCAGTCGCGATGCTCTTTTGCACTATGCATGCATTCACTCTCATCTCTTTGTCATACTCATTCTAAATCAAAGCTACTTCTAAAACATTTAACTTCAGACAGCTTTCTTCAACTTACAACTCCCAATTTACACCGCTGTAAATTGAATTTAAGTAAGTTTCAAGTAAAGTGTCCAATTCAAGTTTTTTAACAAGTAACCAAATTCACAGAAATCTGGTTACTTGGAAGACGATCCGCGACGCGACTGATTTAAAAGTATAACTAAAGTAAGCTTCAAGTAGTGTGTCTAAATATGTAATTTAACAAGTAACCAAATTCAATAAAATCTGGTTACTTGGAAGACGATCCACGACGCGACTGAAGTGAAAATTATAACTAATCTAAAAATAATACAAACTCCATCACGCTCATCTGCTTGCTACTAATAGCTGTGTGCGCATCGCTAGCATGGAACCTCCCAAGAACCTCCTACTATTCCCCTACGTGACACCCTATTCATGAAACTCTTTCCGGTGGTCAGAGTTTCTACAAGTATATTTCTATTTATTAAAAATGACATTGATTAAGTTTTCTATCTACTATATCAAACAATGAGTTTTCTTGTGTAACTTATCTTGAATAGGCGTTCATCGTAGAAGATTCTCCATAGCGTTAGATGTACGTGGCCTCCATGGTAAGTCATGCTCCTTGAACCTAACTCCATGTGAAGAAACGATCCGGGGTCATCATAGCTTCAGGGTGTTGATAGAGACTCAAGCTGGAAAATGAAAAAAGAAAAGTATGATTATAGTGAATAACAGTCTATTTAAAAAATCAGTAATCGTCAGTGTCCAACAGTAGAAGATAGTCCTCCACATCAGTACTACCGGCTTCTTGGTCAATCAAGGTGCATGAACCTCACTCCTTCTGAAATGGGCAAACAAAAATTAAGTCAATTTATTGAAACTATTGTGTGAATCATTTGTGTCATTTAAATAGATTTACAACTGTAAAAGACCACTAGATATTAAAATTTGAGATCCGAGTTCCCCCTTGCTTCCCCTGCAAGCGCAGTCGCGATGCTCTTTTGCACTATGCATGCATTCACTCTCATCTCTTTGTCATACTCATTCTAAATCAAAGCTACTTCTAAAACATTTAACTTCAGACAGCTTTCTTCAACTTACAACTCCCAATTTACACCGCTGTAAAATGAATTTAAGTAAGTTTCAAGTAAAGTGTCCAATTCAAGTTTTTTAACAAGTAACCAAATTCACAGAAATCTGGTTACTTGGAAGACGATCCGCGACGCGACTGATTTAAAAGTATAACTAAAGTAAGCTTCAAGTAGTGTGTCTAAATATGTAATTTAACAAGTAACCAAATTCAAAGAAATCTGGTTACTTGGAAGACGATCCGCGACGCGACTGATTTAAAAGTATAACTAAAGTAAGCTTCAAGTAGTGTGTCTAAATATGTAATTTAACAAGTAACCAAATTCAAAGAAATCTGGTTACTTGGAAGACGATCCACGACGCGACTGAAGTGAAAATTATAACTACTCTAAAAATAATACAAACTCCATCACGCTCATCTGCTTGCTACTTATAGCTGTGTGCGCATCGCTAGCATGGAACCTCCCAAGAACCTCCTACTATTCCCCTACGTGACACCCTATTCATGAAACTCTTTCCGGTGGTCAGAGTTTCTACAAGTATATTTCTATTTATATAAAATGACATTGATTAGGTTTTCTATCTAATTGATAAAATAATTGTGTAACTTATCTCGAATAGGCGTTCATCGTAGAAGATTCTCCATAGCGTCAGATGTACGTGGGCTCCATGGTAAGTCATGCTCATTGAACCTAACTCCATGTGAAGAAACCATCCGGGGTCATCATAGCTTCAGGGTGTTGATAGAGACTCAAGCTGGAAAATGAAAAAAGAAAAGTATGATTATAGTGAAAAACAGTCTACTTAAAAAATCAGTAATCGTCAGTGTCCAACAGTAGAAGATAGTCCTCCACATCAGTACTACCGGCTCCTTGGTCAATCAAGGTGCATGAACCTCACTCCTTCTGAAATGGGCAAACAAAAATTAAGTCAATTTATTGAAACTATTGTGTGAATCATTTGTGTCATTTAAATAGATTTACAACTGTAAAAGACCACTAGATATTAAAATTTGAGATCCGAGTTCCCCCTTGCTTCCCCTGGAACGTTTGGCTGCTGCAAGAGCAGTCGCGATGCTCTTTTGCACTATGCATGCATTCACTCTCATCTCTTTGTCATACTCATTCTAAATCAAAGCTAGTTCTAAAACATTTAACTTCAGACAGCTTTCTTCAACTTACAACTCCCAATTTACACCGCTGTAAATTGAATTTAAGTAAGTTTCAAGTAAAGTGTCCAATTCAAGTTTTTTAACAAGTAACCAAATTCACAGAAATCTGGTTACTTGGAAGACGATCCGCGACGCGACTGATTTAAAAGTATAACTAAAGTAAGCTTCAAGTAGTGTGTCTAAATATGTAATTTAACAAGTAACCAAATTCAATAAAATCTGGTTACTTGGAAGACGATCCACGACGCAACTGAAGTGAAAATTATAACTAATCTAAAAATAATACAAACTCCATCACGCTCATCTGCTTGCTACTAATAGCTGTGTGTGCATCGCTAGCATGGAACCTCCCAAGAACCTCCTACTATTCCCCTACGTGACACCCTATTCATGAAACTCTTTCCGGTGGTCAGAGTTTCTACAAGTATATTTCTATTTATTAAAAATGACATTGATTAAGTTTTCTATCTACTATATCAAATAATGAGTTTTCTTGTGTAACTTATCTTGAATAGGCGTCCATCGTAGAAGATTCTCCCTAGCGTCAGATGTACGTGGCCTCCATGGTAAGTCATGCTCATTGAACCTAACTCCATGTGAAGAAACCATCCGGGGTCATAGTAGCTTCAGGGTGTTGATAGAGACTCAAGCTGGAAAATGAAAAAAGAAAAGTATGATTATAGTGAAAAACAGTCTACTTAAAAAATCAGTAATCGTCAGTGTCCAACAGTAGAAGATAGTCCTCCACATCAGTACTACCGGCTTCTTGGTCAATCAAGGTGCATGAACCTCACTCCTTCTGAAATGGGCAAACAAAAATTAAGTCAATTTATTGAAACTATTGTGTGAATCATTTGTGTCATTTAAATAGGTTTACAACTGTAAAAGACCACTAGATATTAAAATTTGAGATCCGAGTTCCCCCTTGCTTCCCCTGGAACGTTTGGCTGCTGCAAGCGCAGTCGCGATGCTCTTTTGCACTATACATGCATTCACTCTCATCTCTTTGTCATACTCATTCTAAATCAAAGCTACTTCTAAAACATTTAACTTCAGACAGCTTTCTTCAACTTACAACTCCCAATTTACACCGCTGTAAATTGAATTTAAGTAAGTTTCAAGTAAAGTGTCCAATTCAAGTTTTTTAACAAGTAACCAAATTCACAGAAATCTGGTTACTTGGAAGACGATCCGCGACGCGACTGATTTAAAAGTATAACTAAAGTAAGCTTCAAGTAGTGTGTCTAAATATGTAATTTAACAAGTAACCAAATTCAATAAAATCTGGTTACTTGGAAGACGATCCACGACGCGACTGAAGTGAAAATTATAACTAATCTAAAAATAATACAAACTCCATCACGCTCATCTGCTTGCTACTAATAGCTGTGTGCGCATCGCTAGCATGGAACCTCCCAAGAACCTCCTACTATTCCACTACGTGACACCCTATTCATGAAACTCTTTCCGGTGGTCAGAGTTTCTACAAGTATATTTCTATTTATTAAAAATGACATTGATTAAGTTTTCTATCTACTATATCAAACAATGAGTTTTCTTGTGTAACTTATCTTGAATAGGCGTTCATCGTAGAAGATTCTCCATAGCGTTAGATGTACGTGGCCTCCATGGTAAGTCATGCTCCTTGAACCTAACTCCATGTGAAGAAACGATCCGGGGTCATCATAGCTTCAGGGTGTTGATAGAGACTCAAGCTGGAAAATGAAAAAAGAAAAGTATGATTATAGTGAATAACAGTCTATTTAAAAAATCAGTAATCGTCAGTGTCCAACAGTAGAAGATAGTCCTCCACATCAGTACTACCGGCTTCTTGGTCAATCAAGGTGCATGAACCTCACTCCTTCTGAAATGGGCAAACAAAAATTAAGTCAATTTATTGAAACTATTGTGTGAATCATTTGTGTCATTTAAATAGATTTACAACTGTAAAAGACCACTAGATATTAAAATTTGAGATCCGAGTTCCCCCTTGCTTCCCCTGCAAGCGCAGTCGCGATGCTCTTTTGCACTATGCATGCATTCACTCTCATCTCTTTGTCATACTCATTCTAAATCAAAGCTACTTCTAAAACATTTAACTTCAGACAGCTTTCTTCAACTTACAACTCCCAATTTACACCGCTGTAAAATGAATTTAAGTAAGTTTCAAGTAAAGTGTCCAATTCAAGTTTTTTAACAAGTAACCAAATTCACAGAAATCTGGTTACTTGGAAGACGATCCGCGACGCGACTGATTTAAAAGTATAACTAAAGTAAGCTTCAAGTAGTGTGTCTAAATATGTAATTTAACAAGTAACCAAATTCAAAGAAATCTGGTTACTTGGAAGACGATCCGCGACGCGACTGATTTAAAAGTATAACTAAAGTAAGCTTCAAGTAGTGTGTCTAAATATGTAATTTAACAAGTAACCAAATTCAAAGAAATCTGGTTACTTGGAAGACGATCCACGACGCGACTGAAGTGAAAATTATAACTACTCTAAAAATAATACAAACTCCATCACGCTCATCTGCTTGCTACTTATAGCTGTGTGCGCATCGCTAGCATGGAACCTCCCAAGAACCTCCTACTATTCCCCTACGTGACACCCTATTCATGAAACTCTTTCCGGTGGTCAGAGTTTCTACAAGTATATTTCTATTTATTAAAAATGACATTGATTAAGTTTTCTATCTACTATATCAAACAATGAGTTTTCTTGTGTAACTTATCTTGAATAGGCGTTCATCGTAGAAGATTCTCCATAGCGTCAGATGTACGTGGGCTCCATGGTAAGTCATGCTCATTGAACCTAACTCCATGTGAAGAAACCATCCGGGGTCATCATAGCTTCAGGGTGTTGATAGAGACTCAAGCTGGAAAATGAAAAAAGAAAAGTATGATTATAGTGAAAAACAGTCTACTTAAAAAATCAGTAATCGTCAGTGTCCAACAGTAGAAGATAGTCCTCCACATCAGTACTACCGGCTCCTTGGTCAATCAAGGTGCATGAACCTCACTCCTTCTGAAATGGGCAAACAAAAATTAAGTCAATTTATTGAAACTATTGTGTGAATCATTTGTGTCATTTAAATAGATTTACAACTGTAAAAGACCACTAGATATTAAAATTTGAGATCCGAGTTCCCCCTTGCTTCCCCTGGAACGTTTGGCTGCTGCAAGAGCAGTCGCGATGCTCTTTTGCACTATGCATGCATTCACTCTCATCTCTTTGTCATACTCATTCTAAATCAAAGCTACTTCTAAAACATTTAACTTCAGACAGCTTTCTTCAACTTACAACTCCCAATTTACACCGCTGTAAATTGAATTTAAGTAAGTTTCAAGTAAAGTGTCCAATTCAAGTTTTTTAACAAGTAACCAAATTCACAGAAATCTGGTTACTTGGAAGACGATCCGCGACGCGACTGATTTAAAAGTATAACTAAAGTAAGCTTCAAGTAGTGTGTCTAAATATGTAATTTAACAAGTAACCAAATTCAATAAAATCTGGTTACTTGGAAGACGATCCACGACGCAACTGAAGTGAAAATTATAACTAATCTAAAAATAATACAAACTCCATCACGCTCATCTGCTTGCTACTAATAGCTGTGTGTGCATCGCTAGCATGGAACCTCCCAAGAACCTCCTACTATTCCCCTACGTGACACCCTATTCATGAAACTCTTTCCGGTGGTCAGAGTTTCTACAAGTATATTTCTATTTATTAAAAATGACATTGATTAAGTTTTCTATCTACTATATCAAATAATGAGTTTTCTTGTGTAACTTATCTTGAATAGGCGTCCATCGTAGAAGATTCTCCCTAGCGTCAGATGTACGTGGCCTCCATGGTAAGTCATGCTCATTGAACCTAACTCCATGTGAAGAAACCATCCGGGGTCATCATAGCTTCAGGGTGTTGATAGAGACTCAAGCTGGAAAATGAAAAAAGAAAAGTATGATTATAGTGAAAAACAGTCTACTTAAAAAATCAGTAATCGTCAGTGTCCAACAGTAGAAGATAGTCCTCCACATCAGTACTACCGGCTTCTTGGTCAATCAAGGTGCATGAACCTCACTCCTTCTGAAATGGGCAAACAAAAATTAAGTCAATTTATTGAAACTATTGTGTGAATCATTTGTGTCATTTAAATAGGTTTACAACTGTAAAAGACCACTAGATATTAAAATTTGAGATCCGAGTTCCCCCTTGCTTCCCCTGGAACGTTTGGCTGCTGCAAGCGCAGTCGCGATGCTCTTTTGCACTATGCATGCATTCACTCTCATCTCTTTGTCATACTCATTCTAAATCAAAGCTACTTCTAAAACATTTAACTTCAGACAGCTTTCTTCAACTTACAACTCCCAATTTACACCGCTGTAAATTGAATTTAAGTAAGTTTCAAGTAAAGTGTCCAATTCAAGTTTTTTAACAAGTAACCAAATTCACAGAAATCTGGTTACTTGGAAGACGATCCGCGACGCGACTGATTTAAAAGTATAACTAAAGTAAGCTTCAAGTAGTGTGTCTAAATATGTAATTTAACAAGTAACCAAATTCAATAAAATCTGGTTACTTGGAAGACGATCCACGACGCGACTGAAGTGAAAATTATAACTAATCTAAAAATAATACAAACTCCATCACGCTCATCTGCTTGCTACTAATAGCTGTGTGCGCATCGCTAGCATGGAACCTCCCAAGAACCTCCTACTATTCCACTACGTGACACCCTATTCATGAAACTCTTTCCGGTGGTCAGAGTTTCTACAAGTATATTTCTATTTATTAAAAATGACATTGATTAAGTTTTCTATCTACTATATCAAACAATGAGTTTTCTTGTGTAACTTATCTTGAATAGGCGTTCATCGTAGAAGATTCTCCATAGCGTCAGATGTACGTGGCCTCCATGGTAAGTCATGCTCATTGAACCTAACTCCATGTGAAGAAACCATCCGGGGTCATAGTAGCTTCAGGGTGTTGATAGAGACTCAAGCTGGAAAATGAAAAAAAGAAAAGTATGATTATAGTGAAAAACAGTCTACTTAAAAAATCAGTAATCGTCAGTGTCCAACAGTAGAAGATAGTCCTCCACATCAGTACTACCGGCTCCTTGGTCAATCAAGGTGCATGAACCTCACTCCTTCTGAAATGGGCAAACAAAAATTAAGTCAATTTATTGAAACTATTGTGTGAATCATTTGTGTCATTTAAATAGATTTACAACTGTAAAAGACCACTAGATATTAAAATTTGAGATCCGAGTTCCCCCTTGCTTCCCCTGGAACGTTTGGCTGCTGCAAGCGCAGTCGCGATGCTCTTTTGCACTATGCATGCATTCACTCTCATCTCTTTGTCATACTCATTCTAAATCAAAGCTACTTCTAAAACATTTAACTTCAGACAGCTTTCTTCAACTTACAACTCCCAATTTACACCGCTGTAAATTGAATTTAAGTAAGTTTCAAGTAAAGTGTCCAATTCAAGTTTTTTAACAAGTAACCAAATTCACAGAAATCTGGTTACTTGGAAGACGATCCGCGACGCGACTGATTTAAAAGTATAACTAAAGTAAGCTTCAAGTAGTGTGTCTAAATATGTAATTTAACAAGTAACCAAATTCAATAAAATCTGGTTACTTGGAAGACGATCCACGACGCGACTGAAGTGAAAATTATAACTAATCTAAAAATAATACAAACTCCATCACGCTCATCTGCTTGCTACTAATAGCTGTGTGCGCATCGCTAGCATGGAACCTCCCAAGAACCTCCTACTATTCCCCTACGTGACACCCTATTCATGAAACTCTTTCCGGTGGTCAGAGTTTCTACAAGTATATTTCTATTTATTAAAAATGACATTGATTAAGTTTTCTATCTACTATATCAAACAATGAGTTTTCTTGTGTAACTTATCTTGAATAGGCGTTCATCGTAGAAGATTCTCCATAGCGTTAGATGTACGTGGCCTCCATGGTAAGTCATGCTCCTTGAACCTAACTCCATGTGAAGAAACCATCCGGGGTCATAGTAGCTTCAGGGTGTTGATAGAGACTCAAGCTGGAAAATGAAAAAAGAAAAGTATGATTATAGTGAAAAACAGTCTACTTAAAAAATCAGTAATCGTCAGTGTCCAACAGTAGAAGATAGTCCTCCACATCAGTACTACCGGCTTCTTGGTCAATCAAGGTGCATGAACCTCACTCCTTCTGAAATGGGCAAACAAAAATTAAGTCAATTTATTGAAACTATTGTGTGAATCATTTGTGTCATTTAAATAGGTTTACAACTGTAAAAGACCACTAGATATTAAAATTTGAGATCCGAGTTCCCCCTTGCTTCCCCTGGAACGTTTGGCTGCTGCAAGCGCAGTCGCGATGCTCTTTTGCACTATGCATGCATTCACTCTCATCTCTTTGTCATACTCATTCTAAATCAAAGCTACTTCTAAAACATTTAACTTCAGACAGCTTTCTTCAACTTACAACTCCCAATTTACACCGCTGTAAATTGAATTTAAGTAAGTTTCAAGTAAAGTGTCCAAGTCAAGTTTTTTAACAAGTAACCAAATTCACAGAAATCTGGTTACTTGGAAGACGATCCGCGAAGCGACTGATTTAAAAGTATAACTAAAGTAAGCTTCAAGTAGTGTGTCTAAATATGTAATTTAACAAGTAACCAAATTCAAAGAAATCTGGTTACTTGGAAGACGATCCGCGACGCGACTGATTTAAAAGTATAACTAAAGTAAGCTTCAAGTAGTGTGTCTAAATATGTAATTTAACAAGTAACTAAATTCAAAGAAATCTGGTTACTTGGAAGACGATCCACGACGCGACTGAAGTGAAAATTATAACTACTCTAAAAATAATACAAACTCCATCACGCTCATCTGCTTGCTACTTATAGCTGTGTGCGCATCGCTAGCATGGAACCTCCCAAGAACCTCCTACTATTCCCCTACGTGACACCCTATTCATGAAACTCTTTCCGGTGGTCAGAGTTTCTACAAGTATATTTCTATTTATTAAAAATGACATTGATTAAGTTTTCTATCTACTATATCAAATAATGAGTTTTCTTGTGTAACTTATCTTGAATAGGCGTTCATCGTAGAAGATTCTCCATAGCGTCAGATGTACGTGGCCTCCATGGTAAGTCATGCTCCTTGAACCTAACTCCGTGTGAAGAAACCATCCGGGGTCATCATAGCTTCAGGGTGTTGATAGAGACTCAAGCTGGAAAATGAAAAAAGAAAAGTATGATTATAGTGAATAACAGTCTATTTAAAAAATCAGTAATCGTCAGTGTCCAACAGTAGAAGATAGTCCTCCACATCAGTACTACCGGCTCCTTGGTCAATCAAGGTGCATGAACCTCACTCCTTCTGAAATGGGCAAACAAAAATTAAGTCAATTTATTGAAACTATTGTGTAAATCATTTGTGTCATTTAAATAGGTTTACAACTGTAAAAGACCACTAGATATTAAAATTTGAGATCCGAGTTCCCCCTTGCTTCCCCTGGAACATTTGGCTGCTGCAAGCGCAGTCGCGATGCTCTTTTGCACTATGCATGCATTCACTCTCATCTCTTTGTCATACTCATTCTAAATCAAAGCTACTTCTAAAACATTTAACTTCAGACAGCTTTCTTCAACTTACAACTCCCAATTTACACCGCTGTAAATTGAATTTAAGTAAGTTTCAAGTAAAGTGTCCAATTCAAGTTTTTTAACAAGTAACCAAATTCACAGAAATCTGGTTACTTGGAAGACGATCCGCGACGCGACTGATTTAAAAGTATAACTAAAGTAAGCTTCAAGTAGTGTGTCTAAATATGTAATTTAACAAGTAACCAAATTCAAAGAAATCTGGTTACTTGGAAGACGATCCGCGACGCGACTGATTTAAAAGTATAACTAAAGTAAGCTTCAAGTAGTGTGTCTAAATATGTAATTTAACAAGTAACCAAATTCAAAGAAATCTGGTTACTTGGAAGACGATCCACGACGCGACTGAAGTGAAAATTATAACTACTCTAAAAATAATACAAACTCCATCACGCTCATCTGCTTGCTACTTATAGCTGTGTGCGCATCGCTAGCATGGAACCTCCCAAGAACCTCTACTATTCCCCTACGTGACACCCTATTCATGAAACTCTTTCCGGTGGTCAGAGTTTCTACAAGTATATTTCTATTTATTAAAAATGACATTGATTAAGTTTTCTATCTACTATATCAAACAATGAGTTTTCTTGTGTAACTTATCTTGAATAGGCGTTCATCGTAGAAGATTCTCCATAGCGTCAGATGTACGTGGGCTCCATGGTAAGTCATGCTCATTGAACCTAACTCCATGTGAAGAAACCATCCGGGGTCATCATAGCTTCAGGGTGTTGATAGAGACTCAAGCTGGAAAATGAAAAAAGAAAAGTATGATTATAGTGAAAAACACTCTACTTAAAAAATCAGTAATCGTCAGTGTCCAACAGTAGAAGATAGTCCTCCACATCAGTACTACCGGCTCCTTGGTCAATCAAGGTGCATGAACGTCACTCCTTCTGAAATGGGCAAACAAAAATTAAGTCAATTTATTGAAACTATTGTGTAAATCATTTGTGTCATTTAAATAGGTTTACAACTGTAAAAGACCACTAGATATTAAAATTTGAGATCCGAGTTCCCCCTTGCTTCCCCTGGAACGTTTGGCTGCTGCAAGCGCAGTCGCGATGCTCTTTTGCACTATGCATGCATTCACTCTCATCTCTTTGTCATACTCATTCTAAATCAAAGCTACTTCTAAAACATTTAACTTCAGACAGCTTTCTTCAACTTACAACTCCCAATTTACACCGCTGTAAATTGAATTTAAGTAAGTTTCAAGTAAAGTGTCCAATTCAAGTTTTTTAACAAGTAACCAAATTCACAGAAATCTGGTTACTTGGAAGACGATCCGCGACGCGACTGATTTAAAAGTATAACTAAAGTAAGCTTCAAGTAGTGTGTCTAAATATGTAATTTAACAAGTAACCAAATTCAAAGAAATCTGGTTACTTGGAAGACGATCCACGACGCGACTGAAGTGAAAATTATAACTACTCTAAAAATAATACAAACTCCATCGCGCTCATCTGCTTGCTACTAATAGCTGTGTGCACATCGCTAGCATGGAACCTCCCAAGAACCTCCTACTATTCCCCTACGTGACACCCTATTCATGAAACTCTTTCCGGTGGTCAGAGTTTCTACAAGTATATTTCTATTTATTAAAAATGACATTGATTAAGTTTTCTATCTACTATATCAAACAATGAGTTTTCTTGTGTAACTTATCTTGAATAGGCGTTCATCGTAGAAGATTCTCCATAGCGTTAGATGTACGTGGCCTCCATGGTAAGTCATGCTCCTTGAACCTAACTCCATGTGAAGAAACGATCCGGGGTCATCATAGCTTCAAGGTGTTGATAGAGACTCAAGCTGGAAAATGAAAAAAGAAAAGTATGATTATAGTGAATAACAGTCTATTTAAAAAATCAGTAATCGTCAGTGTCCAACAGTAGAAGATAGTCCTCCACATCAGTACTACCGGCTCCTTGGTCAATCAAGGTGCATGAACCTCACTCCTTCTGAAATGGGCAAACAAAAATTAAGTCAATTTATTGAAACTATTGTGTGAATCATTTGTGTCATTTAAATAGATTTACAACTGTAAAAGACCACTAGATATTAAAATTTGAGATCCGAGTTCCCCCTTGCTTCCCCTGCAAGCGCAGTCGCGATGCTCTTTTGCACTATGCATGCATTCACTCTCATCTCTTTGTCATACTCATTCTAAATCAAAGCTACTTCTAAAACATTTAACTTCAGACAGCTTTCTTCAACTTACAACTCCCAATTTACACCGCTGTAAATTGAATTTAAGTAAGTTTCAAGTAAAGTGTCCAATTCAAGTTTTTTAACAAGTAACCAAATTCACAGAAATCTGGTTACTTGGAAGACGATCCGCGACGCGACTGATTTAAAAGTATAACTAAAGTAAGCTTCAAGTAGTGTGTCTAAATATGTAATTTAACAAGTAACCAAATTCAAAGAAATCTGGTTACTTGGAAGACGATCCGCGACGCGACTGATTTAAAAGTATAACTAAAGTAAGCTTCAAGTAGTGTGTCTAAATATGTAATTTAACAAGTAACCAAATTCAATAAAATCTGGTTACTTGGAAGACGATCCACGACGCGACTGAAGTGAAAATTATAACTAATCTAAAAATAATACAAACTCCATCACGCTCATCTGCTTGCTACTAATAGCTGTGTGCGCATCGCTAGCATGGAACCTCCCAAGAACCTCCTACTATTCCCCTACGTGACACCCTATTCATGAAACTCTTTCCGGTGGTCAGAGTTTCTACAAGTATATTTCTATTTATTAAAAATGACATTGATTAAGTTTTCTATCTACTATATCAAACAATGAGTTTTCTTGTGTAACTTATCTTGAATAGGCGTTCATCGTAGAAGATTCTCCATAGCGTCAGATGTACGTGGCCTCCATGGTAAGTCATGCTCATTGAACCTAACTCCATGTGAAGAAACCATCCGGGGTCATAGTAGCTTCAGGGTGTTGATAGAGACTCAAGCTGGAAAATGAAAAAAAGAAAAGTATGATTATAGTGAAAAACAGTCTACTTAAAAAATCAGTAATCGTCAGTGTCCAACAGTAGAAGATAGTCCTCCACATCAGTACTACCGGCTCCTTGGTCAATCAAGGTGCATGAACCTCACTCCTTCTGAAATGGGCAAACAAAAATTAAGTCAATTTATTGAAACTATTGTGTGAATCATTTGTGTCATTTAAATAGGTTTACAACTGTAAAAGACCACTAGATATTAAAATTTGAGATCCGAGTTCCCCCTTGCTTCCCCTCCAAGCGCAGTTGCGATGCTCTTTTGCACTATGCATGCATTCACTCTCATCTCTTTGTCATACTCATTCTAAATCAAAGCTACTTCTAAAACATTTAACTTCAGACAGCTTTCTTCAACTTACAACTCCCAATTTACACCGCTGTAAATTGAATTTAAGTAAGTTTCAAGTAAAGTGTCCAATTCAAGTTTTTTAACAAGTAACCAAATTCAAAGAAATCTGGTTACTTGGAAGACGATCCGCGACGCGACTGATTTAAAAGTATAACTAAAGTAAGCTTCAAGTAGTGTGTCTAAATATGTAATTTAACAAGTAACCAAATTCAAAGAAATCTGGTTACTTGGAAGACGATCCACGACGCGACTGAAGTGAAAATTATAACTAATCTAAAAATAATACAAACTCCATCACGCTCATCTGCTTGCTACTAATAGCTGTGTGCGCATCGCTAGCATGGAACCTCCCAAGAACCTCCTACTATTCCCCTACGTGACACCCTATTCATGAAACTCTTTCCGGTGGTCAGAGTTTCTACAAGTATATTTCTATTTATTAAAAATGACATTGATTAAGTTTTCTATCTACTATATCAAATAATGAGTTTTCTTGTGTAACTTATCTTGAATAGGCGTCCATCGTAGAAGATTCTCCATAGCGTCAGATGTACGTGGCCTCCATGGTAAGTCATGCTCATTGAACCTAACTCCATGTGAAGAAACCATCCGGGGTCATAGTAGCTTCAGGGTGTTGATAGAGACTCAAGCTGGAAAATGAAAAAAGAAAAGTATGATTATAGTGAAAAACAGTCTACTTAAAAAATCAGTAATCGTCAGTGTCCAACAGTAGAAGATAGTCCTCCACATCAGTACTACCGGCTTCTTGGTCAATCAAGGTGCATGAACCTCACTCCTTCTGAAATGGGCAAACAAAAATTAAGTCAATTTATTGAAACTATTGTGTGAATCATTTGTGTCATTTAAATAGGTTTACAACTGTAAAAGACCACTAGATATTAAAATTTGAGATCCGAGTTCCCCCTTGCTTCCCCTGGAACGTTTGGCTGCTGCAAGCGCAGTCGCGATGCTCTTTTGCACTATGCATGCATTCACTCTCATCTCTTTGTCATACTCATTCTAAATCAAAGCTACTTCTAAAACATTTAACTTCAGACAGCTTTCTTCAACTTACAACTCCCAATTTACACCGCTGTAAATTGAATTTAAGTAAGTTTCAAGTAAAGTGTCCAATTCAAGTTTTTTAACAAGTAACCAAATTCACAGAAATCTGGTTACTTGGAAGACGATCCGCGACGCGACTGATTTAAAAGTATAACTAAAGTAAGCTTCAAGTAGTGTGTCTAAATATGTAATTTAACAAGTAACCAAATTCAAAGAAATCTGGTTACTTGGAAGACGATCCGCGACGCGACTGATTTAAAAGTATAACTAAAGTAAGCTTCAAGTAGTGTGTCTAAATATGTAATTTAACAAGTAACCAAATTCAAAGAAATCTGGTTACTTGTAAGACGATCCACGACGCGACTGAAGTGAAAATTATAACTACTCTAAAAATAATACAAACTCCATCACGCTCATCTGCTTGCTACTTATAGCTGTGTGCGCATCGCTAGCATGGAACCTCCCAAGAACCTCCTACTATTCCCCTACGTGACACCCTATTCATGAAACTCTTTCCGGTGGTCAGAGTTTCTACAAGTATATTTCTATTTATTAAAAATGACATCGATTAAGTTTTCTATCTACTATATCAAATAATGAGTTTTCTTGTGTAACTTATCTTGAATAGGCGTTCATCGTAGAAGATTCTCCATAGCGTCAGATGTACGTGGCCTCCATGGTAAGTCATGCTCCTTGAACCTAACTCCGTGTGAAGAAACCATCCGGGGTCATCATAGCTTCAGGGTGTTGATAGAGACTCAAGCTGGAAAATGAAAAAAGAAAAGTATGATTATAGTGAATAACAGTCTATTTAAAAAATCAGTAATCGTCAGTGTCCAACAGTAGAAGATAGTCCTCCACATCAGTACTACCGGCTCCTTGGTCAATCAAGGTGCATGAACCTCACTCCTTCTGAAATGGGCAAACAAAAATTAAGTCAATTTATTGAAACTATTGTGTAAATCATTTGTGTCATTTAAATAGGTTTACAACTGTAAAAGACCACTAGATATTAAAATTTGAGATCCGAGTTCCCCCTTGCTTCCCCTGGAACGTTTGGCTGCTGCAAGCGCAGTCGCGATGCTCTTTTGCACTATGCATGCATTCACTCTCATCTCTTTGTCATACTCATTCTAAATCAAAGCTACTTCTAAAACATTTAACTTCAGACAGCTTTCTTCAACTTACAACTCCCAATGTACACCGCTGTAAATTGAATTTAAGTAAGTTTCAAGTAAAGTGTCCAATTCAAGTTTTTTAACAAGTAACCAAATTCACAGAAATCTGGTTACTTGGAAGACGATCCGCGACGCGACTGATTTAAAAGTATAACTAAAGTAAGCTTCAAGTAGTGTGTCTAAATATGTAATTTAACAAGTAACCAAATTCAATAAAATCTGGTTACTTGGAAGACGATCCACGACGCGACTGAAGTGAAAATTATAACTAATCTAAAAATAATACAAACTCCATCACGCTCATCTGCTTGCTACTAATAGCTGTGTGCGCATCGCTAGCATGGAACCTCCCAAGAACCTCCTACTATTCCCCTACGTGACACCCTATTCATGAAACTCTTTCCGGTGGTCAGAGTTTCTACAAGTATATTTCTATTTATTAAAAATGACATTGATTAAGTTTTCTATCTACTATATCAAACAATGAGTTTTCTTGTGTAACTTATCTTGAATAGGCGTTCATCGTAGAAGATTCTCCATAGCGTCAGATGTACGTGGCCTCCATGGTAAGTCATGCTCATTGAACCTAACTCCATGTGAAGAAACCATCCGGGGTCATAGTAGCTTCAGGGTGTTGATAGAGACTCAAGCTGGAAAATGAAAAAAGAAAAGTATGATTATAGTGAAAAACAGTCTACTTAAAAAATCAGTAATCGTCAGTGTCCAACAGTAGAAGATAGTCCTCCACATCAGTACTACCGGCTCCTTGGTCAATCAAGGTGCATGAACCTCACTCCTTCTGAAATGGGCAAACAAAAATTAAGTCAATTTATTGAAACTATTGTGTGAATCATTTGTGTCATTTAAATAGGTTTACAACTGTAAAAGACCACTAGATATTAAAATTTGAGATCCGAGTTCCCCCTTGCTTCCCCTCCAAGCGTAGTTGCGATGCTCTTTTGCACTATGCATGCATTCACTCTCATCTCTTTGTCATACTCATTCTAAATCAAAGCTACTTCTAAAACATTTAACTTCAGACAGCTTTCTTCAACTTACAACTCCCAATTTACACCGCTGTAAATTGAATTTAAGTAAGTTTCAAGTAAAGTGTCCAATTCAAGTTTTTTAACAAGTAACCAAATTCACAGAAATCTGGTTACTTGGAAGACGATCCGCGACGCGACTGATTTAAAAGTATAACTAAAGTAAGCTTCAAGTAGTGTGTCTAAATATGTAATTTAACAAGTAACCAAATTCAAAGAAATCTGGTTACTTGGAAGACGATCCGCGACGCGACTGATTTAAAAGTATAACTAAAGTAAGCTTCAAGTAGTGTGTCTAAATATGTAATTTAACAAGTAACCAAATTCAAAGAAATCTGGTTACTTGGAAGACGATCCACGACGCGACTGAAGTGAAAATTATAACTACTCTAAAAATAATACAAACTCCATCACGCTCATCTGCTTGCTACTTATAGCTGTGTGCGCATCGCTAGCATGGAACCTCCCAAGAACCTCCTACTATTCCCCTACGTGACACCCTATTCATGAAACTCTTTCCGGTGGTCAGAGTTTCTACAAGTATATTTCTATTTATTAAAAATGACATTGATTAAGTTTTCTATCTACTATATCAAACAATGAGTTTTCTTGTGTAACTTATCTTGAATAGGCGTTCATCGTAGAAGATTCTCCATAGCGTCAGATGTACGTGGCCTCCATGGTAAGTCATGCTCCTTGAACCTAACTCCGTGTGAAGAAACCATCCGGGGTCATCATAGCTTCAGGGTGTTGATAGAGACTCAAGCTGGAAAATGAAAAAAGAAAAGTATGATTATAGTGAATAACAGTCTATTTAAAAAATCAGTAATCGTCAGTGTCCAACAGTAGAAGATAGTCCTCCACATCAGTACTACCGGCTCCTTGGTCAATCAAGGTGCATGAACGTCACTCCTTCTGAAATGGGCAAACAAAAATTAAGTCAATTTATTGAAACTATTGTGTAAATCATTTGTGTCATTTAAATAGGTTTACAACTGTAAAAGACCACTAGATATTAAAATTTGAGATCCGAGTTCCCCCTTGCTTCCCCTGGAACGTTTGGCTGCTGCAAGCGCAGTCGCGATGCTCTTTTGCACTATGCATGCATTCACTCTCATCTCTTTGTCATACTCATTCTAAATCAAAGCTACTTCTAAAACATTTAACTTCAGACAGCTTTCTTCAACTTACAACTCCCAATTTACACCGCTGTAAATTGAATTTAAGTAAGTTTCAAGTAAAGTGTCCAATTCAAGTTTTTTAACAAGTAACCAAATTCACAGAAATCTGGTTACTTGGAAGACGATCCGCGACGCGACTGATTTAAAAGTATAACTAAAGTAAGCTTCAAGTAGTGTGTCTAAATATGTAATTTAACAAGTAACCAAATTCAAAGAAATCTGGTTACTTGGAAGACGATCCGCGACGCGACTGATTTAAAAGTATAACTAAAGTAAGCTTCAAGTAGTGTGTCTAAATATGTAATTTAACAAGTAACCAAATTCAATAAAATCTGGTTACTTGGAAGACGATCCACGACGCAACTGAAGTGAAAATTATAACTAATCTAAAAATAATACAAACTCCATCACGCTCATCTGCTTGCTACTAATAGCTGTGTGCGCATCGCTAGCATGGAACCTCCCAAGAACCTCCTACTATTCCCCTACGTGACACCCTATTCATGAAACTCTTTCCGGTGGTCAGAGTTTCTACAAGTATATTTCTATTTATTAAAAATGACATTGATTAAGTTTTCTATCTACTATATCAAATAATGAGTTTTCTTGTGTAACTTATCTTGAATAGGCGTCCATCGTAGAAGATTCTCCATAGCGTCAGATGTACGTGGCCTCCATGGTAAGTCATGCTCATTGAACCTAACTCCATGTGAAGAAACCATCCGGGGTCATAGTAGCTTCAGGGTGTTGATAGAGACTCAAGCTGGAAAATGAAAAAAGAAAAGTATGATTATAGTGAAAAACAGTCTACTTAAAAAATCAGTAATCGTCAGTGTCCAACAGTAGAAGATAGTCCTCCACATCAGTACTACCGGCTTCTTGGTCAATCAAGGTGCATGAACCTCACTCCTTCTGAAATGGGCAAACAAAAATTAAGTCAATTTATTGAAACTATTGTGTGAATCATTTTTGTCATTTAAATAGGTTTACAACTGTTAAAGACCACTAGATATTAAAATTTGAGATCCGAGTTCCCCCTTGCTTCCCCTGGAACGTTTGGCTGCTGCAAGCGCAGTCGCGATGCTCTTTTGCACTATGCATGCATTCACTCTCATCTCTTTGTCATACTCATTCTAAATCAAAGCTACTTCTAAAACATTTAACTTCAGACAGCTTTCTTCAACTTACAACTCCCAACTTACACCGCTGTAAATTGAATTTAAGTAAGTTTCAAGTAAAGTGTCCAATTCAAGTTTTTTAACAAGTAACCAAATTCACAGAAATCTGGTTACTTGGAAGACGATCCGCGACGCGACTGATTTAAAAGTATAACTAAAGTAAGCTTCAAGTAGTGTGTCTAAATATGTAATTTAACAAGTAACCAAATTCAAAGAAATCTGGTTACTTGGAAGACGATCCGCGACGCGACTGATTTAAAAGTATAACTAAAGTAAGCTTCAAGTAGTGTGTCTAAATATGTAATTTAACAAGTAACCAAATTCAAAGAAATCTGGTTACTTGGAAGCGATCCACGACGCGACTGAAGTGAAAATTATAACTACTCTCAAAATAATACAAACTCCATCACGCTCATCTGCTTGCTACTTATAGCTGTGTGCGCATCGCTAGCATGGAACCTCCCAAGAACCTCCTACTATTCCCCTCGTGACACCCTATTCATGAAACTCTTTCCGGTGGTCAGAGTTTCTACAAGTATATTTCTATTTATTAAAAATGACATTGATTAAGTTTTCTATCTAATATTTCAAATAATGAGTTTTCTTGTGTAACTTATCTTGAATAGGCGTTCATCGTAGAAGATTCTCCATAGCGTCAGATGTACGTGGCCTCCATGGTAAGTCATGCTCATTGAACCTAACTCCATGTGAAGAAACCATCCGGGGTCATCATAGCTTCAGGGTGTTGATAGAGACTCAAGCTGGAAAATGAAAAAAGAAAAGTATGATTTTAGTGAAAAACAGTCTACTTAAAAAATCAGTAATTTTCAGTGTCCAACAGTAGAAGATAGTCCTCCACATCAGTACTACCGGCTCCTTGGTCAATCAAGGTGCATGAACCTCACTCCTTCTGAAATGGGCAAACAAAAATTAAGTCAATTTATTGAAACTATTGTGTGAATCATTTGTGTCATTTAAATAGGTTTACAACTGTAAAAGACCACTAGATATTAAAATTTGAGATCCGAGTTCCCTCTTGCTTCCCCTGGAACGTTTGGCTGCTGCAAGCGCAGTCGCGATGCTCTTTTGCACTATGCATGCATTCACTCTCATCTCTTTGTCATACTCATTCTAAATCAAAGCTACTTCTAAAACATTTAACTTCAGACAGCTTTCTTCAACTTACAACTCCCAATTTACATCGCTGTAAATTGAATTTAAGTAAGTTTCAAGTAAAGTGTGCAATTCAAGTTTTTTAACAAGTAACCAAATTCACAGAAATCTGGTTACTTGGAAGACGATCCGCGACGCGACTGATTTAAAAGTATAACTAAAGTAAGCTTCAAGTAGTGTGTCTAAATATGTAATTTAACAAGTAACCAAATTCAAAGAAATCTGGTTACTTGGAAGCAATCTACGACGCGACTGAAGTGAAAATTATAACTACTCTAAAAATAATACAAACTCCATCACGCTCATCTGCTTGCTACTAATAGCTGTGTGCGCATCGCTAGCATGGAACCTCCCAAGAACCTCCTACTATTCCCCTACGTGACACCCTATTCATGAAACTCTTTCAGGTGGTCAGAGTTTCTACAAGTATATTTCTATTTATTAAAAATGACATTGATTAAGTTTTCTATCTAATATATCAAATAATGAGTTTTCTTGTGTAACTTATCTTGAATAGGCGTTCATCGTAGAAGATTCTCCATAGCGTCAGATGTACGTGGCCTCCATGGTAAGTCATGCTCATTGAACCTAACTCCATGTGAAGAAACCATCCGGGGTCATCCTAGCTTCAGGGTGTTGATAGAGACTCAAGCTGGAAAATGAAAAAAGAAAAGTATGATTATAGTGAAAAACAGTCTACTTAAAAAATCAGTAATCGTCAGTGTCCAACAGTAGAAGATAGTCCTCCACATCAGTACTACCAGCTCCTTGGTCAATCAAGGTGCATGAACCTCACTCCTTCTGAAATGGGCAAACAAAAATTAAGTCAATTTATTGAAACTATTGTGTGAATCATTTGTGTCATTTAAATAGGTTTACAACTGTAAAAGACCACTAGATATTGAAATTTGAGATCCGAGTTCCCCCTTGCTTCCCCTGGAACCTTTGGCTGCTGCAAGCGCAGTCGCGATGCTCTTTTGCACTATGCATGCATTCACTCTCATCTCTTTGTCATACTCATTCTAAATCAAAGCTACTTCTAAAACATTTAACTTCAGACAGCTTTCTTCAACTTACAACTCCCAATTTACACCGCTGTAAATTGAATTTAAGTAAGTTTCAAGTAAAGTGTCCAATTCAAGTTTTTTAACAAGTAACCAAATTCACAGAAATCTGGTTACTTGGAAGACGATCCGCGACGCGACTGATTTAAAAGTATAACTAAAGTAAGCTTCAAGTAGTGTGTCTAAATATGTAATTTAACAAGTAACCAAATTCAATAAAATCTGGTTACTTGGAAGACGATCCACGACGCGACTGAAGTGAAAATTATAACTACTCTAAAAATAATACAAACTCCATCACGCTCATCTGCTTGCTACTAATAGCTGTGTGCGCATCGCTAGCATGGAACCTCCCAAGAACCTCCTACTATTCCACTACGTGACACCCTATTCATGAAACTCTTTCCGGTGGTCAGAGTTTCTACAAGTATATTTCTATTTATTAAAAATGACATTGATTAAGTTTTCTATCTACTATATCAAATAATGAGTTTTCTTGTGTAACTTATCTTGAATAGGCGTTCATCGTAGAAGATTCTCCATAGCGTCAGATGTACGTGGCCTCCATGGTAAGTCATGCTCATTGAACCTAACTCCATGTGAAGAAACCATCCGGGGTCATCATAGCTTCAAGGTGTTGATAGAGACTCAAGCTGAAAATGAAAAAAGAAAAGTATGATTATAGTGAAAAACAGTCTACTTAAAAAATCAGTAATCGTCAGTGTCCAACAGTAGAAGATAGTCCTCCACATCAGTACTACAGGCTCCTTGGTCAATCAAGGTGCATGAACCTCACTCCTTCTGAAATGGGCAAACAAAAATTAAGTCAAATTATTGAAACTATTGTGTGAATCATTTGTGTCATTTAAATAGGTTTTCAACTGTAAAAGACCACTAGATATTAAAATTTGAGATCCGAGTTCCCCCTTGCTTCCCCTGGAACGTTTGGCTGCTGCAAGCGCAGTCGCGATGCTCTTTTGCACTATGCATGCATTCACTCTCATCTCTTTGTCATACTCATTCTAAATCAAAGCTACTTCTAAAACATTTAACTTCACACAGCTTTCTTCAACTTACAACTCCCAATTTACACCGCTGTAAATTGAATTTAAGTAAGTTTCAAGTAAAGTGTCCAATTCAAGTTTTTTAACAAGTAACCAAATTCACAGAAATCTGGTTACTTGGAAGACGATCCGCGACGCGACTGATTTAAAAGTATAACTAAAGTAAGCTTCAAGTAGTGTGTCTAAATATGTAATTTAACAAGTAACCAAATTCAAAGAAATCTGGTTACTTGGAAGACGATCCACGACGCGACTGAAGTGAAAATTATAACTACTCTAAAAATAATACAAACTCCATCACGCTCATCTGCTTGCTACTAATAGCTGTGTGCGCATCGCTAGCATGGAACCTCCCAAGAACCTCCTACTATTCCACTACGTGACACCCTATTCATGAAACTCTTTCCGGTGGTCAGAGTTTCTACAAGTATATTTCTATTTATTAAAAATGACATTGATTAAGTTTTCTATCTACTATATCAAATAATGAGTTTTCTTGTGTAACTTATCTTGAATAGGCGTTCATCGTAGAAGATTCTCCATAGCGTCAGATGTACGTGGCCTCCATGGTAAGTCATGCTCATTGAACCTAACTCCATGTGAAGAAACCATCCGGGGTCATCCTAGCTTCAGGGTGTTGATAGAGACTCAAGCTGGAAAATGAAAAAAGAAAAGTATGATTATAGTGAAAAAGAGTCTACTTAAAAAATCAGTAATCGTCAGTGTCCAACAGTAGAAGATAGTCCTCCACATCAGTACTACCGGCTCCTTGGTCAATCAAGGTGCATGAACCTCACTCCTTCTGAAATGGGCAAACAAAAATTAAGTCAATTTATTGAAACTATTGTGTGAATCATTTGTGTCATTTAAATAGGTTTACAACTGTAAAAGACCACTAGATATTAAAATTTGAGATCCGAGTTCCCCCTTGCTTCCCCTGCAAGCGCAGTCGCGATGCTCTTTTGCACTATGCATGCATTCACTCTCATCTCTTTGTCATACTCATTCTAAATCAAAGCTACTCCTAAAACATTTAACTTCAGACAGCTTTCTTCAACTTACAACTCCCAATTTACACCGCTGTAAATTGAATTTAAGTAAGTTTCAAGTAAAGTGTCCAATTCAAGTTTTTTAACAAGTAACCAAATTCACAGAAATCTGGTTACTTGGAAGACGATCCGCGACGCGACTGATTTAAAAGTATAACTAAAGTAAGCTTCAAGTAGTGTGTCTAAATATGTAATTTAACAAGTAACCAAATTCAAAGAAATCTGGTTACTTGGAAGACGATCCACGACGCGACTGAAGTGAAAATTATAACTACTCTAAAAATAATACAAACTCCATCACGCTCATCTGCTTGCTACTAATAGCTGTGTGCGCATCGCTAGCATGGAACCTCCCAAGAACCTCCTACTATTCCACTACGTGACACCCTATTCATGAAACTCTTTCCGGTGGTCAGAGTTTCTACAAGTATATTTCTATTTATTAAAAATGACATTGATTAAGTTTTCTATCTACTATATCAAATAATGAGTTTTCTTGTGTAACTTATCTTGAATAGGCGTTCATCGTAGAAGATTCTCCATAGCGTCAGATGTACGTGGCCTCCATGGTAAGTCATGCTCATTGAACCTAACTCCATGTGAAGAAACCATCCGGGGTCATCATAGCTTCAGGGTGTTGATAGAGACTCAAGCTGGAAAATGAAAAAAGAAAAGTATGATTATAGTGAAAAACAGTCTACTTAAAAAATCAGTAATCGTCAGTGTCCAACAGTAGAAGATAGTCCTCCACATCAGTACTACCGGCTTCTTGGTCAATCAAGGTGCATGAACCTCACTCCTTCTGAAATGGGCAAATAAAAATTAAGTCAATTTATTGAAACTTTTGTGTGAATCATTTGTGTCATTTAAATAGGTTTACAACTGTAAAAGACCACTAGATATTAAAATTTGAGATCCGAGTTCCCCCTTGCTTCCCCTGCAAGCGCAGTCGCGATGCTCTTTTGCACTATGCATGCATTCACTCTCATCTCTTTGTCATACTCATTCTAAATCAAAGCTACTTCTAAAACATTTAACTTCAGACAGCTTTCTTCAACTTACAACTCCCAATTTACACCGCTGTAAATTGAATTTAAGTAAGTTTCAAGTAAAGTGTCCAATTCAAGTTTTTTAACAAGTAACCAAATTCACAGAAATCTGGTTACTTGGAAGACGATCCGCGACGCGACTGATTTAAAAGTATAACTAAAGTAAGCTTCAAGTAGTGTGTCTAAATATGTAATTTAACAAGTAACCAAATTCAAAGAAATCTGGTTACTTGGAAGACGATCCACGACTCGACTGAAATGAAAATTATAACTACTCTAAAAATAATACAAACTCCATCACGCTCATCTGCTTGCTACTAATAGCTGTGTGCGCATCGCTAGCATGGAACCTCCCAAGAACCTCCTACTATTCCCCTACGTGACACCCTATTCATGAAACTCTTTCCGGTGGTCAGAGTTTCTACAAGTATATTTCTATTTATTAAAAATGACATTGATTAAGTTTTCTATCTAATATATCAAATAATGAGTTTTCTTGTGTAACTTATCTTGAATAGGCGTTCATCGTAGAAGATTCTCCATAGCGTCAGATGTACGTGGCCTCCATGGTAAGTCATGCTCATTGAACCTAACTCCATGTGAAGAAACCATCCGGGGTCATAGCTTCAGGATGTTGATAGAGACTCAAGCTGGAAAATGAAAAAAGAAAAGTATGATTATAGTGAAAAACAGTCTACTTAAAAAATCAGTAATCGTCAGTGTCCAACAGTAGAAGATAGTCCTCCACATCAGTACTACCGGCTCCTTGGTCAATCAAGGTGCATGAACCTCACTCCTTCTGAAATGGGCAAACAAAAATTAAGTCAATTTATTGAAACTATTGTGTGAATCATTTGTGTCATTTAAATAGGTTTACAACTGTAAAAGACCACTAGATATTAAAATTTGAGATCCGAGTTCCCCCTTGCTTCCCCTGCAAGCGCAGTCGCGATGCTCTTTTGCACTATGCATGCATTCACTCTCATCTCTTTGTCATACTCATTCTAAATCAAAGCTACTTCTAAAACATTTAACTTCAGACAGCTTTCTTCAACTTACAACTCCCAATTTACACCGCTGTAAATTGAATTTAAGTAAGTTTCAAGTAAAGTGTCCAATTCAAGTTTTTTAACAAGTAACCAAATTCACAGAAATCTGGTTACTTGGAAGACGATCCGCGACGCGACTGATTTAAAAGTATAACTAAAATAAGCTTCAAGTAGTGTGTCTAAATACGTAATTTAACAAGTAACCAAATTCAAAGAAATCTGGTTACTTGGAAGACGATCCACGACGCGACTGAAGTGAAAATTATAACTACTCTAAAAATAATACAAACTCCATCACGCTCGTCTGCTTGCTACTAATAGCTGTGTGCGCATCGCTAGCATGCAACCTCCCAAGAACCTCCTACTATTCCCCTACGTGACACCCTATTCATGAAACTCTTTCCGGTGGTCAGAGTTTCTACAAGTATATTTCTATTTATATAAAATGACATTGATTAGGTTTTCTATCTAAATGATAAAATAATTGTGTAACTTATCTCGAATAGGCGTTCATCGTAGAAGATTCTCCATAGCATCAGATGTACGTGGCCTCCATGGTAAGTCATGCTCATTGAACCTAACTCCATGTGAAGAAACCATCCGGGGTCATCATAGCTTCAGGGTGTTGATAGAGACTCAAGCTGGAAAATGAAAAAAGAAAAGTATGATTATAGTGAAAAACAGTCTACTTAAAAAATCAGTAATCGTCAGTGTCCAACAGTAGAAGATAGTCCTCCACATCAGTACTACCGGCTCCTTGGTCAATCAAGGTGCATGAACCTCACTCCTTCTGAAATGGGCAAACAACAATTAAGTCAATTTATTGAAACTATTGTGTGAATCATTTGTGTCATTTAAATAGGTTTACAACTGTAAAAGACCACTAGATATTAAAATTTGAGATCCGAGTTCCCCCTTGCTTCCCGTGCAAGCGCAGTCTCGATGCTCTTTTGCACTATGCATGCATTCACTCTCATCTCTTTGTCATACTCATTCTAAATCAAAGCTACTTCTAAAACATTTAACTTCAGACAGCTTTCTTCAACTTACAACTCCCAATTTACACCGCTGTAAATTGAATTTAAGTAAGTTTCAAGTAAAGTGTCCAATTCAAGTTTTTTAACAAGTAACCAAATTCACAGAAATCTGGTTACTTGGAAGACGATCCGCGACGCGACTGATTTAAAAGTATAACTAAAGTAAGCTTCAAGTAGTGTGTCTAAATATGTAATTTAACAAGTAACCAAATTCAAAGAAATCTGGTTACTTGGAAGACGATCCACGACGCGACTGAAGTGAAAATTATAACTACTCTAAAAATAATACAAACTCCATCACGCTCATCTGCTTGCTACTAATAGCTGTGTGCGCATCGCTAGCATGGAACCTCCCAAGAACCTCCTACTATTCCCCTACGTGACACCCTATTCATGAAACTCTTTCCGGTGGTCAGAGTTTCTACAAGTATATTTCTATTTATTAAAAATGACATTGATTAAGTTTTCTATCTACTATATCAAATAATGAGTTTTCTTGTGTAACTTATCTTGAATAGGCGTTCATCGTAGAAGATTCTCCATAGCGTCAGATGTACGTGGCCTCCATGGTAAGTCATGCTCATTGAACCTAACTCCATGTGAAGAAACCATCCGGGGTCATCATAGCTTCAGGGTGTTGATAGAGACTCAAGCTGGAAAATGAAAAAAGAAAAGTATGATTATAGTGAAAAACAGTCTACTTAAAAAATCAGTAATCGTCAGTGTCCAACAGTAGAAGATAGTCCTCCACATCAGTACTACCGGCTCCTTGGTCAATCAAGGTGCATGAACCTCACTCCTTCTGAAAGGGGCAAACAACAATTAAGTCAATTTATTGAAACTATTGTGTGAATCATTTGTGTCATTTAAATAGGTTTACAACTGTAAAAGACCACTAGATATTAAAATTTGAGATCCGAGTTCCCCCTTGCTTCCCGTGCAAGCGCAGTCGCGATGCTCTTTTGCACTATGCATGCATTCACTCTCATCTCTTTGTCATACTCATTCTAAATCAAAGCTACTTCTAAAACATTTAACTTCAGACAGCTTTCTTCAACTTACAACTCCCAATTTACACCGCTGTAAATTGAATTTAAGTAAGTTTCAAGTAAAGTGTCCAATTCAAGTTTTTTAACAAGTAACCAAATTCACAGAAATCTGGTTACTTGGAAGACGATCCGCGACGCGACTGATTTAAAAGTATAACTAAAGTAAGCTTCAAGTAGTGTGTCTAAATATGTAATTTAACAAGTAACCAAATTCAAAGAAATCTGGTTACTTGGAAGACGATCCACGACGCGACTGAAGTGAAAATTATAACTACTCTAAAAATAATACAAACTCCATCACGCTCATCTGCTTGCAACTAATAGCTGTGTGCGCATCGCTAGCATGGAACCTCCCAAGAACCTCCTACTATTCCCCTACGTGACACCCTATTCATGAAACTCTTTCCGGTGGTCAGAGTTTCTACAAGTATATTTCTATTTATTAAAAATGACATTGATTAAGTTTTCTATCTACTATATCAAATAATGAGTTTTCTTGTGTAACTTATCATGAATAGGCGTTCATCGTAGAAGATTCTCCATAGCGTCAGATGTACGTGGCCTCCATGGTAAGTCATGCTCATTGAACCTAACTCCATGTGAAGAAACCATCCGGGGTCATCATAGCTTCAGGGTGTTGATAGAGACTCAAGCTGGAAAATGAAAAAAGAAAAGTATGATTATAGTGAAAAACAGTCTACTTAAAAAATCAGTAATCATCAGTGTCCAACAGTAGAAGAAAGTCCTCCACATCAGTACTACCGGCTCCTTGGTCAATCAAGGTGCATGAACCTCACTCCTTCTGAAATGGGCAAACAAAAATTAAGTCAATTTATTGAAACTATTGTGTGAATCATTTGTGTCATTTAAATAGGTTTACAACTGTAAAAGACCACTAGATATTAAAATTTGAGATCCGAGTTCCCCCTTGCTTCCCCTGCAAGCGCAGTCGCTATGCTCTTTTGCACTATGCATGCATTCACTCTCATCTCTTTGTCATACTCATTCTAAATCAAAGCTACTTCTAAAACATTTAACTTCAGACAGCTTTCTTCAACTTACAACTCCCAATTTACACCGCTGTAAATTGAATTTAAGTAAGTTTCAAGTAAAGTGTCCAATTCAAGTTTTTTAACAAGTAACCAAATTCACAGAAATCTGGTTACTTGGAAGACGATCCGCGACGCGACTGATTTAAAAGTATAACTAAAGTAAGCTTCAAGTAGTGTGTCTAAATATGTAATTTAACAAGTAACCAAATTCAAAGAAATCTGGTTACTTGGAAGACGATCCACGACGCGACTGAAGTGAAAATTATAACTACTCTAAAAATAATACAAACTCCATCACGCTCATCTGCTTGCTACTAATAGCTGTGTGCACATCGCTAGCATGGAACCTCCCAAGAACCTCCCACTATTCCCCTACGTGACACCCTATTCATGAAACTCTTTCCGGTGGTCAGAGTTTCTACAAGTATATTTCTATTTATTAAAAATGACATTGATTAAGTTTTCTATCTACTATATCAAATAATGAGTTTTCTTGTGTAACTTATCTTTAATAGGCGTTCATCGTAGAAGATTCTCCATAGCGTCAGATGTACGTGGCCTCCATGGTAAGTCATGCTCATTGAACCTAACTCCATGTGAAGAAACCATCCGGGGTCATCATAGCTTCAGGGTGTTGATAGAGACTCAAGCTGGAAAATGAAAAAAGAAAAGTATGATTATAGTGAAAAACAGTCTACTTAAAAAATCAGTAATCGTCAGTGTCCAACAGTAGAAGATAGTCCTCCACATCAGTACTACCGGCTCCTTGGTCAATCAAGGTGCATGAACCTCACTCCTTCTGAAATGGGCAAATAAAAATTAAGTCAATTTATTGAAACTTTTGTGTGAATCATTTGTGTCATTTAAATAGGTTTACAACTGTAAAAGACCACTAGATATTAAAATTTGAGATCCGAGTTCCCCCTTGCTTCCCCTGCAAGCGCAGTCGCGATGCTCTTTTGCACTATGCATGCATTCACTCTCATCTCTTTGTCATACTCATTCTAAATCAAAGCTACTTCTAAAACATTTAACTTCAGACAGCTTTCTTCAACTTACAACTCCCAATTTACACCGCTGTAAATTGAATTTAAGTAAGTTTCAAGTAAAGTGTCCAATTCAAGTTTTTTAACAAGTAACCAAATTCACAGAAATCTGGTTACTTGGAAGACGATCCGCGACGCGACTGATTTAAAAGTATAACTAAAGTAAGCTTCAAGTAGTGTGTCTAAATATGTAATTTAACAAGTAACCAAATTCAAAGAAATCTGGTTACTTGGAAGACGATCCACGACTCGACTGAAATGAAAATTATAACTACTCTAAAAATAATACAAACTCCATCACGCTCATCTGCTTGCTACTAATAGCTGTGTGCGCATCGCTAGCATGGAACCTCCCAAGAACCTCCTACTATTCCCCTACGTGACACCCTATTCATGAAACTCTTTCCGGTGGTCAGAGTTTCTACAAGTATATTTCTATTTATTAAAAATGACATTGATTAAGTTTTCTATCTAATATATCAAATAATGAGTTTTCTTGTGTAACTTATCTTGAATAGGCGTTCATCGTAGAAGATTCTCCATAGCGTCAGATGTACGTGGCCTCCATGGTAAGTCATGCTCATTGAACCTAACTCCATGTGAAGAAACCATCCAGGGTCATAGCTTCAGGATGTTGATAGAGACTCAAGCTGGAAAATGAAAAAAGAAAAGTATGATTATAGTGAAAAACAGTCTACTTAAAAAATCAGTAATCGTCAGTGTCCAACAGTAGAAGATAGTCCTCCACATCAGTACTACCGGCTCCTTGGTCAATCAAGGTGCATGAACCTCACTCCTTCTGAAATGGGCAAACAAAAATTAAGTCAATTTATTGAAACTATTGTGTGAATCATTTGTGTCATTTAAATAGGTTTACAACTGTAAAAGACCACTAGATATTAAAATTTGAGATCCAAATTCCCCCTTGCTTCCCCTGCAAGCGCAGTCGCGATGCTCTTTTGCACTATGCATGCATTCACTCTCATCTCTTTGTCATACTCATTCTAAATCAAAGCTACTTCTAAAACATTTAACTTCAGACAGCTTTCTTCAACTTACAACTCCCAATTTACACCGCTGTAAATTGAATTTAAGTAAGTTTCAAGTAAAGTGTCCAACTCAAGTTTTTTAACAAGTAACCAAATTCACAGAAATCTGGTTACTTGGAAGACGATCCGCGACGCGACTGATTTAAAAGTATAACTAAAATAAGCTTCAAGTAGTGTGTTTAAATACGTAATTTAACAAGTAACCAAATTCAAAGAAATCTGGTTACTTGGAAGACGATCCACGACGCGACTGAAGTGAAAATTATAACTACTCTAAAAATAATACAAACTCCATCACGCTCGTCTGCTTGCTACTAATAGCTGTGTGCGCATCGCTAGCATGCAACCTCCCAAGAACCTCCTACTATTCCCCTACGTGACACCCTATTCATGAAACTCTTTCCGGTGGTCAGAGTTTCTACAAGTATATTTCTATTTATATAAAATGACATTGATTAGGTTTTCTATCTAAATGATAAAATAATTGCGTAACTTATCTCGAATAGGCGTTCATCGTAGAAGATTCTCCATAGCATCAGATGTACGTGGCCTCCATGGTAAGTCATGCTCATTGAACCTAACTCCATGTGAAGAAACCATCCGGGGTCATCATAGCTTCAGGGTGTTGATAGAGACTCAAGCTGGAAAATGAAAAAAGAAAAGTATGATTATAGTGAAAAACAGTCTACTTAAAAAATCAGTAATCGTCAGTGTCCAACAGTAGAAGATAGTCCTCCACATCAGTACTACCGGCTCCTTGGTCAATCAAGGTGCATGAACCTCACTCCTTCTGAAATGGGCAAACAACAATTAAGTCAATTTATTGAAACTATTGTGTGAATCATTTGTGTCATTTAAATAGGTTTACAACTGTAAAAGACCACTAGATATTAAAATTTGAGATCCGAGTTCCCCCTTGCTTCCCGTGCAAGCGCAGTCGCGATGCTCTTTTGCACTATGCATGCATTCACTCTCATCTCTTTGTCATACTCATTCTAAATCAAAGCTACTTCTAAAACATTTAACTTCAGACAGCTTTCTTCAACTTACAACTCCCAATTTACACCGCTGTAAATTGAATTTAAGTAAGTTTCAAGTAAAGTGTCCAATTCAAGTTTTTTAACAAGTAACCAAATTCACAGAAATCTGGTTACTTGGAAGACGATCCGCGACGCGACTGATTTAAAAGTATAACTAAAGTAAGCTTCAAGTAGTGTGTCTAAATATGTAATTTAACAAGTAACCAAATTCAAAGAAATCTGGTTACTTGGAAGACGATCCACGACGCGACTGAAGTGAAAATTATAACTACTCTAAAAATAATACAAACTCCATCACGCTCATCTGCTTGCTACTAATAGCTGTGTGCGCATCGCTAGCATGGAACCTCCCAAGAACCTCCTACTATTCCCCTACGTGACACCCTATTCATGAAACTCTTTCCGGTGGTCAGAGTTTCTACAAGTATATTTCTATTTATTAAAAATGACATTGATTAAGTTTTCTATCTACTATATCAAATAATGAGTTTTCTTGTGTAACTTATCTTGAATAGGCGTTCATCGTAGAAGATTCTCCATAGCGTCAGATGTACGTGGCCTCCATGGTAAGTCATGCTCATTGAACCTAACTCCATGTGAAGAAACCATCCGGGGTCATCATAGCTTCAGGGTGTTGATAGAGACTCAAGCTGGAAAATGAAAAAAGAAAAGTATGATTATAGTGAAAAACAGTCTACTTAAAAAATCAGTAATCGTCAGTGTCCAACAGTAGAAGATAGTCCTCCACATCAGTACTACCGGCTCCTTGGTCAATCAAGGTGCATGAACCTCACTCCTTCTGAAAGGGGCAAACAACAATTAAGTCAATTTATTGAAACTATTGTGTGAATCATTTGTGTCATTTAAATAGGTTTACAACTGTAAAAGACCACTAGATATTAAAATTTGAGATCCGAGTTCCCCCTTGCTTCCCGTGCAAGCGCAGTCGCGATGCTCTTTTGCACTATGCATGCATTCACTCTCATCTCTTTGTCATACTCATTCTAAATCAAAGCTACTTCTAAAACATTTAACTTCAGACAGCTTTCTTCAACTTACAACTCCCAATTTACACCGCTGTAAATTGAATTTAAGTAAGTTTCAAGTAAAGTGTCCAATTCAAGTTTTTTAACAAGTAACCAAATTCACAGAAATCTGGTTACTTGGAAGACGATCCGCGACGCGACTGATTTAAAAGTATAACTAAAGTAAGCTTCAAGTAGTGTGTCTAAATATGTAATTTAACAAGTAACCAAATTCAAAGAAATCTGGTTACTTGGAAGACGATCCACGACGCGACTGAAGTGAAAATTATAACTACTCTAAAAATAATACAAACTCCATCACGCTCATCTGCTTGCTACTAATAGCTGTGTGCGCATCGCTAGCATGGAACCTCCCAAGAACCTCCTACTATTCCCCTACGTGACACCCTATTCATGAAACTCTTTCCGGTGGTCAGAGTTTCTACAAGTATATTTCTATTTATTAAAAATGACATTGATTAAGTTTTCTATCTACTATATCAAATAATGAGTTTTCTTGTGTAACTTATCTTGAATAGGCGTTCATTGTAGAAGATTCTCCATAGCGTCAGATGTACGTGGCCTCCATGGTAAGTCATGCTCATTGAACCTAACTCCATGTGAAGAAACCATCCGGGGTCATCATAGCTTCAGGGTGTTGATAGAGACTCAAGCTGGAAAATGAAAAAAGAAAAGTATGATTATAGTGAAAAACAGTCTACTTAAAAAATCAGTAATCGTCAGTGTCCAGCAGTAGAAGATAGTCCTCCACATCAGTACTACCGGCTCCTTGGTCAATCAAGGTGCATGAACCTCACTCCTTCTGAAATGGGCAAACAAAAATTAAGTCAATTTATTGAAACTATTGTGTGAATCATTTGTGTCATTTAAATAGGTTTACAACTGTAAAAGACCACTAGATATTAAAATTTGAGATCCGAGTTCCCCCTTGCTTCCCCTGGAACGTTTGGCTGCTGCAAGCGCAGTCGCGATGCTCTTTTGCACTATGCATGCATTCACTCTCATCTCTTTGTCATACTCATTCTAAATCAAAGCTACTTCTAAAACATTTAACTTCAGACAGCTTTCTTCAACTTACAACTCCCAATTTACACCGCTGTAAATTGAATTTAAGTAAGTTTCAAGTAAAGTGTCCAAGTCAAGTTTTTTAACAAGTAACCAAATTCACAGAAATCTGGTTACTTGGAAGACGATCCGCAACGCGACTGATTTAAAAGTATAACTAAAGTAAGCTTCAAGTAGTGTGTCTAAATATGTAATTTAACAAGTAACCAAATTCAAAGAAATCTGGTTACTTGGAAGACGATCCACGACGCGACTGAAGTGAAAATTATAACTACTCTAAAAATAATACAAACTCCATCACGCTCATCTGCTTGCTACTAATAGCTGTGTGCACATCGCTAGCATGGAACCTCCCAAGAACCTCCTACTATTCCCCTACGTGACACCCTATTCATGAAACTCTTTCCGATGGTCAGATTTTCGACAAGTATATTTCTATTTATTAAAAATGACATTGATTAAGTTTTCTATCTACTATATCAAATAATGAGTTTTCTTGTGTAACTTATCTTGAATAGGCGTCCATCGTAGAAGATTCTCCATAGCGCCAGATGTACGTGGCCTCCATGGTAAGTCATGCTCATTGAACCTAACTCCATGTGAAGAAACCATCCGGGGTCATCCTAGCTTCAGGGTGTTGATAGAGACTCAAGCTGGAAAATGAAAAAAGAAAAGTATCATTATAGTGAAAAACAGTCTACTTAAAAAATCAGTAATCGTCAGTGTCCAACAGTAGAAGATAGTCCTCCACATCAGTACTACCGGCTCCTTGGTCAATCAAGGTGCATGAACCTCACTCCTTCTGAAATGGGCAAACAAAAATTAAGTCAATTTATTGAAACTATTGTGTGAATCATTTGTGTCATTTAAATAGGTTTACAACTGTAAAAGACGACTAGATATTAAAATTTGAGATTCGAGTTCCCCCTTGCTTCCCCTGGAACGTTTGGCTGCTGCAAGCGCAGTCGCGATGCTCTTTTGCACTATGCATGCATTCACTCTCATCTCTTTGTCATACTCATTCTAAATCAAAGCTACTTCTAAAACATTTAACATCAGACAGCTTTCTTCAACTTACAACTCCCAATTTACACCGCTGTAAATTGAATTTAAGTAAGTTTCAAGTAAAGTGTCCAATTCAAGTTTTTTAACAAGTAACCAAATTCACAGAAATCTGGTTACTTGGAAGACGATCCGCGACACGACTGATTTAAAAGTATAACTAAAGTAAGCTTCAAGTAGTGTGTCTAAATATGTTATTTAACAAGTAACCAAATTCAAAGAAATCTGGTTACTTGGAAGACGATCCACGACGCGACTGAAGTGAAAATTATAACTACTCTAAAAATAATACAAACTCCATCACACTCATCTGCTTGCTACTAATAGCTGTGTGCGCATCGCTTGCATGGAACCTCCCAAGAACCTCCTACTATTCCCCTACGTGACACCCTATTCATGAAACTCTTTCCGGTGGTCAGAGTTTCTACAAGTATATTTCTATTTATTAAAAATGACATTGATTAAGTTTTCTATCTACTATATCAAATAATGAGTTTTCTTGTGTAACTTATCTTGAATAGGCGTTCATCGTAGAAGATTCTCCATAGCGTCAGATGTACGTGGCCTCCATGGTAAGTCATGCTCATTGAACCTAACTCCATGTGAAGAAACCATCCGGGGTCATCATAGCCTCAGGGTGTTGATAGAGACTCAAGCTGGAAAATGAAAAAGAAAAGTATGATTATAGTGAAAAACAGTCTACTTAAAAAATCAGTAATCGTCAGTGTCCAACAGTAGAAGATAGTCCTCCACATCAGTACTACCGGCTCCTTGGTCAATCAAGGTGCATGAACCTCACTCCTTCTGAAATGGGCAAACAAAAATTAAGTCAATTTATTGAAACTATTGTGTGAATCATTTGTGTCATTTAAATAGGTTTACAACTGTAAAAGACCACTAGATATTAAAATTTGAGATCCGAGTTCCCCCTTGCTTCCCCTGCAAGCGCAGTCGCGTTGCTCTTTTGCACTATGCATGCATTCACTCTCATCTCTTTGTCATACTCATTCTAAATCAAAGCTACTTCTAAAACATTTAACTTCAGACAGCTTTCTTCAACTTACAACTCCCAATTTACACCGCTGTAAATTGAATTTAAGTAAGTTTCAAGTAAAGTGTCCAATTCAAGTTTTTTAACAAATAACCAAATTCACAGAAATCTGGTTACTTGGAAGATGATCCGCGACGCGACTGATTTAAAAGTATAACTAAAGTAAGCTTCAAGTAGTGTGTCTAAATATGTAATTTAACAAGTAACCAAATTCAAAGAAATCTGGTTACTTGGAAGACGATCCACGACGCGACTGAAGTGAAAATTATAACTACTCTAAAAATAATACAAACTCCATCACGCTCATCTGCTTGCTACTAATAGCTGTGTGCGCATCGCTAGCATGGAACCTCCCAAGAACCTCCTACTATTCCCCTACGTGACACCCTATTCATGAAACTCTTTCCGGTGGTCAGAGTTTCTACAAGTATATTTCTATTTATTAAAAATGACATTGATTAAGTTTTCTATCTACTATATCAAATAATGAGTTTTCTTGTGTAACTTATCTTGAATAGGCGTTCATTGTAGAAGATTCTCCATAGCGTCAGATGTACGTGGCCTCCATGGTAAGTCATGCTCATTGAACCTAACTCCATGTGAAGAAACCATCCGGGGTCATCATAGCTTCAGGGTGTTGATAGAGACTCAAGCTGGAAAATGAAAAAAGAAAAGTATGATTATAGTGAAAAACAGTCTACTTAAAAAATCAGTAATCGTCAGTGTCCAGCAGTAGAAGATAGTCCTCCACATCAGTACTACCGGCTCCTTGGTCAATCAAGGTGCATGAACCTCACTCCTTCTGAAATGGGCAAACAAAAATTAAGTCAATTTATTGAAACTATTGTGTGAATCATTTGTGTCATTTAAATAGGTTTACAACTGTAAAAGACCACTAGATATTAAAATTTGAGATCCGAGTTCCCCCTTGCTTCCCCTGGAACGTTTGGCTGCTGCAAGCGCAGTCGCGATGCTCTTTTGCACTATGCATGCATTCACTCTCATCTCTTTGTCATACTCATTCTAAATCAAAGCTACTTCTAAAACATTTAACTTCAGACAGCTTTCTTCAACTTACAACTCCCAATTTACACCGCTGTAAATTGAATTTAAGTAAGTTTCAAGTAAAGTGTCCAAGTCAAGTTTTTTAACAAGTAACCAAATTCACAGAAATCTGGTTACTTGGAAGACGATCCGCAACGCGACTGATTTAAAAGTATAACTAAAGTAAGCTTCAAGTAGTGTGTCTAAATATGTAATTTAACAAGTAACCAAATTCAAAGAAATCTGGTTACTTGGAAGACGATCCACGACGCGACTGAAGTGAAAATTATAACTACTCTAAAAATAATACAAACTCCATCACGCTCATCTGCTTGCTACTAATAGCTGTGTGCACATCGCTAGCATGGAACCTCCCAAGAACCTCCTACTATTCCCCTACGTGACACCCTATTCATGAAACTCTTTCCGATGGTCAGATTTTCGACAAGTATATTTCTATTTATTAAAAATGACATTGATTAAGTTTTCTATCTACTATATCAAATAATGAGTTTTCTTGTGTAACTTATCTTGAACAGGCGTTCATCGTAGAAGATTCTCCATAGCGCCAGATGTACGTGGCCTCCATGGTAAGTCATGCTCATTGAACCTAACTCCATGTGAAGAAACCATCCGGGGTCATCCTAGCTTCAGGGTGTTGATAGAGACTCAAGCTGGAAAATGAAAAAAGAAAAGTATCATTATAGTGAAAAACAGTCTACTTAAAAAATCAGTAATCGTCAGTGTCCAACAGTAGAAGATAGTCCTCCACATCAGTACTACCGGCTCCTTGGTCAATCAAGGTGCATGAACCTCACTCCTTCTGAAATGGGCAAACAAAAATTAAGTCAATTTATTGAAACTATTGTGTGAATCATTTGTGTCATTTAAATAGGTTTACAACTGTAAAAGACGACTAGATATTAAAATTTGAGATTCGAGTTCCCCCTTGCTTCCCCTGGAACGTTTGGCTGCTGCAAGCGCAGTCGCGATGCTCTTTTGCACTATGCATGCATTCACTCTCATCTCTTTGTCATACTCATTCTAAATCAAAGCTACTTCTAAAACATTTAACTTCAGACAGCTTTCTTCAACTTACAACTCCCAATTTACACCGCTGTAAATTGAATTTAAGTAAGTTTCAAGTAAAGTGTCCAAGTCAAGTTTTTTAACAAGTAACCAAATTCACAGAAATCCGGTTACTTGGAAGACGATCCGCGACGCGACTGATTTAAAAGTATAACTAAAGTAAGCTTCAAGTAGTGTGTCTAAATATGTAATTTAACAAGTAACCAAATTCAAAGAAATCTGGTTACTTGGAAGACGATCCACGACGCGACTGAAGTGAAAATTATAACTACTCTAAAAATAATACAAACTCCATCACGCTCATCTGCTTGCTACTAATAGCTGTGTGCACATCGCTAGCATGGAACCTCCCAAGAACCTCCTACTATTCCCCTACGTGACACCCTATTCATGAAACTCTTTCCGGTGGTCAGAGTTTCTACAAGTATATTTCTATTTATTAAAAATGACATTGATTAAGTTTTCTATCTACTATATCAAATAATGAGTTTTCTTGTGTAACTTATCTTGAACAGGCGTTCATCGTAGAAGATTCTCCATAATGTCAGATGTACGTGGCCTCCATGGTAAGTCATGCTCATTGAACCTAACTCCATTGAAGAAACCATCCGGGGTCATCATAGCTTCAGGGTGTTGATAGAGACTCAAGCTGGAAAATGAAAAAAGAAAAGTATGATTATAGTGAACAACAGTCTACTTAAAAAATCAGTAATCGTCAGTGTCCAACAGTAGAAGATAGTCCTCCACATCAGTACTACCGGCTCCTTGGTCAATCAAGGTGCATGAACCTCACTCCTTCTGAAATGGGCAAACAAAAATTAAGTCAATTTATTGAAACTATTGTGTGAATCATTTGTGTCATTTAAATAGGTTTACAACTGTAAAAGACCACTAGATATTAAAATTTGACATCCGAGTTCCCCCTTGCTTCCCCTGGAAGGTTTGGCTGCTGCAAGCGCAGTCGCGATGCTCTTTTGCACTATGCATGCATTCACTCTCATCTCTTTGTCATACTCATTCTAAATCAAAGCTACTTCTAAAACATTTAACATCAGACAGCTTTCTTCAACTTACAACTCCCAATTTACACCGCTGTAAATTGAATTTAAGTAAGTTTCAAGTAAAGTGTCCAATTCAAGTTTTTTAACAAGTAACCAAATTCACAGAAATCTGGTTACTTGGAAGACGATCCGCGACACGACTGATTTAAAAGTATAACTAAAGTAAGCTTCAAGTAGTGTGTCTAAATATGTTATTTAACAAGTAACCAAATTCAAAGAAATCTGGTTACTTGGAAGACGATCCACGACGCGACTGAAGTGAAAATTATAACTACTCTAAAAATAATACAAACTCCATCACACTCATCTGCTTGCTACTAATAGCTGTGTGCGCATCGCTTGCATGGAACCTCCCAAGAACCTCCTACTATTCCCCTACGTGACACCCTATTCATGAAACTCTTTCCGGTGGTCAGAGTTTCTACAAGTATATTTCTATTTATTAAAAATGACATTGATTAAGTTTTCTATCTACTATATCAAATAATGAGTTTTCTTGTGTAACTTATCTTGAATAGGCGTTCATCGTAGAAGATTCTCCATAGCGTCAGATGTACGTGGCCTCCATGGTAAGTCATGCTCATTGAACCTAACTCCATGTGAAGAAACCATCCGGGGTCATCATAGCCTCAGGGTGTTGATAGAGACTCAAGCTGGAAAATGAAAAAGAAAAGTATGATTATAGTGAAAAACAGTCTACTTAAAAAATCAGTAATCGTCAGTGTCCAACAGTAGAAGATAGTCCTCCACATCAGTACTACCGGCTCCTTGGTCAATCAAGGTGCATGAACCTCACTCCTTCTGAAATGGGCAAACAAAAATTAAGTCAATTTATTGAAACTATTGTGTGAATCATTTGTGTCATTTAAATAGGTTTACAACTGTAAAAGACCACTAGATATTAAAATTTGAGATCCGAGTTCCCCCTTGCTTCCCCTGCAAGCGCAGTCGCGTTGCTCTTTTGCACTATGCATGCATTCACTCTCATCTCTTTGTCATACTCATTCTAAATCAAAGCTACTTCTAAAACATTTAACTTCAGACAGCTTTCTTCAACTTACAACTCCCAATTTACACCGCTGTAAATTGAATTTAAGTAAGTTTCAAGTAAAGTGTCCAATTCAAGTTTTTTAACAAATAACCAAATTCACAGAAATCTGGTTACTTGGAAGATGATCCGCGACGCGACTGATTTAAAAGTATAACTAAAGTAAGCTTCAAGTAGTGTGTCTAAATATGTAATTTAACAAGTAACCAAATTCAAAGAAATCTGGTTACTTGGAAGACGATCCACAACGCGACTGAAGTGAAAATTATAACTACTCTAAAAATAATACAAACTCCATCACGCTCATCTGCTTGCTACTAATAGCTGTGTGCGCATCGCTAGCATGGAACCTCCCAAGAACCTCCTACTATTCCCCTACGTGACACCCTATTCATGAAACTCTTTCCGGTGGTCAGAGTTTCTACAAGTATATTTCTATTTATTAAAAATGACATTGATTAAGTTTTCTATCTACTATATCAAATAATGAGTTTTCTTGTGTAACTTATCTTGAATAGGCGTTCATCGTAGAAGATTCTCCATAGCGTCAGATGTACGTGGCCTCCACGGTAAGTCATGCTCATTGAACCTAACTCCATGTGAAGAAACCATCCGGGGTCATCATAGCTTCAGGGTGTTGATAGAGACTCAAGCTGGAAAATGAACAAAGAAAAGTATGATTATAGTGAAAAACAGTCTACTTAAAAAATCAGTAATCGTCAGTGTCCAACAGTAGAAGATAGTCCTCCACATCAGTACTACCGGCTCCTTGGTCAATCAAGGTGCATGAACCTCACTCCTTCTGAAATGGGCAAACAAAAATTAAGTCAATTTATTGAAACTATTGTGTGAATCATTTGTGTCATTTAAATAGGTTTACAACTGTAAAAGACCACTAGATATTAAAATTTGAGATCCGAGTTCCCCCTTGCTTCCCCTGCAAGCGCAGTCGCGATGCTCTTTTGCACTATGCATGCATTCACTCTCATCTCTTTGTCATACTCATTCTAAATCAAAGCTACTTCTAAAACATTTAACATCAGACAGCTTTCTTCAACTTACAACTCCCAATTTACACCGCTGTAAATTGAATTTAAGTAAGTTTCAAGTAAAGTGTCCAATTCAAGTTTTTTAACAAGTAACCAAATTCACAGATATCTGGTTACTTGGAAGACGATCCGCGACGCGACTGATTTAAAAGTATAACTAAAGTAAGCTTCAAGTAGTGTGTCTAAATATGTAATTTAACAAGTAACCAAATTCAAAGAAATCTGGTTACTTGGAAGACGATCCACGACGCGACTGAAGTGAAAACTATAACTACTCTAAAAATAATACAAACTCCATCACGCTCATCTGCTTGCTACTAATAGCTGTGTGCGCATCGCTAGCATGGAACCTGCCAAGAACCTCCTACTATTCCCCTACGTGACACCCTATTCATGAAACTCTTTCCGGTGGTCAGAGTTTCTACAAGTATATTTCTATTTATTAAAAATGACATTGATTAAGTTTTCTATCTACTATATCAAATAGTGAGTTTTCTTGTGTAACTTATCTTGAATAGGCATTCATCGTAGAAGATTCTCCATAGCGTCAGATGTACGTGGGCTCCATGGTAAGTCATGCTCATTGAACCTAACTCCATGTGAAGAAACCATCCGGGGTCATCATAGCTTCAGGGTGTTGATAGAGACTCAAGCTGGAAAATGAAAAAAGAAAAGTACGATTATAGTGAAAAACAGTCTACTTAAAAAATCAGTGATCGTCAGTGTCCAACAGTAGAAGATAGTCCTCCACATCAGTACTACCGGCTCCTTGGTCAATCAAGGTGCATGAACCTCACTCCTTCTGAAATGGGCAAACAAAAATTAAGTCAATTTATTGAAACTATTGTGTGAATCATTTGTGTCATTTAAATAGGTTTACAACTGTAAAAGACCACTAGATATTAAATTTTGAGATCCGAGTTCCCCCTTGCTTCCCCTGCAAGCGCAGTCGCGATGCTCTTTTGCACTATGCATGCATTCACTCTCATCTCTTTGTCATACTCATTCTAAATCAAAGCTACTTCTAAAACATTTAACTTCAGACAGCTTTCTTCAACTTACAACTCCCAATTTACACCGCTGTAAATTGAATTTAAGTAAGTTTCAAGTAAAGTGTCCAATTCAAGTTTTTTAACAAATAACCAAATTCACAGAAATCTGGTTACTTGGAAGATGATCCGCGACGCGACTGATTTAAAAGTATAACTAAAGTAAGCTTCAAGTAGTGTGTCTAAATATGTAATTTAACAAGTAACCAAATTCAAAGAAATCTGGTTACTTGGAAGACGATCCACGACGCGACTGAAGTGAAAATTATAACTACTCTAAAAATAATACAAACTCCATCACGCTCATCTGCTTGCTACTAATAGCTGTGTGCGCATCGCTAGCATGGAACCTCCCAAGAACCTCCTACTATTCCCCTACGTGACACCCTATTCATGAAACTCTTTCCGGTGGTCAGAGTTTCTACAAGTATATTTCTATTTATTAAAAATGACATTGATTAAGTTTTCTATCTACTATATCAAATAATGAGTTTTCTTGTGTAACTTATCTTGAATAGGCGTTCATCGTAGAAGATTCTCCATAGCGTCAGATGTACGTGGCCTCCACGGTAAGTCATGCTCATTGAACCTAACTCCATGTGAAGAAACCATCCGGGGTCATCATAGCTTCAGGGTGTTGATAGAGACTCAAGCTGGAAAATGAACAAAGAAAAGTATGATTATAGTGAAAAACAGTCTACTTAAAAAATCAGTAATCGTCAGTGTCCAACAGTAGAAGATAGTCCTCCACATCAGTACTACCGGCTCCTTGGTCAATCAAGGTGCATGAACCTCACTCCTTCTGAAATGGGCAAACAAAAATTAAGTCAATTTATTGAAACTATTGTGTGAATCATTTGTGTCATTTAAATAGGTTTACAACTGTAAAAGACCACTAGATATTAAAATTTGAGATCCGAGTTCCCCCTTGCTTCCCCTGCAAGCGCAGTCGCGATGCTCTTTTGCACTATGCATGCATTCACTCTCATCTCTTTGTCATACTCATTCTAAATCAAAGCTACTTCTAAAACATTTAACATCAGACAGCTTTCTTCAACTTACAACTCCCAATTTACACCGCTGTAAATTGAATTTAAGTAAGTTTCAAGTAAAGTGTCCAATTCAAGTTTTTTAACAAGTAACCAAATTCACAGAAATCTGGTTACTTGGAAGACGATCCACGACGCGACTGATTTAAAAGTATAACTAAAGTAAGCTTCAAGTAGTGTGTCTAAATATGTAATTTAACAAGTAACCAAATTCAAAGAAATCTGGTTACTTGGAAGACGATCCACGACGCGACTGAAGTGAAAATTATAACTACTCTAAAAATAATACAAACTCCATCACGCTCATCTGCTTGCTACTAATAGCTGTGTGCACATCGCTAGCATGGAACCTCCCAAGAACCTCCTACTATTCCCCTACGTGACACCCTATTCATGAAACTCTTTCCGGTGGTCAGAGTTTCTACAAGTATATTTCTATTTATTAAAAATGACATTGATTAAGTTTTCTATCTACTATATCAAATAATGAGTTTTCTTGTGTAACTTATCTTGAATAGGCGTTCATCGTAGAAGATTCTCCATAGCGTCAGATGTACGTGGCCTCCATGGTAAGTCATGCTCATTGAACCTAACTCCATGTGAAGAAACCATCCGGGGTCATCATAGCTTCAGGGTGTTGATAGAGACTCAAGCTGGAAAATGAAAAAAGAAAAGTATGATTATAGTGAAAAACAGTCTACTTAAAAAATCAGTAATCGTCAGTGTCCAACAGTAGAAGATAGTCCTCCACATCAGTACTACCGGCTCCTTGGTCAATCAAGGTGCATGAACCTCACTCCTTCTGAAAGGGGCAAACAACAATTAAGTCAATTTATTGAAACTATTGTGTGAATCATTTGTGTCATTTAAATAGGTTTACAACTGTAAAAGACCACTAGATATTAAAATTTGAGATCCGAGTTCCCCCTTGCTTCCCGTGCAAGCGCAGTCGCGATGCTCTTTTGCACTATGCATGCATTCACTCTCATCTCTTTGTCATACTCATTCTAAATCAAAGCTACTTCTAAAACATTTAACTTCAGACAGCTTTCTTCAACTTACAACTCCCAATTTACACCGCTGTAAATTGAATTTAAGTAAGTTTCAAGTAAAGTGTCCAATTCAAGTTTTTTAACAAGTAACCAAATTCACAGAAATCTGGTTACTTGGAAGACGATCCGCGACGCGACTGATTTAAAAGTATAACTAAAGTAAGCTTCAAGTAGTGTGTCTAAATATGTAATTTAACAAGTAACCAAATTCAAAGAAATCTGGTTACTTGGAAGACGATCCACGACGCGACTGAAGTGAAAATTATAACTACTCTAAAAATAATACAAACTCCATCACGCTCATCTGCTTGCTACTAATAGCTGTGTGCACATCGCTAGCATGGAACCTCCCAAGAACCTCCTACTATTCCCCTACGTGACACCCTATTCATGAAACTCTTTCCGGTGGTCAGAGTTTCCACAAGTATATTTCTATTTATTAAAAATGACATTGATTAAGTTTTCTATCTACTATATCAAATAATGAGTTTTCTTGTGTAACTTATCTTGAATAGGCGTTCATCGTAGAAGATTCTCCATAGCGTCAGATGTACCTGGCCTCCATGGTAAGTCATGCTCATTGAACCTAACTCCATGTGAAGAAACCATCCGGGGTCATCATAGCTTCAGGGTGTTGATAGAGACTCAAGCTGGAAAATGAAAAAAGAAAAGTAGGATTATAGTGAAAAACAGTCTACTTAAAAAATCAGTAATCGTCAGTGTCCAACAGTAGAAGATAGTCCTCCACATCAGTACTACCGGCTCCTTGGTCAATCAAGGTGCATGAACCTCACTCCTTCTGAAAGGGGCAAACAAAAATTAAGTCAATTTATTGAAACTATTGTGTGAATCATTTGTGTCATTTAAATAGGTTTACAACTGTAAAAGACCACTAGATATTAAAATTTGAGATCCGAGTTCCCCCTTGCTTCCCCTGCAAGCGCAGTCGCGATGCTCTTTTGCACTATGCATGCATTCACTCTCATCTCTTTGTCATACTCATTCTAAATCAAAGCTACTTCTAAAACATTTAACTTCAGACAGCTTTCTTCAACTTACAACTCCCAATTTACACCGCTGTAAATTGAATTTAAGTAAGTTTCAAGTAAAGTGTCCAATTCAAGTTTTTTAACAAGTAACCAAATTCACAGAAATCTGGTTACTTGGAAGACGATCCGCGACGCGACTGATTTAAAAGTATAACTAAAGTAAGCTTCAAGTAGTGTGTCTAAATATGTAATTTAACAAGTAACCAAATTCAAAGAAATCTGGTTACTTGGAAGACGATCCACGACTCGACTGAAATGAAAATTATAACTACTCTAAAAATAATACAAACTCCATCACGCTCATCTGCTTGCTACTAATAGCTGTGTGCGCATCGCTAGCATGGAACCTCCCAAGAACCTCCTACTATTCCCCTACGTGACACCCTATTCATGAAACTCTTTCCGGTGGTCAGAGTTTCTACAAGTATATTTCTATTTATTAAAAATGACATTGATTAAGTTTTCTATCTACTATATCAAATAATGAGTTTTCTTGTGTAACTTATCTTGAATAGGCGTTCATCGTAGAAGATTCTCCATAGCGTCAGATGTACGTGGCCTCCATGGTAAGTCATGCTCATTGAACCTAACTCCATGTGAAGAAACCATCCGGGGTCATCATAGCTTCAGGGTGTTGATAGAGACTCAAGCTGGAAAATGAACAAAGAAAAGTATGATTATAGTGAAAAACAGTCTACTTAAAAAATCTGTAATCGTCAGTGTCCAACAGTAGAAGATAGTCCTCCACATCAGTACTACCGGCTCCTTGGTCAATCAAGGTGCATGAACCTCACTCCTTCTGAAATGGGCAAACAAAAATTAAGTCAATTTATTGAAACTATTGTGTGAATCATTTGTGTCATTTAAATAGGTTTACAACTGTAAAAGACCACTAGATATTAAAATTTGAGATCCGAGTTCCCCCTTGCTTCCCCTGCAAGCGCAGTCGCGATGCTCTTTTGCACTATGCATGCATTCACTCTCATCTCTTTGTCATACTCATTCTAAATCAAAGCTACTTCTAAAACATTTAACTTCAGACAGCTTTCTTCAACTTACAACTCCCAATTTACACCGCTGTAAATTGAATTTAAGTAAGTTTCAAGTAAAGTGTCCAATTCAAGTTTTTTAACAAGTAACCAAATTCACAGAAATCCGGTTACTTGGAAGACGATCCGCGACGCGACTGATTTAAAAGTATAACTAAAGTAAGCTTCAAGTAGTGTGTCTAAATATGTAATTTAACAAGTAACCAAATTCAAAGAAATCTGGTTACTTGGAAGAAGATCCACGACGCGACTGAAGTGAAAATTATAACTACTCTAAAAATAATACAAACTCCATCACGCTCATCTGCTTGCTACTAATAGCTGTGTGCGCATCGCTAGCATGGAACCTCCCAAGAACCTCCTACTATTCCCCTACGTGACACCCTATTCATGAAACTCTTTCCGGTGGTCAGAGTTTCTACAAGTATATTTCTATTTATTAAAAATGACATTGATTAAGTTTTCTATCTACTATATCAAATAATGAGTTTTCTTGTGTAACTTATCTTGAACAGGCGTTCATCGTAGAAGATTCTCCATAATGTCAGATGTACGTGGCCTCCATGGTAAGTCATGCTCATTGAACCTAACTCCATGTGAAGAAACCATCCGGGGTCATCATAGCTTCAGGGTGTTGATAGAGACTCAAGCTGGAAAATGAAAAAAGAAAAGTATGATTATAGTGAAAAACAGTCTACTTAAAAAATCAGTAATCGTCAGTGTCCAACAGTAGAAGATAGTCCTCCACATCAGTACTACCGGCTCCTTGGTCAATCAAGGTGCATGAACCTCACTCCTTCTGAAATGGGCAAACAAAAATTAAGTCAATTTCTTGAAACTATTGTGTGAATCATTTGTGTCATTTAAATAGGTTTACAACTGTAAAAGACCACTAGATATTAAAATTTGAGATCCGAGTTCCCCCTTGCTTCCCCTGCAAGCGCAGTCGCGATGCTCTTTTGCACTATGCATGCATTCACTCTCATCTCTTTGTCATACTCATTCTAAATCAAAGCTACTTCTAAAACATTTAACATCAGACAGCTTTCTTCAACTTACAACTCCCAATTTACACCGCTGTAAATTGAATTTAAGTAAGTTTCAAGTAAAGTGTCCAATTCAAGTTTTTTAACAAGTAACCAAATTCACAGAAATCTGGTTACTTGGAAGACGATCCACGACGCGACTGATTTAAAAGTATAACTAAAGTAAGCTTCAAGTAGTGTGTCTAAATATGTAATTTAACAAGTAACCAAATTCAAAGAAATCTGGTTACTTGGAAGACGATCCACGACGCGACTGAAGTGAAAATTATAACTACTCTAAAAATAATACAAACTCCATCACGCTCATCTGCTTGCTCCTAATAGCTGTGTGCACATCGCTAGCATGGAACCTCCCAAGAACCTCCTACTATTCCCCTACGTGACACCCTATTCATGAAACTCTTTCCGGTGGTCAGAGTTTCTACAAGTATATTTCTATTTATTAAAAATGACATTGATTAAGTTTTCTATCTACTATATCAAATAATGAGTTTTCTTGTGTAACTTATCTTGAATAGGCGTTCATCGTAGAAGATTCTCCATAGCGTCAGATGTACGTGGCCTCCATGGTAAGTCATGCTCATTGAACCTAACTCCATGTGAAGAAACCATCCGGGGTCATCATAGCTTCAGGGTGTTGATAGAGACTCAAGCTGGAAAATGAAAAAAGAAAAGTATGATTATAGTGAAAAACAGTCTACTTAAAAAATCAGTAATCGTCAGTGTCCAACAGTAGAAGATAGTCCTCCACATCAGTACTACCGGCTCCTTGGTCAATCAAGGTGCATGAACCTCACTCCTTCTGAAAGGGGCAAACAACAATTAAGTCAATTTATTGAAACTATTGTGTGAATCATTTGTGTCATTTAAATAGGTTTACAACTGTAAAAGACCACTAGATATTAAAATTTGAGATCCGAGTTCCCCCTTGCTTCCCCTGGAACGTTTGGCTGCTGCAAGCGCAGTCGCGATGCTCTTTTGCACTATGCATGCATTCACTCTCATCTCTTTGTCATACTCATTCTAAATCAAAGCTACTTCTAAAACATTTAACTTCAGACAGCTTTCTTCAACTTACAACTCCCAATTTACACCGCTGTAAATTGAATTTAAGTAAGTTTCAAGTAAAGTGTCCAAGTCAAGTTTTTTAACAAGTAACCAAATTCACAGAAATCTGGTTACTTGGAAGACGATCCGCAACGCGACTGATTTAAAAGTATAACTAAAGTAAGCTTCAAGTAGTGTGTCTAAATATGTAATTTAACAAGTAACCAAATTCAAAGAAATCTGGTTACTTGGAAGACGATCCACGACGCGACTGAAGTGAAAATTATAACTACTCTAAAAATAATACAAACTCCATCACGCTCATCTGCTTGCTACTAATAGCTGTGTGCACATCGCTAGCATGGAACCTCCCAAGAACCTCCTACTATTCCCCTACGTGACACCCTATTCATGAAACTCTTTCCGATGGTCAGATTTTCGACAAGTATATTTCTATTTATTAAAAATGACATTGATTAAGTTTTCTATCTACTATATCAAATAATGAGTTTTCTTGTGTAACTTATCTTGAACAGGCGTTCATCGTAGAAGATTCTCCATAGCGCCAGATGTACGTGGCCTCCATGGTAAGTCATGCTCATTGAACCTAACTCCATGTGAAGAAACCATCCGGGGTCATCCTAGCTTCAGGGTGTTGATAGAGACTCAAGCTGGAAAATGAAAAAAGAAAAGTATAATTATAGTGAAAAACAGTCTACTTAAAAAATCAGTAATCGTCAGTGTCCAAGAGTAGAAGATAGTCCTCCACATCAGTACTACCGGCTCCTTGGTCAATCAAGGTGCATGAACCTCACTCCTTCTGAAATGGGCAAACAAAAATTAAGTCAATTTATTGAAACTATTGTGTGAATCATTTGTGTCATTTAAATAGGTTTACAACTGTAAAAGACCACTAGATATTAAAATTTGACATCCGAGTTCCCCCTTGCTTCCCCTGGAAGGTTTGGCTGCTGCAAGCGCAGTCGCGATGCTCTTTTGCACTATGCATGCATTCACTCTCATCTCTTTGTCATACTCATTCTAAATCAAAGCTACTTCTAAAACATTTAACTTCAGACAGCTTTCTTCAACTTACAACTCCCAATTTACACCGCTGTAAATTGAATTTAAGTAAGTTTCAAGTAAAGTGTCCAATTCAAATTTTTTAACAAGTAACCAAATTCACAGAAATCTGGTTACTTGGAAGACGATCCGCGACGCGACTGATTTAAAAGTATAACTAAAGTAAGCTTCAAGTAGTGTGTCTAAATATGTAATTTAACAAGTAACCAAATTCAAAGAAATCTGGTTACTTGGAAGACGATCCACGACACGACTGAAGTGAAAATTATAACTACTCTAAAAATAATACAAACTCCATCACGCTCATGTGCTTGCTACTAATAGCTGTGTGCGCATCGCTAGCATGGAACCTGCCAAGAACCTCCTACTATTCCCCTACGTGACACCCTATTCATGAAACTCTTTCCGGTGGTCAGAGTTTCTACAAGTATATTTCTATTTATTAAAAATGACATTGATTAAGTTTTCTATCTACTATATCAAATAATGAGTTTTCTTGTGTAACTTATCTTGAATAGGCGTTCATCGTAGAAGATTCTCCATAGCGTCAGATGTACGTGGCCTCCATGGTAAGTCATGCTCATTGAACCTAACTCCATGTGAAGAAACCATCCGGGGTCATCATAGCTTCAGGGTGTTGATAGAGACTCAAGCTGGAAAATGAAAAAAGAAAAGTATGATTATAGTGAAAAACAGTCTACTTAAAAAATCAGTAATCGTCAGTGTCCAACAGTAGAAGATAGTCCTCCACATCAGTACTACCAGCTCCTTGGTCAATCAAGGTGCATGAACCTCACTCCTTCTGAAATGGGCAAACAAAAATTAAGTCAATTTCTTGAAACTATTGTGTGAATCATTTGTGTCATTTAAATAGGTTTACAACTGTAAAAGACCACTAGATATTAAAATTTGAGATCCGAGTTCCCCCTTGCTTCCCCTGCAAGCGCAGTCGCGATGCTCTTTTGCACTATGTATGCATTCACTCTCATCTCTTTGTCATATTCATTCTAAATCAAAGCTACTTCTAAAACATTTAACTTCAGACAGCTTTCTTCAACTTACAACTCCCAATTTACACCGCTGTAAATTGAATTTAAGTAAGTTTCAAGTAAAGTGTCCAATTCAAGTTTTTTAACAAGTAACTAAATTCACAGAAATCTGGTTACTTGGAAGACGATCCGCGACGCGACTGATTTAAAAGTATAACTAAAGTAAGCTTCAAGTAGTGTGTCTAAATATGTAATTTAACAAGTAACCAAATTCAAAGAAATCTGGTTACTTGGAAGACGATCCACGACGCGACTGAAGTGAAAATTATAACTACTCTAAAAATAATACAAACTCCATCACGCTCATCTGCTTGCTACTAATAGCTGTGTGCGCATCGCTAGCATGGAACCTCCCAAGAACCTCCTACTATTCCCCTACGTGACACCCTATTCATGAAACTCTTTCTGGTGGTCAGAGTTTCTACAAGTATATTTCTATTTATTATAAATGACATTGATTAAGTTTTCTTTCTACTATATCAAATAATGAGTTTTCTTGTGTAACTTATCTTGAATAGGCGTTCATCGTAGAAGATTCTCCATAGCGTCAGATGTACGTGGCCTCCATGGTAAGTCATGCTCATTGAACCTAACTCCATGTGAAGAAACCATCCAGGGTCATCATCGCTTCAGGGTGTTGATAGAGACTCAAGCTGGAAAATGAACAAAGAAAAGTATGATTATAGTGAAAAACAGTCTACTTAAAAAATCAGTAATCGTCAGTGTCCAACAGTAGAAGATAGTCCTCCACATCAGTACTACCGGCTCCTTGGTCAATCAAGGTGCATGAACCTCACTCCTTCTGAAATGGGCAAACAAAAATTAAGTCAATTTATTGAAACTATTGTGTGAATCATTTGTGTCATTTAAATAGGTTTACAACTGTAAAAGACCACTAGATATTAAAATTTGAGATCCGAGTTCCCCCTTGCTTCCCCTGCAAGCGCAGTCGCGATGCTCTTTTGCACTATGCATGCATTCACTCTCATCTCTTTGTCATACTCATTCTAAATCAAAGCTACTTCTAAAACATTTAACATCAGACAGCTTTCTTCAACTTACAACTCCCAATTTACACCGCTGTAAATTGAATTTAAGTAAGTTTCAAGTAAAGTGTCCAATTCAAGTTTTTTAACAAGTAACCAAATTCACAGAAATCTGGTTACTTGGAAGACGATCCGCGACACGACTGATTTAAAAGTATAACTAAAGTAAGCTTCAAGTAGTGTGTCTAAATATGTTATTTAACAAGTAACCAAATTCAAAGAAATCTGGTTACTTGGAAGACGATCCACGACGCGACTGAAGTGAAAATTATAACTACTCTAAAAATAATACAAACTCCATCACACTCATCTGCTTGCTACTAATAGCTGTGTGCGCATCGCTTGCATGGAACCTCCCAAGAACCTCCTACTATTCCCCTACGTGACACCCTATTCATGAAACTCTTTCCGGTGGTCAGAGTTTCTACAAGTATATTTCTATTTATTAAAAATGACATTGATTAAGTTTTCTATCTACTATATCAAATAATGAGTTTTCTTGTGTAACTTATCTTGAATAGGCGTTCATCGTAGAAGATTCTCCATAGCGTCAGATGTACGTGGCCTCCATGGTAAGTCATGCTCATTGAACCTAACTCCATGTGAAGAAACCATCCGGGGTCATCATAGCCTCAGGGTGTTGATAGAGACTCAAGCTGGAAAATGAAAAAGAAAAGTATGATTATAGTGAAAAACAGTCTACTTAAAAAATCAGTAATCGTCAGTGTCCAACAGTAGAAGATAGTCCTCCACATCAGTACTACCGGCTCCTTGGTCAATCAAGGTGCATGAACCTCACTCCTTCTGAAATGGGCAAACAAAAATTAAGTCAATTTATTGAAACTATTGTGTGAATCATTTGTGTCATTTAAATAGGTTTACAACTGTAAAAGACCACTAGATATTAAAATTTGAGATCCGAGTTCCCCCTTGCTTCCCCTGCAAGCGCAGTCGCGTTGCTCTTTTGCACTATGCATGCATTCACTCTCATCTCTTTGTCATACTCATTCTAAATCAAAGCTACTTCTAAAACATTTAACTTCAGACAGCTTTCTTCAACTTACAACTCCCAATTTACACCGCTGTAAATTGAATTTAAGTAAGTTTCAAGTAAAGTGTCCAATTCAAGTTTTTTAACAAATAACCAAATTCACAGAAATCTGGTTAATTGGAAGATGATCCGCGACGCGACTGATTTAAAAGTATAACTAAAGTAAGCTTCAAGTAGTGTGTCTAAATATGTAATTTAACAAGTAACCAAATTCAAAGAAATCTGGTTACTTGGAAGACGATCCACGACGCGACTGAAGTGAAAATTATAACTACTCTAAAAATAATACAAACTCCATCACGCTCATCTGCTTGCTACTAATAGCTGTGTGCGCATCGCTAGCATGGAACCTCCCAAGAACCTCCTACTATTCCCCTACGTGACACCCTATTCATGAAACTCTTTCCGGTGGTCAGAGTTTCTACAAGTATATTTCTATTTATTAAAAATGACATTGATTAAGTTTTCTATCTACTATATCAAATAATGAGTTTTCTTGTGTAACTTATCTTGAATAGGCGTTCATCGTAGAAGATTCTCCATAGCGTCAGATGTACGTGGCCTCCACGGTAAGTCATGCTCATTGAACCTAACTCCATGTGAAGAAACCATCCGGGGTCATCATAGCTTCAGGGTGTTGATAGAGACTCAAGCTGGAAAATGAAAAAAGAAAAGTAGGATTATAGTGAAAAACAGTCTACTTAAAAAATCAGTAATCGTCAGTGTCCAACAGTAGAAGATAGTCCTCCACATCAGTACTACCGGCTCCTTGGTCAATCAAGGTGCATGAACCTCACTCCTTCTGAAATGGGCAAACAAAAATTAAGTCAATTTATTGAAACTATTGTGTGAATCATTTGTGTCATTTAAATAGGTTTACAACTGTAAAAGACCACTAGATATTAAAATTTGAGATCCGAGTTCCCCCTTGCTTCCCCTGCAAGCGCAGTCGCGATGCTCTTTTGCACTATGCATGCATTCACTCTCATCTCTTTGTCATACTCATTCTAAATCAAAGCTACTTCTAAAACATTTAACATCAGACAGCTTTCTTCAACTTACAACTCCCAATTTACACCGCTGTAAATTGAATTTAAGTAAGTTTCAAGTAAAGTGTCCAATTCAAGTTTTTTAACAAGTAACCAAATTCACAGATATCTGGTTACTTGGAAGACGATCCGCGACGCGACTGATTTAAAAGTATAACTAAAGTAAGCTTCAAGTAGTGTGTCTAAATATGTAATTTAACAAGTAACCAAATTCAAAGAAATCTGGTTACTTGGAAGACGATCCACGACGCGACTGAAGTGAAAATTATAACTACTCTAAAAATAATACAAACTCCATCACGCTCATCTGCTTGCTACTAATAGCTGTGTGCGCATCGCTAGCATGGAACCTCCCAAGAACCTCCTACTATTCCCCTACGTGACACCCTATTCATGAAACTCTTTCCGGTGGTCAGAGTTTCTACAAGTATATTTCTATTTATTAAAAATGACATTGATTAAGTTTTCTATCTACTATATCAAATAATGAGTTTTCTTGTGTAACTTATCTTGAATAGGCGTTCATCGTAGAAGATTCTCCATAGCGTCAGATGTACGTGGCCTCCACGGTAAGTCATGCTCATTGAACCTAACTCCATGTGAAGAAACCATCCGGGGTCATCATAGCTTCAGGGTGTTGATAGAGACTCAAGCTGGAAAATGAACAAAGAAAAGTATGATTATAGTGAAAAACAGTCTACTTAAAAAATCAGTAATCGTCAGTGTCCAACAGTAGAAGATAGTCCTCCACATCAGTACTACCGGCTCCTTGGTCAATCAAGGTGCATGAACCTCACTCCTTCTGAAATGGGCAAACAAAAATTAAGTCAATTTATTGAAACTATTGTGTGAATCATTTGTGTCATTTAAATAGGTTTACAACTGTAAAAGACCACTAGATATTAAAATTTGAGATCCGAGTTCCCCCTTGCTTCCCCTGCAAGCGCAGTCGCGATGCTCTTTTGCACTATGCATGCATTCACTCTCATCTCTTTGTCATACTCATTCTAAATCAAAGCTACTTCTAAAACATTTAACATCAGACAGCTTTCTTCAACTTACAACTCCCAATTTACACCGCTGTAAATTGAATTTAAGTAAGTTTCAAGTAAAGTGTCCAATTCAAGTTTTTTAACAAGTAACCAAATTCACAGAAATCTGGTTACTTGGAAGACGATCCACGACGCGACTGATTTAAAAGTATAACTAAAGTAAGCTTCAAGTAGTGTGTCTAAATATGTAATTTAACAAGTAACCAAATTCAAAGAAATCTGGTTACTTGGAAGACGATCCACGACGCGACTGAAGTGAAAATTATAACTACTCTAAAAATAATACAAACTCCATCGCGCTCATCTGCTTGCTACTAATAGCTGTGTGCGCATCGCTAGCATGGAACCTCCCAAGAACCTCCTACTATTCCCCTACGTGACACCCTATTCATGAAACTCTTTCCGGTGGTCAGAGTTTCTACAAGTATATTTCTATTTATTAAAAATGACATTGATTAAGTTTTCTATCTACTATATCAAATAATGAGTTTTCTTGTGTAACTTATCTTGAATAGGCGTTCATCGTAGAAGATTCTCCATAGCGTCAGATGTACCTGGCCTCCATGGTAAGTCATGCTCATTGAACCTAACTCCATGTGAAGAAACCATCCGGGGTCATCATAGCTTCAGGGTGTTGATAGAGACTCAAGCTGGAAAATGAAAAAAGAAAAGTATAATTATAGTGAAAAACAGTCTACTTAAAAAATCAGTAATCGTCAGTGTCCAACAGTAGAAGATAGTCCTCCACATCAGTACTACCGGCTCCTTGGTCAATCAAGGTGCATGAACCTCACTCCTTCTGAAATGGGCAAACAAAAATTAAGTCAATTTATTGAAACTATTGTGTGAATCATTTGTGTCATTTAAATAGGTTTACAACTGTAAAAGACCACTAGATATTAAAATTTGAGATCCGAGTTCCCCCTTGCTTCCCCTGCAAGCGCAGTCGCGATGCTCTTTTGCACTATGCATGCATTCACTCTCATCTCTTTGTCATACTCATTCTAAATCAAAGCTACTTCTAAAACATTTAACTTCAGACAGCTTTCTTCAACTTACAACTCCCAATTTACACCGCTGTAAATTGAATTTAAGTAAGTTTCAAGTAAAGTGTCCAATTCAAGTTTTTTAACAAGTAACCAAATTCACAGAAATCTGGTTACTTGGAAGACGATCCGCGACGCGACTGATTTAAAAGTATAACTAAAGTAAGCTTCAAGTAGTGTGTCTAAATATGTAATTTAACAAGTAACCAAATTCAAAGAAATCTGGTTACTTGGAAGACGATCCACGACGCGACTGAAGTGAAAATTATAACTACTCTAAAAATAATACAAACTCCATCACGCTCATCTGCTTGCTACTAATAGCTGTGTGCGCATCGCTAGCATGGAACCTCCCAAGAACCTCCTACTATTCCCCTACGTGACACCCTATTCATGAAACTCTTTCCGGTGGTCAGAGTTTCTACAAGTATATTTCTATTTATTAAAAATGACATTGATTAAGTTTTCTATCTACTATATCAAATAATGAGTTTTCTTGTGTAACTTATCTTGAATAGGCGTTCATCGTAGAAGATTCTCCATAGCGTCAGATGTACGTGGCCTCCATGGTAAGTCATGCTCATTGAACCTAACTCCATGTGAAGAAACCATCCGGGGTCATCATAGCTTCAGGGTGTTGATAGAGACTCAAGCTGGAAAATGAAAAAAGAAAAGTAGGATTATAGTGAAAAACAGTCTACTTAAAAAATCAGTAATCGTCAGTGTCCAACAGTAGAAGATAGTCCTCCACATCAGTACTACCGGCTCCTTGGTCAATCAAGGTGCATGAACCTCACTCCTTCTGAAATGGGCAAATAAAAATTAAGTCAATTTATTGAAACTTTTGTGTGAATCATTTGTGTCATTTAAATAGGTTTACAACTGTAAAAGACCACTAGATATTAAAATTTGAGATCCGAGTTCCCCCTTGCTTCCCCTGCAAGCGCAGTCGCGATGCTCTTTTGCACTATGCATGCATTCACTCTCATCTCTTTGTCATACTCATTCTAAATCAAAGCTACTTCTAAAACATTTAACTTCAGACAGCTTTCTTCAACTTACAACTCCCAATTTACACCGCTGTAAATTGAATTTAAGTAAGTTTCAAGTAAAGTGTCCAATTCAAGTTTTTTAACAAGTAACCAAATTCACAGAAATCTGGTTACTTGGAAGACGATCCGCGACGCGACTGATTTAAAAGTATAACTAAAGTAAGCTTCAAGTAGTGTGTCTAAATATGTAATTTAACAAGTAACCAAATTCAAAGAAATCTGGTTACTTGGAAGACGATCCACGACTCGACTGAAATGAAAATTATAACTACTCTAAAAATAATACAAACTCCATCACGCTCATCTGCTTGCTACTAATAGCTGTGTGCGCATCGCTAGCATGGAACCTCCCAAGAACCTCCTACTATTCCCCTACGTGACACCCTATTCATGAAACTCTTTCCGGTGGTCAGAGTTTCTACAAGTATATTTCTATTTATTAAAAATGACATTGATTAAGTTTTCTATCTAATATATCAAATAATGAGTTTTCTTGTGTAACTTATCTTGAATAGGCGTTCATCGTAGAAGATTCTCCATAGCGTCAGATGTACGTGGCCTCCATGGTAAGTCATGCTCATTGAACCTAACTCCATGTGAAGAAACCATCCGGGGTCATAGCTTCAGGATGTTGATAGAGACTCAAGCTGGAAAATGAAAAAAGAAAAGTATGATTATAGTGAAAAACAGTCTACTTAAAAAATCAGTAATCGTCAGTGTCCAACAGTAGAAGATAGTCCTCCACATCAGTACTACCGGCTCCTTGGTCAATCAAGGTGCATGAACCTCACTCCTTCTGAAATGGGCAAACAAAAATTAAGTCAATTTATTGAAACTATTGTGTGAATCATTTGTGTCATTTAAATAGGTTTACAACTGTAAAAGACCACTAGATATTAAAATTTGAGATCCGAGTTCCCCCTTGCTTCCCCTGCAAGCGCAGTCGCGATGCTCTTTTGCACTATGCATGCATTCACTCTCATCTCTTTGTCATACTCATTCTAAATCAAAGCTACTTCTAAAACATTTAACTTCAGACAGCTTTCTTCAACTTACAACTCCCAATTTACACCGCTGTAAATTGAATTTAAGTAAGTTTCAAGTAAAGTGTCCAATTCAAGTTTTTTAACAAGTAACCAAATTCACAGAAATCTGGTTACTTGGAAGACGATCCGCGACGCGACTGATTTAAAAGTATAACTAAAATAAGCTTCAAGTAGTGTGTCTAAATACGTAATTTAACAAGTAACCAAATTCAAAGAAATCTGGTTACTTGGAAGACGATCCACGACGCGACTGAAGTGAAAATTATAACTACTCTAAAAATAATACAAACTCCATCACGCTCGTCTGCTTGCTACTAATAGCTGTGTGCGCATCGCTAGCATGCAACCTCCCAAGAACCTCCTACTATTCCCCTACGTGACACCCTATTCATGAAACTCTTTCCGGTGGTCAGAGTTTCTACAAGTATATTTCTATTTATATAAAATGACATTGATTAGGTTTTCTATCTAAATGATAAAATAATTGTGTAACTTATCTCGAATAGGCGTTCATCGTAGAAGATTCTCCATAGCGTCAGATGTACGTGGCCTCCATGGTAAGTCATGCTCATTGAACCTAACTCCATGTGAAGAAACCATCCGGGGTCATCATAGCTTCAGGGTGTTGATAGAGACTCAAGCTGGAAAATGAAAAAAGAAAAGTAGGATTATAGTGAAAAACAGTCTACTTAAAAAATCAGTAATCGTCAGTGTCCAACAGTAGAAGATAGTCCTCCACATCAGTACTACCGGCTCCTTGGTCAATCAAGGTGCATGAACCTCACTCCTTCTGAAATGGGCAAATAAAAATTAAGTCAATTTATTGAAACTTTTGTGTGAATCATTTGTGTCATTTAAATAGGTTTACAACTGTAAAAGACCACTAGATATTAAAATTTGAGATCCGAGTTCCCCCTTGCTTCCCCTGCAAGCGCAGTCGCGATGCTCTTTTGCACTATGCATGCATTCACTCTCATCTCTTTGTCATACTCATTCTAAATCAAAGCTACTTCTAAAACATTTAACTTCAGACAGCTTTCTTCAACTTACAACTCCCAATTTACACCGCTGTAAATTGAATTTAAGTAAGTTTCAAGTAAAGTGTCCAATTCAAGTTTTTTAACAAGTAACCAAATTCACAGAAATCTGGTTACTTGGAAGACGATCCGCGACGCGACTGATTTAAAAGTATAACTAAAGTAAGCTTCAAGTAGTGTGTCTAAATATGTAATTTAACAAGTAACCAAATTCAAAGAAATCTGGTTACTTGGAAGACGATCCACGACTCGACTGAAATGAAAATTATAACTACTCTAAAAATAATACAAACTCCATCACGCTCATCTGCTTGCTACTAATAGCTGTGTGCGCATCGCTAGCATGGAACCTCCCAAGAACCTCCTACTATTCCCCTACGTGACACCCTATTCATGAAACTCTTTCCGGTGGTCAGAGTTTCTACAAGTATATTTCTATTTATTAAAAATGACATTGATTAAGTTTTCTATCTAATATATCAAATAATGAGTTTTCTTGTGTAACTTATCTTGAATAGGCGTTCATCGTAGAAGATTCTCCATAGCGTCAGATGTACGTGGCCTCCATGGTAAGTCATGCTCATTGAACCTAACTCCATGTGAAGAAACCATCCGGGGTCATAGCTTCAGGATGTTGATAGAGACTCAAGCTGGAAAATGAAAAAAGAAAAGTATGATTATAGTGAAAAACAGTCTACTTAAAAAATCAGTAATCGTCAGTGTCCAACAGTAGAAGATAGTCCTCCACATCAGTACTACCGGCTCCTTGGTCAATCAAGGTGCATGAACCTCACTCCTTCTGAAATGGGCAAACAAAAATTAAGTCAATTTATTGAAACTATTGTGTGAATCATTTGTGTCATTTAAATAGGTTTACAACTGTAAAAGACCACTAGATATTAAAATTTGAGATCCGAGTTCCCCCTTGCTTCCCCTGCAAGCGCAGTCGCGATGCTCTTTTGCACTATGCATGCATTCACTCTCATCTCTTTGTCATACTCATTCTAAATCAAAGCTACTTCTAAAACATTTAACTTCAGACAGCTTTCTTCAACTTACAACTCCCAATTTACACCGCTGTAAATTGAATTTAAGTAAGTTTCAAGTAAAGTGTCCAATTCAAGTTTTTTAACAAGTAACCAAATTCACAGAAATCTGGTTACTTGGAAGACGATCCGCGACGCGACTGATTTAAAAGTATAACTAAAATAAGCTTCAAGTAGTGTGTCTAAATACGTAATTTAACAAGTAACCAAATTCAAAGAAATCTGGTTACTTGGAAGACGATCCACGACGCGACTGAAGTGAAAATTATAACTACTCTAAAAATAATACAAACTCCATCACGCTCGTCTGCTTGCTACTAATAGCTGTGTGCGCATCGCTAGCATGCAACCTCCCAAGAACCTCCTACTATTCCCCTACGTGACACCCTATTCATGAAACTCTTTCCGGTGGTCAGAGTTTCTACAAGTATATTTCTATTTATATAAAATGACATTGATTAGGTTTTCTATCTAAATGATAAAATAATTGTGTAACTTATCTCGAATAGGCGTTCATCGTAGAAGATTCTCCATAGCATCAGATGTACGTGGCCTCCATGGTAAGTCATGCTCATTGAACCTAACTCCATGTGAAGAAACCATCCGGGGTCATCATAGCTTCAGGGTGTTGATAGAGACTCAAGCTGGAAAATGAAAAAAGAAAAGTATGATTATAGTGAAAAACAGTCTACTTAAAAAATCAGTAATCGTCAGTGTCCAACAGTAGAAGATAGTCCTCCACATCAGTACTACCGGCTCCTTGGTCAATCAAGGTGCATGAACCTCACTCCTTCTGAAATGGGCAAACAACAATTAAGTCAATTTATTGAAACTATTGTGTGAATCATTTGTGTCATTTAAATAGGTTTACAACTGTAAAAGACCACTAGATATTAAAATTTGAGATCCGAGTTCCCCCTTGCTTCCCGTGCAAGCGCAGTCGCGATGCTCTTTTGCACTATGCATGCATTCACTCTCATCTCTTTGTCATACTCATTCTAAATCAAAGCTACTTCTAAAACATTTAACTTCAGACAGCTTTCTTCAACTTACAACTCCCAATTTACACCGCTGTAAATTGAATTTAAGTAAGTTTCAAGTAAAGTGTCCAATTCAAGTTTTTTAACAAGTAACCAAATTCACAGAAATCTGGTTACTTGGAAGACGATCCGCGACGCGACTGATTTAAAAGTATAACTAAAGTAAGCTTCAAGTAGTGTGTCTAAATATGTAATTTAACAAGTAACCAAATTCAAAGAAATCTGGTTACTTGGAAGACGATCCACGACGCGACTGAAGTGAAAATTATAACTACTCTAAAAATAATACAAACTCCATCACGCTCATCTGCTTGCTACTAATAGCTGTGTGCGCATCGCTAGCATGGAACCTCCCAAGAACCTCCTACTATTCCCCTACGTGACACCCTATTCATGAAACTCTTTCCGGTGGTCAGAGTTTCTACAAGTATATTTCTATTTATTAAAAATGACATTGATTAAGTTTTCTATCTACTATATCAAATAATGAGTTTTCTTGTGTAACTTATCTTGAATAGGCGTTCATCGTAGAAGATTCTCCATAGCGTCAGATGTACGTGGCCTCCATGGTAAGTCATGCTCATTGAACCTAACTCCATGTGAAGAAACCATCCGGGGTCATCATAGCTTCAGGGTGTTGATAGAGACTCAAGCTGGAAAATGAAAAAAGAAAAGTATGATTATAGTGAAAAACAGTCTACTTAAAAAATCAGTAATCGTCAGTGTCCAACAGTAGAAGATAGTCCTCCACATCAGTACTACCGGCTCCTTGGTCAATCAAGGTGCATGAACCTCACTCCTTCTGAAAGGGGCAAACAACAATTAAGTCAATTTATTGAAACTATTGTGTGAATCATTTGTGTCATTTAAATAGGTTTACAACTGTAAAAGACCACTAGATATTAAAATTTGAGATCCGAGTTCCCCCTTGCTTCCCGTGCAAGCGCAGTCGCGATGCTCTTTTGCACTATGCATGCATTCACTCTCATCTCTTTGTCATACTCATTCTAAATCAAAGCTACTTCTAAAACATTTAACTTCAGACAGCTTTCTTCAACTTACAACTCCCAATTTACACCGCTGTAAATTGAATTTAAGTAAGTTTCAAGTAAAGTGTCCAATTCAAGTTTTTTAACAAGTAACCAAATTCACAGAAATCTGGTTACTTGGAAGACGATCCGCGACGCGACTGATTTAAAAGTATAACTAAAGTAAGCTTCAAGTAGTGTGTCTAAATATGTAATTTAACAAGTAACCAAATTCAAAGAAATCTGGTTACTTGGAAGACGATCCACGACGCGACTGAAGTGAAAATTATAACTACTCTAAAAATAATACAAACTCCATCACGCTCATCTGCTTGCTACTAATAGCTGTGTGCGCATCGCTAGCATGGAACCTCCCAAGAACCTCCTACTATTCCCCTACGTGACACCCTATTCATGAAACTCTTTCCGGTGGTCAGAGTTTCTACAAGTATATTTCTATTTATTAAAAATGACATTGATTAAGTTTTCTATCTACTATATCAAATAATGAGTTTTCTTGTGTAACTTATCTTGAATAGGCGTTCATTGTAGAAGATTCTCCATAGCGTCAGATGTACGTGACCTCCATGGTAAGTCATGCTCATTGAACCTAACTCCATGTGAAGAAACCATCCGGGGTCATCATAGCTTCAGGGTGTTGATAGAGACTCAAGCTGGAAAATGAAAAAAGAAAAGTATGATTATAGTGAAAAACAGTCTACTTAAAAAATCAGTAATCGTCAGTGTCCAGCAGTAGAAGATAGTCCTCCACATCAGTACTACCGGCTCCTTGGTCAATCAAGGTGCATGAACCTCACTCCTTCTGAAATGGGCAAACAAAAATTAAGTCAATTTATTGAAACTATTGTGTGAATCATTTGTGTCATTTAAATAGGTTTACAACTGTAAAAGACCACTAGATATTAAAATTTGAGATCCGAGTTCCCCCTTGCTTCCCCTGGAACGTTTGGCTGCTGCAAGCGCAGTCGCGATGCTCTTTTGCACTATGCATGCATTCACTCTCATCTCTTTGTCATACTCATTCTAAATCAAAGCTACTTCTAAAACATTTAACTTCAGACAGCTTTCTTCAACTTACAACTCCCAATTTACACCGCTGTAAATTGAATTTAAGTAAGTTTCAAGTAAAGTGTCCAAGTCAAGTTTTTTAACAAGTAACCAAATTCACAGAAATCTGGTTACTTGGAAGACGATCCGCAACGCGACTGATTTAAAAGTATAACTAAAGTAAGCTTCAAGTAGTGTGTCTAAATATGTAATTTAACAAGTAACCAAATTCAAAGAAATCTGGTTACTTGGAAGACGATCCACGACGCGACTGAAGTGAAAATTATAACTACTCTAAAAATAATACAAACTCCATCACGCTCATCTGCTTGCTACTAATAGCTGTGTGCGCATCGCTAGCATGCAACCTCCCAAGAACCTCCTACTATTCCCCTACGTGACACCCTATTCATGAAACTCTTTCCGATGGTCAGATTTTCGACAAGTATATTTCTATTTATTAAAAATGACATTGATTAAGTTTTCTATCTACTATATCAAATAATGAGTTTTCTTGTGTAACTTATCTTGAACAGGCGTTCATCGTAGAAGATTCTCCATAGCGCCAGATGTACGTGGCCTCCATGGTAAGTCATGCTCATTGAACCTAACTCCATGTGAAGAAACCATCCGGGGTCATCCTAGCTTCAGGGTGTTGATAGAGACTCAAGCTGGAAAATGAAAAAAGAAAAGTATAATTATAGTGAAAAACAGTCTACTTAAAAAATCAGTAATCGTCAGTGTCCAAGAGTAGAAGATAGTCCTCCACATCAGTACTACCGGCTCCTTGGTCAATCAAGGTGCATGAACCTCACTCCTTCTGAAATGGGCAAACAAAAATTAAGTCAATTTATTGAAACTATTGTGTGAATCATTTGTGTCATTTAAATAGGTTTACAACTGTAAAAGACGACTAGATATTAAAATTTGAGATTCGAGTTCCCCCTTGCTTCCCCTGGAACGTTTGGCTGCTGCAAGCGCAGTCGCGATGCTCTTTTGCACTATGCATGCATTCACTCTCATCTCTTTGTCATACTCATTCTAAATCAAAGCTACTTCTAAAACATTTAACTTCAGACAGCTTTCTTCAACTTACAACTCCCAATTTACACCGCTGTAAATTGAATTTAAGTAAGTTTCAAGTAAAGTGTCCAATTCAAATTTTTTAACAAGTAACCAAATTCACAGAAATCTGGTTACTTGGAAGACGATCCGCGACGCGACTGATTTAAAAGTATAACTAAAGTAAGCTTCAAGTAGTGTGTCTAAATATGTAATTTAACAAGTAACCAAATTCAAAGAAATCTGGTTACTTGGAAGACGATCCACGACACGACTGAAGTGAAAATTATAACTACTCTAAAAATAATACAAACTCCATCACGCTCATCTGCTTGCTACTAATAGCTGTGTGCGCATCGCTAGCATGGAACCTCCCAAGAACCTCCTACTATTCCCCTACGTGACACCCTATTCATGAAACTCTTTCCGGTGGTCAGAGTTTCTACAAGTATATTTCTATTTATTAAAAATGACATTGATTAAGTTTTCTATCTACTATATCAAATAATGAGTTTTCTTGTGTAACTTATCTTGAACAGGCGTTCATCGTAGAAGATTCTCCATAATGTCAGATGTACGTGGCCTCCATGGTAAGTCATGCTCATTGAACCTAACTCCATGTGAAGAAACCATCCGGGGTCATCATAGCTTCAGGGTGTTGATAGAGACTCAAGCTGGAAAATGAAAAAAGAAAAGTATGATTATAGTGAAAAACAGTCTACTTAAAAAATCAGTAATCGTCAGTGTCCAACAGTAGAAGATAGTCCTCCACATCAGTACTACCGGCTCCTTGGTCAATCAAGGTGCATGAACCTCACTCCTTCTGAAATGGGCAAACAAAAATTAAGTCAATTTATTGAAACTATTGTGTGAATCATTTGTGTCATTTAAATAGGTTTACAACTGTAAAAGACCACTAGATATTAAAATTTGACATCCGAGTTCCCCCTTGCTTCCCCTGGAAGGTTTGGCTGCTGCAAGCGCAGTCGCGATGCTCTTTTGCACTATGCATGCATTCACTCTCATCTCTTTGTCATACTCATTCTAAATCAAAGCTACTTCTAAAACATTTAACTTCAGACAGCTTTCTTCAACTTACAACTCCCAATTTACACCGCTGTAAATTGAATTTAAGTAAGTTTCAAGTAAAGTGTCCAATTCAAATTTTTTAACAAGTAACCAAATTCACAGAAATCTGGTTACTTGGAAGACGATCCGCGACGCGACTGATTTAAAAGTATAACTAAAGTAAGCTTCAAGTAGTGTGTCTAAATATGTAATTTAACAAGTAACCAAATTCAAAGAAATCTGGTTACTTGGAAGACGATCCACGACACGACTGAAGTGAAAATTATAACTACTCTAAAAATAATACAAACTCCATCACGCTCATCTGCTTGCTACTAATAGCTGTGTGCGCATCGCTAGCATGGAACCTGCCAAGAACCTCCTACTATTCCCCTACGTGACACCCTATTCATGAAACTCTTTCCGGTGGTCAGAGTTTCTACAAGTATATTTCTATTTATTAAAAATGACATTGATTAAGTTTTCTATCTACTATATCAAATAATGAGTTTTCTTGTGTAACTTATCTTGAATAGGCGTTCATCGTAGAAGATTCTCCATAGCGTCAGATGTACGTGGCCTCCATGGTAAGTCATGCTCATTGAACCTAACTCCATGTGAAGAAACCATCCGGGGTCATCATAGCTTCAGGGTGTTGATAGAGACTCAAGCTGGAAAATGAAAAAAGAAAAGTATGATTATAGTGAAAAACAGTCTACTTAAAAAATCAGTAATCGTCAGTGTCCAACAGTAGAAGATAGTCCTCCACATCAGTACTACCGGCTCCTTGGTCAATCAAGGTGCATGAACCTCACTCCTTCTGAAATGGGCAAACAAAAATTAAGTCAATTTCTTGAAACTATTGTGTGAATCATTTGTGTCTTTTAAATAGGTTTACAACTGTAAAAGACCACTAGATATTAAAATTTGAGATCCGAGTTCCCCCTTGCTTCCCCTGCAAGCGCAGTCGCGATGCTCTTTTGCACTATGTATGCATTCACTCTCATCTCTTTGTCATATTCATTCTAAATCAAAGCTACTTCTAAAACATTTAACTTCAGACAGCTTTCTTCAACTTACAACTCCCAATTTACACCGCTGTAAATTGAATTTAAGTAAGTTTCAAGTAAAGTGTCCAATTCAAGTTTTTTAACAAGTAACTAAATTCAAAGAAATCTGGTTACTTGGAAGACGATCCGCGACGCGACTGATTTAAAAGTATAACTAAAGTAAGCTTCAAGTAGTGTGTCTAAATATGTAATTTAACAAGTAACCAAATTCAAAGAAATCTGGTTATTTGGAAGACGATCCACGACGCGACTGAAGTGAAAATTATAACTACTCTAAAAATAATACGAACTCCATCACGCTCATCTGCTTGCTACTAAAAGCTGTGTGCGCATCGCTAGCATGGAACCTCCCAAGAACCTCCTACTATTCCCCTACGTGACACCCTATTCATGAAACTCTTTCTGGTGGTCAGAGTTTCTACAAGTATATTTCTATTTATTATAAATGACATTGATTAAGTTTTCTTTCTACTATATCAAATAATGAGTTTTCTTGTGTAACTTATCTTGAATAGGCGTTCATCGTAGAAGATTCTCCATAGCGTCAGATGTACGTGGCCTCCATGGTAAGTCATGCTCATTGAACCTAACTCCATGTGAAGAAACCATCCAGGGTCATCATCGCTTCAGGGTGTTGATAGAGACTCAAGCTGGAAAATGAACAAAGAAAAGTATGATTATAGTGAAAAACAGTCTACTTAAAAAATCAGTAATCGTCAGTGTCCAACAGTAGAAGATAGTCCTCCACATCAGTACTACCGGCTCCTTGGTCAATCAAGGTGCATGAACCTCACTCCTTCTGAAATGGGCAAACAAAAATTAAGTCAATTTATTGAAACTATTGTGTGAATCATTTGTGTCATTTAAATAGGTTTACAACTGTAAAAGACCACTAGATATTAAAATTTGAGATCCGAGTTCCCCCTTGCTTCCCCTGCAAGCGCAGTCGCGATGCTCTTTTGCACTATGCATGCATTCACTCTCATCTCTTTGTCATACTCATTCTAAATCAAAGCTACTTCTAAAACATTTAACATCAGACAGCTTTCTTCAACTTACAACTCCCAATTTACACCGCTGTAAATTGAATTTAAGTAAGTTTCAAGTAAAGTGTCCAATTCAAGTTTTTTAACAAGTAACCAAATTCACAGAAATCTGGTTACTTGGAAGACGATCCGCGACACGACTGATTTAAAAGTATAACTAAAGTAAGCTTCAAGTAGTGTGTCTAAATATGTTATTTAACAAGTAACCAAATTCAAAGAAATCTGGTTACTTGGAAGACGATCCACGACGCGACTGAAGTGAAAATTATAACTACTCTAAAAATAATACAAACTCCATCACACTCATCTGCTTGCTACTAATAGCTGTGTGCGCATCGCTTGCATGGAACCTCCCAAGAACCTCCTACTATTCCCCTACGTGACACCCTATTCATGAAACTCTTTCCGGTGGTCAGAGTTTCTACAAGTATATTTCTATTTATTAAAAATGACATTGATTAAGTTTTCTATCTACTATATCAAATAATGAGTTTTCTTGTGTAACTTATCTTGAATAGGCGTTCATCGTAGAAGATTCTCCATAGCGTCAGATGTACGTGGCCTCCATGGTAAGTCATGCTCATTGAACCTAACTCCATGTGAAGAAACCATCCGGGGTCATCATAGCCTCAGGGTGTTGATAGAGACTCAAGCTGGAAAATGAAAAAGAAAAGTATGATTATAGTGAAAAACAGTCTACTTAAAAAATCAGTAATCGTCAGTGTCCAACAGTAGAAGATAGTCCTCCACATCAGTACTACCGGCTCCTTGGTCAATCAAGGTGCATGAACCTCACTCCTTCTGAAATGGGCAAACAAAAATTAAGTCAATTTATTGAAACTATTGTGTGAATCATTTGTGTCATTTAAATAGGTTTACAACTGTAAAAGACCACTAGATATTAAAATTTGAGATCCGAGTTCCCCCTTGCTTCCCCTGCAAGCGCAGTCGCGTTGCTCTTTTGCACTATGCATGCATTCACTCTCATCTCTTTGTCATACTCATTCTAAATCAAAGCTACTTCTAAAACATTTAACTTCAGACAGCTTTCTTCAACTTACAACTCCCAATTTACACCGCTGTAAATTGAATTTAAGTAAGTTTCAAGTAAAGTGTCCAATTCAAGTTTTTTAACAAATAACCAAATTCACAGAAATCTGGTTACTTGGAAGATGATCCGCGACGCGACTGATTTAAAAGTATAACTAAAGTAAGCTTCAAGTAGTGTGTCTAAATATGTAATTTAACAAGTAACCAAATTCAAAGAAATCTGGTTACTTGGAAGACGATCCACGACGCGACTGAAGTGAAAATTATAACTACTCTAAAAATAATACAAACTCCATCACGCTCATCTGCTTGCTACTAATAGCTGTGTGCGCATCGCTAGCATGGAACCTCCCAAGAACCTCCTACTATTCCCCTACGTGACACCCTATTCATGAAACTCTTTCCGGTGGTCAGAGTTTCTACAAGTATATTTCTATTTATTAAAAATGACATTGATTAAGTTTTCTATCTACTATATCAAATAATGAGTTTTCTTGTGTAACTTATCTTGAATAGGCGTTCATCGTAGAAGATTCTCCATAGCGTCAGATGTACGTGGCCTCCACGGTAAGTCATGCTCATTGAACCTAACTCCATGTGAAGAAACCATCCGGGGTCATCATAGCTTCAGGGTGTTGATAGAGACTCAAGCTGGAAAATGAACAAAGAAAAGTATGATTATAGTGAAAAACAGTCTACTTAAAAAATCAGTAATCGTCAGTGTCCAACAGTAGAAGATAGTCCTCCACATCAGTACTACCGGCTCCTTGGTCAATCAAGGTGCATGAACCTCACTCCTTCTGAAATGGGCAAACAAAAATTAAGTCAATTTATTGAAACTATTGTGTGAATCATTTGTGTCATTTAAATAGGTTTACAACTGTAAAAGACCACTAGATATTAAAATTTGAGATCCGAGTTCCCCCTTGCTTCCCCTGCAAGCGCAGTCGCGATGCTCTTTTGCACTATGCATGCATTCACTCTCATCTCTTTGTCATACTCATTCTAAATCAAAGCTACTTCTAAAACATTTAACATCAGACAGCTTTCTTCAACTTACAACTCCCAATTTACACCGCTGTAAATTGAATTTAAGTAAGTTTCAAGTAAAGTGTCCAATTCAAGTTTTTTAACAAGTAACCAAATTCACAGATATCTGGTTACTTGGAAGACGATCCGCGACGCGACTGATTTAAAAGTATAACTAAAGTAAGCTTCAAGTAGTGTGTCTAAATATGTAATTTAACAAGTAACCAAATTCAAAGAAATCTGGTTACTTGGAAGACGATCCACGACGCGACTGAAGTGAAAACTATAACTACTCTAAAAATAATACAAACTCCATCACGCTCATCTGCTTGCTACTAATAGCTGTGTGCGCATCGCTAGCATGGAACCTGCCAAGAACCTCCTACTATTCCCCTACGTGACACCCTATTCATGAAACTCTTTCCGGTGGTCAGAGTTTCTACAAGTATATTTCTATTTATTAAAAATGACATTGATTAAGTTTTCTATCTACTATATCAAATAGTGAGTTTTCTTGTGTAACTTATCTTGAATAGGCATTCATCGTAGAAGATTCTCCATAGCGTCAGATGTACGTGGGCTCCATGGTAAGTCATGCTCATTGAACCTAACTCCATGTGAAGAAACCATCCGGGGTCATCATAGCTTCAGGGTGTTGATAGAGACTCAAGCTGGAAAATGAAAAAAGAAAAGTACGATTATAGTGAAAAACAGTCTACTTAAAAAATCAGTGATCGTCAGTGTCCAACAGTAGAAGATAGTCCTCCACATCAGTACTACCGGCTCCTTGGTCAATCAAGGTGCATGAACCTCACTCCTTCTGAAATGGGCAAACAAAAATTAAGTAAATTTATTGAAACTATTGTGTGAATCATTTGTGTCATTTAAATAGGTTTACAACTGTAAAAGACCACTAGATATTAAATTTTGAGATCCGAGTTCCCCCTTGCTTCCCCTGCAAGCGCAGTCGCGATGCTCTTTTGCACTATGCATGCATTCACTCTCATCTCTTTGTCATACTCATTCTAAATCAAAGCTACTTCTAAAACATTTAACTTCAGACAGCTTTCTTCAACTTACAACTCCCAATTTACACCGCTGTAAATTGAATTTAAGTAAGTTTCAAGTAAAGTGTCCAATTCAAGTTTTTTAACAAGTAACCAAATTCACAGAAATCTGGTTACTTGGAAGACGATCCGCGACGCGACTGATTTAAAAGTATAACTAAAGTAAGCTTCAAGTAGTGTGTCTAAATATGTAATTTAACAAGTAACCAAATTCAAAGAAATCTGGTTACTTGGAAGACGATCCACGACGCGACTGAAGTGAAAATTATAACTACTCTAAAAATAATACAAACTCCATCACGCTCATCTGCTTGCTACTAATAGCTGTGAGCGCATCGCTAGCATGGAACCTCCCAAGAACCTCCTACTATTCCCCTACGTGACACCCTATTCATGAAACTCTTTCCGGTGGTCAGAGTTTCTACAAGTATATTTCTATTTATTAAAAATGACATTGATTAAGTTTTCTATCTACTATATCAAATAATGAGTTTTCTTGTGTAACTTATCTTGAATAGGAGTTCATCGTAGAAGATTCTCCATAGCGTCATATGTACGTGGGCTCCATGGTAAGTCATGCTCATTGAACCTAACTCCATGTGAAGAAACCATCCGGGGTCATCATAGCTTCAGGGTGTTGATAGAGACTCAAGCTGGAAAATGAAAAAAGAAAAGTATGATTATAGTGAAAAACAGTCTACTTAAAAAATCAGTAATCGTCAGTGTCCAACAGTAGAAGATAGTCCTCCACATCAGTACTACCGGCTCCTTGGTCAATCAAGGTGCATGAACCTCACTCCTTCTGAAATGGGCAAACAAAAATTAAGTCAATTTATTGAAACTATTGTGTGAATCATTTGTGTCATTTAAATAGGTTTACAACTGTAAAAGACCACTAGATATTAAAATTTGAGATCCGAGTTCCCCCTTGCTTCCCCTGGAACGTTCGGCTGCTGCAAGCGCAGTCGCGATGCTCTTTTGCACTATGCATGCATTCACTCTCATCTCTTTGTCATACTCATTCTAAATCAAAGCTACTTCTAAAACATTTAACTTCAGACAGCTTTCTTCAACTTACAACTCCCAATTTACACCGCTGTAAATTGAATTTAAGTAAGTTTCAAGTAAAGTGTCCAATTCAAGTTTTTTAACAAGTAACCAAATTCACAGAAATCTGGTTACTTGGAAGACGATCCGCGACGCGACTGATTTAAAAGTATAACTAAAGTAAGCTTCAAGTAGTGTGTCTAAATATGTAATTTAACAAGTAACCAAATTCAAAGAAATCTGGTTACTTGGAAGACGATCCACGACGCGACTGAAGTGAAAATTATAACTACTCTAAAAATAATAAAAACTCCATCACGCTCATCTGCTTGCTACTAATAGCTGTGAGCGCATCGCTAGCATGGAACCTCCCAAGAACCTCCTACTATTCCCCTACGTGACACCCTATTCATGAAACTCTTTCCGGTGGTCAGAGTTTCTACAAGTATATTTCTATTTATTAAAAATGACATTGATTAAGTTTTCTATCTACTATATCAAATAATGAGTTTTCTTGTGTAACTTATCTTGAATAGGCGTTCATCGTAGAAGATTCTCCATAGCGTCAGATGTACGTGGCCTCCATGTAAGTCATGCTCATTGAACCTAACTCCATGTGAAGAAACCATCCGGGGTCATCATAGCCTCAGGGTGTTGATAGAGACTCAAGCTGGAAAATGAAAAAAGAAAAGTATGATTATAGTGAAAAACAGTCTACTTAAAAAATCAGTAATCGTCAGTGTCCAACAGTAGAAGATAGTCCTCCACATCAGTACTACCGGCTCCTTGGTCAATCAAGGTGCATGAACCTCACTCCTTCTGAAATGGGCAAACAAAAATTAAGTCAATTTATTGAAACTATTGTGTGAATCATTTGTGTCATTTAAATAGGTTTACAACTGTAAAAGACCACGAGATATTAAAATTTGAGATCCCAGTTCCCCCTTGCTTCCCCTGCAAGCGCAGTCGCGATGCTCTTTTGCACTATGCATGCATTCACTCTCATCTCTTTGTCATACTCATTCTAAATCAAAGCTACTTCTAAAACATTTAACTTCAGACAGCTTTCTTCAACTTACAACTCCCAATTTACACCGCTGTAAATTGAATTTAAGTAAGTTTCAAGTAAAGTGTCCAATTCAAGTTTTTTAACAAGTAACCAAATTCACAGAAATCTGGTTACTTGGAAGACGATCCACGACGCGACTGATTTAAAAGTATAACTAAAGTAAGCTTCAAGTAGTGTGTCTAAATATGTAATTTAACAAGTAACCAAATTCAAAGAAATCTGGTTACTTGGAAGACGATCCACGACGCGACTGAAGTGAAAATTATAACTACTCTAAAAATAATACAAACTCCATCGCGCTCATCTGCTTGCTACTAATAGCTGTGTGCGCATCGCTAGCATGGAACCTCCCAAGAACCTCCTACTATTCCCCTACGTGACACCCTATTCATGAAACTCTTTCCGGTGGTCAGAGTTTCTACAAGTATATTTCTATTTATTAAAAATGACATTGATTAAGTTTTCTATCTACTATATCAAATAATGAGTTTTCTTGTGTAACTTATCTTGAATAGGCGTTCATCGTAGAAGATTCTCCATAGCGTCAGATGTACCTGGCCTCCATGGTAAGTCATGCTCATTGAACCTAACTCCATGTGAAGAAACCATCCGGGGTCATCATAGCTTCAGGGTGTTGATAGAGACTCAAGCTGGAAAATGAACAAAGAAAAGTATGATTATAGTGAAAAACAGTCTACTTAAAAAATCAGTAATCGTCAGTGTCCAACAGTAGAAGATAGTCCTCCACATCAGTACTACCGGCTCCTTGGTCAATCAAGGTGCATGAACCTCACTCCTTCTGAAATGGGCAAACAAAAATTAAGTCAATTTATTGAAACTATTGTGTGAATCATTTGTGTCATTTAAATAGGTTTACAACTGTAAAAGACCACTAGATATTAAAATTTGAGATCCCAGTTCCCCCTTGCTTCCCCTGCAAGCGCAGTCGCGATGCTCTTTTGCACTATGCATGCATTCACTCTCATCTCTTTGTCATACTCATTCTAAATCAAAGCTACTTCTAAAACATTTAACTTCAGACAGCTTTCTTCAACTTACAACTCCCAATTTACACCGCTGTAAATTGAATTTAAGTAAGTTTCAAGTAAAGTGTCCAATTCAAGTTTTTTAAGAAGTAACCAAATTCACAGAAATCTGGTTACTTGGAAGACGATCCGCGACGCGACTGATTTAAAAGTATAACTAAAGTAATCTTCAAGTAGTGTGTCTAAATATGTAATTTAACAAGTAACCAAATTCAAAGAAATTTGGTTACTTGGAAGACGATCCACGACGCGACTGAAGTGAAAATTATAACTACTCTAAAAATAATACAAACTCCATCACGCTCATCTGCTTGCTACTAATAGCTGTGTGCGCATCGCTAGCATGGAACCTCCCAAGAACCTCCTACTATTCCCCTACGTGACACCCTATTCATGAAACTCTTTCCGGTGGTCAGAGTTTCTACAAGTATATTTCTATTTATTAAAAATGAAATTGATTAAGTTTTCTATCTACTATATCAAATAATGAGTTTTCTTGTGTAACTTATCTTGAATAGGCGTTCATCGTAGAAGATTCTCCATAGCGTCAGATGTACGTGGCCTCCATGGTAAGTCATGCTCATTGAACCTAACTCCATGTGAAGAAACCATCCAGGGTCATCATAGCTTCAGGGTGTTGATAGAGACTCAAGCTGGAAAATGAAAAAAGAAAAGTATGATTATAGTGAAAAACAGTCTACTTAAAAAATCAGTAATCGTCAGTGTCCAACAGTAGAAGATAGTCCTCCACATCAGTACTACCGGCTCCTTGGTCAATCAAGGTGCATGAACCTCACTCCTTCTGAAATGGGCAAACAAAAATTAAGTCAATTTATTGAAACTATTGTGTGAATCATTTGTGTCATTTAAATAGGTTTACAACTGTAAAAGACCACTAGATATTAAAATTTGAGATCCGAGTTCCCCCTTGCTTCCCCTGGAACGTTCGGCTGCTGCAAGCGCAGTTGCGATGCTCTTTTGCACTATGCATGCATTCACTCTCATCTCTTTGTCATACTCATTCTAAATCAAAGCTACTTTTAAAACATTTAACTTCAGACAGCTTTCTTCAACTTACAACTCCCAATTTACACCGCTGTAAATTGAATTTAAGTAAGTTTCAAGTAAAGTGTCCAATTCAAGTTTTTTAACAAGTAACCAAATTCACAGAAATCTGGTTACTTGGAAGACGATCCGCGACGCGACTGATTTAAAAGTATAACTAAAGTAAGCTTCAAGTAGTGTGTCTAAATATGTAATTTAACAAGTAACCAAATTCAAAGAAATCTGGTTACTTGGAAGACGATCCACGACGCGACTGAAGTGAAAATTATAACTACTCTAAAAATAATACAAACTCCATCACGCTCATCTGCTTGCTACTAATAGCTGTGTGCGCATCGCTAGCATGGAACCTGCCAAGAACCTCCTACTATTCCCCTACGTGACACCCTATTCATAAAACTCTTTCCGGTGGTCAGAGTTTCTACAAGTATATTTCTATTTATTAAAAATGACATTGATTAAGTTTTCTATCTACTATATCAAATAATGAGTTTTCTTGTGTAACTTATCTTGAATAGGCGCTCATCGTAGAAGATTCTCCATAGCGTCAGATGTACGTGGCCTCCATGGTAAGTCATGCTCATTGAACCTAACTCCATGTGTGAACCATCCGGGGTCATCATAGCTTCAGGATGTTGATAGAGACTCAAGCTGGAAAATGAACAAAGAAAAGTATGATTATAGTGAAAAACAGTCTACTTAAAAAATCAGTAATCGTCAGTGTCCAACAGTAGAAGATAGTCCTCCACATCAGTACTACCGGCTCCTTGGTCAATCAAGGTGCATGAACCTCACTCCTTCTGAAATGGGCAAACAAAAATTAAGTCAATTTATTGAAACTATTGTGTGAATCATTTGTGTCATTTAAATAGGTTTACAACTGTAAAAGACCACTAGATATTAAAATTTGAGATCCGAGTTCCCCCTTGCTTCCCCTGGAACGTTTGGCTGCTGCAAGCGCAGTCGCGATACTCTTTTGCACTATGCATGCATTCAATCTCATCTCTTTGTCATACTCATTCTAAATCAAAGCTACTTCTAAAACATTTAACTTCAGACAGCTTTCTTCAACTTACAACTCCCAATTTACACCGCTGTAAATTGAATTTAAGTAAGTTTCAAGTAAAGTGTCCAATTCAAGTTTTTTAACAAGTAAACAAATTCACAGAAATCTGCTTACTTGGAAGACGACCAGCGACGCGACTGATTTAAAAGTATAACTAAAGTAAGCTTCAAGTAGTGTGTCTAAATATGTAATTTAACAAGTAACCAAATTCAAAGAAATCTGGTTACTTGGAAGACGATCCACGACGCGACTGAAGTAAAAATTATAACTACTCTAAAAATATATATTCGGTTTGCGGTAACACCATGTGTATATCTACTAGCTGTGTAGATTTGTTCTTTGAGAACTAGGTCTTGCTTTTTAATTTACTGCGGCGGATTAGATTTGGAATCGGGAGACTACTTCGGGAGACTACTTAGTTCTGAAGAGAACTGTCCAGCTTATTAGCTACTATCTGGGTGGAAGGTAAGAAATCGGCCGGGACTACTACTTTAGCTAAATAGTGGATCGGATCGAGGGGACTTTTCGTTAAAAACTTCACTGCCGCGGAGTGAGTTCTTAAATTTGGTCTCAACGTTTCGACTAGCTTGCTCTAGTCATCGTCAGGAGCAATGACGATGACTAGAGCAAGCTAGTCGAAACATTAGTCGAAATGTTGAGACCAAATTTAAGAACTCACTCCGAGGCAGTGAAGTTTTTAACGAGAAGTCCCCTCGATCCGATCCACTATTAAGCTAAAGTAGTAGTCCCGGCCAATTTCCGACCCTCAGCCCAGGTAGTAGCTAATAAGCTGGACAGTTTTTTTCAGAACTAAGTAGTCTCCCGAAGTAGTCTCCCGATTCCAAATCTACTCCGCGGCAGTAGAATTAAAAAGCAAGACCTAGTTCTCAAAGAACAAATCTACACAGCTAGTAGATATACACATGGTGTTACCGCAAACCGAATATATATTGATACCTCACCATGCAAAGCCTCAAAAAGTATATATATAAAAAAAAAATAACAACTCCATCACGCACATCTTGCTCGTCTGCTTGCTACTAATAGCTGTGTGGGCATCGCTAGCATAGAACCTCCCAAGAACCTCCTACTATTCCCCTACTTGACACCCTATTCATGAAACTCTTTCCGGTGGTCAGAGTTTCTACAAGTATATTTCTATTTATATAAAATGACATTGATTAGGTTTTCTATCTAATTGATAAAATAATTGTGTAACTTATCTCGAATAGGCATTCATCGTAGAAGATTCTACATAGCATCAGATGTACGTGGCCTCCATGGTAAGTCATGCTCATTGAACCTAACTCCATGTGAAGAAACCATCCGGGGTCATCATAGCTTCAGGGTGTTGATAGAGACTCAAGCTGGAAAATGAAAAAAGAAAAGTATGATTATAGTGAAAAACAGTCTACTTAAAAAATCAGTAATCGTCAGTGTCCAACAGTAGAAGATAGTCCTCCACATCAGTACTACCGGCTCCTTGGTCAATCAAGGTGCATGAACCTCACTCCTTCTGAAATGGGCAAACAAAAATTAAGTCAATTTATTGAAACTATTGTGTGAATCATTTGTGTCATTTAAATAGGTTTACAACTGTAAAAGACCACTAGATATTAAAATTTGAGATCCGAGTTCCCCCTTGCTTCCCCTGCAAGCGCAGTCGCGATGCTCTTTTGCACTATGCATGCATTCACTCTCATCTCTTTGTCATACTCATTCTAAATCAAAGCTACTTCTAAAACATTTAACTTCAGACAGCTTTCTTCAACTTACAACTCCCAATTTACACCGCTGTAAATTGAATTTAAGTAAGTTTCAAGTAAAGTGTCCAATTCAAGTTTTTTAACAAGTAACCAAATTCACAGAAATCTGGTTACTTGGAAGACGATCCGCGACGCGACTGATTTAAAAGTATAACTAAAGTAAGCTTCAAGTAGTGTGTCTAAATATGTAATTTAACAAGTAACCAAATTCAAAGAAATCTGGTTACTTGGAAGACGATCCACGACGCGACTGAAGTGAAAATTATAACTACTCTAAAAATAATACAAACTCCATCAGGCTCATCTGCTTGCTACTAATAGCTGTGTGCGCATCGCTAGCATGGAACCTGCCAAGAACCTCCTACTATTCCCCTACGTGACACCCTATTCATGAAACTCTTTCTGGTGGTCAGAGTTTCTACAAGTATATTTCTATTTATTAAAAATGACATTGATTAAGTTTTCTATCTACTATATCAAATAATGAGTTTTCTTGTGTAACTTATCTTGAATAGGCGTTCATCGTAGAAGATTCTCCATAGCGTCAGATGTACGTGGCCTCCATGGTAAGTCATGCTCATTGAACCTAACTCCATGTGAAGAAACCATCCGGGGTCATCATAGCTTCAGGGTGTTGATAGAGACTCAAGCTGGAAAATGAAAAAAGAAAAGTATGATTATAGTGAAAAACAGTCTACTTAAAAAATCAGTAATCGTCAGTGTCCAACAGTAGAAGATAGTCCTCCACATCAGTACTACCGGCTCCTTGGTCAATCAAGGTGCATGAACCTCACTCCTTCTGAAATGGGCAAACAAAAATTAAGTCAATTTATTGAAACTATTGTGTGAATCATTTGTGTCATTTAAATAGGTTTACAACTGTAAAAGACCACTAGATATTAAAATTTGAGATCCGAGTTCCCCCTTGCTTCCCCTGCAAGCGCAGTCGCGATGCTCTTTTGCACTATGCATGCATTCACTCTCATCTCTTTGTCATACTCATTCTAAATCAAAGCTACTTCTAAAACATTTAACTTCAGACAGCTTTCTTCAACTTACAACTCCCAATTTACACCGCTGTAAATTGAATTTAAGTAAGTTTCAAGTAAAGTGTCCAATTCAAGTTTTTTAACAAGTAACCAAATTCACAGAAATCTGGTTACTTGGAAGACGATCCGCGACGCGACTGATTTAAAAGTATAACTAAAGTAAGCTTCAAGTAGTGTGTCTAAATATGTAATTTAACAAGTAACCAAATTCAAAGAAATTTGGTTACTTGGAAGACGATCCACGACGTGACTGAAGTGAAAATTATAACTACTCTAAAAATAATACAAACTCCATCACGCTCATCTGCTTGCTACTAATAGCTGTGTGCGCATCGCTAGCATGGAACCTCCCAAGAACCTCCTACTATTCCCCTACGTGACACCCTATTCATGAAACTCTTTCCGGTGGTCAGAGTTTCTACAAGTATATTTCTATTTATTAAAAATGACATTGATTAAGTTTTCTATCTACTATATCAAATAATGAGTTTTCTTGTGTAACTTATCTTGAATAGGCGTTCATCGTAGAAGATTCTCCATAGCGTCAGATGTACGTGGCCTCCATGGTAAGTCATGCTCATTGAACCTAACTCCATGTGAAGAAACCATCCGGGGTCATCATAGCTTCAGGGTGTTGATAGAGACTCAAGCTGGAAAATGAAAAAAGAAAAGTAGGATTATAGTGAAAAACAGTCTACTTAAAAAATCAGTAATCGTCAGTGTCCAACAGTAGAAGATAGTCCTCCACATCAGTACTACCGGCTCCTTGGTCAATCAAGGTGCATGAACCTCACTCCTTCTGAAATGGGCAAACAAAAATTAAGTCAATTTATTGAAACTATTGTGTGAATCATTTGTGTCATTTAAATAGGTTTACAACTGTAAAAGACCACTAGATATTAAAATTTGAGATCCGAGTTCCCCCTTGCTTCCCCTGCAAGTGCAGTCGCGATGCTCTTTTGCACTATGCATGCATTCACTCTCATCTCTTTGTCATACTCATTCTAAATCAAAGCTACTTCTAAAACATTTAACTTCAGACAGCTTTCTTCAACTTACAACTCCCAATTTACACCGCTGTAAATTGAATTTATGAAGGTTTCAAGTAAAGTGTCCAATTCAAGTTTTTTAACAAGTAACCAAATTCACAGAAATCTGGTTACTTGGAAGACGATCCGCGACGCGACTGATTTAAAAGTATAACTAAAGTAAGCTTCAAGTAGTGTGTCTAAATATGTAATTTAACAAGTAACCAAATTCAAAGAAATCTGGTTACTTGGAAGACGATCCACGATGCGACTGAAGTGAAAATTTTAACTACTCTAAAAATAATACAAACTCCATCACGCTCATCTGCTTGCTACTAATAGCTGTGTGCGCATCGCTAGCATGGAACCTGCCAAGAACCTCCTACTATTCCCCTACGTGACACCCTATTCATGAAACTCTTTCCGGTGGTCAGAGTTTCTACAAGTATATTTCTATTTATTAAAAATGACATTGATTAAGTTTTCTATCTACTATATCAAATAATGAGTTTTCTTGTGTAACTTATCTTGAATAGGCGTTCATCGTAGAAGATTCTCCATAGCGTCAGATGTACGTGGCCTCCATGGTAAGTCATGCTCATTGAACCTAACTCCATGTGAAGAAACCATCCGGGGTCATCATAGTTTCAGGGTGTTGATAGAGACTCAAGCTGGAAAATGAAAAAAGAAAAGTATGATTACAGTGAAAAACAGTCTACTTAAAAAATCAGTAATCGTCAGTGTCCAACAGTAGAAGATAGTCCTCCACATCAGTACTACCGGCTCCTTGGTCAATCAAGGTGCATGAACCTCACTCCTTCTGAAATGGGCAAACAAAAATTAAGTCAATTTATTGAAACTATTGTGTGAATCATTTGTGTCATTTAAATAGGTTTACAACTGTAAAAGACCACTAGATATTAAAATTTGAGATCCGAGTTCCCCCTTGCTTCCCCTGGAACGTTTGGCTGCTGCAAGCGCAGTCGCGATGCTCTTTTGCACTATGCATGCATTCACTCTCATCTCTTTGTCATACTCATTCTAAATCAAAGCTACTTCTAAAACATTTAACTTCAGACAGCTTTCTTCAACTTACAACTCCCAATTTACACCGCTGTAAATTGAATTTAAGTAAGTTTCAAGTAAAGTGTCCAATTCAAGTTTTTTAACAAGTAACCAAATTCACAGAAATCTGGTTACTTGGAAGACGATCCGCGACGCGACTGATTTAAAAGTATAACTAAAGTAAGCTTCAAGTAGTGTGTCTAAATATGTAATTTAACAAGTAACCAAATTCAAAGAAATCTGGTTACTTGGAAGACGATCCACGATGCGACTGAAGTGAAAATTTTAACTACTCTAAAAATAATACAAACTCCATCACGCTCATCTGCTTGCTACTAATAGCTGTGTGCGCATCGCTAGCATGGAACCTCCCAAGAACCTCCTACTATTCCCCTACGTGACACCCTATTCATGAAACTCTTTCCGGTGGTCAGAGTTTCTACAAGTATATTTCTATTTATTAAAAATGACATTGATTAAGTTTTCTATCTACTATATCAAATAATGAGTTTTCTTGTGTAACTTATCTTGAATAGGCGTTCATCGTAAAAGATTCTCCATAGCGTCAGATGTACGTGGCCTCCATGGTAAGTCATGCTCATTGAACCTAACTCCATGTGAAGAAACCATCCGGGGTCATCATAGTTTCAGGGTGTTGATAGAGACTCAAGCTGGAAAATGAAAAAAGAAAAGTATGATTACAGTGAAAAACAGTCTACTTAAAAAATCAGTAATCGTCAGTGTCCAACAGTAGAAGATAGTCCTCCACATCAGTACTACCGGCTCCTTGGTCAATCAAGGTGCATGAACCTCACTCCTTCTGAAATGGGCAAACAAAAATTAAGTCAATTTATTGAAACTATTGTGTGAATCATTTGTGTCATTTAAATAGGTTTACAACTGTAAAAGACCACTAGATATTAAAATTTGAGATCCGAGTTCCCCCTTGCTTCCCCTGGAACGTTTGGCTGCTGCAAGCGCAGTCGCGATGCTCTTTTGCACTATGCATGCATTCACTCTCATCTCTTTGTCATACTCATTCTAAATCAAAGCTACTTCTAAAACATTTAACTTCAGACAGCTTTCTTCAACTTACAACTCCCAATTTACACCGCTGTAAATTGAATTTAAGTAAGTTTCAAGTAAAGTGTCCAATTCAAGTTTTTTAACAAGTAACCAAATTCACAGAAATCTGGTTACTTGGAAGACGATCCGCGACGCGACTGATTTAAAAGTATAACTAAAGTAAGCTTCAAGTAGTGTGTCTAAATATGTAATTTAACAAGTAACCAAATTCAAAGAAATCTGGTTACTTGGAAGACGATCCACGATGCGACTGAAGTGAAAATTTTAACTACTCTAAAAATAATACAAACTCCATCACGCTCATCTGCTTGCTACTAATAGCTGTGTGCGCATCGCTAGCATGGAACCTCCCAAGAACCTCCTACTATTCCCCTACGTGACACCCTATTCATGAAACTCTTTCCGGTGGTCAGAGTTTCTACAAGTATATTTCTATTTATTAAAAATGACATTGATTAAGTTTTCTATCTACTATATCAAATAATGAGTTTTCTTGTGTAACTTATCTTGAATAGGCGTTCATCGTAGAAGATTCTCCATAGCGTCAGATGTACGTGGCCTCCATGGTAAGTCATGCTCATTGAACCTAACTCCATGTGAAGAAACCATCCGGGGTCATCATAGTTTCAGGGTGTTGATAGAGACTCAAGCTGGAAAATGAAAAAAGAAAAGTATGATTACAGTGAAAAACAGTCTACTTAAAAAATCAGTAATCGTCAGTGTCCAACAGTAGAAGATAGTCCTCCACATCAGTACTACCGGCTCCTTGGTCAATCAAGGTGCATGAACCTCACTCCTTCTGAAATGGGCAAACAAAAATTAAGTCAATTTATTGAAACTATTGTGTGAATCATTTGTGTCATTTAAATAGGTTTACAACTGTAAAAGACCACTAGATGTTAAAATTTGAGATCCGAGTTCCCCCTTGCTTCCCCTGGAACGTTTGGCTGCTGCAAGCGCAGTCGCGATGCTCTTTTGCACTATGCATGCATTCACTCTCATCTCTTTGTCATACTCATTCTAAATCAAAGCTACTTCTAAAACATTTAACTTCAGAGAGCTTTCTTCAACTTACAACTCCCAATTTACACCGCTGTAAATTGAATTTAAGTAAGTTTCAAGTAGTGTCCAATTCAAGTTTTTTAACAAGTAACCAAATTCACAGAAATCTGGTTACTTGGAAGACGATCCGCGACGCGACTGATTTAAAAGTATAACTAAAGTAAGCTTCAAGTAGTGTGTCTAAATATGTAATTTTACAAGTAACCAAATTCAAAGAAATCTGGTTACTTGGAAGACGATCCACGACGCGACTGAAGCGAAAATTATTACTACTCTAAAAATATATATTCGGTTTGCGGTAACACCATGTGTATATCTACTAGCTGTGTAGATTTGTTCTTTGAGAACTAGGTCTTGCTTTTTAATTCTACTGCCGCGGAGTAGATTTGGAATCGCGAGACTACTTCGGGAGACTACTTAGTTCTGAAAAGAACTGTCCAGCTTATTAGCTACTACCTGGGCTGAGGGTCGGAAATCGGCCGGGACTACTACTTTAGCTTAATAGTGGATCGGATCGAGGGGACTTCTCGTTAAAAACTTCACTGCCGCGGAGTGAGTTCTTAAATTTGGTCTCAACGTTTCGACTAGCTTGCTCTAGTCATCGTCACGAGCAATGACGATGACTAGAGCAAGCTAGTCGAAACGTTAGTCGAAACGTTGAGACCAAATTTAAGAACTCACTCGGCGGCAGTGAAGTTTTTAACGAGAAGTCCCCTCGATCCAATCCACTATTAAGCTAAAGTAGTAGTCCCGGCCGATTTCTTACCTTCCGCCCAGGTAGTAGCTAATAAGCTGGACAGTTCTTTTCAGAACTAAGTAGTCTCACGAAGTAGTCTCCCGATTCCAAATCTACTCCGCGGCGGTAGAATTAAAAAGCAAGACCTAGTTCTCAAAGAACAAATCCACACAGCTAGTAGATATACACATGGTGTTACCGCAAACCGAATATATATTGATACCTCACCATGCAAAGCCTCAAAAAGTATATATATAAAAATAAATAAAAACTCCATCACGCTCATCTTGCTCGTCTGCTTGCTACTAATAGCTGTGTGGGCATCGCTAGCATGCAACCTCCCAAGAACCTCCTACTATTCCCCTACTTGACACCCTATTCATGAAACTCTTTCCGGTGGTCAGAGTTTCTACAAGTATATTTCTATTTATATAAAATGACATTGATTAGGTTTTCTATCTAAATGATAAAATAATTGTGTAACTTATCTCGAATAGGCGTTCATCGTAGAAGATTCTCCATAGCGTCAGATGTACGTGGCCTCCATGGTAAGTCATGCTCATTGAACCTAACTCCATGTGAAGAAACCATCCGGGGTCATCCTAGCTTCAGGGTGTTGATAGAGACTCAAGCTGGAAAATGAAAAAAGAAAAGTATGATTATAGTGAAAAACAGTCTACTTAAAAAATCAGTAATCGTCAGTGTCCAACAGTAGAAGATAGTCCTCCACATCAGTACTACCGGCTCCTTGGTCAATCAAGGTGCATGAACCTCACTCCTTCTGAAATGGGTAAACAAAAATTAAGTCAATTTATTGAAACTATTGTGTGAATCATTTGTGTAATTTAAATAGATTTACAACTGTAAAAGACGACTAGATATTAAAATTTGAGATCCGAGTTCCCCCTTGCTTCCCGTGCAAGCGCAGTCGCGATGCTCTTTTGCACTATGCATGCATTCACTCTCATCTCTTTGTCATACTCATTCTAAATCAAAGCTACTTCTAAAACATTTAACTTCAGACAGCTTTCTTCAACTTACAACTCCCAATTTACACCGCTGTAAATTGAATTTAAGTAAGTTTCAAGTAAAGTGTCCAATTCAAGTTTTTTAACAAGTAACCAAATTCACAGAAATCTGGTTACTTGGAAGACGATCCGCGACGCGACTGATTTAAAAGTATAACTAAAGTAAGCTTCAAGTAGTGTGTCTAAATATGTAATTTAACAAGTAACCAAATTCAAAGAAATCTGGTTACTTGGAAGACGATCCACGACGCGACTGAAGTGAAAATTATAACTACTCTAAAAATAATACAAACTCCATCACGCTCATCTGCTTGCAACTAATAGCTGTGTGCGCATCGCTAGCATGGAACCTCCCAAGAACCTCCTACTATTCCCCTACGTGACACCCTATTCATGAAACTCTTTCCGGTGGTCAGAGTTTCTACAAGTATATTTCTATTTATTAAAAATGACATTGATTAAGTTTTCTATCTACTATATCAAATAATGAGTTTTCTTGTGTAACTTATCATGAATAGGCGTTCATCGTAGAAGATTCTCCATAGCGTCAGATGTACGTGGCCTCCATGGTAAGTCATGCTCATTGAACCTAACTCCATGTGAAGAAACCATCCGGGGTCATCATAGCTTCAGGGTGTTGATAGAGACTCAAGCTGAAAATGAAAAAAGAAAAGTATGATTATAGTGAAAAACAGTCTACTTAAAAAATCAGTAATCATCAGTGTCCAACAGTAGAAGAAAGTCCTCCACATCAGTACTACCGGCTCCTTGGTCAATCAAGGTGCATGAACCTCACTCCTTCTGAAATGGGCAAACAAAAATTAAGTCAATTTATTGAAACTATTGTGTGAATCATTTGTGTCATTTAAATAGGTTTACAACTGTAAAAGACCACTAGATATTAAAATTTGAGATCCGAGTTCCCCCTTGCTTCCCCTGCAAGCGCAGTCGCGATGCTCTTTTGCACTATGCATGCATTCACTCTCATCTCTTTGTCATACTCATTCTAAATCAAAGCTACTTCTAAAACATTTAACTTCAGACAGCTTTCTTCAACTTACAACTCCCAATTTACACCGCTGTAAATTGAATTTAAGTAAGTTTCAAGTAAAGTGTCCAATTCAAGTTTTTTAACAAGTAACCAAATTCACAGAAATCTGGTTACTTGGAAGACGATCCGCGACGCGACTGATTTAAAAGTATAACTAAAGTAAGCTTCAAGTAGTGTGTCTAAATATGTAATTTAACAAGTAACCAAATTCAAAGAAATCTGGTTACTTGGAAGACGATCCACGACTCGACTGAAATGAAAATTATAACTACTCTAAAAATAATACAAACTCCATCACGCTCATCTGCTTGCTACTAATAGCTGTGTGCGCATCGCTAGCATGGAACCTCCCAAGAACCTCCTACTATTCCCCTACGTGACACCCTATTCATGAAACTCTTTCCGGTGGTCAGAGTTTCTACAAGTATATTTCTATTTATTAAAAATGACATTGATTAAGTTTTCTATCTAATATATCAAATAATGAGTTTTCTTGTGTAACTTATCTTGAATAGGCGTTCATCGTAGAAGATTCTCCATAGCGTCAGATGTACGTGGCCTCCATGGTAAGTCATGCTCATTGAACCTAACTCCATGTGAAGAAACCATCCGGGGTCATAGCTTCAGGATGTTGATAGAGACTCAAGCTGGAAAATGAAAAAAGAAAAGTATGATTATAGTGAATAACAGTCTATTTAAAAAATCAGTAATCGTCAGTGTCCAACAGTAGAAGATAGTCCTCCACATCAGTACTACCGGCTCCTTGGTCAATCAAGGTGCATGAACCTCACTCCTTCTGAAATGGGCAAACAAAAATTAAGTCAATTTATTGAAACTATTGTGTAAATCATTTGTGTCATTTAAATAGGTTTACAACTGTAAAAGACCACTAGATATTAAAATTTGAGATCCGAGTTCCCCCTTGCTTCCCCTGGAACATTTGGCTGCTGCAAGCGCAGTCGCGATGCTCTTTTGCACTATGCATGCATTCACTCTCATCTCTTTGTCATACTCATTCCAAATCAAAGCTACTTCTAAAACATTTAACTTCAGACAGCTTTCTTCAACTTACAACTCCCAATTTACACCGCTGTAAATTGAATTTAAGTAAGTTTCAAGTAAAGTGTCCAATTCAAGTTTTTTAACAAGTAACCAAATTCACAGAAATCTGGTTTCTTGGAAGACGATCCGCGACGCGACTGATTTAAAAGTATAACTAAAGTAAGCTTCAAGTAGTGTGTCTAAATATGTAATTTAACAAGTAACCAAATTCAATAAAATCTGGTTACTTGGAAGACGATCCACGACGCGACTGAAGTGAAAATTATAACTAATCTAAAAATAATACAAACTCCATCACGCTCATCTGCTTGCTACTAATAGCTGTGTGCGCATCGCTAGCATGGAACCTCCCAAGAACCTCCTACTATTCCCCTACGTGACACCCTATTCATGAAACTCTTTCCGGTGGTCAGAGTTTCTACAAGTATATTTCTATTTATTAAAAATGACATTGATTAAGTTTTCTATCTACTATATCAAACAATGAGTTTTCTTGTGTAACTTATCTTGAATAGGCGTTCATCGTAGAAGATTCTCCATAGCGTCAGATGTACGTGGCCTCCATGGTAAGTCATGCTCATTGAACCTAACTCCATGTGAAGAAACCATCCGGGGTCATAGTAGCTTCAGGGTGTTGATAGAGACTCAAGCTGGAAAATGAAAAAAAGAAAAGTATGATTATAGTGAAAAACAGTCTACTTAAAAAATCAGTAATCGTCAGTGTCCAACAGTAGAAGATAGTCCTCCACATCAGTACTACCGGCTCCTTGGTCAATCAAGGTGCATGAACCTCACTCCTTCTGAAATGGGCAAACAAAAATTAAGTAAATTTATTGAAACTATTGTGTGAATCATTTGTGTCATTTAAATAGGTTTACAACTGTAAAAGACCACTAGATATTAAAATTTGAGATCCGAGTTCCCCCTTGCTTCCCCTGCAAGCGCAGTCGCGATGCTCTTTTGCACTATGCATGCATTCACTCTCATCTCTTTGTCATACTCATTCTAAATCAAAGCTACTTCTAAAACATTTAACTTCAGACAGCTTTCTTCAACTTACAACTCCCAATTTACACCGCTGTAAATTGAATTTAAGTAAGTTTCAAGTAAAGTGTCCAATTCAAGTTTTTTAACAAGTAACCAAATTCACAGAAATCTGGTTACTTGGAAGACGATCCACGACGCGACTGATTGAAAAGTATAACTAAAATAAGCTTCAAGTAGTGTGTCTAAATACGTAATTTAACAAGTAACCAAATTCAAAGAAATCTGGTTACTTGGAAGACGATCCACGACGCGACTGAAGTGAAAATTATAACTACTCTAAAAATAATACAAACTCCATCACGCTCGTCTGCTTGCTACTAATAGCTGTGTGCGCATCGCTAGCATGCAACCTCCCAAGAACCTCCTACTATTCCCCTACGTGACACCCTATTCATGAAACTCTTTCCGGTGGTCAGAGTTTCTACAAGTATATTTCTATTTATTAAAAATGACATTGATTAAGTTTTCTATCTAATATTTCAAATAATGAGTTTTCTTGTGTAACTTATCTTGAATAGGCGTTCATCGTAGAAGATTCTCCATAGCATCAGATGTACGTGGCCTCCATGGTAAGTCATGCTCATTGAACCTAACTCCATGTGAAGAAACCATCCGGGGTCATCATAGCTTCAGGGTGTTGATAGAGACTCAAGCTGGAAAATGAAAAAAGAAAAGTATGATTATAGTGAAAAACAGTCTACTTAAAAAATCAGTAATCGTCAGTGTCCAACAGTAGAAGATAGTCCTCCACATCAGTACTACCGGCTCCTTGGTCAATCAAGGTGCATGAACCTCACTCCTTCTGAAATGGGCAAACAACAATTAAGTCAATTTATTGAAACTATTGTGTGAATCATTTGTGTCATTTAAATAGGTTTACAACTGTAAAAGACCACTAGATATTAAAATTTGAGATCCGAGTTCCCCCTTGCTTCCCGTGCAAGCGCAGTCGCGATGCTCTTTTGCACTATGCATGCATTCACTCTCATCTCTTTGTCATACTCATTCTAAATCAAAGCTACTTCTAAAACATTTAACTTCAGACAGCTTTCTTCAACTTACAACTCCCAATTTACACCGCTGTAAATTGAATTTAAGTAAGTTTCAAGTAAAGTGTCCAATTCAAGTTTTTTAACAAGTAACCAAATTCACAGAAATCTGGTTACTTGGAAGACGATCCGCGACGCGACTGATTTAAAAGTATAACTAAAGTAAGCTTCAAGTAGTGTGTCTAAATATGTAATTTAACAAGTAACCAAATTCAAAGAAATCTGGTTACTTGGAAGACGATCCACGACGCGACTGAAGTGAAAATTATAACTACTCTAAAAATAATACAAACTCCATCACGCTCATCTGCTTGCTACTAATAGCTGTGTGCGCATCGCTAGCATGGAACCTCCCAAGAACCTCCTACTATTCCCCTACGTGACACCCTATTCATGAAACTCTTTCCGGTGGTCAGAGTTTCTACAAGTATATTTCTATTTATTAAAAATGACATTGATTAAGTTTTCTATCTACTATATCAAATAATGAGTTTTCTTGTGTAATTTATCTTGAATAGGCGTTCATTGTAGAAGATTCTCCATAGCGTCAGATGTACGTGGCCTCCATGGTAAGTCATGCTCATTGAACCTAACTCCATGTGAAGAAACCATCCGGGGTCATCATAGCTTCAGGGTGTTGATAGAGACTCAAGCTGGAAAATGAAAAAAGAAAAGTATGATTATAGTGAAAAACAGTCTACTTAAAAAATCAGTAATCGTCAGTGTCCAGCAGTAGAAGATAGTCCTCCACATCAGTACTACCGGCTCCTTGGTCAATCAAGGTGCATGAACCTCACTCCTTCTGAAATGGGCAAACAAAAATTAAGTCAATTTATTGAAACTATTGTGTGAATCATTTGTGTCATTTAAATAGGTTTACAACTGTAAAAGACCACTAGATATTAAAATTTGAGATCCGAGTTCCCCCTTGCTTCCCCTGGAACGTTTGGCTGCTGCAAGCGCAGTCGCGATGCTCTTTTGCACTATGCATGCATTCACTCTCATCTCTTTGTCATACTCATTCTAAATCAAAGCTACTTCTAAAACATTTAACTTCAGACAGCTTTCTTCAACTTACAACTCCCAATTTACACCGCTGTAAATTGAATTTAAGTAAGTTTCAAGTAAAGTGTCCAAGTCAAGTTTTTTAACAAGTAACCAAATTCACAGAAATCTGGTTACTTGGAAGACGATCCGCAACGCGACTGATTTAAAAGTATAACTAAAGTAAGCTTCAAGTAGTGTGTCTAAATATGTAATTTAACAAGTAACCAAATTCAAAGAAATCTGGTTACTTGGAAGACGATCCACGACGCGACTGAAGTGAAAATTATAACTACTCTAAAAATAATACAAACTCCATCACGCTCATCTGCTTGCTACTAATAGCTGTGTGCGCATCGCTAGCATGCAACCTCCCAAGAACCTCCTACTATTCCCCTACGTGACACCCTATTCATGAAACTCTTTCCGATGGTCAGATTTTCGACAAGTATATTTCTATTTATTAAAAATGACATTGATTAAGTTTTCTATCTACTATATCAAATAATGAGTTTTCTTGTGTAACTTATCTTGAACAGGCGTTCATCGTAGAAGATTCTCCATAGCGCCAGATGAACGTGGCCTCCATGGTAAGTCATGCTCATTGAACCTAACTCCATGTGAAGAAACCATCCGGGGTCATCCTAGCTTCAGGGTGTTGATAGAGACTCAAGCTGGAAAATGAAAAAAGAAAAGTATAATTATAGTGAAAAACAGTCTACTTAAAAAATCAGTAATCGTCAGTGTCCAAGAGTAGAAGATAGTCCTCCACATCAGTACTACCGGCTCCTTGGTCAATCAAGGTGCATGAACCTCACTCCTTCTGAAATGGGCAAACAAAAATTAAGTCAATTTATTGAAACTATTGTGTGAATCATTTGTGTCATTTAAATAGGTTTACAACTGTAAAAGACCACTAGATATTAAAATTTGAGATCCGAGTTCCCCCTTGCTTCCCCTGGAACGTTTGGCTGCTGCAAGCGCAGTCGCGATGCTCTTTTGCACTATGCATGCATTCACTCTCATCTCTTTGTCATACTCATTCTAAATCAAAGCTACTTCTAAAACATTTAACTTCAGACAGCTTTCTTCAACTTACAACTCCCAATTTACACCGCTGTAAATTGAATTTAAGTAAGTTTCAAGTAAAGTGTCCAATTCAAGTTTTTTAACAAGTAACCAAATTCACAGAAATCCGGTTACTTGGAAGACGATCCGCGACGCGACTGATTTAAAAGTATAACTAAAGTAAGCTTCAAGTAGTGTGTCTAAATATGTAATTTAACAAGTAACCAAATTCAAAGAAATCTGGTTACTTGGAAGACGATCCACGACGCGACTGAAGTGAAAATTATAACTACTCTAAAAATAATACAAACTCCATCACGCTCATCTGCTTGCTACTAATAGCTGTGTGCGCATCGCTAGCATGGAACCTCCCAAGAACCTCCTACTATTCCCCTACGTGACACCCTATTCATGAAACTCTTTCCGGTGGTCAGAGTTTCTACAAGTATATTTCTATTTATTAAAAATGACATTGATTAAGTTTTCTATCTACTATATCAAATAATGAGTTTTCTTGTGTAACTTATCTTGAACAGGCGTTCATCGTAGAAGATTCTCCATAATGTCAGATGTACGTGGCCTCCATGGTAAGTCATGCTCATTGAACCTAACTCCATGTGAAGAAACCATCCGGGGTCATCATAGCTTCAGGGTGTTGATAGAGACTCAAGCTGGAAAATGAAAAAAGAAAAGTATGATTATAGTGAAAAACAGTCTACTTAAAAAATCAGTAATCGTCAGTGTCCAACAGTAGAAGATAGTCCTCCACATCAGTACTACCGGCTCCTTGGTCAATCAAGGTGCATGAACCTCACTCCTTCTGAAATGGGCAAACAAAAATTAAGTCAATTTATTGAAACTATTGTGTGAATCATTTGTGTCATTTAAATAGGTTTACAACTGTAAAAGACCACTAGATATTAAAATTTGACATCCGAGTTCCCCCTTGCTTCCCCTGGAAGGTTTGGCTGCTGCAAGCGCAGTCGCGATGCTCTTTTGCACTATGCATGCATTCACTCTCATCTCTTTGTCATACTCATTCTAAATCAAAGCTACTTCTAAAACATTTAACTTCAGACAGCTTTCTTCAACTTACAACTCCCAATTTACACCGCTGTAAATTGAATTTAAGTAAGTTTCAAGTAAAGTGTCCAATTCAAATTTTTTAACAAGTAACCAAATTCACAGAAATCTGGTTACTTGGAAGACGATCCGCGACGCGACTGATTTAAAAGTATAACTAAAGTAAGCTTCAAGTAGTGTGTCTAAATATGTAATTTAACAAGTAACCAAATTCAAAGAAATCTGGTTACTTGGAAGACGATCCACGACACGACTGAAGTGAAAATTATAACTACTCTAAAAATAATACAAACTCCATCACGCTCATCTGCTTGCTACTAATAGCTGTGTGCGCATCGCTAGCATGGAACCTGCCAAGAACCTCCTACTATTCCCCTACGTGACACCCTATTCATGAAACTCTTTCCGGTGGTCAGAGTTTCTACAAGTATATTTCTATTTATTAAAAATGACATTGATTAAGTTTTCTATCTACTATATCAAATAATGAGTTTTCTTGTGTAACTTATCTTGAATAGGCGTTCATCGTAGAAGATTCTCCATAGCGTCAGATGTAGGTGGCCTCCATGGTAAGTCATGCTCATTGAACCTAACTCCATGTGAAGAAACCATCCGGGGTCATCATAGCTTCAGGGTGTTGATAGAGACTCAAGCTGGAAAATGAAAAAAGAAAAGAATGATTATAGTGAAAAACAGTCTACTTAAAAAATCAGTAATCGTCAGTGTCCAACAGTAGAAGATAGTCCTCCACATCAGTACTACCGGCTCCTTGGTCAATCAAGGTGCATGAACCTCACTCCTTCTGAAATGGGCAAACAAAAATTAAGTCAATTTATTGAAACTATTGTGTGAATCATTTGTGTCATTTAAATAGGTTTACAACTGTAAAAGACCACTAGATATTAAAATTTGACATCCGAGTTCCCCCTTGCTTCCCCTGGAAGGTTTGGCTGCTGCAAGCGCAGTCGCGATGCTCTTTTGCACTATGCATGCATTCACTCTCATCTCTTTGTCATACTCATTCTAAATCAAAGCTACTTCTAAAACATTTAACTTCAGACAGCTTTCTTCAACTTACAACTCCCAATTTACACCGCTGTAAATTGAATTTAAGTAAGTTTCAAGTAAAGTGTCCAATTCAAATTTTTTAACAAGTAACCAAATTCACAGAAATCTGGTTACTTGGAAGACGATCCGCGACGCGACTGATTTAAAAGTATAACTAAAGTAAGCTTCAAGTAGTGTGTCTAAATATGTAATTTAACAAGTAACCAAATTCAAAGAAATCTGGTTACTTGGAAGACGATCCACGACACGACTGAAGTGAAAATTATAACTACTCTAAAAATAATACAAACTCCATCACGCTCATCTGCTTGCTACTAATAGCTGTGTGCGCATCGCTAGCATGGAACCTGCCAAGAACCTCCTACTATTCCCCTACGTGACACCCTATTCATGAAACTCTTTCCGGTGGTCAGAGTTTCTACAAGTATATTTCTATTTATTAAAAATGACATTGATTAAGTTTTCTATCTACTATATCAAATAATGAGTTTTCTTGTGTAACTTATCTTGAATAGGCGTTCATCGTAGAAGATTCTCCATAGCGTCAGATGTAGGTGGCCTCCATGGTAAGTCATGCTCATTGAACCTAACTCCATGTGAAGAAACCATCCGGGGTCATCATAGCTTCAGGGTGTTGATAGAGACTCAAGCTGGAAAATGAAAAAAGAAAAGAATGATTATAGTGAAAAACAGTCTACTTAAAAAATCAGTAATCGTCAGTGTCCAACAGTAGAAGATAGTCCTCCACATCAGTACTACCGGCTCCTTGGTCAATCAAGGTGCATGAACCTCACTCCTTCTGAAATGGGCAAACAAAAATTAAGTCAATTTATTGAAACTATTGTGTGAATCATTTGTGTCATTTAAATAGGTTTACAACTGTAAAAGACCACTAGATATTAAAATTTGACATCCGAGTTCCCCCTTGCTTCCCCTGGAAGGTTTGGCTGCTGCAAGCGCAGTCGCGATGCTCTTTTGCACTATGCATGCATTCACTCTCATCTCTTTGTCATACTCATTCTAAATCAAAGCTACTTCTAAAACATTTAACTTCAGACAGCTTTCTTCAACTTACAACTCCCAATTTACACCGCTGTAAATTGAATTTAAGTAAGTTTCAAGAAAAGTGTCCAATTCAAATTTTTTAACAAGTAACCAAATTCACAGAAATCTGGTTACTTGGAAGACGATCCGCGACGCGACTGATTTAAAAGTATAACTAAAGTAAGCTTCAAGTAGTGTGTCTAAATATGTAATTTAACAAGTAACCAAATTCAAAGAAATCTGGTTACTTGGAAGACGATCCGCGACGCGACTGAAGTGAAAATTATAACTACTCTAAAAATAATACAAACTCCATCACACTCATCTGCTTGCTACTAATAGCTGTGTGCGCATCGCTAGCATGGAACCTCCCAAGAACCTCCTACTATTCCCCTACGTGACACCCTATTCATGAAACTCTTTCCGGTGGTCAGAGTTTCTACAAGTATATTTCTATTTATTAAAAATGACATTGATTAAGTTTTCTATCTACTATATCAAATAGTGAGTTTTCTTGTGTAACTTATCTTGAATAGGCATTCATCGTAGAAGATTCTCCATAGCGTCAGATGTACGTGGGCTCCATGGTAAGTCATGCTCATTGAACCTTACTCCATGTGAAGAAACCATCCGGGGTCATCATAGCTTCAGGGTGTTGATAGAGACTCAAGCTGGAAAATGAAAAAAGAAAAGTACGATTATAGTGAAAAACAGTCTACTTAAAAAATCAGTGATCGTCAGTGTCCAACAGTAGAAGATAGTCCTCCACATCAGTACTACCGGCTCCTTGGTCAATCAAGGTGCATGAACCTCACTCCTTCTGAAATGGGCAAACAAAAATTAAGTCAATTTATTGAAACTATTGTGTGAATCATTTGTGTCATTTAAATAGGTTTACAACTGTAAAAGACCACTAGATATTAAAATTTGAGATCCGAGTTCCCCCTTGCTTCCCCTGCAAGCGCAGTCGCGATGCTCTTTTGCACTATGCATGCATTCACTCTCATCTCTTTGTCATACTCATTCTAAATCAAAGCTACTTCTAAAACATTTAACTTCAGACAGCTTTCTTCAACTTACAACTCCCAATTTACACCGCTGTAAATTGAATTTAAGTAAGTTTCAAGTAAAGTGTCCAATTCAAGTTTTTTAACAAATAACCAAATTCACAGAAATCTGGTTACTTGGAAGATGATCCGCGACGCGACTGATTTAAAAGTATAACTAAAGTAAGCTTCAAGTAGTGTGTCTAAATATGTAATTTAACAAGTAACCAAATTCAAAGAAATCTGGTTACTTGGAAGACGATCCACGACGCGACTGAAGTGAAAATTATAACTACTCTAAAAATAATACAAACTCCATCACGCTCATCTGCTTGCTACTAATAGCTGTGTGCGCATCGCTAGCATGGAACCTCCCAAGAACCTCCTACTATTCCCCTACGTGACACCCTATTCATGAAACTCTTTCCGGTGGTCAGAGTTTCTACAAGTATATTTCTATTTATTAAAAATGACATTGATTAAGTTTTCTATCTACTATATCAAATAATGAGTTTTCTTGTGTAACTTATCTTGAATAGGCGTTCATCGTAGAGGATTCTCCATAGCGTCAGATGTACGTGGCCTCCACGGTAAGTCATGCTCATTGAACCTAACTCCATGTGAAGAAACCATCCGGGGTCATCATAGCTTCAGGGTGTTGATAGAGACTCAAGCTGGAAAATGAACAAAGAAAAGTATGATTATAGTGAAAAACAGTCTACTTAAAAAATCAGTAATCGTCAGTGTCCAACAGTAGAAGATAGTCCTCCACATCAGTACTACCGGCTCCTTGGTCAATCAAGGTGCATGAACCTCACTCCTTCTGAAATGGGCAAACAAAAATTAAGTCAATTTATTGAAACTATTGTGTGAATCATTTGTGTCATTTAAATAGGTTTACAACTGTAAAAGACCACTAGATATTAAAATTTGAGATCCGAGTTCCCCCTTGCTTCCCCTGCAAGCGCAGTCGCGATGCTCTTTTGCACTATGCATGCATTCACTCTCATCTCTTTGTCATACTCATTCTAAATCAAAGCTACTTCTAAAACATTTAACATCAGACAGCTTTCTTCAACTTACAACTCCCAATTTACACCGCTGTAAATTGAATTTAAGTAAGTTTCAAGTAAAGTGTCCAATTCAAGTTTTTTAACAAGTAACCAAATTCACAGAAATCTGGTTACTTGGAAGACGATCCACGACGCGACTGATTTAAAAGTATAACTAAAGTAAGCTTCAAGTAGTGTGTCTAAATATGTAATTTAACAAGTAACCAAATTCAAAGAAATCTGGTTACTTGGAAGACGATCCACGACGCGACTGAAGTGAAAATTATAACTACTCTAAAAATAATACAAACTCCATCGCGCTCATCTGCTTGCTACTAATAGCTGTGTGCGCATCGCTAGCATGGAACCTCCCAAGAACCTCCTACTATTCCCCTACGTGACACCCTATTCATGAAACTCTTTCCGGTGGTCAGAGTTTCTACAAGTATATTTCTATTTATTAAAAATGACATTGATTAAGTTTTCTATCTACTATATCAAATAATGAGTTTTCTTGTGTAACTTATCTTGAATAGGCGTTCATCGTAGAAGATTCTCCATAGCGTCAGATGTACCTGGCCTCCATGGTAAGTCATGCTCATTGAACCTAACTCCATGTGAAGAAACCATCCGGGGTCATCATAGCTTCAGGGTGTTGATAGAGACTCAAGCTGGAAAATGAAAAAAGAAAAGTAGGATTATAGTGAAAAACAGTCTACTTAAAAAATCAGTAATCGTCAGTGTCCAACAGTAGAAGATAGTCCTCCACATCAGTACTACCGGCTCCTTGGTCAATCAAGGTGCATAAACCTCACTCCTTCTGAAATGGGCAAACAAAAATTAAGTCAATTTATTGAAACTATTGTGTGAATCATTTGTGTCATTTAAATAGGTTTACAACTGTAAAAGACCACTAGATATTAAAATTTGAGATCCGAGTTCCCCCTTGCTTCCCCTGCAAGCGCAGTCGCGATGCTCTTTTGCACTATGCATGCATTCACTCTCATCTCTTTGTCATACTCATTCTAAATCAAAGCTACTTCTAAAACATTTAACTTCAGACAGCTTTCTTCAACTTACAACTCCCAATTTACACCGCTGTAAATTGAATTTAAGTAAGTTTCAAGTAAAGTGTCCAATTCAAGTTTTTTAACAAGTAACCAAATTCACAGAAATCTGGTTACTTGGAAGACGATCCACGACGCGACTGATTTAAAAGTATAACTAAAGTAAGCTTCAAGTAGTGTGTCTAAATATCTAATTTAACAAGTAACCAAATTCAAAGAAATCTGGTTACTTGGAAGACGATCCACGACGCGACTGAAGTGAAAATTATAACTACTCTCAAAATAATACAAACTCCATCACGCTCATCTGCTTGCTACTAATAGCTGTGTGCGCATCGCTAGCATGGAACCTCCGAAGAACCTCCTACTATTCCCCTACGTGACACCCTATTCATGAAACTCTTTCCGGTGGTCAGAGTTTCTACAAGTATATTTCTATTTATTAAAAATGACATTGATTAAGTTTTCTATCTACTATATCAAATAATGAGTTTTCTTGTGTAACTTATCTTGAATAGGCGTTCATCGTAGAAGATTCTCCATAGCGTCAGATGTACGTGGCCTCCATGGTAAGTCATGCTCATTGAACCTAACTCCATGTGAAGAAAACATCCGGGGTCATCATAGCTTCAGGGTGTTGATAGAGACTCAAGCTGGAAAATGAAAAAAGAAAAGTATGATTATAGTGAAAAACAGTCTACTTAAAAATCAGTAATCGTCAGTGTCCAACAGTAGAAGATAGTCCTCCACATCAGTACTACCGGCTCCTTGGTCAATCAAGGTGCATGAACCTCACTCCTTCTGAAATGGGCAAACAAAAATTAAGTCAATTTATTGAAACTATTGTGTGAATCATTTGTGTCATTTAAATAGGTTTACAACTGTAAAAGACCACTAGATATTAAAATTTGAGATCCGAGTTCCCCCTTGCTTCCCCTGCAAGCGCAGTCGCGATGCTCTTTTGCACTATGCATGCATTCACTCTCATCTCTTTGTCATACTCATTCTAAATCAAAGCTACTTCTAAAACATTTAACTTCAGACAGCTTTCTTCAACTTACAACTCCCAATTTACACCGCTGTAAATTGAATTTAAGTAAGTTTCAAGTAAAGTGTCCAATTCAAATTTTTTAACAAGTAACCAAATTCACAGAAATCTGGTTACTTGGAAGACGATCCGCGACGCGACTGATTTAAAAGTATAACTAAAGTAAGCTTCAAGTAGTGTGTCTAAATATGTAATTTAACAAGTAACCAAATTCAAAGAAATCTGGTTACTTGGAAGACGATCCACGACACGACTGAAGTGAAAATTATAACTACTCTAAAAATAATACAAACTCCATCACGCTCATCTGCTTGCTACTAATAGCTGTGTGCGCATCGCTAGCATGGAACCTGCCAAGAACCTCCTACTATTCCCCTACGTGACACCCTATTCATGAAACTCTTTCCGGTGGTCAGAGTTTCTACAAGTATATTTCTATTTATTAAAAATGACATTGATTAAGTTTTCTATCTACTATATCAAATAGTGAGTTTTCTTGTGTAACTTATCTTGAATAGGCATTCATCGTAGAAGATTCTCCATAGCGTCAGATGTACGTGGGCTCCATGGTAAGTCATGCTCATTGAACCTTACTCCATGTGAAGAAACCATCCGGGGTCATCATAGCTTCAGGGTGTTGATAGAGACTCAAGCTGGAAAATGAAAAAAGAAAAGTACGATTATAGTGAAAAACAGTCTACTTAAAAAATCAGTGATCGTCAGTGTCCAACAGTAGAAGATAGTCCTCCACATCAGTACTACCGGCTCCTTGGTCAATCAAGGTGCATGAACCTCACTCCTTCTGAAATGGGCAAACAAAAATTAAGTCAATTTATTGAAACTATTGTGTGAATCATTTGTGTCATTTAAATAGGTTTACAACTGTAAAAGACCACTAGATATTAAAATTTGAGATCCGAGTTCCCCCTTGCTTCCCCTGCAAGCGCAGTCGCGATGCTCTTTTGCACTATGCATGCATTCACTCTCATCTCTTTGTCATACTCATTCTAAATCAAAGCTACTTCTAAAACATTTAACTTCAGACAGCTTTCTTCAACTTACAACTCCCAATTTACACCACTGTAAATTGAATTTAAGTAAGTTTCAAGTAAAGTGTCCAATTCAAGTTTTTTAACAAATAACCAAATTCACAGAAATCTGGTTACTTGGAAGATGATCCGCGACGCGACTGATTTAAAAGTATAACTAAAGTAAGCTTCAAGTAGTGTGTCTAAATATGTAATTTAACAAGTAACCAAATTCAAAGAAATCTGGTTACTTGGAAGACGATCCACGACGCGACTGAAGTGAAAATTATAACTACTCTAAAAATAATACAAACTCCATCACGCTCATCTGCTTGCTACTAATAGCTGTGTGCGCATCGCTAGCATGGAACCTCCCAAGAACCTCCTACTATTCCCCTACGTGACACCCTATTCATGAAACTCTTTCCGGTGGTCAGAGTTTCTACAAGTATATTTCTATTTATTAAAAATGACATTGATTAAGTTTTCTATCTACTATATCAAATAATGAGTTTTCTTGTGTAACTTATCTTGAATAGGCGTTCATCGTAGAAGATTCTCCATAGCGTCAGATGTACGTGGCCTCCACGGTAAGTCATGCTCATTGAACCTAACTCCATGTGAAGAAACCATCCGGGGTCATCATAGCTTCAGGGTGTTGATAGAGACTCAAGCTGGAAAATGAACAAAGAAAAGTATGATTATAGTGAAAAACAGTCTACTTAAAAAATCAGTAATCGTCAGTGTCCAACAGTAGAAGATAGTCCTCCACATCAGTACTACCGGCTCCTTGGTCAATCAAGGTGCATGAACCTCACTCCTTCTGAAATGGGCAAACAAAAATTAAGTCAATTTATTGAAACTATTGTGTGAATCATTTGTGTCATTTAAATAGGTTTACAACTGTAAAAGACCACTAGATATTAAAATTTGAGATCCGAGTTCCCCCTTGCTTCCCCTGCAAGCGCAGTCGCGATGCTCTTTTGCACTATGCATGCATTCACTCTCATCTCTTTGTCATACTCATTCTAAATCAAAGCTACTTCTAAAACATTTAACATCAGACAGCTTTCTTCAACTTACAACTCCCAATTTACACCGCTGTAAATTGAATTTAAGTAAGTTTCAAGTAAAGTGTCCAATTCAAGTTTTTTAACAAGTAACCAAATTCACAGAAATCTGGTTACTTGGAAGACGATCCACGACGCGACTGATTTAAAAGTATAACTAAAGTAAGCTTCAAGTAGTGTGTCTAAATATGTAATTTAACAAGTAACCAAATTCAAAGAAATCTGGTTACTTGGAAGACGATCCACGACGCGACTGAAGTGAAAATTATAACTACTCTAAAAATAATACAAACTCCATCGCGCTCATCTGCTTGCTACTAATAGCTGTGTGCGCATCGCTAGCATGGAACCTCCCAAGAACCTCCTACTATTCCCCTACGTGACACCCTATTCATGAAACTCTTTCCGGTGGTCAGAGTTTCTACAAGTATATTTCTATTTATTAAAAATGACATTGATTAAGTTTTCTATCTACTATATCAAATAATGAGTTTTCTTGTGTAACTTATCTTGAATAGGCGTTCATCGTAGAAGATTCTCCATAGCGTCAGATGTACCTGGCCTCCATGGTAAGTCATGCTCATTGAACCTAACTCCATGTGAAGAAACCATCCGGGGTCATCATAGCTTCAGGGTGTTGATAGAGACTCAAGCTGGAAAATGAAAAAAGAAAAGTAGGATTATAGTGAAAAACAGTCTACTTAAAAAATCAGTAATCGTCAGTGTCCAACAGTAGAAGATAGTCCTCCACATCAGTACTACCGGCTCCTTGGTCAATCAAGGTGCATAAACCTCACTCCTTCTGAAATGGGCAAACAAAAATTAAGTCAATTTATTGAAACTATTGTGTGAATCATTTGTGTCATTTAAATAGGTTTACAACTGTAAAAGACCACTAGATATTAAAATTTGAGATCCGAGTTCCCCCTTGCTTCCCCTGCAAGCGCAGTCGCGATGCTCTTTTGCACTATGCATGCATTCACTCTCATCTCTTTGTCATACTCATTCTAAATCAAAGCTACTTCTAAAACATTTAACTTCAGACAGCTTTCTTCAACTTACAACTCCCAATTTACACCGCTGTAAATTGAATTTAAGTAAGTTTCAAGTAAAGTGTCCAATTCAAGTTTTTTAACAAGTAACCAAATTCACAGAAATCTGGTTACTTGGAAGACGATCCACGACGCGACTGATTTAAAAGTATAACTAAAGTAAGCTTCAAGTAGTGTGTCTAAATATCTAATTTAACAAGTAACCAAATTCAAAGAAATCTGGTTACTTGGAAGACGATCCACGACGCGACTGAAGTGAAAATTATAACTACTCTCAAAATAATACAAACTCCATCACGCTCATCTGCTTGCTACTAATAGCTGTGTGCGCATCGCTAGCATGGAACCTCCGAAGAACCTCCTACTATTCCCCTACGTGACACCCTATTCATGAAACTCTTTCCGGTGGTCAGAGTTTCTACAAGTATATTTCTATTTATTAAAAATGACATTGATTAAGTTTTCTATCTACTATATCAAATAATGAGTTTTCTTGTGTAACTTATCTTGAATAGGCGTTCATCGTAGAAGATTCTCCATAGCGTCAGATGTACGTGGCCTCCATGGTAAGTCATGCTCATTGAACCTAACTCCATGTGAAGAAAACATCCGGGGTCATCATAGCTTCAGGGTGTTGATAGAGACTCAAGCTGGAAAATGAAAAAAGAAAAGTATGATTATAGTGAAAAACAGTCTACTTAAAAATCAGTAATCGTCAGTGTCCAACAGTAGAAGATAGTCCTCCACATCAGTACTACCGGCTCCTTGGTCAATCAAGGTGCATGAACCTCACTCCTTCTGAAATGGGCAAACAAAAATTAAGTCAATTTATTGAAACTATTGTGTGAATCATTTGTGTCATTTAAATAGGTTTACAACTGTAAAAGACCACTAGATATTAAAATTTGAGATCCGAGTTCCCCCTTGCTTCCCCTGCAAGCGCAGTCGCGATGCTCTTTTGCACTATGCATGCATTCACTCTCATCTCTTTGTCATACTCATTCTAAATCAAAGCTACTTCTAAAACATTTAACTTCAGACAGCTTTCTTCAACTTACAACTCCCAATTTACACCGCTGTAAATTGAATTTAAGTAAGTTTCAAGTAAAGTGTCCAATTCAAGTTTTTTTAACAAGTAACCAAATTCACAGAAATCTGGTTACTTGGAAGACGATCCACGACGCGACTGATTTAAAAGTATAACTAAAGTAAGCTTCAAGTAGTGTGTCTAAATATCTAATTTAACAAGTAACCAAATTCAAAGAAATCTGGTTACTTGGAAGACGATCCACGACACGACTGAAGTGAAAACTATAACTACTCTAAAAATAATACAAACTCCATCACGCTCATCTGCTTGCTACTAATAGCTGTGTGCGCATCGCTAGCATGGAACCTGCCAAGAACCTCCTACTATTCCCCTACGTGACACCCTATTCATGAAACTCTTTCCGGTGGTCAGAGTTTCTACAAGTATATTTCTATTTATTAAAAATGACATTGATTAAGTTTTCTATCTACTATATCAAATAATGAGTTTTCTTGTGTAACTTATCTTGAAAAGGCGTTCATCGTAGAAGATTCTCCATAGCGTCAGATGTACCTGGCCTCCATGGTAAGTCATGCTCATTGAACCTAACTCCATGTGAAGAAACCATCCGGGGTCATCAAAGCTTCAGGGTGTTGATAGAGACTCAAGCTGGAAAATGAACAAAGAAAAGTATGATTATAGTGAAAAAAAGTCTACTTAAAAAATCAGTAATCGTCAGTGTCCAACAGTAGAAGATAGTCCTCCACATCAGTACTACCGGCTCCTTGGTCAATCAAGGTGCATGAACCTCACTCCTTCTGAAATGGGCAAACAAAAATTAAGTCAATTTATTGAAACTATTGTGTGAATCATTTGTGTCATTTAAATAGGTTTACAACTGTAAAAGACCACTAGATATTAAAATTTGAGATCCGAGTTCCCCCTTGCTTCCCCTGCAAGCGCAGTCGCGATGCTCTTTTGCACTATGCATGCATTCACTCTCATCTCTTTGTCATACTCATTCTAAATCAAAGCTACTTCTAAAACATTTAACTTCAGACAGCTTTCTTCAACTTACAACTCCCAATTTACACCGCTGTAAATTGAATTTAAGTAAGTTTCAAGTAAAGTGTCCAATTCAAGTTTTTTAACAAGTAACCAAATTCACAGAAATCTGGTTACTTGGAAGACGATCCGCGACGCGACTGATTTAAAAGTATAACTAAAGTAAGCTTCAAGTAGTGTGTCTAAATATGTAATTTAACAAGTAACCAAATTCAAAGAAATCTGGTTACTTGGAAGACGATCCACGACGCGACTGAAGTGAAAATTATAACTACTCTAAAAATAATACAAACTCCATCACGCTCATCTGCTTGCTACTAATAGCTGTGTGCGCATCGCTAGCATGGAACCTCCCAAGAACCTCCTACTATTCCCCTACGTGACACCCTATTCATGAAACTCTTTCCGGTGGTCAGAGTTTCTACAAGTATATTTCTATTTATTAAAAATGACATTGATTAAGTTTTCTATCTACTATATCAAATAATGAGTTTTCTTGTGTAACTTATCTTGAATAGGCGTTCATCGTAGAAGATTCTCCATAGCGTCAGATGTACGTGGGCTCCATGGTAAGTCATGCTCATTGAACCTAACTCCATGTGAAGAAACCATCCGGGGTCATCATAGCTTCAGGGTGTTGATAGAGACTCAAGCTGGAAAATGAAAAAAGAAAAGTATGATTATAGTGAAAAACAGTCTACTTAAAAAATCAGTAATCGTCAGTGTCCAACAGTAGAAGATAGTCCTCCACATCAGTACTACCGGCTCCTTGGTCAATCAAGGTGCATGAACCTCACTCCTTCTGAAATGGGCAAACAAAAATTAAGTCAATTTATTGAAACTATTGTGTGAATCATTTGTGTCATTTAAATAGGTTTACAACTGTAAAAGACCACTAGATATTAAAATTTGAGATCCGAGTTCCCCCTTGCTTCCCCTGGAACGTTTGGCTGCTGCAAGCACAGTCGCGATGCTCTTTTGCACTATGCATGCATTCACTCTCATCTCTTTGTCATACTCATTCTAAATCAAAGCTACTTCTAAAACATTTAACTTCAGACAGCTTTCTTCAACTTACAACTCCCAATTTACACCGCTGTGAATTGAATTTAAGTAAGTTTCAAGTACAGTGTCCAATTCAAGTTTTTTACAAGTAACCAAATTCACAGAAATCTGGTTACTTGGAAGACGATCCGCGACGCGACTGATTTAAAAGTATAACTAAAGTAAGCTTCAAGTAGTGTGTCTAAATATGTAATTTAACAAGTAACCAAATTCAAAGAAATCTGGTTACTTGGAAGACGATCCACAACGCGACTGAAGTGAAAATTATAACTACTCTAAAAATAATACAAACTCCATCACGCTCATCTGCTTGCTACTAATAGCTGTGTGCGCATCGCTAGCATGGAACCTCCCAAGAACCTCCTACTATTCCCCTACGTGACACCCTATTCATGAAACTCTTTCCGGTGGTCAGAGTTTCTACAAGTATATTTCTATTTATTAAAAATGACATTGATTAAGTTTTCTATCTACTATATCAAATAATGAGTTTTCTTGTGTAACTTATCTTGAATAGGCGTTCATCGTAGAAGATTCTCCATAGCGTCAGATGTACGTGGGCTCCATGGTAAGTCATGCTCATTGAACCTAACTCCATGTGAAGAAACCATCCGGGGTCATCATAGCTTCAGGGTGTTGATAGAGACTCAAGCTGGAAAATGAAAAAAGAAAAGTATGATTATAGTGAAAAACAGTCTACTTAAAAAATCAGTAATCGTCAGTGTCCAACAGTAGAAGATAGTCCTCCACATCAGTACTACCGGCTCCTTGGTCAATCAAGGTGCATGAACCTCACTCCTTCTGAAATGGGCAAACAAAAATTAAGTCAATTTATTGAAACTATTGTGTGAATCATTTGTGTCATTTAAATAGGTTTACAACTGTAAAAGACCACTAGATATTAAAATTTGAGATCCGAGTTCCCCCTTGCTTCCCCTGGAACGTTCGGCTGCTGCAAGCGCAGTCGCGATGCTCTTTTGCACTATGCATGCATTCACTCTCATCTCTTTGTCATACTCATTCTAAATCAAAGCTACTTCTAAAACATTTAACTTCAGACAGCTTTCTTCAACTTACAACTCCCAATTTACACCGCTGTAAATTGAATTTAAGTAAGTTTCAAGTAAAGTGTCCAATTCAAGTTTTTTAACAAGTAACCAAATTCACAGAAATCTGGTTACTTGGAAGACGATCCGCGACGCGACTGATTTAAAAGTATAACTAAAGTAAGCTTCAAGTAGTGTGTCTAAATATGTAATTTAACAAGTAACCAAATTCAAAGAAATCTGGTTACTTGGAAGACGATCCGCGACGCGACTGATTCAAAAGTATAACTAAAGTAAGCTTCAAGTAGTGTGTCTAAATATGTAATTTAACAAGTAACCAAATTCAAAGAAATCTGGTTACTTGGAAGACGATCCACGACGCGACTGAAGTGAAAATTATAACTACTCTAAAAATAATACAAACTCCATCACGCTCATCTGCTTGCTACTTATAGCTGTGTGCGCATCGCTAGCATGGAACCTCCCAAGAACCTCCTACTATTCCCCTACGTGACACCCTATTCATGAAACTCTTTCCGGTGGTCAGAGTTTCTACAAGTATATTTCTATTTATTAAAAATGACATTGATTAAGTTTTCTATCTACTATATCAAACAATGAGTTTTCTTGTGTAACTTATCTTGAATAGGCGTTCATCGTAGAAGATTCTCCATAGCGTCAGATGTACGTGGGCTCCATGGTAAGTCATGCTCATTGAACCTAACTCCATGTGAAGAAACCATCCGGGGTCATCATAGCTTCAGGGTGTTGATAGAGACTCAAGCTGGAAAATGAAAAAAGAAAAGTATGATTATAGTGAAAAACAGTCTACTTAAAAAATCAGTAATCGTCAGTGTCCAACAGTAGAAGATAGTCCTCCACATCAGTACTACCGGCTCCTTGGTCAATCAAGGTGCATGAACCTCACTCCTTCTGAAATGGGCAAACAAAAATTAAGTCAATTTATTGAAACTATTGTGTGAATCATTTGTGTCATTTAAATAGGTTTACAACTGTAAAAGACCACTAGATATTAAAATTTGAGATCCGAGTTCCCCCTTGCTTCCCCTCCAAGCGCAGTTGCGATGCTCTTTTGCACTATGCATGCATTCACTCTCATCTCTTTGTCATACTCATTCTAAATCAAAGCTACTTCTAAAACATTTAACTTCAGACAGCTTTCTTCAACTTACAACTCCCAATTTACACCGCTGTAAATTGAATTTAAGTAAGTTTCAAGTAAAGTGTCCAATTCAAGTTTTTTAACAAGTAACCAAATTCACAGAAATCTGGTTACTTGGAAGACGATCCGCGACGCGACTGATTTAAAAGTATAACTAAAGTAAGCTTCAAGTAGTGTGTCTAAATATGTAATTTAACAAGTAACCAAATTCAAAGAAATCTGGTTACTTGGAAGACGATCCGCGACGCGACTGATTCAAAAGTATAACTAAAGTAAGCTTCAAGTAGTGTGTCTAAATATGTAATTTAACAAGTAACCAAATTCAAAGAAATCTGGTTACTTGGAAGACGATCCACGACGCGACTGAAGTGAAAATTATAACTACTCTAAAAATAATACAAACTCCATCACGCTCATCTGCTTGCTACTTATAGCTGTGTGCGCATCGCTAGCATGGAACCTCCCAAGAACCTCCTACTATTCCCCTACGTGACACCCTATTCATGAAACTCTTTCCGGTGGTCAGAGTTTCTACAAGTATATTTCTATTTATTAAAAATGACATTGATTAAGTTTTCTATCTACTATATCAAACAATGAGTTTTCTTGTGTAACTTATCTTGAATAGGCGTTCATCGTAGAAGATTCTCCATAGCGTCAGATGTACGTGGGCTCCATGGTAAGTCATGCTCATTGAACCTAACTCCATGTGAAGAAACCATCCGGGGTCATCATAGCTTCAGGGTGTTGATAGAGACTCAAGCTGGAAAATGAAAAAAGAAAAGTATGATTATAGTGAAAAACAGTCTACTTAAAAAATCAGTAATCGTCAGTGTCCAACAGTAGAAGATAGTCCTCCACATCAGTACTACCGGCTCCTTGGTCAATCAAGGTGCATGAACCTCACTCCTTCTGAAATGGGCAAACAAAAATTAAGTCAATTTATTGAAACTATTGTGTGAATCATTTGTGTCATTTAAATAGATTTACAACTGTAAAAGACCACTAGATATTAAAATTTGAGATCCGAGTTCCCCCTTGCTTCCCCTGGAACCTTTGGCTGCTGCAAGAGCAGTCGCGATGCTCTTTTGCACTATGCATGCATTCACTCTCATCTCTTTGTCATACTCATTCTAAATCAAAGCTACTTCTAAAACATTTAACTTCAGACAGCTTTCTTCAACTTACAACTCCCAATTTACACCGCTGTAAATTGAATTGAAGTAAGTTTCAAGTAAAGTGTCCAATTCAAGTTTTTTAACAAGTAACCAAATTCACAGAAATCTGGTTACTTGGAAGACGATCCGCGACGCGACTGATTTAAAAGTATAACTAAAGTAAGCTTCAAGTAGTGTGTCTAAATATGTAATTTAACAAGTAACCAAATTCAATAAAATCTGGTTACTTGGAAGACGATCCACGACGCGACTGAAGTGAAAATTATAACTAATCTAAAAATAATACAAACTCCATCACGCTCATCTGCTTGCTACTAATAGCTGTGTGCGCATCGCTAGCATGGAACCTCCCAAGAACCTCCTACTATTCCCCTACGTGACACCCTATTCATGAAACTCTTTCCGGTGGTCAGAGTTTCTACAAGTATATTTCTATTTATTAAAAATGACATTGATTAAGTTTTCTATCTACTATATCAAATAATGAGTTTTCTTGTGTAACTTATCTTGAATAGGCGTCCATCGTAGAAGATTCTCCATAGCGTCAGATGTACGTGGCCTCCATGGTAAGTCATGCTCCTTGAACCTAACTCCGTGTGAAGAAACCATCCGGGGTCATCATAGCTTCAGGGTGTTGATAGAGACTCAAGCTGGAAAATGAAAAAAGAAAAGTATGATTATAGTGAATAACAGTCTATTTAAAAAATCAGTAATCGTCAGTGTCCAACAGTAGAAGATAGTCCTCCACATCAGTACTACCGGCTCCTTGGTCAATCAAGGTGCATGAACCTCACTCCTTCTGAAATGGGCAAACAAAAATTAAGTCAATTTATTGAAACTATTGTGTAAATCATTTGTGTCATTTAAATAGGTTTACAACTGTAGAAGACCACTAGATATTAAAATTTGAGATCCGAGTTCCCCCTTGCTTCCCCTGGAACATTTGGCTGCTGCAAGCGCAGTCGCGATGCTCTTTTGCACTATGCATGCATTCACTCTCATCTCTTTGTCATACTCATTCCAAATCAAAGCTACTTCTAAAACATTTAACTTCAGACAGCTTTCTTCAACTTACAACTCCCAATTTACACCGCTGTAAATTGAATTTAAGTAAGTTTCAAGTAAAGTGTCCAATTCAAGTTTTTTAACAAGTAACCAAATTCACAGAAATCTGGTTACTTGGAAGACGATCCGCGACGCGACTGATTTAAAAGTATAACTAAAGTAAGCTTCAAGTAGTGTGTCTAAATATGTAATTTAACAAGTAACCAAATTCAATAAAATCTGGTTACTTGGAAGACGATCCACGACGCGACTGAAGTGAAAATTATAACTAATCTAAAAATAATACAAACTCCATCACGCTCATCTGCTTGCTACTAATAGCTGTGTGCGCATCGCTAGCATGGAACCTCCCAAGAACCTCCTACTATTCCCCTACGTGACACCCTATTCATGAAACTCTTTCCGGTGGTCAGAGTTTCTACAAGTATATTTCTATTTATTAAAAATGACATTGATTAAGTTTTCTATCTACTATATCAAACAATGAGTTTTCTTGTGTAACTTATCTTGAATAGGCGTTCATCGTAGAAGATTCTCCATAGCGTCAGATGTACGTGGCCTCCATGGTAAGTCATGCTCATTGAACCTAACTCCATGTGAAGAAACCATCCGGGGTCATAGTAGCTTCAGGGTGTTGATAGAGACTCAAGCTGGAAAATGAAAAAAAGAAAAGTATGATTATAGTGAAAAACAGTCTACTTAAAAAATCAGTAATCGTCAGTGTCCAACAGTAGAAGATAGTCCTCCACATCAGTACTACCGGCTCCTTGGTCAATCAAGGTGCATGAACCTCACTCCTTCTGAAATGGGCAAACAAAAATTAAGTCAATTTATTGAAACTATTGTGTGAATCATTTGTGTCATTTAAATAGATTTACAACTGTAAAAGACCACTAGATATTAAAATTTGAGATCCGAGTTCCCCCTTGCTTCCCCTGGAACCTTTGGCTGCTGCAAGCGCAGTCGCGATGCTCTTTTGCACTATGCATGCATTCACTCTCATCTCTTTGTCATACTCATTCTAAATCAAAGCTACTTCTAAAACATTTAACTTCAGACAGCTTTCTTCAACTTACAACTCCCAATTTACACCGCTGTAAATTGAATTTAAGTAAGTTTCAAGTAAAGTGTCCAATTCAAGTTTTTTAACAAGTAACCAAATTCACAGAAATCTGGTTACTTGGAAGACGATCCGCGACGCGACTGATTTAAAAGTATAACTAAAGTAAGCTTAAAGTAGTGTGTCTAAATATGTAATTTAACAAGTAACCAAATTCAATAAAATCTGGTTACTTGGAAGACGATCCACGACGCGACTGAAGTGAAAATTATAACTAATCTAAAAATAATACAAACTCCATCACGCTCATCTGCTTGCTACTAATAGCTGTGTGCGCATCGCTAGCATGGAACCTCCCAAGAACCTCCTACTATTCCCCTACGTGACACCCTATTCATGAAACTCTTTCCGGTGGTCAGAGTTTCTACAAGTATATTTCTATTTATTAAAAATGACATTGATTAAGTTTTCTATCTACTATATCAAACAATGAGTTTTCTTGTGTAACTTATCTTGAATAGGCGTTCATCGTAGAAGATTCTCCATAGCGTTAGATGTACGTGGCCTCCATGGTAAGTCATGCTCCTTGAACCTAACTCCATGTGAAGAAACGATCCCGGGTCATCATAGCTTCAGGGTGTTGATAGAGACTCAAGCTGGAAAATGAAAAAAGAAAAGTATGATTATAGTGAAAAACAGTCTATTTAAAAAATCAGTAATCGTCAGTGTCCAACAGTAGAAGATAGTCCTCCACATAAGTACTACCGGCTCCTTGGTCAATCAAGGTGCATGAACCTCACTCCTTCTGAAATGGGCAAACAAAAATTAAGTCAATTTATTGAAACTATTGTGTGAATCATTTGTGTCATTTAAATAGATTTACAACTGTAAAAGACCACTAGATATTAAAATTTGAGATCCGAGTTCCCCCTTGCTTCCCCTGCAAGCGCAGTCGCGATGCTCTTTTGCACTATGCATGCATTCACTCTCATCTCTTTGTCATACTCATTCTAAATCAAAGCTACTTCTAAAACATTTAACTTCAGACAGCTTTCTTCAACTTACAACTCCCAATTTACACCGCTGTAAATTGAATTTAAGTAAGTTTCAAGTAAAGTGTCCAATTCAAGTTTTTTAACAAGTAACCAAATTCACAGAAATCTGGTTACTTGGAAGACGATCCGCGACGCGACTGATTTAAAAGTATAACTAAAGTAAGCTTCAAGTAGTGTGTCTAAATATGTAATTTAACAAGTAACCAAATTCAAAGAAATCTGGTTTCTTGGAAGACGATCCGCGACGCGACTGATTTAAAAGTATAACTAAAGTAAGCTTCAAGTAGTGTGTCTAAATATGTAATTTAACAAGTAACCAAATTCAAAGAAATCTGGTTACTTGGAAGACGATCCACGACGCGACTGAAGTGAAAATTATAACTACTCTAAAAATAATACAAACTCCATCACGCTCATCTGCTTGCTACTTATAGCTGTGTGCGCATCGCTAGCATGGAACCTCCCAAGAACCTCCTACTATTCCCCTACGTGACACCCTATTCATGAAACTCTTTCCGGTGGTCAGAGTTTCTACAAGTATATTTCTATTTATTAAAAATGACATTGATTAAGTTTTCTATCTACTATATCAAACAATGAGTTTTCTTGTGTAACTTATCTTGAATAGGCGTTCATCGTAGAAGATTCTCCATAGCGTCAGATGTACGTGGCCTCCATGGTAAGTCATGCTCATTGAACCTAACTCCATGTGAAGAAACCATCCGGGGTCATAGTAGCTTCAGGGTGTTGATAGAGACTCAAGCTGGAAAATGAAAAAAAGAAAAGTATGATTATAGTGAAAAACAGTCTACTTAAAAAATCAGTAATCGTCAGTGTCCAACAGTAGAAGATAGTCCTCCACATCAGTACTACCGGCTCCTTGGTCAATCAAGGTGCATGAACCTCACTCCTTCTGAAATGGGCAAACAAAAATTAAGTCAATTTATTGAAACTATTGTGTGAATCATTTGTGTCATTTAAATAGATTTACAACTGTAAAAGACCACTAGATATTAAAATTTGAGATCCGAGTTCCCCCTTGCTTCCCCTGGAACCTTTGGCTGCTGCAAGCGCAGTCGCGATGCTCTTTTGCACTATGCATGCATTCACTCTCATCTCTTTGTCATACTCATTCTAAATCAAAGCTACTTCTAAAACATTTAACTTCAGACAGCTTTCTTCAACTTACAACTCCCAATTTACACCGCTGTAAATTGAATTTAAGTAAGTTTCAAGTAAAGTGTCCAATTCAAGTTTTTTAACAAGTAACCAAATTCACAGAAATCTGGTTACTTGGAAGACGATCCGCGACGCGACTGATTTAAAAGTATAACTAAAGTAAGCTTAAAGTAGTGTGTCTAAATATGTAATTTAACAAGTAACCAAATTCAATAAAATCTGGTTACTTGGAAGACGATCCACGACGCGACTGAAGTGAAAATTATAACTAATCTAAAAATAATACAAACTCCATCACGCTCATCTGCTTGCTACTAATAGCTGTGTGCGCATCGCTAGCATGGAACCTCCCAAGAACCTCCTACTATTCCCCTACGTGACACCCTATTCATGAAACTCTTTCCGGTGGTCAGAGTTTCTACAAGTATATTTCTATTTATTAAAAATGACATTGATTAAGTTTTCTATCTACTATATCAAACAATGAGTTTTCTTGTGTAACTTATCTTGAATAGGCGTTCATCGTAGAAGATTCTCCATAGCGTTAGATGTACGTGGCCTCCATGGTAAGTCATGCTCCTTGAACCTAACTCCATGTGAAGAAACGATCCCGGGTCATCATAGCTTCAGGGTGTTGATAGAGACTCAAGCTGGAAAATGAAAAAAGAAAAGTATGATTATAGTGAATAACAGTCTATTTAAAAAATCAGTAATCGTCAGTGTCCAACAGTAGAAGATAGTCCTCCACATCAGTACTACCGGCTCCTTGGTCAATCAAGGTGCATGAACCTCACTCCTTCTGAAATGGGCAAACAAAAATTAAGTCAATTTATTGAAACTATTGTGTGAATCATTTGTGTCATTTAAATAGATTTACAACTGTAAAAGACCACTAGATATTAAAATTTGAGATCCGAGTTCCCCCTTGCTTCCCCTGCAAGCGCAGTCGCGATGCTCTTTTGCACTATGCATGCATTCACTCTCATCTCTTTGTCATACTCATTCTAAATCAAAGCTACTTCTAAAACATTTAACTTCAGACAGCTTTCTTCAACTTACAACTCCCAATTTACACCGCTGTAAATTGAATTTAAGTAAGTTTCAAGTAAAGTGTCCAATTCAAGTTTTTTAACAAGTAACCAAATTCACAGAAATCTGGTTACTTGGAAGACGATCCGCGACGCGACTGATTTAAAAGTATAACTAAAGTAAGCTTCAAGTAGTGTGTCTAAATATGTAATTTAACAAGTAACCAAATTCAAAGAAATCTGGTTACTTGGAAGACGATCCGCGACGCGACTGATTTAAAAGTATAACTAAAGTAAGCTTCAAGTAGTGTGTCTAAATATGTAATTTAACAAGTAACCAAATTCAAAGAAATCTGGTTACTTGGAAGACGATCCACGACGCGACTGAAGTGAAAATTATAACTACTCTAAAAATAATACAAACTCCATCACGCTCATCTGCTTGCTACTTATAGCTGTGTGCGCATCGCTAGCATGGAACCTCCCAAGAACCTCCTACTATTCCCCTACGTGACACCCTATTCATGAAACTCTTTCCGGTGGTCAGAGTTTCTACAAGTATATTTCTATTTATTAAAAATGACATTGATTAAGTTTTCTATCTACTATATCAAACAATGAGTTTTCTTGTGTAACTTATCTTGAATAGGCGTTCATCGTAGAAGATTCTCCATAGCGTCAGATGTACGTGGGCTCCATGGTAAGTCATGCTCATTGAACCTAACTCCATGTGAAGAAACCATCCGGGGTCATCATAGCTTCAGGGTGTTGATAGAGACTCAAGCTGGAAAATGAAAAAAGAAAAGTATGATTATAGTGAAAAACAGTCTACTTAAAAAATCAGTAATCGTCAGTGTCCAACAGTAGAAGATAGTCCTCCACATCAGTACTACCGGCTCCTTGGTCAATCAAGGTGCATGAACCTCACTCCTTCTGAAATGGGCAAACAAAAATTAAGTCAATTTATTGAAACTATTGTGTGAATCATTTGTGTCATTTAAATAGATTTACAACTGTAAAAGACCACTAGATATTAAAATTTGAGATCCGAGTTCCCCCTTGCTTCCCCTGGAACCTTTGGCTGCTGCAAGCGCAGTCGCGATGCTCTTTTGCACTATGCATGCATTCACTCTCATCTCTTTGTCATACTCATTCTAAATCAAAGCTACTTCTAAAACATTTAACTTCAGACAGCTTTCTTCAACTTACAACTCCCAATTTACACCGCTGTAAATTGAATTTAAGTAAGTTTCAAGTAAAGTGTCCAATTCAAGTTTTTTAACAAGTAACCAAATTCACAGAAATCTGGTTACTTGGAAGACGATGACGCGACTGATTTAAAAGTATAACTAAAGTAAGCTTCAAGTAGTGTGTCTAAATATGTAATTTAACAAGTAACCAAATTCAATAAAATCTGGTTACTTGGAAGACGATCCACGACGCACTGAATTATAACTAATCTAAAAATAATACAAACTCCATCACGCTCATCTGCTTGCTACTAATAGCTGTGTGCGCATCGCTAGCATGGAACCTCCCAAGAACCTCCTACTATTCCCCTACGTGACACCCTATTCATGAAACTCTTTCCGGTGGTCAGAGTTTCTACAAGTATATTTCTATTTATTAAAAATGACATTGATTAAGTTTTCTATCTACTATATCAAACAATGAGTTTTCTTGTGTAACTTATCTTGAATAGGCGTTCATCGTAGAAGATTCTCCATAGCGTCAGATGTACGTGGCCTCCATGGTAAGTCATGCTCATTGAACCTAACTCCATGTGAAGAAACCATCCGGGGTCATAGTAGCTTCAGGGTGTTGATAGAGACTCAAGCTGGAAAATGAAAAAAAGAAAAGTATGATTATAGTGAAAAACAGTCTATTTAAAAAATCAGTAATCGTCAGTGTCCAACAGTAGAAGATAGTCCTCCACATCAGTACTACCGGCTCCTTGGTCAATCAAGGTGCATGAACCTCACTCCTTCTGAAATGGGCAAACAAAAATTAAGTCAATTTATTGAAACTATTGTGTAAATCATTTGTGTCATTTAAATAGGTTTACAACTGTAAAAGACCACTAGATATTAAAATTTGAGATCCGAGTTCCCCCTTGCTTCCCCTGGAACATTTGGCTGCTGCAAGCGCAGTCGCGATGCTCTTTTGCACTATGCATGCATTCACTCTCATCTCTTTGTCATACTCATTCTAAATCAAAGCTACTTCTAAAACATTTAACTTCAGACAGCTTTCTTCAACTTACAACTCCCAATTTACACCGCTGTAAATTGAATTTAAGTAAGTTTCAAGTAAAGTGTCCAATTCAAGTTTTTTAACAAGTAACCAAATTCACAGAAATCTGGTTACTTGGAAGACGATCCGCGACGCGACTGATTTAAAAGTATAACTAAAGTAAGCTTCAAGTAGTGTGTCTAAATATGTAATTTAACAAGTAACCAAATTCAAAGAAATCTGGTTACTTGGAAGACGATCCGCGACGCGACTGATTTAAAAGTATAACTAAAGTAAGCTTCAAGTAGTGTGTCTAAATATGTAATTTAACAAGTAACCAAATTCAATAAAATCTGGTTACTTGGAAGACGATCCACGACGCGACTGAAGTGAAAATTATAACTACTCTAAAAATAATACAAACTCCATCACGCTCATCTGCTTGCTACTAATAGCTGTGTGCGCATCGCTAGCATGGAACCTCCCAAGAACCTCCTACTATTCCCCTACGTGACACCCTATTCATGAAACTCTTTCCGGTGGTCAGAGTTTCTACAAGTATATTTCTATTTATTAAAAATGACATTGATTAAGTTTTCTATCTACTATATCAAATAATGAGTTTTCTTGTGTAACTTATCTTGAATAGGCGTCCATCGTAGAAGATTCTCCATAGCGTCAGATGTACGTGGCCTCCATGGTAAGTCATGCTCATTGAACCTAACTCCATGTGAAGAAACCATCCGGGGTCATAGTAGCTTCAGGGTGTTGATAGAGACTCAAGCTGGAAAATGAAAAAAGAAAAGTATGATTATAGTGAAAAACAGTCTACTTAAAAAATCAGTAATCGTCAGTGTCCAACAGTAGAAGATAGTCCTCCACATCAGTACTACCGGCTTCTTAGTCAATCAAGGTGCATGAACCTCACTCCTTCTGAAATGGGCAAAAAAAAATTAAGTCAATTTATTGAAACTATTGTGTGAATCATTTGTGTCATTTAAATAGGTTTACAACTGTAAAAGACCACTAGATATTAAAATTTGAGATCCGAGTTCCCCCTTGCTTCCCCTGGAACGTTTGGCTGCTGCAAGCGCAGTCGCGATGCTCTTTTGCACTATGCATGCATTCACTCTCATCTCTTTGTCATACTCATTCTAAATCAAAGCTACTTCTAAAACATTTAACTTCAGACAGCTTTCTTCAACTTACAACTCCCAATTTACACCGCTGTAAATTGAATTTAAGTAAGTTTCAAGTAAAGTGTCCAATTCAAGTTTTTTAACAAGTAACCAAATTCACAGAAATCTGGTTACTTGGAAGACGATCCGCGACGCGACTGATTTAAAAGTATAACTAAAGTAAGCTTCAAGTAGTGTGTCTAAATATGTAATTTAACAAGTAACCAAATTCAATAAAATCTGGTTACTTGGAAGACGATCCACGACGCGACTGAAGTGAAAATTATAACTAATCTAAAAATAATACAAACTCCATCACGCTCATCTGCTTGCTACTAATAGCTGTGTGCGCATCGCTAGCATGGAACCTCCCAAGAACCTCCTACTATTCCCCTACGTGACACCCTATTCATGAAACTCTTTCCGGTGGTCAGAGTTTCTACAAGTATATTTCTATTTATTAAAAATGACATTGATTAAGTTTTCTATCTACTATATCAAACAATGAGTTTTCTTGTGTAACTTATCTTGAATAGGCGTTCATCGTAGAAGATTCTCCATAGCGTTAGATGTACGTGGCCTCCATGGTAAGTCATGCTCCTTGAACCTAACTCCATGTGAAGAAACGATCCGGGTCATCATAGCTTCAGGGTGTTGATAGAGACTCAAGCTGGAAAATGAAAAAAGAAAAGTATGATTATAGTGAATAACAGTCTATTTAAAAAATCAGTAATCGTCAGTGTCCAACAGTAGAAGATAGTCCTCCACATCAGTACTACCGGCTCCTTGGTCAATCAAGGTGCATGAACCTCACTCCTTCTGAAATGGGCAAACAAAAATTAAGTCAATTTATTGAAACTATTGTGTGAATCATTTGTGTCATTTAAATAGGTTTACAACTGTAAAAGACCACTAGATATTAAAATTTGAGATCCGAGTTCCCCCTTGCTTCCCCTCCAAGCGCAGTTGCGATGCTCTTTTGCACTATGCATGCATTCACTCTCATCTCTTTGTCATACTCATTCTAAATCAAAGCTACTTCTAAAACATTTAACTTCAGACAGCTTTCTTCAACTTACAACTCCCAATTTACACCGCTGTAAATTGAATTTAAGTAAGTTTCAAGTAAAGTGTCCAATTCAAGTTTTTTAACAAGTAACCAAATTCACAGAAATCTGGTTACTTGGAAGACGATCCGCGACGCGACTGATTTAAAAGTATAACTAAAGTAAGCTTCAAGTAGTGTGTCTAAATATGTAATTTAACAAGTAACCAAATTCAAAGAAATCTGGTTACTTGGAAGACGATCCGCGACGCGACTGATTTAAAAGTATAACTAAAGTAAGCTTCAAGTAGTGTGTCTAAATATGTAATTTAACAAGTAACCAAATTCAAAGAAATCTGGTTACTTGGAAGACGATCCACGACGCGACTGAAGTGAAAATTATAACTACTCTAAAAATAATACAAACTCCATCACGCTCATCTGCTTGCTACTTATAGCTGTGTGCGCATCGCTAGCATGGAACCTCCCAAGAACCTCCTACTATTCCCCTACGTGACACCCTATTCATGAAACTCTTTCCGGTGGTCAGAGTTTCTACAAGTATATTTCTATTTATTAAAAATGACATTGATTAAGTTTTCTATCTACTATATCAAACAATGAGTTTTCTTGTGTAACTTATCTTGAATAGGCGTTCATGGTAGAAGATTCTCCATAGCGTCAGATGTACGTGGGCTCCATGGTAAGTCATGCTCATTGAACCTAACTCCATGTGAAGAAACCATCCGGGATCATCATAGCTTCAGGGTGTTGATAGAGACTCAAGCTGGAAAATGAAAAAAGAAAAGTATGATTATAGTGAAAAACAGTCTACTTAAAATATCAGTAATCGTCAGTGTCCAACAGTAGAAGATAGTCCTCCACATCAGTACTACCGGCTCCTTGGTCAATCAAGGTGCATGAACCTCACTCCTTCTGAAATGGGCAAACAAAAATTAAGTCAATTTATTGAAACTATTGTGTGAATCATTTGTGTCATTTAAATAGATTTACAACTGTAAAAGACCACTAGATATTAAAATTTGAGATCCGAGTTCCCCCTTGCTTCCCCTGGAACCTTTGGCTGCTGCAAGAGCAGTCGCGATGCTCTTTTGCACTATGCATGCATTCACTCTCATCTCTTTGTCATACTCATTCTAAATCAAAGCTACTTCTAAAACATTTAACTTCAGACAGCTTTCTTCAACTTACAACTCCCAATTTACACCGCTGTAAATTGAATTTAAGTAAGTTTCAAGTAAAGTGTCCAATTCAAGTTTTTTAACAAGTAACCAAATTCACAGAAATCTGGTTACTTGGAAGACGATCCGCGACGCGACTGATTTAAAAGTATAACTAAAGTAAGCTTCAAGTAGTGTGTCTAAATATGTAATTTAACAAGTAACCAATTTCAATAAAATCTGGTTACTTGGAAGACGATACACGACGCGACTGAAGTGAAAATTATAACTAATCTAAAAATAACACAAACTCCATCACGCTCATCTGCTTGCTACTAATAGCTGTGTGCGCATCGCTAGCATGGAACCTCCCAAGAACCTCCTACTATTCCCCTACGTGACACCCTATTCATGAAACTCTTTCCGGTGGTCAGAGTTTCTACAAGTATATTTCTATTTATTAAAAATGACATTGATTAAGTTTTCTATCTACTATATCAAACAATGAGTTTTCTTGTGTAACTTATCTTGAATAGGCGTTCATCGTAGAAGATTCTCCATAGCGTCAGATGTACGTGGCCTCCATGGTAAGTCATGCTCATTGAACCTAACTCCATGTGAAGAAACCATCCGGGGTCATAGTAGCTTCAGGGTGTTGATAGAGACTCAAGCTGGAAAATGAAAAAAGAAAAGTATGATTATAGTGAAAAACAGTCTACTTAAAAAATCAGTAATCGTCAGTGTCCAACAGTAGAAGATAGTCCTCCACATCAGTACTACCGGCTCCTTGGTCAATCAAGGTGCATGAACCTCACTCCTTCTGAAATGGGCAAACAAAAATTAAGTCAATTTCTTGAAACTATTGTGTGAATCATTTGTGTCATTTAAATAGGTTTACAACTGTAAAAGACCACTAGATATTAAAATTTGAGATCCGAGTTCCCCCTTGCTTCCCCTCCAAGCGAAGTTGCGATGCTCTTTTGCACTATGCATGCATTCACTCTCATCTCTTTGTCATACTCATTCTAAATCAAAGCTACTTCTAAAACATTTAACTTCAGACAGCTTTCTTCAACTTACAACTCCCAATTTACACCGCTGTAAATTGAATTTAAGTAAGTTTCAAGTAAAGTGTCCAATTCAAGTTTTTTAACAAGTAACCAAATTCACAGAAATCTGGTTACTTGGAAGACGATCCGCGACGCGACTGATTTAAAAGTATAACTAAAGTAAGCTTCAAGTAGTGTGTCTAAATATGTAATTTAACAAGTAACCAAATTCAAAGAAATCTGGTTACTTGGAAGACGATCCGCGACGCGACTGATTTAAAAGTATAACTAAAGTAAGCTTCAAGTAGTGTGTCTAAATATGTAATTTAACAAGTAACCAAATTCAAAGAAATCTGGTTACTTGGAAGACGATCCACGACGCGACTGAAGTGAAAATTATAACTACTCTAAAAATAATACAAACTCCATCACGCTCATCTGCTTGCTACTTATAGCTGTGTGCGCATCGCTAGCATGGAACCTCCCAAGAACCTCCTACTATTCCCCTACGTGACACCCTATTCATGAAACTCTTTCCGGTGGTCAGAGTTTCTACAAGTATATTTCTATTTATTAAAAATGACATTGATTAAGTTTTCTATCTACTATATCAAACAATGAGTTTTCTTGTGTAACTTATCTTGAATAGGCGTTCATCGTAGAAGATTCTCCATAGCGTCAGATGTACGTGGCCTCCATGGTAAGTCATGCTCATTGAACCTAACTCCATGTGAAGAAACCATCCGGGGTCATAGTAGCTTCAGGGTGTTGATAGAGACTCAAGCTGGAAAATGAAAAAAAGAAAAGTATGATTATAGTGAAAAACAGTCTACTTAAAAAATCAGTAATCGTCAGTGTCCAACAGTAGAAGATAGTCCTCCACATCAGTACTACCGGCTCCTTGGTCAATCAAGGTGCATGAACCTCACTCCTTCTGAAATGGGTAAACAAAAATTAAGTCAATTTATTGAAACTATTGTGTGAATCATTTGTGTCATTTAAATAGATTTTACAACTGTAAAAGACGACTAGATATTAAAATTTGAGATCCGAGTTCCCCCTTGCTTCCCCTGGAACGTTTGGCTGCTGCAAGCGCAGTCGCGATGCTCTTTTGCACTATGCATGCATTCACTCTCATCTCTTTGTCATACTCATTCTAAATCAAAGCTACTTCTAAAACATTTAACTTCAGACAGCTTTCTTCAACTTACAACTCCCAATTTACACCGCTGTAAATTGAATTTAAGTAAGTTTCAAGTACAGTGTCCAATTCAAGTTTTTTAACAAGTAACCAAATTCACAGAAATCTGGTTACTTGGAAGCGATCCGCGACGCGACTGATTTAAAAGTATAACTAAAATAAGCTTCAAGTAGTGTGTCTAAATACGTAATTTAACAAGTAACCAAATTCAAAGAAATCTGGTTACTTGGAAGACGATCCACGACGCGACTGAAGTGAAAATTATAACTACTCTAAAAATAATACAAACTCCATCACGCTCGTCTGCTTGCTACTAATAGCTGTGTGCGCATCGCTAGCATGCAACCTCCCAAGAACCTCCTACTATTCCCCTACGTGACACCCTATTCATGAAACTCTTTCCGGTGGTCAGAGTTTCTACAAGTATATTTCTATTTATATAAAATGACATTGATTAGGTTTTCTATCTAAATGATAAAATAATTGTGTAACTTATCTCGAATAGGCCTTCATCGTAGAAGATTCTCCATAGCATCAGATGTACGTGGCCTCCATGGTAAGTCATGCTCATTGAACCTAACTCCATGTGAAGAAACCATCCGGGGTCATCATAGCTTCAGGGTGTTGATAGAGACTCAAGCTGGAAAATGAAAAAAGAAAAGTATGATTATAGTGAAAAACAGTCTACTTAAAAAATCAGTAATCGTCAGTGTCCAACAGTAGAAGATAGTCCTCCACATCAGTACTACCGGCTCCTTGGTCAATCAAGGTGCATGAACCTCACTCCTTCTGAAATGGGCAAACAACAATTAAGTCAATTTTGTTGAAACTATTGTGTGAATCATTTGTGTCATTTAAATAGGTTTACAACTGTAAAAGACCACTAGATATTAAAATTTGAGATCCGAGTTCCCCCTTGCTTCCCGTGCAAGCGCAGTCGCGATGCTCTTTTGCACTATGCATGCATTCACTCTCATCTCTTTGTCATACTCATTCTAAATCAAAGCTACTTCTAAAACATTTAACTTCAGACAGCTTTCTTCAACTTACAACTCCCAATTTACACCGCTGTAAATTGAATTTAAGTAAGTTTCAAGTAAAGTGTCCAATTCAAGTTTTTTAACAAGTAACCAAATTCACAGAAATCTGGTTACTTGGAAGACGATCCGCGACGCGACTGATTTAAAAGTATAACTAAAGTAAGCTTCAAGTAGTGTGTCTAAATATGTAATTTAACAAGTAACCAAATTCAAAGAAATCTGGTTACTTGGAAGACGATCCACGACTCGACTGAAATGAAAATTATAACTACTCTAAAAATAATACAAACTCCATCACGCTCATCTGCTTGCTACTAATAGCTGTGTGCGCATCGCTAGCATGGAACCTCCCAAGAACCTCCTACTATTCCCCTACGTGACACCCTATTCATGAAACTCTTTCCGGTGGTCAGAGTTTCTACAAGTATATTTCTATTTATTAAAAATGACATTGATTAAGTTTTCTATCTAATATATCAAATAATGAGTTTTCTTGTGTAACTTATCTTGAATAGGCGTTCATCGTAGAAGATTCTCCATAGCGTCAGATGTACGTGGCCTCCATGGTAAGTCATGCTCATTGAACCTAACTCCATGTGAAGAAACCTTCCGGGGTCATAGCTTCAGGATGTTGATAGAGACTCAAGCTGGAAAATGAAAAAAGAAAAGTATGATTATAGTGAAAAACAGTCTACTTAAAAAATCAGTAATCGTCAGTGTCCAACAGTAGAAGATAGTCCTCCACATCAGTACTACCGGCTCCTTGGTCAATCAAGGTGCATGAACCTCACTCCTTCTGAAATGGGCAAACAAAAATTAAGTCAATTTATTGAAACTATTGTGTGAATCATTTGTGTCATTTAAATAGGTTTACAACTGTAAAAGACCACTAGATATTAAAATTTGAGATCCGAGTTCCCCCTTGCTTCCCCTGCAAGCGCAGTCGCGATGCTCTTTTGCACTATGCATGCATTCACTCTCATCTCTTTGTCATACTCATTCTAAATCAAAGCTACTTCTAAAACATTTAACTTCACACAGCTTTCTTCAACTTACAACTCCCAATTTACACCGCTGTAAATTGAATTTAAGTAAGTTTCAAGTAAAGTGTCCAATTCAAGTTTTTTAACAAGTAACCAAATTCACAGAAATCTGGTTACTTGGAAGACGATCCGCGACGCGACTGATTTAAAAGTATAACTAAAATAAGCTTCAAGTAGTGTGTCTAAATACGTAATTTAACAAGTAACCAAATTCAAAGAAATCTGGTTACTTGGAAGACGATCCACGACGCGACTGAAGTGAAAATTATAACTACTCTAAAAATAATACAAACTCCATCACGCTCGTCTGCTTGCTACTAATAGCTGTGTGCGCATCGCTAGCATGCAACCTCCCAAGAACCTCCTACTATTCCCCTACGTGACACCCTATTCATGAAACTCTTTCCGGTGGTCAGAGTTTCTACAAGTATATTTCTATTTATATAAAATGACATTGATTAGGTTTTCTATCTAAATGATAAAATAATTGTGTAACTTATCTCGAATAGGCGTTCATCGTAGAAGATTCTCCATAGCATCAGATGTACGTGGCCTCCATGGTAAGTCATGCTCATTGAACCTAACTCCATGTGAAGAAACCATCCGGGGTCATCATAGCTTCAGGGTGTTGATAGAGACTCAAGCTGGAAAATGAAAAAAGAAAAGTATGATTATAGTGAAAAACAGTCTACTTAAAAAATCAGTAATCGTCAGTGTCCAACAGTAGAAGATAGTCCTCCACATCAGTACTACCGGCTCCTTGGTCAATCAAGGTGCATGAACCTCACTCCTTCTGAAATGGGCAAACAACAATTAAGTCAATTTATTGAAACTATTGTGTGAATCATTTGTGTCATTTAAATAGGTTTACAACTGTAAAAGACCACTAGATATTAAAATTTGAGATCCGAGTTCCCCCTTGCTTCCCGTGCAAGCGCAGTCGCGATGCTCTTTTGCACTATGCATGCATTCACTCTCATCTCTTTGTCATACTCATTCTAAATCAAAGCTACTTCTAAAACATTTAACTTCAGACAGCTTTCTTCAACTTACAACTCCCAATTTACACCGCTGTAAATTGAATTTAAGTAAGTTTCAAGTAAAGTGTCCAATTCAAGTTTTTTAACAAGTAACCAAATTCACAGAAATCTGGTTACTTGGAAGACGATCCGCGACGCGACTGATTTAAAAGTATAACTAAAGTAAGCTTCAAGTAGTGTGTCTAAATATGTAATTTAACAAGTAACCAAATTCAAAGAAATCTGGTTACTTGGAAGACGATCCACGACGCGACTGAAGTGAAAATTATAACTACTCTAAAAATAATACAAACTCCATCACGCTCATCTGCTTGCTACTAATAGCTGTGTGCGCATCGCTAGCATGGAACCTCCCAAGAACCTCCTACTATTCCCCTACGTGACACCCTATTCATGAAACTCTTTCCGGTGGTCAGAGTTTCTACAAGTATATTTCTATTTATTAAAAATGACATTGATTAAGTTTTCTATCTACTATATCAAATAATGAGTTTTCTTGTGTAACTTATCTTGAATAGGCGTTCATCGTAGAAGATTCTCCATAGCGTCAGATGTACGTGGCCTCCATGGTAAGTCATGCTCATTGAACCTAACTCCATGTGAAGAAACCATCCGGGGTCATCATAGCTTCAGGGTGTTGATAGAGACTCAAGCTGGAAAATGAAAAAAGAAAAGTATGATTATAGTGAAAAACAGTCTACTTAAAAAATCAGTAATCGTCAGTGTCCAACAGTAGAAGATAGTCCTCCACATCAGTACTACCGGCTCCTTGGTCAATCAAGGTGCATGAACCTCACTCCTTCTGAAAGGGGCAAACAACAATTAAGTCAATTTATTGAAACTATTGTGTGAATCATTTGTGTCATTTAAATAGGTTTACAACTGTAAAAGACCACTAGATATTAAAATTTGAGATCCGAGTTCCCCCTTGCTTCCCGTGCAAGCGCAGTCGCGATGCTCTTTTGCACTATGCATGCATTCACTCTCATCTCTTTGTCATACTCATTCTAAATCAAAGCTACTTCTAAAACATTTAACTTCAGACAGCTTTCTTCAACTTACAACTCCCAATTTACACCGCTGTAAATTGAATTTAAGTAAGTTTCAAGTAAAGTGTCCAATTCAAGTTTTTTAACAAGTAACCAAATTCACAGAAATCTGGTTACTTGGAAGACGATCCGCGACGCGACTGATTTAAAAGTATAACTAAAGTAAGCTTCAAGTAGTGTGTCTAAATATGTAATTTAACAAGTAACCAAATTCAAAGAAATCTGGTTACTTGGAAGACGATCCACGACGCGACTGAAGTGAAAATTATAACTACTCTAAAAATAATACAAACTCCATCACGCTCATCTGCTTGCTACTAATAGCTGTGTGCGCATCGCTAGCATGGAACCTCCCAAGAACCTCCTACTATTCCCCTACGTGACACCCTATTCATGAAACTCTTTCCGGTGGTCAGAGTTTCTACAAGTATATTTCTATTTATTAAAAATGACATTGATTAAGTTTTCTATCTACTATATCAAATAATGAGTTTTCTTGTGTAACTTATCTTGAATAGGCGTTCATTGTAGAAGATTCTCCATAGCGTCAGATGTACGTGGCCTCCATGGTAAGTCATGCTCATTGAACCTAACTCCATGTGAAGAAACCATCCGGGGTCATCATAGCTTCAGGGTGTTGATAGAGACTCAAGCTGGAAAATGAAAAAAGAAAAGTATGATTATAGTGAAAAACAGTCTACTTAAAAAATCAGTAATCGTCAGTGTCCAGCAGTAGAAGATAGTCCTCCACATCAGTACTACCAGCTCCTTGGTCAATCAAGGTGCATGAACCTCACTCCTTCTGAAATGGGCAAACAAAAATTAAGTCAATTTATTGAAACTATTGTGTGAATCATTTGTGTCATTTAAATAGGTTTACAACTGTAAAAGACCACTAGATATTAAAATTTGAGATCCGAGTTCCCCCTTGCTTCCCCTGGAACGTTTGGCTGCTGCAAGCGCAGTCGCGATGCTCTTTTGCACTATGCATGCATTCACTCTCATCTCTTTGTCATACTCATTCTAAATCAAAGCTACTTCTAAAACATTTAACTTCAGACAGCTTTCTTCAACTTACAACTCCCAATTTACACCGCTGTAAATTGAATTTAAGTAAGTTTCAAGTAAAGTGTCCAAGTCAAGTTTTTTAACAAGTAACCAAATTCACAGAAATCTGGTTACTTGGAAGACGATCCGCAACGCGACTGATTTAAAAGTATAACTAAAGTAAGCTTCAAGTAGTGTGTCTAAATATGTAATTTAACAAGTAACCAAATTCAAAGAAATCTGGTTACTTGGAAGACGATCCACGACGCGACTGAAGTGAAAATTATAACTACTCTAAAAATAATACAAACTCCATCACGCTCATCTACTTGCTACTAATAGCTGTGTGCGCATCGCTAGCATGCAACCTCCCAAGAACCTCCTACTATTCCCCTACGTGACAACCTATTCATGAAACTCTTTCCGATGGTCAGATTTTCGACAAGTATATTTCTATTTATTAAAAATGACATTGATTAAGTTTTCTATCTACTATAACAAATAATGAGTTTTCTTGTGTAACTTATCTTGAACAGGCGTTCATCGTAGAAGATTCTCCATAATGTCAGATGTACGTGGCCTCCATGGTAAGTCATGCTCATTGAACCTAACTCCATGTGAAGAAACCATCCGGGGTCATCATAGCTTCAGGGTGTTGATAGAGACTCAAGCTGGAAAATGAAAAAAGAAAAGTATGATTATAGTGAAAAACAGTCTACTTAAAAAATCAGTAATCGTCAGTGTCCAACAGTAGAAGATAGTCCTCCACATCAGTACTACCGGCTCCTTGGTCAATCAAGGTGCATGAACCTCACTCCTTCTGAAATGGGCAAACAAAAATTAAGTCAATTTATTGAAACTATTGTGTGAATCATTTGTGTCATTTAAATAGGTTTACAACTGTAAAAGACCACTAGATATTAAAATTTGACATCCGAGTTCCCCCTTGCTTCCCCTGGAAGGTTTGGCTGCTGCAAGCGCAGTCGCGATGCTCTTTTGCACTATGCATGCATTCACTCTCATCTCTTTTTCATACTCATTCTAAATCAAAGCTACTTCTAAAACATTTAACTTCAGACAGCTTTCTTCAACTTACAACTCCCAATTTACACCGCTGTAAATTGAATTTAAGTAAGTTTCAAGTAAAGTGTCCAATTCAAATTTTTTAACAAGTAACCAAATTCACAGAAATCTGGTTACTTGGAAGACGATCCGCGACGCGACTGATTTAAAAGTATAACTAAAGTAAGCTTCAAGTAGTGTGTCTAAATATGTAATTTAACAAGTAACCAAATTCAAAGAAATCTGGTTACTTGGAAGACGGTCCACGACACGACTGAAGTGAAAATTATAACTACTCTAAAAATAATACAAACTCCATCACGCTCATCTGCTTGCTACTAATAGCTGTGTGCGCATCGCTAGCATGGAACCTGCCAAGAACCTCCTACTATTCCCCTACGTGACACCCTATTCATGAAACTCTTTCTGGTGGTCAGAGTTTCTACAAGTATATTTCTATTTATTATAAATGACATTGATTAAGTTTTCTTTCTACTATATCAAATAATGAGTTTTCTTGTGTAACTTATCTTGAATAGGCGTTCATCGTAGAAGATTCTCCATAGCGTCAGATGTACGTGGCCTCCATGGTAAGTCATGCTCATTGAACCTAACTCCATGTGAAGAAACCATCCGGGGTCATCATCGCTTCAGGGTGTTGATAGAGACTCAAGCTGGAAAATGAACAAAGAAAAGTATGATTATAGTGAAAAACAGTCTACTTAAAAAATCAGTAATCGTCAGTGTCCAACAGTAGAAGATAGTCCTCCACATCAGTACTACCGGCTCCTTGGTCAATCAAGGTGCATGAACCTCACTCCTTCTGAAATGGGCAAACAAAAATTAAGTCAATTTATTGAAACTATTGTGTGAATCATTTGTGTCATTTAAATAGGTTTACAACTGTAAAAGACCACTAGATATTAAAATTTGAGATCCGAGTTCCCCCTTGCTTCCCCTGCAAGCGCAGTCGCGATGCTCTTTTGCACTATGCATGCATTCACTCTCATCTCTTTGTCATACTCATTCTAAATCAAAGCTACTTCTAAAACATTTAACATCAGACAGCTTTCTTCAACTTACAACTCCCAATTTACACCGCTGTAAATTGAATTTAAGTAAGTTTCAAGTAAAGTGTCCAATTCAAGTTTTTTAACAAGTAACCAAATTCACAGAAATCTGGTTACTTGGAAGACGATCCGCGACACGACTGATTTAAAAGTATAACTAAAGTAAGCTTCAAGTAGTGTGTCTAAATATGTTATTTAACAAGTAACCAAATTCAAAGAAATCTGGTTACTTGGAAGACGATCCACGACGCGACTGAAGTGAAAATTATAACTACTCTAAAAATAATACAAACTCCATCACACTCATCTGCTTGCTACTAATAGCTGTGTGCGCATCGCTTGCATGGAACCTCCCAAGAACCTCCTACTATTCCCCTACGTGACACCCTATTCATGAAACTCTTTCCGGTGGTCAGAGTTTCTACAAGTATATTTCTATTTATTAAAAATGACATTGATTAAGTTTTCTATCTACTATATCAAATAATGAGTTTTCTTGTGTAACTTATCTTGAATAGGCGTTCATCGTAGAAGATTCTCCATAGCGTCAGATGTACGTGGCCTCCATGGTAAGTCATGCTCATTGAACCTAACTCCATGTGAAGAAACCATCCGGGGTCATCATAGCCTCAGGGTGTTGATAGAGACTCAAGCTGGAAAATGAAAAAGAAAAGTATGATTATAGTGAAAAACAGTCTACTTAAAAAATCAGTAATCGTCAGTGTCCAACAGTAGAAGATAGTCCTCCACATCAGTACTACCGGCTCCTTGGTCAATCAAGGTGCATGAACCTCACTCCTTCTGAAATGGGCAAACAAAAATTAAGTCAATTTATTGAAACTATTGTGTGAATCATTTGTGTCATTTAAATAGGTTTACAACTGTAAAAGACCACTAGATATTAAAATTTGAGATCCGAGTTCCCCCTTGCTTCCCCTGCAAGCGCAGTCGCGTTGCTCTTTTGCACTATGCATGCATTCACTCTCATCTCTTTGTCATACTCATTCTAAATCAAAGCTACTTCTAAAACATTTAACTTCAGACAGCTTTCTTCAACTTACAACTCCCAATTTAAACCGCTGTAAATTGAATTTAAGTAAGTTTCAAGTAAAGTGTCCAATTCAAGTTTTTTAACAAGTAACCAAATTCAAAGAAATCTGGTTACTTGGAAGACGATCCGCGACGCGACTGAAGTGAAAATTATAACTACTCTAAAAATAATACAAACTCCATCACACTCATCTGCTTGCTACTAATAGCTGTGTGCGCATCGCTAGCATGGAACCTCCCAAGAACCTCCTACTATTCCCCTACGTGACACCCTATTCATGAAACTCTTTCCGGTGGTCAGAGTTTCTACAAGTATATTTCTATTTATTAAAAATGACATTGATTAAGTTTTCTATCTACTATATCAAATAGTGAGTTTTCTTGTGTAACTTATCTTGAATAGGCATTCATCGTAGAAGATTCTCCATAGCGTCAGATGTACGTGGGCTCCATGGTAAGTCATGCTCATTGAACCTTACTCCATGTGAAGAAACCATCCGGGGTCATCATAGCTTCAGGGTGTTGATAGAGACTCAAGCTGGAAAATGAAAAAAGAAAAGTACGATTATAGTGAAAAACAGTCTACTTAAAAAATCAGTGATCGTCAGTGTCCAACAGTAGAAGATAGTCCTCCACATCAGTACTACCGGCTCCTTGGTCAATCAAGGTGCATGAACCTCACTCCTTCTGAAATGGGCAAACAAAAATTAAGTCAATTTATTGAAACTATTGTGTGAATCATTTGTGTCATTTAAATAGGTTTACAACTGTAAAAGACCACTAGATATTAAATTTTGAGATCCGAGTTCCCCCTTGCTTCCCCTGCAAGCGCAGTCGCGATGCTCTTTTGCACTATGCATGCATTCACTCTCATCTCTTTGTCATACTCATTCTAAATCAAAGCTACTTCTAAAACATTTAACTTCAGACAGCTTTCTTCAACTTACAACTCCCAATTTACACCGCTGTAAATTGAATTTAAGTAAGTTTCAAGTAAAGTGTCCAATTCAAGTTTTTTAACAAATAACCAAATTCACAGAAATCTGGTTACTTGGAAGATGATCCGCGACGCGACTGATTTAAAAGTATAACTAAAGTAAGCTTCAAGTAGTGTGTCTAAATATGTAATTTAACAAGTAACCAAATTCAAAGAAATCTGGTTACTTGGAAGACGATCCACGACGCGACTGAAGTGAAAATTATAACTACTCTAAAAATAATACAAACTCCATCACGCTCATCTGCTTGCTACTAATAGCTGTGTGCGCATCGCTAGCATGGAACCTCCCAAGAACCTCCTACTATTCCCCTACGTGACAACCTATTCATGAAACTCTTTCCGGTGGTCAGAGTTTCTACAAGTATATTTCTATTTATTAAAAATGACATTGATTAAGTTTTCTATCTACTATATCAAATAATGAGTTTTCTTGTGTAACTTATCTTGAATAGGCGTTCATCGTAGAAGATTCTCCATAGCGTCAGATGTACGTGGCCTCCACGGTAAGTCATGCTCATTGAACCTAACTCCATGTGAAGAAACCATCCGGGGTCATCATAGCTTCAGGGTGTTGATAGAGACTCAAGCTGGAAAATGAACAAAGAAAAGTATGATTATAGTGAAAAACAGTCTACTTAAAAAATCAGTAATCGTCAGTGTCCAACAGTAGAAGATAGTCCTCCACATCAGTACTACCGGCTCCTTGGTCAATCAAGGTGCATGAACCTCACTCCTTCTGAAATGGGCAAACAAAAATTAAGTCAATTTATTGAAACTATTGTGTGAATCATTTGTGTCATTTAAATAGGTTTACAACTGTAAAAGACCACTAGATATTAAAATTTGAGATCCGAGTTCCCCCTTGCTTCCCCTGCAAGCGCAGTCGCGATGCTCTTTTGCACTATGCATGCATTCACTCTCATCTCTTTGTCATACTCATTCTAAATCAAAGCTACTTCTAAAACATTTAACATCAGACAGCTTTCTTCAACTTACAACTCCCAATTTACACCGCTGTAAATTGAATTTAAGTAAGTTTCAAGTAAAGTGTCCAATTCAAGTTTTTTAACAAGTAACCAAATTCACAGAAATCTGGTTACTTGGAAGACGATCCACGACGCGACTGATTTAAAAGTATAACTAAAGTAAGCTTCAAGTAGTGTGTCTAAATATGTAATTTAACAAGTAACCAAATTCAAAGAAATCTGGTTACTTGGAAGACGATCCACGACGCGACTGAAGTGAAAATTATAACTACTCTAAAAATAATACAAACTCCATCGCGCTCATCTGCTTGCTACTAATAGCTGTGTGCGCATCGCTAGCATGGAACCTCCCAAGAACCTCCTACTATTCCCCTACGTGACACCCTATTCATGAAACTCTTTCCGGTGGTCAGAGTTTCTACAAGTATATTTCTATTTATTAAAAATGACATTGATTAAGTTTTCTATCTACTATATCAAATAATGAGTTTTCTTGTGTAACTTATCTTGAATAGGCGTTCATCGTAGAAGATTCTCCATAGCGTCAGATGTACCTGGCCTCCATGGTAAGTCATGCTCATTGAACCTAACTCCATGTGAAGAAACCATCCGGGGTCATCATAGCTTCAGGGTGTTGATAGAGACTCAAGCTGGAAAATGAAAAAAGAAAAGTAGGATTATAGTGAAAAACAGTCTACTTAAAAAATCAGTAATCGTCAGTGTCCAACAGTAGAAGATAGTCCTCCACATCAGTACTACCGGCTCCTTGGTCAATCAAGGTGCATGAACCTCACTCCTTCTGAAATGGGCAAACAAAAATTAAGTCAATTTATTGAAACTATTGTGTGAATCATTTGTGTCATTTAAATAGGTTTACAACTGTAAAAGACCACTAGATATTAAAATTTGAGATCCGAGTTCCCCCTTGCTTCCCCTGCAAGCGCAGTCGCGATGCTCTTTTGCACTATGCATGCATTCACTCTCATCTCTTTGTCATACTCATTCTAAATCAAAGCTACTTCTAAAACATTTAACTTCAGACAGCTTTCTTCAACTTACAACTCCCAATTTACACCGCTGTAAATTGAATTGAAGTAAGTTTCAAGTAAAGTGTCCAATTCAAGTTTTTTAACAAGTAACCAAATTCACAGAAATCTGGTTACTTGGAAGACGATCCACGAAGCGACTGATTTAAAAGTATAACTAAAGTAAGCTTCAAGTAGTGTGTCTAAATATGTAATTTAACAAGTAACCAAATTCAAAGAAATCTGGTTACTTGGAAGACGATCCACGATGCGACTGAAGTGAAAATTATAACTACTCTCAAAATAATACAAACTCCATCACGCTCATCTGCTTGCTACTAATAGCTGTGTGCGCATCGCTAGCATGGAACCTCCCAAGAACCTCCTACTATTCCCCTACGTGACACCCTATTCATGAAACTCTTTCCGGTGGTCAGAGTTTCTACAAGTATATTTCTATTTATTAAAAATGACATTGATTAAGTTTTCTATCTACTATATCAAATAATGAGTTTTCTTGTGTAACTTATCTTGAATAGGCGTTCATCGTAGAAGATTCTCCATAGCGTCAGATGTACGTGGGCTCCATGGTAAGTCATGCTCATTGAACCTAACTCCATGTGAAGAAACCATCCGGGGTCATCATAGCTTCAGGGTGTTGATAGAGACTCAAGCTGGAAAATGAAAAAAGAAAAGTATGATTATAGTGAAAAACAGTCTACTTAAAAAATCAGTAATCGTCAGTGTCCAACAGTAGAAGATAGTCCTCCACATCAGTACTACCGGCTCCTTGGTCAATCAAGGTGCATGAACCTCACTCCTTCTGAAATGGGCAAACAAAAATTAAGTCAATTTATTGAAACTATTGTGTGAATCATTTGTGTCATTTAAATAGGTTTACAACTGTAAAAGACCACTAGATATTAAATTTTGAGATCCGAGTTCCCCCTTGCTTCCCCTGCAAGCGCAGTCGCGATGCTCTTTTGCACTATGCATGCATTCACTCTCATCTCTTTGTCATACTCATTCTAAATCAAAGCTACTTCTAAAACATTTAACTTCAGACAGCTTTCTTCAACTTACAACTCCCAATTTACACCGCTGTAAATTGAATTGAAGTAAGTTTCAAGTAAAGTGTCCAATTCAAGTTTTTTAACAAGTAACCAAATTCACAGAAATCTGGTTACTTGGAAGACGATCCACGAAGCGACTGATTTAAAAGTATAACTAAAGTAAGCTTCAAGTAGTGTGTCTAAATATGTAATTTAACAAGTAACCAAATTCAAAGAAATCTGGTTACTTGGAAGACGATCCACGATGCGACTGAAGTGAAAATTATAACTACTCTCAAAATAATACAAACTCCATCACGCTCATCTGCTTGCTACTAATAGCTGTGTGCGCATCGCTAGCATGGAACCTCCCAAGAACCTCCTACTATTCCCCTACGTGACACCCTATTCATGAAACTCTTTCCGGTGGTCAGAGTTTCTACAAGTATATTTCTATTTATTAAAAATGACATTGATTAAGTTTTCTATCTACTATATCAAATAATGAGTTTTCTTGTGTAACTTATCTTGAATAGGCGTTCATCGTAGAAGATTCTCCATAGCGTCAGATGTACGTGGGCTCCATGGTAAGTCATGCTCATTGAACCTAACTCCATGTGAAGAAACCATCCGGGGTCATCATAGCTTCAGGGTGTTGATAGAGACTCAAGCTGGAAAATGAAAAAAGAAAAGTATGATTATAGTGAAAAACAGTCTACTTAAAAAATCAGTAATCGTCAGTGTCCAACAGTAGAAGATAGTCCTCCACATCAGTACTACCGGCTCCTTGGTCAATCAAGGTGCATGAACCTCACTCCTTCTGAAATGGGCAAACAAAAATTAAGTCAATTTATTGAAACTATTGTGTGAATCATTTGTGTCATTTAAATAGGTTTACAACTGTAAAAGACCACTAGATATTAAATTTTGAGATCCGAGTTCCCCCTTGCTTCCCCTGCAAGCGCAGTCGCGATGCTCTTTTGCACTATGCATGCATTCACTCTCATCTCTTTGTCATACTCATTCTAAATCAAAGCTACTTCTAAAACATTTAACTTCAGACAGCTTTCTTCAACTTACAACTCCCAATTTACACCGCTGTAAATTGAATTGAAGTAAGTTTCAAGTAAAGTGTCCAATTCAAGTTTTTTAACAAGTAACCAAATTCACAGAAATCTGGTTACTTGGAAGACGATCCGCGACGCGACTGATTTAAAAGTATAACTAAAGTAAGCTTCAAGTAGTGTGTCTAAATATGTAATTTAACAAGTAACCAAATTCAAAGAAATCTGGTTACTTGGAAGACGATCCACGACGCGACTGAAGTGAAAATTATAACTACTCTAAAAATAATACAAACTCCATCACGCTCATCTGCTTGCTACTAATAGCTGTGTGCGCATCGCTAGCATGGAACCTCCCAAGAACCTCCTACTATTCCCCTACGTGACACCCTATTCATGAAACTCTTTCCGGTGGTCAGAGTTTCTACAAGTATATTTCTATTTATTAAAAATGACATTGATTAAGTTTTCTATCTACTATATCAAATAATGAGTTTTCTTGTGTAACTTATCTTGAATAGGCGTTCATCGTAGAAGATTCTCCATAGCGTCAGATGTACGTGGGCTCCATGGTAAGTCATGCTCATTGAACCTAACTCCATGTGAAGAAACCATCCGGGGTCATCATAGCTTCAGGGTGTTGATAGAGACTCAAGCTGGAAAATGAAAAAAGAAAAGTATGATTATAGTGAAAAACAGTCTACTTAAAAAATCAGTAATCGTCAGTGTCCAACAGTAGAAGATAGTCCTCCACATCAGTACTACCGGCTCCTTGGTCAATCAAGGTGCATGAACCTCACTCCTTCTGAAATGGGCAAACAAAAATTAAGTCAATTTATTGAAACTATTGTGTGAATCATTTGTGTCATTTAAATAGGTTTACAACTGTAAAAGACCACTAGATATTAAAATTTGAGATCCGAGTTCCCCCTTGCTTCCCCTGGAACGTTCAGCTGCTGCAAGCGCAGTCGCGATGCTCTTTTGCACTATGCATGCATTCACTCTCATCTCTTTGTCATACTCATTCTAAATCAAAGCTACTTCTAAAACATTTAACTTCAGACAGCTTTCTTCAACTTACAACTCCCAATTTACACCGCTGTAAATTGAATTTAAGTAAGTTTCAAGTAAAGTGTCCAATTCAAGTTTTTTAACAAGTAACCAAATTCACAGAAATCTGGTTACTTGGAAGACGATCCGCGACGCGACTGATTTAAAAGTATAACTAAAGTAAGCTTCAAGTAGTGTGTCTAAATATGTAATTTAACAAGTAACCAAATTCAAAGAAATCTGGTTACTTGGAAGACGATCCACGACGCGACTGAAGTGAAAATTATAACTACTCTAAAAATAATACAAACTCCATCACGCTCATCTGCTTGCTACTAATAGCTGTGAGCGCATCGCTAGCATGGAACCTCCCAAGAACCTCCTACTATTCCCCTACGTGACACCCTATTCATGAAACTCTTTCCGGTGGTCAGAGTTTCTACAAGTATATTTCTATTTATTAAAAATGACATTGATTAAGTTTTCTATCTACTATATCAAATAATGAGTTTTCTTGTGTAACTTATCTTGAATAGGCGTTCATCGTAGAAGATTCTCCATAGCGTCAGATGTACCTGGCCTCCATGGTAAGTCATGCTCATTGAACCTAACTCCATGTGAAGAAACCATCCGGGGTCATCATAGCTTCAGGGTGTTGATAGAGACTCAAGCTGGAAAATGAAAAAAGAAAAGTATGATTATAGTGAAAAACAGTCTACTTAAAAAATCAGTAATCGTCAGTGTCCAACAGTAGAAGATAGTCCTCCACATCAGTACTTCCGGCTCCTTGGTCAATCAAGGTGCATGAACCTCACTCCTTCTGAAATGGGCAAACAAAAATTAAGTCAATTTATTGAAACTATTGTGTGAATCATTTGTGTCATTTAAATAGGTTTACAACTGTAAAAGACCACTAGATATTAAAATTTGAGATCCCAGTTCCCCCTTGCTTCCCCTGCAAGCGCAGTCGCGATGCTCTTTTGCACTATGCATGCATTCACTCTCATCTCTTTGTCATACTCATTCTAAATCAAAGCTACTTCTAAAACATTTAACTTCAGACAGCTTTCTTCAACTTACAACTCCCAATTTACACCGCTGTAAATTGAATTTAAGTAAGTTTCAAGTAAAGTGTCCAATTCAAGTTTTTTAAGAAGTAACCAAATTCACAGAAATCTGGTTACTTGGAAGACGATCCGCGACGCGACTGATTTAAAAGTATAACTAAAGTAAGCTTCAAGTAGTGTGTCTAAATATGTAATTTAACAAGTAACCAAATTCAAAGAAATTTGGTTACTTGGAAGACGATCCACGACGCGACTGAAGTGAAAATTATAACTACTCTAAAAATAATACAAACTCCATCACGCTCATCTGCTTGCTACTAATAGCTGTGTGCGCATCGCTAGCATGGAACCTCCCAAGAACCTCCTACTATTCCCCTACGTGACACCCTATTCATGAAACTCTTTCCGGTGGTCAGAGTTTCTACAAGTATATTTCTATTTATTAAAAATGACATTGATTAAGTTTTCTATCTACTATATCAAATAATGAGTTTTCTTGTGTAACTTATCTTGAATAGGCGTTCATCGTAGAAGATTCTCCATAGCGTCAGATGTACGTGGCCTCCATGGTAAGTCATGCTCATTGAACCTAACTCCATGTGAAGAAACCATCCAGGGTCATCATAGCTTCAGGGTGTTGATAGAGACTCAAGCTGGAAAATGAAAAAAGAAAAGTATGATTATAGTGAAAAACAGTCTACTTAAAAAATCAGTAATCGTCAGTGTCCAACAGTAGAAGATAGTCCTCCACATCAGTACTACCGGCTCCTTGGTCAATCAAGGTGCATGAACCTCACTCCTTCTGAAATGGGCAAACAAAAATTAAGTCAATTTATTGAAACTATTGTGTGAATCATTTGTGTCATTTAAATAGGTTTACAACTGTAAAAGACCACTAGATATTAAATTTTGAGATCCGAGTTCCCCCTTGCTTCCCCTGCAAGCGCAGTCGCGATGCTCTTTTGCACTATGCATGCATTCACTCTCATCTCTTTGTCATACTCATTCTAAATCAAAGCTACTTCTAAAACATTTAACTTCAGACAGCTTTCTTCAACTTACAACTCCCAATTTACACCGCTGTAAATTGAATTGAAGTAAGTTTCAAGTAAAGTGTCCAATTCAAGTTTTTTAACAAGTAACCAAATTCACAGAAATCTGGTTACTTGGAAGACGATCCGCGACGCGACTGATTTAAAAGTATAACTAAAGTAAGCTTCAAGTAGTGTGTCTAAATATGTAATTTAACAAGTAACCAAATTCAAAGAAATCTGGTTACTTGGAAGACGATCCACGACGCGACTGAAGTGAAAATTATAACTACTCTAAAAATAATACAAACTCCATCACGCTCATCTGCTTGCTACTAATAGCTGTGTGCGCATCGCTAGCATGGAACCTCCCAAGAACCTCCTACTATTCCCCTACGTGACACCCTATTCATGAAACTCTTTCCGGTGGTCAGAGTTTCTACAAGTATATTTCTATTTATTAAAAATGACATTGATTAAGTTTTCTATCTACTATATCAAATAATGAGTTTTCTTGTGTAACTTATCTTGAATAGGCGTTCATCGTAGAAGATTCTCCATAGCGTCAGATGTACGTGGGCTCCATGGTAAGTCATGCTCATTGAACCTAACTCCATGTGAAGAAACCATCCGGGGTCATCATAGCTTCAGGGTGTTGATAGAGACTCAAGCTGGAAAATGAAAAAAGAAAAGTATGATTATAGTGAAAAACAGTCTACTTAAAAAATCAGTAATCGTCAGTGTCCAACAGTAGAAGATAGTCCTCCACATCAGTACTACCGGCTCCTTGGTCAATCAAGGTGCATGAACCTCACTCCTTCTGAAATGGGCAAACAAAAATTAAGTCAATTTATTGAAACTATTGTGTGAATCATTTGTGTCATTTAAATAGGTTTACAACTGTAAAAGACCACTAGATATTAAAATTTGAGATCCGAGTTCCCCCTTGCTTCCCCTGGAACGTTCGGCTGCTGCAAGCGCAGTCGCGATGCTCTTTTGCACTATGCATGCATTCACTCTCATCTCTTTGTCATACTCATTCTAAATCAAAGCTACTTCTAAAACATTTAACTTCAGACAGCTTTCTTCAACTTACAACTCCCAATTTACACCGCTGTAAATTGAATTTAAGTAAGTTTCAAGTAAAGTGTCCAATTCAAGTTTTTTAACAAGTAACCAAATTCACAGAAATCTGGTTACTTGGAAGACGATCCGCGACGCGACTGATTTAAAAGTATAACTAAAGTAAGCTTCAAGTAGTGTGTCTAAATATGTAATTTAACAAGTAACCAAATTCAAAGAAATTTGGTTACTTGGAAGACGATCCACGACGCGACTGAAGTGAAAATTATAACTACTCTAAAAATAATACAAACTCCATCACGCTCATCTGCTTGCTACTAATAGCTGTGAGCGCATCGCTAGCATGGAACCTCCCAAGAACCTCCTACTATTCCCCTACGTGACACCCTATTCATGAAACTCTTTCCGGTGGTCAGAGTTTCTACAAGTATATTTCTATTTATTAAAAATGACATTGATTAAGTTTTCTATCTACTATATCAAATAATGAGTTTTCTTGTGTAACTTATCTTGAATAGGCGTTCATCGTAGAAGATTCTCCATAGCGTCAGATGTACCTGGCCTCCATGGTAAGTCATGCTCATTGAACCTAACTCCATGTGAAGAAACCATCCGGGGTCATCATAGCTTCAGGGTGTTGATAGAGACTCAAGCTGGAAAATGAAAAAAGAAAAGTATGATTATAGTGAAAAACAGTCTACTTAAAAAATCAGTAATCGTCAGTGTCCAACAGTAGAAGATAGTCCTCCACATCAGTACTTCCGGCTCCTTGGTCAATCAAGGTGCATGAACCTCACTCCTTCTGAAATGGGCAAACAAAAATTAAGTCAATTTATTGAAACTATTGTGTGAATCATTTGTGTCATTTAAATAGGTTTACAACTGTAAAAGACCACTAGATATTAAAATTTGAGATCCCAGTTCCCCCTTGCTTCCCCTGCAAGCGCAGTCGCGATGCTCTTTTGCACTATGCATGCATTCACTCTCATCTCTTTGTCATACTCATTCTAAATCAAAGCTACTTCTAAAACATTTAACTTCAGACAGCTTTCTTCAACTTACAACTCCCAATTTACACCGCTGTAAATTGAATTTAAGTAAGTTTCAAGTAAAGTGTCCAATTCAAGTTTTTTAAGAAGTAACCAAATTCACAGAAATCTGGTTACTTGGAAGACGATCCGCGACGCGACTGATTTAAAAGTATAACTAAAGTAAGCTTCAAGTAGTGTGTCTAAATATGTAATTTAACAAGTAACCAAATTCAAAGAAATTTGGTTACTTGGAAGACGATCCACGACGCGACTGAAGTGAAAATTATAACTACTCTAAAAATAATACAAACTCCATCACGCTCATCTGCTTGCTACTAATAGCTGTGTGCGCATCGCTAGCATGGAACCTCCCAAGAACCTCCTACTATTCCCCTACGTGACACCCTATTCATGAAACTCTTTCCGGTGGTCAGAGTTTCTACAAGTATATTTCTATTTATTAAAAATGACATTGATTAAGTTTTCTATCTACTATATCAAATAATGAGTTTTCTTGTGTAACTTATCTTGAATAGGCGTTCATCGTAGAAGATTCTCCATAGCGTCAGATGTACGTGGCCTCCATGGTAAGTCATGCTCATTGAACCTAACTCCATGTGAAGAAACCATCCAGGGTCATCATAGCTTCAGGGTGTTGATAGAGACTCAAGCTGGAAAATGAAAAAAGAAAAGTATGATTATAGTGAAAAACAGTCTACTTAAAAAATCAGTAATCGTCAGTGTCCAACAGTAGAAGATAGTCCTCCACATCAGTACTACCGGCTCCTTGGTCAATCAAGGTGCATGAACCTCACTCCTTCTGAAATGGGCAAACAAAAATTAAGTCAATTTATTGAAACTATTGTGTGAATCATTTGTGTCATTTAAATAGGTTTACAACTGTAAAAGACCACTAGATATTAAAATTTGAGATCCGAGTTCCCCCTTGCTTCCCCTGGAACGTTCGGCTGCTGCAAGCGCAGTCGCGATGCTCTTTTGCACTATGCATGCATTCACTCTCATCTCTTTGTCATACTCATTCTAAATCAAAGCTACTTTTAAAACATTTAACTTCAGACAGCTTTCTTCAACTTACAACTCCCAATTTACACCGCTGTAAATTGAATTTAAGTAAGTTTCAAGTAAAGTGTCCAATTCAAGTTTTTTAACAAGTAACCAAATTCACAGAAATCTGGTTACTTGGAAGACGATCCGCGACGCGACTGATTTAAAAGTATAACTAAAGTAAGCTTCAAGTAGTGTGTCTAAATATGTAATTTAACAAGTAACCAAATTCAAAGAAATCTGGTTACTTGGAAGACGATCCACGACGCGACTGAAGTGAAAATTATAACTACTCTAAAAATAATACAAACTCCATCACGCTCATCTGCTTGCTACTAATAGCTGTGTGCGCATCGCTAGCATGGAACCTGCCAAGAACCTCCTACTATTCCCCTACGTGACACCCTATTCATGAAACTCTTTCCGGTGGTCAGAGTTTCTACAAGTATATTTCTATTTATTAAAAATGACATTGATTAAGTTTTCTATCTACTATATCAAATAATGAGTTTTCTTGTGTAACTTATCTTGAATAGGCGTTCATCGTAGAAGATTCTCCATAGCGTCAGATGTACGTGGCCTCCATGGTAAGTCATGCTCATTGAACCTAACTCCATGTGTGAACCATCCGGGGTCATCATAGCTTCAGGATGTTGATAGAGACTCAAGCTGGAAAATGAAAAAAGAAAATTATGATTATAGTGAAAAACAGTCTACTTAAAAAATCAGTAATCGTCAGTGTCCAACAGTAGAAGATAGTCCTCCACATCAGTACTACCGGCTCCTTGGTCAATCAAGGTGCATGAACCTCACTCCTTCTGAAATGGGCAAACAAAAATTAAGTCAATTTATTGAAACTATTGTGTGAATCATTTGTGTCATTTAAATAGGTTTACAACTGTAAAAGACCACTAGATATTAAAATTTGAGATCCGAGTTCCCCCTTGCTTCCCCTGCAAGCGCAGTCGCGATGCTCTTTTGCACTATGCATGCATTCACTCTCATCTCTTTGTCATACTCATTCTAAATCAAAGCTACTTCTAAAACATTTAACTTCAGACAGCTTTCTTCAACTTACAACTCCCAATTTACACCGCTGTAAATTGAATTTAAGTAAGTTTCAAGTAAAGTGTCCAATTCAAGTTTTTTAACAAGTAACCAAATTCACAGAAATCTGGTTACTTGGAAGACGATCCGCGACGCGACTGATTTAAAAGTATAACTAAAGTAAGCTTCAAGTAGTGTGTCTAAATATGTAATTTAACAAGTAACCAAATTCAAAGAAATTTGGTTACTTGGAAGACGATCCACGACGTGACTGAAGTGAAAATTATAACTACTCTAAAAATAATACAAACTCCATCACGCTCATCTGCTTGCTACTAATAGCTGTGTGCGCATCGCTAGCATGGAACCTCCCAAGAACCTCCTACTATTCCCCTACGTGACACCCTATTCATGAAACTCTTTCCGGTGGTCAGAGTTTCTACAAGTATATTTCTATTTATTAAAAATGACATTGATTAAGTTTTCTATCTACTATATCAAATAATGAGTTTTCTTGTGTAACTTATCTTGAATAGGCGTTCATCGTAGAAGATTCTCCATAGCGTCAGATGTACGTGGCCTCCATGGTAAGTCATGCTCATTGAACCTAACTCCATGTGAAGAAACCATCCGGGGTCATCATAGCTTCAGGGTGTTGATAGAGACTCAAGCTGGAAAATGAACAAAGAAAAGTATGATTATAGTGAAAAACAGTCTACTTAAAAAATCAGTAATCGTCAGTGTCCAACAGTAGAAGATAGTCCTCCACATCAGTACTACCGGCTCCTTGGTCAATCAAGGTGCATGAACCTCACTCCTTCTGAAATGGGCAAACAAAAATTAAGTCAATTTATTGAAACTATTGTGTGAATCATTTGTGTCATTTAAATAGGTTTACAACTGTAAAAGACCACTAGATATTAAAATTTGAGATCCGAGTTCCCCCTTGCTTCCCCTGGAACGTTCTGCTGCTGCAAGCGCAGTCGCGATGCTCTTTTGCACTATGCATGCATTCACTCTCATCTCTTTGTCATACTCATTCTAAATCAAAGCTACTTTTAAAACATTTAACTTCAGACAGCTTTCTTCAACTTACAACTCCCAATTTACACCGCTGTAAATTGAATTTAAGTAAGTTTCAAGTAAAGTGTCCAATTCAAGTTTTTTAACAAGTAACCAAATTCACAGAAATCTGGTTACTTGGAAGACGATCCGCGACGCGACTGATTTAAAAGTATAACTAAAGTAAGCTTCAAGTAGTGTGTCTAAATATGTAATTTAACAAGTAACCAAATTCAAAGAAATCTGGTTACTTGGAAGACGATCCACGACGCGACTGAAGTGAAAATTATAACTACTCTAAAAATAATACAAACTCCATCACGCTCATCTGCTTGCTACTAATAGCTGTGTGCGCATCGCTAGCATGGAACCTGCCAAGAACCTCCTACTATTCCCCTACGTGACACCCTATTCATGAAACTCTTTCCGGTGGTCAGAGTTTCTACAAGTATATTTCTATTTATTAAAAATGACATTGATTAAGTTTTCTATCTACTATATCAAATAATGAGTTTTCTTGTGTAACTTATCTTGAATAGGCGTTCATCGTAGAAGATTCTCCATAGCGTCAGATGTACGTGGCCTCCATGGTAAGTCATGCTCATTGAACCTAACTCCATGTGTGAACCATCCGGGGTCATCATAGCTTCAGGATGTTGATAGAGACTCAAGCTGGAAAATGAAAAAAGAAAATTATGATTATAGTGAAAAACAGTCTACTTAAAAAATCAGTAATCGTCAGTGTCCAACAGTAGAAGATAGTCCTCCACATCAGTACTACCGGCTCCTTGGTCAATCAAGGTGCATGAACCTCACTCCTTCTGAAATGGGCAAACAAAAATTAAGTCAATTTATTGAAACTATTGTGTGAATCATTTGTGTCATTTAAATAGGTTTACAACTGTAAAAGACCACTAGATATTAAAATTTGAGATCCGAGTTCCCCCTTGCTTCCCCTGCAAGCGCAGTCGCGATGCTCTTTTGCACTATGCATGCATTCACTCTCATCTCTTTGTCATACTCATTCTAAATCAAAGCTACTTCTAAAACATTTAACTTCAGACAGCTTTCTTCAACTTACAACTCCCAATTTACACCGCTGTAAATTGAATTTAAGTAAGTTTCAAGTAAAGTGTCCAATTCAAGTTTTTTAACAAGTAACCAAATTCACAGAAATCTGGTTACTTGGAAGACGATCCGCGACGCGACTGATTTAAAAGTATAACTAAAGTAAGCTTCAAGTAGTGTGTCTAAATATGTAATTTAACAAGTAACCAAATTCAAAGAAATTTGGTTACTTGGAAGACGATCCACGACGTGACTGAAGTGAAAATTATAACTACTCTAAAAATAATACAAACTCCATCACGCTCATCTGCTTGCTACTAATAGCTGTGTGCGCATCGCTAGCATGGAACCTGCCAAGAACCTCCTACTATTCCCCTACGTGACACCCTATTCATGAAACTCTTTCCGGTGGTCAGAGTTTCTACAAGTATATTTCTATTTATTAAAAATGACATTGATTAAGTTTTCTATCTACTATATCAAATAATGAGTTTTCTTGTGTAACTTATCTTGAATAGGCGTTCATCGTAGAAGATTCTCCATAGCGTCAGATGTACGTGGCCTCCATGGTAAGTCATGCTCATTGAACCTAACTCCATGTGAAGAAACCATCCGGGGTCATCATAGCTTCAGGGTGTTGATAGAGACTCAAGCTGGAAAATGAACAAAGAAAAGTATGATTATAGTGAAAAACAGTCTACTTAAAAAATCAGTAATCGTCAGTGTCCAACAGTAGAAGATAGTCCTCCACATCAGTACTACCGGCTCCTTGGTCAATCAAGGTGCATGAACCTCACTCCTTCTGAAATGGGCAAACAAAAATGAAGTCAATTTATTGAAACTATTGTGTGAATCATTTGTGTCATTTAAATAGGTTTACAACTGTAAAAGACCACTAGATATTAAAATTTGAGATCCGAGTTCCCCCTTGCTTCCCCTGCAAGCGCAGTCGCGATGCTCTTTTGCACTATGCATGCATTCACTCTCATCTCTTTGTCATACTCATTCTAAATCAAAGCTACTTTTAAAACATTTAACTTCAGACAGCTTTCTTCAACTTACAACTCCCAATTTACACCGCTGTAAATTGAATTTAAGTAAGTTTCAAGTAAAGTGTCCAATTCAAGTTTTTTAACAAGTAACCAAATTCACAGAAATCTGGTTACTTGGAAGACGATCCGCGACGCGACTGATTTAAAAGTATAACTAAAGTAAGCTTCAAGTAGTGTGTCTAAATATGTAATTTAACAAGTAACCAAATTCAAAGAAATCTGGTTACTTGGAAGACGATCCACGACGCGACTGAAGTGAAAATTATAACTACTCTAAAAATAATACAAACTCCATCACGCTCATCTGCTTGCTACTAATAGCTGTGTGCGCATCGCTAGCATGGAACCTCCCAAGAACCTCCTACTATTCCCCTACGTGACACCCTATTCATGAAACTCTTTCCGGTGGTCAGAGTTTCTACAAGTATATTTCTATTTATTAAAAATGACATTGATTAAGTTTTCTATCTACTATATCAAATAATGAGTTTTCTTGTGTAACTTATCTTGAATAGGCGTTCATCGTAGAAGATTCTCCATAGCGTCAGATGTACGTGGCCTCCATGGTAAGTCATGCTCATTGAACCTAACTCCATGTGAAGAAACCATCCGGGGTCATCATAGCTTCAGGGTGTTGATAGAGACTCAAGCTGGAAAATGAAAAAAGAAAAGTAGGATTATAGTGAAAAACAGTCTACTTAAAAAATCAGTAATCGTCAGTGTCCAACAGTAGAAGATAGTCCTCCACATCAGTACTACCGGCTCCTTGGTCAATCAAGGTGCATGAACCTCACTCCTTCTGAAATGGGCAAACAAAAATTAAGTCAATTTATTGAAACTATTGTGTGAATCATTTGTGTCATTTAAATAGGTTTACAACTGTAAAAGACCACTAGATATTAAAATTTGAGATCCGAGTTCCCCCTTGCTTCCCCTGCAAGCGCAGTCGCGATGCTCTTTTGCACTATGCATGCATTCACTCTCATCTCTTTGTCATACTCATTCTAAATCAAAGCTACTTCTAAAACATTTAACTTCAGACAGCTTTCTTCAACTTACAACTCCCAATTTACACCGCTGTAAATTGAATTTAAGTAAGTTTCAAGTAAAGTGTCCAATTCAAGTTTTTTAACAAGTAACCAAATTCACAGAAATCTGGTTACTTGGAAGACGATCCGCGACGCGACTGATTTAAAAGTATAACTAAAGTAAGCTTCAAGTAGTGTGTCTAAATATGTAATTTAACAAGTAACCAAATTCAAAGAAATCTGGTTACTTGGAAGACGATCCACGATGCGACTGAAGTGAAAATTTTAACTACTCTAAAAATAATACAAACTCCATCACGCTCATCTGCTTGCTACTAATAGCTGTGTGCGCATTGCTAGCATGGAACCTCCCAAGAACCTCCTACTATTCCCCTACGTGACACCCTATTCATGAAACTCTTTCCGGTGGTCAGAGTTTCTACAAGTATATTTCTATTTATTAAAAATGACATTGATTAAGTTTTCTATCTACTATATCAAATAATGAGTTTTCTTGTGTAACTTATCTTGAATAGGCGTTCATCGTAGAAGATTCTCCATAGCGTCAGATGTACGTGGCCTCCATGGTAAGTCATGCTCATTGAACCTAACTCCATGTGAAGAAACCATCCGGGGTCATCATAGTTTCAGGGTGTTGATAGAGACTCAAGCTGGAAAATGAAAAAAGAAAAGTATGATTACAGTGAAAAACAGTCTACTTAAAAAATCAGTAATCGTCAGTGTCCAACAGTAGAAGATAGTCCTCCACATCAGTACTACCGGCTCCTTGGTCAATCAAGGTGCATGAACCTCACTCCTTCTGAAATGGGCAAACAAAAATTAAGTCAATTTATTGAAACTATTGTGTGAATCATTTGTGTCATTTAAATAGGTTTACAACTGTAAAAGACCACTAGATATTAAAATTTGAGAACCGAGTTCCCCCTTGCTTCCCCTGGAACGTTTGGCTGCTGCAAGCGCAGTCGCGATGCTCTTTTGCACTATATGCATGCATTCACTCTCATCTCTTTGTCATACTCATTCTAAATCAAAGCTACTTCTAAAACATTTAACTTCAGACAGCTTTCTTCAACTTACAACTCCCAATTTACACCGCTGTAAATTGAATTTAAGTAAGTTTCAAGTAAAGTGTCCAATTCAAGTTTTTTAACAAGTAACCAAATTCACAGAAATCTGGTTACTTGGAAGACGATCCGCGACGCGACTGATTTAAAAGTATAACTAAAGTAAGCTTCAAGTAGTGTGTCTAAATATGTAATTTAACAAGTAACCAAATTCAAAGAAATCTGGTTACTTGGAAGACGATCCACGATGCGACTGAAGTGAAAATTTTAACTACTCTTAAAATAATACAAACTCCATCACGCTCATCTGCTTGCTACTAATAGCTGTGTGCGCATCGCTAGCATGGAACCTCCCAAGAACCTCCTACTATTCCCCTACGTGACACCCTATTCATGAAACTCTTTCCGGTGGTCAGAGTTTCTACAAGTATATTTCTATTTATTAAAAATGACATTGATTAAGTTTTCTATCTACTATATCAAATAATGAGTTTTCTTGTGTAACTTATCTTGAATAGGCGTTCATCGTAGAAGATTCTCCATAGCGTCAGATGTACGTGGCCTCCATGGTAAGTCATGCTCATTGAACCTAACTCCATGTGAAGAAACCATCCGGGGTCATCATAGTTTCAGGGTGTTGATAGAGACTCAAGCTGGAAAATGAAAAAAGAAAAGTATGATTACAGTGAAAAACAGTCTACTTAAAAAATCAGTAATCGTCAGTGTCCAACAGTAGAAGATAGTCCTCCACATCAGTACTACCGGCTCCTTGGTCAATCAAGGTGCATGAACCTCACTCCTTCTGAAATGGGCAAACAAAAATTAAGTCAATTTATTGAAACTATTGTGTGAATCATTTGTGTCATTTAAATAGGTTTACAACTGTAAAAGACCACTAGATATTAAAATTTGAGATCCGAGTTCCCCCTTGCTTCCCCTGGAACGTTTGGCTGCTGCAAGCGCAGTCGCGATGCTCTTTTGCACTATGCATGCATTCACTCTCATCTCTTTGTCATACTCATTCTAAATCAAAGCTACTTCTAAAACATTTAACTTCAGACAGCTTTCTTCAACTTACAACTCCCAATTTACACCGCTGTAAATTGAATTTAAGTAAGTTTCAAGTAAAGTGTCCAATTCAAGTTTTTTAACAAGTAACCAAATTCACAGAAATCTGGTTACTTGGAAGACGATCCGCGACGCGACTGATTTAAAAGTATAACTAAAGTAAGCTTCAAGTAGTGTGTCTAAATATGTAATTTAACAAGTAACCAAATTCAAAGAAATCTGGTTACTTGGAAGACGCTCCACGATGCGACTGAAGTGAAAATTTTAACTACTCTAAAAATAATACAAACTCCATCACGCTCATCTGCTTGCTACTAATAGCTGTGTGCGCATCGCTAGCATGGAACCTCCCAAGAACCTCCTACTATTCCCCTACGTGACACCCTATTCATGAAACTCTTTCCGGTGGTCAGAGTTTCTACAAGTATATTTCTATTTATTAAAAATGACATTGATTAAGTTTTCTATCTACTATATCAAATAATGAGTTTTCTTGTGTAACTTATCTTGAATAGGCGTTCATCGTAGAAGATTCTCCATAGCGTCAGATGTACGTGGCCTCCATGGTAAGTCATGCTCATTGAACCTAACTCCATGTGAAGAAACCATCCGGGGTCATCATAGTTTCAGGGTGTTGATAGAGACTCAAGCTGGAAAATGAAAAAAGAAAAGTATGATTACAGTGAAAAACAGTCTACTTAAAAAATCAGTAATCGTCAGTGTCCAACAGTAGAAGATAGTCCTCCACATCAGTACTACCGGCTCCTTGGTCAATCAAGGTGCATGAACCTCACTCTTTCTGAAATGGGCAAACAAAAATTAAGTCAATTTATTGAAACTATTGTGTGAATCATTTGTGTCATTTAAATAGGTTTACAACTGTAAAAGACCACTAGATATTAAAATTTGAGATCCGAGTTCCCCCTTGCTTCCCCCTGGAACGTTTGGCTGCTGCAAGCGCAGTCGCGATGCTCTTTTGCACTATGCATGCATTCACTCTCATCTCTGTCATACTCATTCTAAATCAAAGCTACTTCTAAAACATTTAACTTCAGACAGCTTTCTTCAACTTACAACTCCCAATTTACACCGCTGTAAATTGAATTTAAGTAAGTTTCAAGTAGTGTCCAATTCAAGTTTTTTAACAAGTAACCAAATTCACAGAAATCTGGTTACTTGGAAGACGATCCGCGACGCGACTGATTTAAAAGTATAACTAAAGTAAGCTTCAAGTAGTGTGTCTAAATATGTAATTTAACAAGTAACCAAATTCAAAGAAATCTGGTTACTTGGAAGACGATCCACGACGCGACTGAAGTGAAAATTATAACTACTCTAAAAATAATACAAACTCCATCACGCTCATCTGCTTGCTACTAATAGCTGTGTGCGCATCGCTAGCATGGAACCTCCCAAGAACCTCCTACTATTCCCCTACGTGACACCCTATTCATGAAACTCTTTCCGGTGGTCAGAGTTTCTACAAGTATATTTCTATTTATTAAAAATGACATTGATTAAGTTTTCTATCTAATATATCAAATAATGAGTTTTCTTGTGTAACTTATCTTGAATAGGCGTTCATCGTAGAAGATTCTCCATAGCGTCAGATGTACGTGGCCTCCATGGTAAGTCATGCTCATTGAACCTAACTCCATGTGAAGAAACCATCCGGGGTCATCATAGCTTCAGGGTGTTGATAGAGACTCAAGCTGGAAAATGAAAAAAGAAAAGTATGATCATAGTGAAAAACAGTCTACTTAAAAAATCAGTAATCGTCAGTGTCCAACAGTAGAAGATAGTCCTCCACATCAGTACTACCGGCTCCTTGGTCAATCAAGGTGCATGAACCTCACTCCTTCTGAAATGGGCAAACAAAAATTAAGTCAATTTATTGAAACTATTGTGTGAATCATTTGTGTCATTTAAATAGGTTTACAACTGTAAAAGACCACTAGATGTTAAAATTTGAGATCCGAGTTCCCCCTTGCTTCCCCTGGAACGTTTGGCTGCTGCAAGCGCAGTCGCGATGCTCTTTTGCACTATGCATGCATTCACTCTCATCTCTTTGTCATACTCATTCTAAATCAAAGCTACTTCTAAAACATTTAACTTCAGAGAGCTTTCTTCAACTTACAACTCCCAATTTACACCGCTGTAAATTGAATTTAAGTAAGTTTCAAGTAAAGTGTCCAATTCAAGTTTTTTAACAAGTAACCAAATTCACAGAAATCTGGTTACTTGGAAGACGATCCGCGACGCGACTGATTTAAAAGTATAACTAAAGTAAGCTTCAAGTAGTGTGTCTAAATATGTAATTTTACAAGTAACCAAATTCAAAGAAATCTGGTTACTTGGAAGACGATCCACGACGCGACTGAAGCGAAAATTATTACTACTCTAAAAATATATATTCGGTTTGCGGTAACACCATGTGTATATCTACTAGCTGTGTAGATTTGTTCTTTGAGAACTAGGTCTTGCTTTTTAATTCTACCGCCGCGGAGTAGATTTGGAATCGCGAGACTACTTCGGGAGACTACTTAGTTCTGAAAAGAACTGTCCAGCTTATTAGCTACTACCTGGGCTGAGGGTCGGAAATCGGCCGGGACTACTACTTTAGCTTAATAGTGGATCGGATCGAGGGGACGTCTCGTTAAAAACTTCACTGCCGCGGAGTGAGTTCTTAAATTTGGTCTCAACGTTTCGACTAGCTTGCTCTAGTCATCGTCACGAGCAATGACGATGACTAGAGCAAGCTAGTCGAAACGTTAGTCGAAACGTTGAGACCAAATTTAAGAACTCACTCGGCGGCAGTGAAGTTTTTAACGAGAAGTCCCCTCGATCCAATCCACTATTAAGCTAAAGTAGTAGTCCCGGCCGATTTCTTACCTTCCGCCCAGGTAGTAGCTAATAAGCTGGACAGTTCTTTTCAGAACTAAGTAGTCTCACGAAGTAGTCTCCCGATTCCAAATCTACTCCGCGGCGGTAGAATTAAAAAGCAAGACCTACTTCTCAAAGAACAAATCTACACAGCTAGTAGATATACACATGGTGTTACCGCAAACCGAATATATATTGATACCCCACCATGCAAAGCCTCAAAACGTATATACTCTAAAAATAAATAAAAACTCCATCACGCTCATCTTGCTCGTCTGCTTGCTACTAATAGCTGTGTGCGCATCGCTAGCATGGAACCTCCCAAGAACCTCCTACTATTCCCCTACTTGACAACCTATTCATGAAACTCTCCGGTGGTCAGAGTTTCTACAAGTATATTTCTATTTATATAAAATGACATTGATTAGGTTTTCTATCTAATTGATAAAATAATTGTGTAACTTATCTCGAATAGGCGTTCATCGTAGAAGATTCTACATAGCATCAGATGTACGTGGCCTCCATGGTAAGTCATGCTCATTGAACCTAACTCCATGTGAAGAAACCATCTAGGGTCATCATAGCTTCAGGGTGTTGATAGAGACTCAAGCTGGAAAATGAAAAAAGAAAAGTATGATTATAGTGAAAAAACAGTCTACTTAAAAAATCAGTAATCGTCAGTGTCCAACAGTAGAAGATAGTCCTCCACGTCAGTACTACCGGCTCCTTGGTCAATCAAGGTGAATGAACCTCACTCCTTCTGAAATGGGCAAACAAAAATTAAGTCAATTTATTAAAACTATTGTGTGAATCATTTGTGTTGTCTTTAGTGGGTTTGCAAGAGTAAAAGACCAGTACAGTAGTCTTGTGAGGAGCAGCATTCTCGCGAAATAGTTGTGAGGGAGCAGTCACGCTATCGCGGTAAACATTCGTTTTAGACTTGTCCACAAGTCTATATAGTGTTGCAAACTGCCTCAACGTTGAACCACAAGACGTTTAACTTTGACACAGGGGTGATACACTCAGATTTAAGTAGTACTACCCCTTGTCACTTGTCTACACTGTCAGCAATCCATACATGTTGATCAGTTGTTATTTCCTGTCAGTTCAAAGGTGCAAACAATCCTCAAAAAACATCAAATGGGAGGTAACAGTTTTAAAATTGTGAAGACGAGCAACTATTTGTTTAGAAGTTCTTATACTTTCCACACTTGTTTTCATCTTTGTATAGGTTGCTTGGCCACTTTTCCTGATTCTTCATTTCAAATTATTTCCTTCATGCTTCAACTGAATTTAGACTGGTCCCCTGTCTTTATGAGCCTCAAAGTGTTACATCAGATGGTCAGGCTACAACTCAAGTGCCACGGTTGCCCATGTGAGGGTGCCATTTCAAAAACAATTATGTCAAACTGAAAGACTACTAACTAGTACCACTACAGTAAATTTTCATACACTCTTGAATTTTTAAAAAGTGACATCACTATTGGAATCTTGGCTCACTTTTTACATTTTTCCCCGTATCAGGCAGCCATTTCTAAGGGATTTATTTGATATTTATTGGATGGATGCTGGACTTTTATGTCTCTTTTCATAATATTCCAGGGGAAAGTTCAAGCGCACATTTCACTGCACGGACGGAACTCTCGCGCACTGATGCCATAAGGAACTAAATTGGAGAGTTCGAGCAGCATTCTCAAGACCACCATATACAGGCTTATTTTTCTTGATTTTGACTCTTTGTTAATCATGGAAATGATTCAAAGTGCCTGTGCCTCTCTGTATACATTCTGTCAACCCTTCTAGACATAATTTGACCTAAATACAAAATGTTAGCCTTGCACAAAGATTACCCCCCCCCAAAAAAAAAAAAAATAAATAAATAAATAAATAAAAAATCCAAACGAAAAACATTGCTTTGTTTCTATTATTGTGGTATGGTTTAGATTTTTAGGTTTTTTATGGATGGATATGGAAATTGTTCCTTAAAATATCTCTAAAATCACCTATGAAAAGTGAAACTTGGATATGGAAATTGTTCCTTTCATGTTTTTTTTATTTAGAAACTCCATACAATATTTAACTCAGTCAATTTAAAATCCTTTTTTCTTTCTGAAAACAAAATATGGTAAGTTAATGAGTGAAAAGTGGCAGAAAAAGTCGGCATTTTTGTCCTTATTCGGCCCTATTCAAAATATCACCTAGCTTTTGTTCAACTAAAATGTCAATTAAGTCTTTGTTTTTGATTATAGTCTTTGTTGCTTATTTCTAAGTTGCTGAAAGTTGTTATTGTGCTTATTTGTAAAATAATCCACAGCCCGCCCAATAGTAACCCGTTCAAATTCAATTGTCTGGTTTGTCCACACATGTGCTATTTAAATTGGCCGCCCTCATGAAAAAAAACCACACTGAATTTTACCAAAACACACATTTTCAATAGCATTTCCTTTTTCCGTACAGATAAGTATCAACTCACCCTATTCATTTGTGATGATTCTAGCAACGAAATCTTCCGTCAAAACTAAAAAAACTAGAAAAAGAAATCACCAAGGCCCAACCGTGGTCTCAGCAGTGTGGCCTTTTCTTGCAATTTTATGGCGCGAAACTGGTGCGCAGCGTTAAACGTACTTGCAACATTTTAGTAGATTTCACTGGTAGCTGTCTCAAGTGACGTCTAACTGGTGCGCGGCGTTACACGGACTTGCAACGTGTTAGTAGGCTGTACTGGTAGCCTGTCTCAAGTGACGTCAGATTTTGCCAAAGTTGACTCCCTTTTGCAACGTCACAGCCCGAGTTGTTGCCAATGGGGTTGGAACAACTATAACAATATTAGGGCATACACAATAGGCTATTCAAACAAAGTTGGCTTAATTGAAACAAAAAAGCAATCAGTCGTGGGATGTATTCTTTTTAATTGAAGGTTCACAGAAATGTTGAATTTGGACACAACAACTGTTAACACTGATTGAATGTTTTAATATTCGCTACCTTTTGGAGACCGAGAACAAAACAGAAAAGGGAAAACAAAAGGTCTCCACAGTGGAATTCTAAAGACTGGGGTGCTACACAAGGAATTGTGAGTACAAAGACTGAAGTTGTTAACTACAGGGACAAAGGAAAGAACAAAAGATGTCTCAAACAGGGATGTAAACAAATAGAATGTGTGTTTTGTCAACACTCTGCCGTCCAACCAGCGCGGTTTGCTGACTTTCTGAAAATGTAGGTCAAAATAGCTTACATAAACTCCGACCATCCCTACAATCATAGCCTAGCTAAAGGCGGTTGCGGTTTTTACTCCGAATTATAGAGATTGCAAAACTACGGAAGTGTATTTGGACATACCGGAAAAACAAATCGGGCTCCACTATTCCGCCCGGGCGGATTACTATTCCGCCCGGGCGGATTATGAGGCCGCCTGGCGTAATACGGGGCCAGCTGTGGAGCATGTACGTGCATCGAACTATGGTAATCCGCCCGGGCGGAATGGTAATCCGCCCGGGGCGGAGTGGTAATCCGCCTGGGCGGAATAGTGGAGCCCGATTTTTCTTCGGTATGTCCTAAATACACTTCCGTACAAGCGCCATACAAGCGCTCGAAAGTTTTTAACAAGCGTGCACGGACGGAAAGTAGTCACCCTTGGGAGCCAATCAGCGTTGTTTTTCAGTACATCCCTACCAGGGGTTAGTGACGAGAGGTATCAATACGGCGCCCATGATAGCAAGTCTGATGACAGATGGCTGTGATCTACAACAATTCGCTGGGGCGCATTGTACGACCGAAGATGACAAAATTTCGAAAAAGGGAGTACAGCGCCTCAGTTACTGGGTCTAATAGCTTGCTGTAGCTATGTTCTGATTGGCTATTAAAACATAGTTATGCAGGAGGCAAACTAAAATTTTCGTTTCCTTTAAAACATAGCTTTGACATCTCTGACCAGCTTATTTGCAGTTGATCGTAAGACTGACACTTTGTTCAATGCTGAACTGGCAAGAAAACAGTTCCGTAGTTCAATAATAATAAAACGAATAACAATGGAAATACCGGTATTCCCAAATAAAACTTTCAAACTTACAACTACTGCTCCATTTTACCCCAAAATTGCATTCTGTTCCGACCAGTACATAAACAATTAAATAGGACCTAAAGAATGTTGGTGACTCCGTTTTATAGAGCACTTTTCCCAGGCTATTGTCAGGGGCGGATCCAGGATTTTCCAAACGGGGGGGCGTGAAAATTTACCAAGCAACAAAATGGTGAAAAAAAGTGTACGAGGTATGGAATATTAGTAGCTTTAAAAAAACCCAGGTAAGGCCTATGTCTTTAATTTTGTCTCTCCCTTATTTTTCCCCTCGAGTTTTTTTTTTTGTTTTCGTTTTTTTTTTTCAAGCAAAAGGGGGGGGGCGTGCGCCCCCACGCCCCCCCCCTGTATCCGCCGCTGATTGTTAATACAAAAAAAACATAACAGATTTTTTTCGAAAGCCAGGTGAATCATAACTGATAATACCACTGCAATTGCTCTGCAGTTATGTTATTGCTTAATAAGCCCTTTTCACACCAAAGTAGAGCCCATTCCCAGGAAATAAAACCCAAAGAAATTCCTGGGGAGTTTGAGCCCCATCACCACCCGAATAATTATTTAATTAATTAAATAATTAATTAATTAATCCTTTGCACCTTGATACAGAAGATCATCGGAAGAGTGAACACTCAGCTTGCTAACACCGGAGTTATTTCGCTTAACCCTACTCCCAAGCACGGGTAACTTATTTTCCCCAGGAAAATTGCCATTTCCCAGAAGTTTGCCTGGGTTAGCAATTCTGGTGTGAAAGGGTCAATCAAGTTTTTCTGGGGAATTCGTCCAGCATGAAAGGTGCATTAGAAATCTCAATTTTTCTTCTTCTTCAATTAAGTAGAGCTTACCACAAAATGAACCAGCTGGTCACACTGCCAAATGTTTGACTGGATGCCCCCCCCCCCCCACCACCACAAATTTCAAGAAGAAAAACATGAAATCAACCATTTTCAATATCAATGCAGCTTATTTATTGGTTACTTCGTTATTGCATTATTTTATTTTATTTTGTAATGTTTAAAAACTAGAAAAATACATATATATTTTTTTACAGTAGGCCTACTTGCAGCTGTTTATCCATCGAAAAACCAAAAACAGTAACAAACATAAAACAATTTTTCCAAATAAAAGTATGAAAAGCATATTAATGAACAATGAACACATTTGTATAATTCTACCCCTTATAGGCTTGTTCAACCCCGTTTTTTGAAACTTTAAAATCTTTATTTCTTATCATTATTCTTGTCATTAAAAAATGCAATGAAATAGTGACTTCATAAGCACACCTCACTGAATACTTTATTGACAAACTGTTGTTTGGAAAAAACAAAATATTTTTGTTATTTTAATGTTATATTATAAGATAATGTTAACATTCATGAAGATGAAACATAACTCTTCTAGAGATAAACCACCTGTTAAAAGAGTAAACAAATTCCATTACTATTAATTTTTGCACAAGAATCATATCATCAACCCAAACCATCTGCAGCACATTTGTAATGTAGCACAAAATACCATGTAAATATTTAAATGAAAAAGAAGCTCATGTGTTTGAGGAAACATACTACAATTCTCCTAACCAAGTAAGTTTTTTGGAGTACTGACTAATCTATGACCCTATCTTTAAGTGTATCAGCAAATTCAGTTAATTGTCAACTTTTTCCAATATCTTGCTAATATTCATGCAAAGCGATTAACTAATTTAAGTATTTAGTGTAGAGACACGGGGAGGCTGCAGCCGATTTCACGAAACGCTAGGATTAATCCTATCTCGAGTTAGGACGAGTAACTAGTCCTAACTTAGGATTAATCTTAAGGTTTACATGTTACTGTGCAAGGCTGGGACTCCTCCTAAGTCCTAAGATTAATCCTAAGTTAGGAAGAGTTTGGTGAAATTGACGGCAGGTCCTCTATTTAAAAAGGACGAGCATTCACCAAAATACACCAAAAGCAGAATCTATATGTCAAAAATATAAAATAATCTCCTGTACTGATTTGAATCCTCCAATCATTACAATACGCAATACACAATGCACAGCACAGTCACTTATTATAAAGGGCGAAAGGTCAACACGACACGAAACTGGCCATACACAAGTTTACAATGATTAAATCAGCCCTAAAAATTACAATACTTCTCTCATAAAAAGATGATTAAAAACAAAACAACGCTTACAGATATAGCTCTATGACACTATCCCTCCCCAATGAATAGTATTTGGAGCATGGCTCTGGCCATGCTCCAGACAAAATAGAGAGAAATGCTTACAGAAAATAAATGTGCTCTCTCTTGCTCAAAGCAAAAATGGAAAAGAGAGTGAGCCCAAAGGTCGTGACCCCAAACTTAACTTTTTATAACAAATATGCTAATTGCAAAGCTGGATCAGACACTTGAACAATGAGGGCGCACTTGGGTTCCCTACATAAGTATACAAAATTAGCAGCAAGGCAAAGCAAGCATTTGATAATTCCACTTTATCCATCTTTTTCAAACTGCACCTCGCCAATAGAGGGAGCTCTTCATTTCAGCTTGCTGATCCCCTCCATCAGTTGGCTCAACTCACCTTGAAAAAGAAAAAGGGTCAAAATGAACAGTTAAAAATAGAGGTGTGTATTTTTATCGTTTTGTAATGTTTTGGATTTAACCTAACGCCGATGTGCGATAAAAGCTCTGTGCTTCCTGGGTCCTGTGGAAATAAAAATCCATAGGCATACAACCCAAGTAGGATTCGAGCCCATGACCCAAGAATTATAGAGTAGATGTCTTAACCACTAGACCACTGAGTGTGTACCCGGCAACGACAGGCCAGCTTGAATCCTGTAATTAGCAGCGGATACCGATCCGCCCCACCCACCCCTCTCAACAACAAAAAATATATATATATATCAATAATTTATCCCCGATGCATATTTTTACACCTGTAAACTCTTTATGTTTTAATGGCTACATTCTGGGCAAGGCTGTGTTTGAATTGACTGTTTCGGCAATGGCTACGGCTGGATTGCCGACAAGGCCTCCTCTCCAGCATTAATGACGTTGCACCCAATGGCCACAGCTGCAGCCAAAGTCCCTGGATCTGGACAACGCCTTATCCTCAGAAAATCTCCAGTCAAGCAATATTCACACTCAGTGGATCATCCTGATCTTCATTCTGACATTTGTCAATACGCCAAAATTATTTACCTGACCCTTGTTTGTTTACATTCAAACAAATTGCATACATAATAAGTTGGTCGTAAGCCTATGCAACACAAGGAAAGCTCTGGTATGGAAAAAGAGTTTAAATCTAAAATTTTATTGTGATGTGTAATGCCACCCTCTTGTGGCTGTAAACAAATTTCTGAGCTCGAATTCATCAAGACGCTCAACAGAGGGTGCTATGTAAAAATAAAACTCAACATAGCCATAACCGAATTGCTGGCTTCAGCAGTGGCTATATCTGGATTGCAGAAAAGTCCTATTCTTCAACTCTGTCATTGCTGCCCACAGCCATAGCCGTAGCCGAAGCCATCTGTCTTCTAATAATAGTTGATAAGGATTGATATAAAACCAACAGCTGACATTTTTGTCCTTCATAAACTCATTCTCCTCTCATTTGGGGTGTCATGTGGCCGAGTGGTTTACGGAGCATCGAATTCAAGTTTCGATGGTTAAGTCATCGGGGTGTGGGTTCGAATCCCAGTCATGACACATGTGTCCTTGAGCAAGATACTTTACTATAATTGCTTCTCTTCACCCAGGGGTATAAATGGGTACCTGCGAGGGTAGAGGTTGATATTGTGTTTGAAAAAGCCTTCGGAGCGCCACGGCATACTGTATACTCCCCAGGGAGCTGAGAAAGATTACAGGAATGTTATTGGCCCAATGACCAGGGCACTAATGTAAAGCGCATTGAGACGTTATTGTGAAATGCGCTATATAAGAACTAGTTATTATTATTATTATTATTATTTACATTCATTGATGCAAACTTGTTATTACCATGGTTTGGAAAAGAGTGAATTTACTAAAGCAAAACTTATTTTGACCCTAGCAGAATCTTTCTCAAAGACTGAACGAGAAAGACTCTGCTTGGGTTGAAATGTAAGGGAGTTAACACTTTTTTGGGGAGCATTTATACCATAAGTCCTTTTGGTTGGTAAGCAGATTGCAACAGTTAATTCTATTTGTTCTCATGTACTAAATAGCAAGAGAATTTTTTTGTTAGATACTCAAACTGAACCGTTGCGCAGTAAATTCTGAAGACAATTATTGGTTGACTTACCATTTATTCGCTCGGCCACCTCGAGTAATTTCTCCTTACTGTCAAGCACCTCAATGGAGTGAGTGTACGGATTATACTGCAGGGTGTATGGCCGTGGTATGGTGGCAGCAAAGCTCCTGTAAGGAGAATTTAAAAAGGATCAACAACCTTTGTAATAAGTCTCCTGATGATGACTAGAGCAGGCTAGTCGAAACATTGAAAACGGGTTCGAATCCCGGCCTGGCTGGTCATGACACTTGTGTCCATGAGCAAAATACTTAACCATAATTGTCAACATTGGATGGGATGTAAAGTCGTAGTTCTTGTGTATAAGGACAGGTAGTGAATGTAAAAGAACCCAGAACACTTAACAAGGAAGAGTAAGGGTTAACCTCAGTGTTTCTGGTTTACAGCATGCATCCTTGTTCACAGGTTTCCTCCGGCTTCCGAGTTACGGTGATAAACTTCACTTTTGAGGCACCCTTGGTTTCAATACCAGAGCCCAACTTCATAGAGCTGCTCAAGCAGCAAATTATACTTTTATAAAAAAAATCTGCTCAGCAAATTTTTGCAGGATCCAGTTACAAATGGTAAATATAGAATGGTATTTTGCCTGGTAAGCACATTCTCCCAAGCATAATTTTATTGTGCTTAGCTACTTTTTGTAGCTTTTAAGCAGCTCTATGAAATTGGGCCCAGAAATTAATACTACTAATGTGTTCTTGCATCTTGAAGTACAAATAATCGTGAAGTACAATCACATAACCAAAGTTCAGACTTATAAACAAATCTTTAATAAAAGTTGTTCTTTGAGTTCCGAAACCTCTTAGGAAAATTGTCAAACCTGATTTTCTGCAGGGCATCGGAGAAGCTTTTCGCCAGGAAGTACGTTGTTTGGAATCCTTCGACTGGATAGGTCTGTTTAATTGCATCGTTTGCATCAAAAGGTCTCACTGTCGGTTCATCAGTCAGGAAATGCTAGTGATAAAGGCAATCATAATTTTCTAGTTTTAGTTGTACTTTAAAATCAAGGGAAATAAATGACCATGTGTTTTGCATTCTAGTCCTTTTTTTTCCCCTCCTCGGATGGGTTGTAAAGCCATAGGTCCCGTGTTGTGTAATGCACGTAAAAGAACCCAGTTACACTTATCACTAAGAGAAGGGGGTTTGCCCCGGTGTTTCTGGCAGGGGCTGCTCAGTGTGCCGGAGCACCTTGTAGCCCCTTGTAAGGTGCTACATAAATGGGTCACATAATTCAGAAACTCTTCCCTCTTCTCCTTGAGCACCTTATATTGGTGGATACATGCGCTACATAAGACTCCAATATCATTATAGATATCTTATGGGTTTATACCTTTGTCTATTAAGTTGTACTGATGACAAAGATACAAGAATATGGGCACAAATCCTGGCCTGGCTGATCACAGCACCCGTGCTCACAGGGAGTCCGCAAACAGCCGCAAGATTTGACCCACTTCCATTCACCCAAAGAGGTCAATGTAAACGGGGTAAACGTCATGCCCGAATTGACATTTTCCAAGGTTTCCCATGTTGACACACTACTAACATTTGTAAATCAAAGTCAAATTTCTGTTGCATATTATTTTTGTAGACATTTTTACTGATAAATAGAGCCATGTATGGGCATATTGTGATGACTCCACAGAACTGAATGGTCTCCAAAGAGTTTTAGGCAAGACATTGAACTCAGACTGCTGCCTGTACCCCTTTAGATGTAGGGTCATAGATTGGTAAATACTACAAAAATTAATTACGTTAAAAACTTACTTGGTGAGAAGCACAGCAGCTATTGATGGTATAAACTATTTTGAGAAGGATTCACTTTAAGGTAATATGGTTTGGATAATTTGTCACCCCAAAACATTTGAATCTGAGAATTGATTCATGCATGAATCGATTTTCACATTGAGGGTTGGTGTCCATGCACGAATGCTGCGGCCAGAGATGCGGTTGGTACTTGCTGTCATCTCACTAAACCTGGATGGATTTGAAGTTCTTGTGAAAATACTTAGTTTGTTTCCTGTTTACTCAGCAAGTAGACACTGTATTCAGCTGAAACTTTCACATGTGACTTTTATTGAATTTTTCCAAATAATAGTGCCTATAAATCAGCATCAGCATTGTGTTGACAAAAACCTAATCTTTCTCTTCGACAGATTAAACCATGAAAGATCCATACCTGAATCTCTGCCACTGAGGAAAGAAGCCCAGCTCCGTAAGCCTTTCTACCACCTGGCTCTTGGCAAATACCAAACTCAACGGTGAACCAGTACACCTGTTACAAACAATACCATGGATATGATTAGACCCCCTTGCGTATTACGCCACAGTCTCAAACAGCGCCCTCACCGAGGTTAAAGAAAGACCAATCATTGGCCGAGAGTTGTGCGTGTGGTGGCCGAGCAGCCTTAGTGCATCGAACTCAAGTTGTAGGAGCTATATACTTTTTGAGGCTTTGCATGGTGAGGTATCAATATATATTTGGTTTGCGGTAACACCATGTGTATATCTACTAGCTGTGTAGATTTGTTCTTTGAGAACTAGGTCTTGCTTTTAATTCTACTGCCGCGGAGTAGATTTGGAAATTGGGAGACTACTTCGGGAGACTACTTAGTTCTGAAAAGAACTGTCCAGCTTATTAGCTACTACCTGGGCGGAGGGTAGGAAATCGGCCGGGACTACTACTTTAGCTTAATAGTGGACTGGATCGAGGGGACTTCTCGTTATTAACTTCACTGCCACGGAGTGAGTTCTTAATTCTAGGAGCCAAGTCATCAGGGTGTGGGTTTGAAATCTGGGCATGACATTAGTGTTCTTGAGCAAGACACTTCACTATAACTGCTTCTTTTCACCCAGGGATAAATGGTTATTCTGTGAGGGCAGAGATGGTTCTTGTGATTGATGTAGCTTGGTGCGCTACATACTTGGCAGCACAGGCTGTATACTTCCAAGGGAGCTGAGATGGTTCAAGGAATGAAATAAATGGCCCAATGACCAGGGGGTAATAATGTTTGACGGCCATGAGCGTCACTGAGTGATGGATTCGAGCGCTATATGAGAAGCCACTATTATTTTTGTGCAAGGCGCAGCGAAGGCGGCCTACGCAAGATGTCTACAGATTGACAACATCATTCATTGATAAAGAGAACCCTGAATAGGTGAGAAGATCTAAACAAAAAAGGGGTTGGGATTAGATAATATGGTATATTTAGTTGAATTCTAAAACAACCAAAAGGGCTGACACTATTCAAATTAAAGTTTAAAAGTTAACAAAACCCAAGTGAAGAATACATCAATACGCATACAAAACTATAAAATCATTTTACCAACACAAAAACAGCAAAATTACAAGTAAAACGGTAAAACAACACCATCTTTGCTGCAGCTGCCACAATAGGTGATTAAAGAGCGGGGAAAAGGAATATTAAAAACCATTTCATGATCCTTACTAGTGGGGGCAATGTAGGTTTTCTGTCGTGCTCAGTGTTACATTTGGGCATGACAAAAGCCTGTTGTTGATGTGGCTCTAAGCTGCATACTACAAGCGATCTCTCAGGAGGTGGAAGTGGCTACATTTTGTTGAACATCAAAGACTTTTAACACACTTGAGCAACAAAGACGTCTTAGGAGGGAATATTCTGACTAGGTAAGAGCATGCGAGTAGGTATTCTACCAATAGCCTAAAATAGCACAACAAGCCCATGTTGAACACATTATATTCAATTAGCTTGCTCATCTGTATGACACAAAAGTAAAGTGAAGAATACTGTGTGCAGTAAAGACAACAGGCAGGAAAAGTGGAAGAAGTGTTCACAGAAACGCTACCAATGTTGTTTATTGCTAAATCTCTAAAAAATTGTTTCACTTACAGAAGACAGTTTGTCAATGAACTCATCAGGAGCTCCCAGTGAGGCAAGACCAATCTCCTGCATAAAGAAAGACAAAAACAAACACATTTCCATGATTCACTGTGATTGATTTGCAGAAAAAGCACACCACTTAAATGGTGTGCATAACATTGATAAGATTAAAAATATACATGTTTACAGATTTGCATACAACTTGACATGGTATAAAGAAGGTCACGGTGGAAAACGTCCCTCAAAATAGTCTTGCTTGAAATGCTTTAGTTGTTTGAGAAACGAGTGAAACATTTAGTTTTGATCTGGCGAGTCCAAAACCAGATGTTTGAAATGAGTGAAAAACATATGAGAAGATTTTTCACTATTTTCTTGTGACTCCGATGACCAAATTTGAGCTTAAATTTTTCACAGATTTGTTATTTTAATGTTGGGTCACACCAATGAACAAACCGGCAAAACAACTTGGGTTATAATTGATAATGGATAGGGGCATCTTATCATTACGTCAGTGCAAAATCAATATTTCTCGATTGTGGAACATCGTTGTTTCTAATAGATGTTAATTTTGCATCGAGACAAAGAATATTAATATGGGTTTTTACCCTACACCGATGTGTGTTAGCACTGTATGCTCAGTACTTTCCCAGAGTTCTGTGAAAAAAATCACAGGCATATTACTCGGGTGGGATTCGAACCCACGACCTTTGCATTCTAGAGCAGTGTCTTACCAACTAGACTACCGAGATTGCCCGGTAGCTAGAGGCAGTTCAAATCCTATATTTTAGCAGCGGGTTCCGCAACGATTTAATAGATGAGTATACAGTGCTAACACACATCGGTGTAGGGTAAAAACCAAAATTAATATCGTTGTTTCTTCCACAAAAATCCTCCATACAAAAACATTGTATCTTGGTGCCTATTGGTTTACAGGTTTGCATATCCGAGTTATTTTAATTGAGATAAGACGTTTTGACACTCTCAAACTTGCATGTAATGTAAATGCTATTTTAGACGATAATTTGCACTGACGCGGCGATATTTTGTGAACACCATTGCTGGATAAATGTACAGGTGTATTTACATGAATTGGGCTCATTATGAGACCATAAATTATGCTACCTGTGAAAACTGAGCAAATTCTGGATTAGCCAACAGTGCACAGTGTCCAAGTAGCTCATGACAAAGGTCTCTGCAGGAGGATTAGAAAGAATGTAAGAACAATCACTGGCAAAACAAAAGCTGATAAATTACGTAGCCTAGACTGTACCTATTTACCTGATTCATCTGATGCACCCTTAGGGCCTTGTCACACCGGGCAACTTTTACAGGCAACTTGGAGGCAACCAACTGCAGTGCAATGTACAGGACCACTAAGGTAGCACAGGAGTCATTTTTGAAACAATTTTTTTTATGAAGAAAAATATGTGAACATTCAAATGGGGATGCCTTTTCTTATTGGAGATTGCCTGAAACTGGTTGCCTATAAATTGCCTCATGTGACATGGGCCGTACAATAATCTTAGTTCCGCCATTTTGGGAGCTAATGTCCCCATGTGGCTTTTTAGGCGATGCCGCATTTACAAACTTACCATATTAAAGTAGCAAGCGTGGCAGATAGGGGTCGATATGTATTGTTTAATAATATGTGACTTGAACCCTAGTTAGACATAATGCCAGACTTTGAATCATAACTAACCTTCATTAAAAAAAAACTCAAGAATTGAACCCCAGGATTGAGGTCTTGCTAATAAATAGACCACCCACTTAAGCTGCCATGATGTTGGGTCTACATTAGCTCCTGGCACGTAGATTTATTCCTACGTTCATTTATTCATTAAGCCCGGTTCATACACGCAAATTGCGAAAGCGAGGCCAATTTTCTTGTGTCACTATTGGGAAAATAGCACATACCTAATTTGCTTTGCATTCACTTCTGTGTGAAGTATGCACTGGGCTTTAGTATGCTTCCATTTATGCATACACGGTAAAATTCTTGGTAAAAACTAAACACAGAGTGCAGTGTTTTTCAGACAACATTTGGCTCCCAACGTTCGATCTCGATACTCAAATAATGAAATAAAGTTTGATTGTCGTCAACAGGGCAGTATTAGTCCTTCGACTACTTTCCAGTATTTGTGCGTCAAAATAAATCTAACCTGCCCCTAACCTTTACCCCCCTTTGTCTCCTTCACTGTTCATGCCTTGCTTTTTCTGTTTGCTTTCTGCCTCTCTTTCTTTTCATTTCTTTCCACTTGACTGTTTCTATTACTCCAGTACAGCTGTTTACGCGTGTTGTGTTGTTACTTAGCCTTTGAAAAAGACTCTGCTAGGGTTGAGGAGTCAGGCCACGAACTATTTTTTGCACAAATTCTAATTGAATTGAATATGAAAAACAACTTACGGTTCTGGTGTGTAGAAGGGACTTGAGGTGTGTCTGAGGTACTGAGTAGCAGGGAAGACTCTGAAGGCTAAGGCGCTCAGGAAGTCTCTAGCTGACAGTAAGGCTGATACTGGACGCAGAGTGAATCCTGTACGCTCTGATAGATAGACGAAAAAACAAAGAATATTGATATTTTAATAATAAAAGTAGTAAAAACAACAATGATAATATAAGATTTGGCAGGTGAAAGCGAAAGTGGTCCCTGTGGTGGTTGGAGCACTTAACACCATTCTGAAAGCACTGGGGAAACATTTAGATGAAATAGGGACAATGTTATAGAAGGCGGCGCTTTTGGGAACAGCAAGGCTCCCGAGAAAGACTCTAGAGACCTAAGGCTACGGGACCTCGTATTAACGAGAGTCAACTGTTTTTTAATTTTTTTAAATTATTTTTTTATGCAAGTCGCCAGACACACAAGGCCTGAAGGCCACTTCAAGGTGTGGGCTACAATCAACTATTTTTTCCAGGGGCCGTTGCCACCTACTCCTGGGGCTGAAACAGGGTTACCCCCTTTACAGTCCATACGGATGTAGGCTTGGGTATCATCCATCAGAAGCCTGGCTGGTAGAGCAGAAAGCACTACCTCCCCAACTTTACGAAGCAATCATGGTTAAGTGTCTTGCTTAAGGACACAAGTGTCACGACCGGGACTCGAACCCACACTCTGCAAACACCAAAGCTTGAATCCGGTGCTCTTAACCGCTAGGCCATGACACGCCACTTTTTGTACATGGCAAAAAAAAAAGAATGACATGTGAAATGTAATTCACCAATCAAATGCCAAGGACATGTGTAAGCAGTTTATAAAATTACTCAACAACTGTTTCTGATATTTTCTTACTAACTTTTGACAAAGTTGGAAATGTCCTCCATCTGTGGAATGTGGTCCTCACGAATGTCGCATTCCTAAAAAAAGAACAATAGACCTTATGCACATGACGTCATTTCAGTAGGGCGCCCTCACCTAGAGGTCAAAAGGAGGTTGTTCATCTGTGCGATTCGATTGTTCCGTCACCGTTTTACCTCTAAGATGGCGGTTGGATGACGTCAATGCATAAGGTCTATACAAAATCTGATCAAATTTGTATTTCTTGACAAGTTTGGGATTGGTGTTAAAAAAAGGAAAACTTCTCATACAACCAGTGTAGTCTCCTACCTGCCAAAAAATGCCCTGGAATGTACAAGGTCACTCTTTTTGTAAAAAGGGTGACATGGTCTACTGTTATACCAAGGGAACAGATTGTGAATTTGTATTGGTCGAGACCCAATCACATGATGCGCTACAAAAGTAGACAATATCACATGGTTTTACGGTAAGTGAAACCACATCAATACTCCCCATGCAATACCACAAATCCCAAGACCTTCATATTTATACATTAACTCTTCTACTCTTGGTTAAGTTTTCCAACAATTGACCAACCCACATTCAACTGCACGGGTGTGATGGCACAGCTAAGCACAGAACTAACCTAGTACATGTGTGTAATGTCATGCATACATCACATTATTGCATGCTGGTGTCATTCAAAACCACAGTGGATGATATTCAACGGTCAGACAGTAGGAGGGTTAATCAATACTTTCAATACTGTTCGAAGAGGAACAGACCTACCTTGACAAGATCAGGGAATATCTGATTAAACTCCTTGCAAGCATTGGTAGGGTACAAGACCTTGAGCTTACTGAAGATAGCGCCAAATGTCTTGATCTGATTCTCGCTGTACTCCATGCGGGGAACTGGGGTGCCGCTGGATGTAAGAAAGATCTCAAGATAAGATGAGGTGAGGACACATTAGTCCTAACCTACTGTGGAACCCGGGGTCGATTTCACAAAACACTGAAATTCATCTTTAAGATGAGTTGTCATTATCGCCATAGTGATGTGTCTTGTGACATCACATTTTGCTGAGCAACTGAGATTGATACACATCTTAAGATCAATCCTAGCTCTCTGTAAAATCGAACCCTGCCTTTGGGTCCTCCTTTATAAAATCTCATGCAGTCACCTCATCATGCAGCCATCTTAGAGGTAAAACGATGATGAAACAACGGAAACACACAACTATGTATGCACAGGATACGACAATGAAAAAACCTTCATGACCTCTAGTCGAGGGCGCCCTACTCAAACTACATCATGTCCATTAAGTCAACAAGGGACTAGTAAGAAGAGTAAGTGTCTAAAGAGGATAAGTACTATAGCATCTTCCCTTTTATGTAACAACTTAGTTAAGTGAAAAACCCAAATGCAGTTAGATTGAGCAAGTCAAGAGGGATAGCAACTAAAGCTAAATAAGGAATTTCTTATGTCAAACAATACATCACTGTACATCATGCTGGATATGTGGGAGAGGGTGTACCCCGAAATGTTCCCATACTTTATCACACTCTTTTTCTTTTTGTACAGAAGTAACCCCCCCCCCCCCTAAATTCCTCTAAAGAATTTCTGAGATTCCTACAACAAAATGAAGACATAATAGGAGGGTACAGCATGCCATATATCGAGCATCAAATGCACCACTGACTGTTTGGTAGGATATGGTTCCCCCCACGCTCTATAATCCAATCCCTTTATAACAAGTCAGGATCCCACACTGTGCTAATATGCTCACATTTTGTAGTTCTGTGCAATCTCCCAACAGTTCTTGCGGTGAGCCAGATAGTCAGGATCCTTTGCTCCCTGATTGAGAAGTGATAGCAGAATATTAAGTTTGTTGCTCTGATAAAGTCTGGGAACCAACCGCAGAGGGGGTGGGTAGCCAGGATTTGGTAAAAAGGTGTCCAAGTTTGCTGGAAATTTAAAAACTGGGTGTCCAAATTGTTTACCTACAATACATTTACATGTAAATGACACATAAAACAGGGTGTCAAAATTTAAAACAGAGTGTCCAAAAGACACCCAGACACCCCTCTGGCTAACACTATGAGGGTGCTAAAATTTGAAAAAATTTGTTTACAGAACTTGGACGAAATGGGTTTATTTGGTGAAGCGCTAAGCACTTCAGTATTTTCTTGATCCAAAACAAATAAAGAAGTCAATTTTATTTGAAGATTTGAAAAACCCAAGCTAAAAACCACTTAATGTAAAAAAACATGTGTCAAATAACACTTGAAAGTAATGTCGATGTAGGGCAAAAATGCTAAACAACATTTTTCCTGTAACCCAATAGCTTCCCTCAGGTCGACCTTGCGATGACACAAAAATTTTAAGCGACTGGCCTTTAGGATGATGCTGTGCCTGAGCCAAGGCCGTGTCCGAAACGGCGACTTCGGTACAGCTACGGCTAGATCGCGCGCGCCTGCCTATTCTTCAACACTGGCAGACGCGCTGATCTAGCTGTAGCTGTAGCCGAAGTTGCTGTTTCGAACAAGACTGTCAGGAGCATACTGGTCGCCAATTGTTTACTACCTGAGTATACCTACAATGATGTTAAAACAAACGGCATTAGCCGCTGTGAGAAAAAAACCAATTTGTTGTAATTACTGCTTCTGCCACGTGTTCTGCCACATGTTCCCTAAAGGCGACTTTTGGAGATTCAACCTTTAGTGGTGTAAATTTGTGACTGCTGACTCTAGAGATACGATTTGTACCCGCTGTCACATCGCTAAACATGGATGGATTCAACGCACATGATGAAAATACAGTGACAGTTTTTTTGCATTTTGTCCACAAGTAGACACTGTATTCAACTGAAACTTTCACAAGTGATTTTTATTGTATCTTTCTTGATAATTTTGCCTATAAATCAGCAATATGTTGACAGTCCAAACGGAGACCCTGCCGTTAAAGTAAAATGAATATAGAGTTATGAACTTACAGGGTGTGATGGTTCTAGCTCTGCATACAGAGGCCGTGTCATGCATGGATTCATTTCTTCCAAGGTCTTCGGGAACCAGACTGAAAACAAAATATACACAAACAGTTAAAATTAATGACATTAATCAATGTAGTGTCTATCCAACAACAATTTATATAGAATCGCCCGAGGGAGAATTTGATAGCCTATGATTCTGAAGGCTATTCTTACCAATCGGTGCTCGATATGTGGAATGGTGCCACCTTTCCCCGTCCCCTCCCATTGTGTCTTCACTGTGTTCTCAGGAATTTTTTCAGGGATTTTCGGGGGGGGGGGGGGGGGAGGGTACTCCTGTCCAAGAATGGAAGAGTGTCAGAGTATAGGAACTTTGGGGGGGGGGGGGCACGACTCCCTCTGGCGGTGACTGCTCTATGTTCCGACAACCCCTTAACTCTAATGATTCACACACATAGGTTAGTGTTAGGGTTACGGTTAGGATTAGTAGAACATATTAGGGATGTCGGAACATTGGGGTGTCGGAACATAGGTGTGTGAACCTCTGTCACATATTGGGCATGACAAACCCTTACCTACATCATCCTTTGACCCCTGAATGACCTCAAGGGACTTGACAGAGTGCTTGATCTGATCCAAGACGTCCAGCAGTTTCAGATCGCTGTCTTGATTCCTCTGGATTGTCATCAGGAACTCCTTGGTCTCAGGGTCGGATACTGATGAGCGGGATTCTATGTGGTTCAAGGTGATATTATGGTCCTGCAGGGATGGACAATTGGACGTCCAAGTTTTTTCTGAATCATTATTCTTGTTATTATTATTAATTTCTGGTAACGAAACCAAAGATGCCTCAAAAGGGCACCTGATCACTGTGACTCTGAAACTTGAGAAAACCTGTAAAAATGGGTGCTTGCAATGAACTAGAAACCAGGTAAGATGGTATTCTTCAATGATAAGCGTTCTGGGTTCTCTTTTACCACATACGGCTTTATGGCCCATCCGTAGTACAAAGTAATTATGGTAAGGTATCTCGCTGAAGGACACAAGCATCGTGACCAGCCAGACCAGGATTTGAACCCATACTCTGTGAACGACAGAACTTGAATGAGGAATGTAGACCTCTACGCTGGCATGCCGGAGGTGACGGAAAAGACCTGTGAATGCCATCCCAACCTTGCAGGGCACCGCGTCAGTCACCCCGAGCTTGCCACTAGTCCAACCGTTCTTTCGGAGCCCACATGGGGCACAGCCTCACATGGGAGATGTCTCTCCTTCCTGGACATGCTGAAATGGGACATTGGCTTGGATGAGGAGCTAAGCTCCTGCATGCAGGACAAGGACATCTGGACCAACATCACTGGGCAGGCTCGAGCTGCCATATAACCTCAACTTGATTGCTTGATTGACTTAGAAAATATTTGGTAAACCAATGAAAATTACTCATTGAAGATAAGCAATTAGTTAAAAGTGTCTGCTTCAGGCTCTTGGGATGCCACCGTCTGGAAAAGTTTCCCATCATTTTAAAAATGTACTAACAATCTTGTAGTCTGTCTTTAGTAATAATTTCCGAGCGTTCTAGTGCACCGTACTCAAGTTCTGGGCCCAATTTCATAAAAGCTGCCCAACACAAAAACTAGCTACACACAACAAAATAATGTTTACCAGAATAAGGTTACCAGTTAAACTACCATTTCAAGTGTACCATCTGTGACTGGTACCCTGCTTATTTTTTGCTTAGCAGAAATGTTTACAGAAATATTTTTTGCTTAAGCAGCTCTATGAAATTGGGCCCAGGTGGCCAAGTCATCAGGGTGCGGGTTCGGATCCCAATCATGACATTTGTGTCCTTGAGCAAGACACTTCCCTAAAATTGCTTCTCTTCACCCAGGAGTAAATGGGTGTCTGTGAGGGCAGAGATGGTTCATGTGATTGATGTAGCTTGGTGTGCTACATACTTGGCAGCACGGGCTGTAAAATCCCCAGGTAGCCGAGACGGTTAATGGAATGAAATATTAAATGGCCCAGTGACCAAGGTGATAATAATAATATTCATACGCATGAATTGACGGATGCCGGCGTTATAGTACATGTACAAGTGTCCATTAGCCTACAGTAAACCAACCAACCTGAAGTACACCCATCACTTGAGTCAAGCCGCTCACTGCCTTCTCCAGGCTAAACATGACTGAGAGAGAGGATGGCTCCTTGTCTACTGTCTTTGTCTTGGAGTCATTGTAAGACTAGAAGGAAACAAAATCAATATTGCTAAGCAAACAATATATATTCTGAAAAAAGAGGGCAGTATAGAAAGATGTCCTAGAGAGTTTAAAACATTGGGTTCTGGAGGAAAATGCAATGTATAAGGTGATGATGAGGTGAAAAGGTGGTGAGACAAGTTTAAGGAGCACTGGCCGATGGGGATGAAGATGGCATGTGCTATACATGGAGTTTATAAGACAGGATAAAGTTTGAGGTACAGACATACAGGATGGTTTTCAACTGGGTTTTAATGCGGTTTTTAGGCAATAAGTTGTGCAACTAGTACTATAAGACTTAAGCCCTTTTCACACGAGAGCCGAAGAGCGCCAGTTGTCTGTCCCAAAGGTTGTTTGCAATTTCATGACAAACATTCACACGATCACACACATCGCGTTCCCAACGTCCCTTGTTTTCGTGAGATGGCTACGTGTTGGGTCAAAGGTCAAAAGTGTTTATTTATCAGTTCGCTGGTGTTCTGTCGGTGTACCGCGTAATGCAACGTAACTGCGTTTAGGTTACCATCGAACGCTTTCTGGTTGCCCGCCATATCTGCTTTCTCAGCGTCTCACAAAACAACAACATAACCTAGCACTGTTTTAGCACTCCTACAATCATCATTGCTGTTTTCACGAACATTCTCGAATGATTTCTCCGCTGAGACCGTCTTCTTCTACGGATAGACATTGCATTGGTATCCAACGCTTTCTTGATCGAACGTTTTTTGCTCAGTGGATGAAGGTAACTAAACAGAATTTGCAACACGAACATTTCTTCCACCGACGCCGTTTTGATACAGTGAGGTTACTAAGATACTCGAACAAACAAACGACCTTCCACCGCCCGCGCGCATGCGTGGTCGTTGTTCTATGACCTGGGACCTTGGTAATCAGCGGTGCGTCGTTTCACACGAGTGATCTCGGCGACTCTAAACAGGGTTGCGATTTTTGGAGGAGGTCTTGATCCCGGTTGTTTATTACGCGGGTCACTGGCGATTTCATCTCAACGGATTCATTTCACACGACGCAAATTTGCGATTTTATAACGGGAATGCGATTTCGTTCCCAACGACCATGGTTTAGAAAGCTCGTGTGAAACGGGCTTAAGAGTTAAGCCTGGTTCATACTTCCTGCGAATGCAAACACAATGCGAGATTTGACGTCACAAACTTGCAGCGAACAATTGAGCACATTGAAAGCAGGGTTGTGACTTCAAATTGGCTTTGCAGTCAAATCACAGGAAGTATGAACCAGGCTTTACACTCAGGGCTGGTAAGTTTATGGGCTTATACATAGTGTTCTATGAGTAGTTGCGATGATCGTAACCCTCCATCCTCCCATGGGTGACCGTCGGGAGGATGGAGGGTTACGATCATCGCAACTATTCTATGGTATGAGGTGCCGATTACTTAGGTGGGGGTGGCAGGGCCTTGGATCTAACTTCGGGAGAGAGGTTACAATTAGGAACTAAGTAATAGAATGGTAAAACTCACCTCCATTTTCTTACGAAGCTCTTCGCCCCAGTCACTCTGGAAAAATAAACAAAATTGAATGAAACATTCAAGGCACTAGTCCTCAAGGACATTGCCAAGGTTTTTGTATTCAAAGCCAAGGGACTTGAGGCTACAGTACAAGTTTACAACATTATGCCTTACAAGTGATGACCTCGCCCCTTAAACAGATCCCATGTATTGGCACTATTGAAGTGCCCCCCCCCCCCATTTGAAATCTTGATTTGAGTAAAAAAATTAAGAGTAAAGTGTTACAACATCAAATTTGTATAGGCTTTAATAATGAGATAATTTTAATGTTTTAAAAACTATTTTTCCATACACACAGACAAATTTTGTTTTTACACTCGTGTCAGATTATCTTTTAAAAATGTAGTACACGATAACAAGAGCCTTGGAAAGGGGTTTTGTTTAAGAGTTGCAAATGGAAACTACAGTTTGAAATTGCAGAAGTGCCCCTCTGCTAAGAAATGGCTCAGAAGAGTGCTAAGAATAGATTGCGGCACATCACAGACTACTAAGTACTACAAACTCATAAAGGAAGTGAAGTTGACCACTTTGGAGTACAGAGAAAGCTACAAGGAGATCTGGTAGAGACCTTTAAATACTTAAGGGTCTTCTGGGGGTTGGACACTAAAGACTTCTTTGATAACCTCAGCTGTTTGTCACAGGGGCCACGAGCTGAAATTGCACAAGAGAAGGTCCAACCTTAACCTCGGGACGTTCTGGTTCAGCCACTGCCAGAGAGTGGTAAACAGCTAGAATCAAATTGGGGAGTATTTGCAAAATACCTCGCAACTTGTTCCCCTGAGAATGGCAGGCCCATTACTTGTGCAGGTAAACCAGTTAAGCGTGACGCTAAAAACAGTAACTGTAGCTGTGGTTTCTGGGTAATCTGCAGAAGCAGACGAGGGTCATTGGGGAATCTATTCCACCAAGGGTAGATTAGAAGCTACCAATCCATTACCAAACATAACGTGAACACACTCAAGGCCATGATGCAGACAAATTTCTCAAGAACATAGGGGGTTATATATAACTTAATAACTATAAGCTTATCAAAGCTGTCTGCCCAAGTATTCCAGGACCATCGTCTCGTGGATCAGTGTCAGTGCCCCCTGGTGCCCCTCCCCCCATTTGGAACCCACTATTACAGATCAAGATCCAGTTTTTAAAAAAAGTGAAAATTGAATCTATAATTGATTCGCCAGCAGTTCCCCCCACACAGAAAAAATGGTGCTCCCCCTGTGCCCCCCTTAAAAATTACCTTAGTTACGCCACTTTCGTGGATTGATTCAAGTAAGTTCAAGTAAATTTGGTGCACCCCTTTGGTTAGCCCCACTTGTGTGGCCAAGGAAACCTGAATTCTTGGCCACATAAGTGGAGCTACCCTTTGGTTTGCCTTTGCCTTTCAAGTTTCATTTGTGCCTCCTACAATTTTGGGTGTTTTCTTTTACCGCTGTACACTACTTATATTAAAACTAAATAGAATTAGAAGACATGTTACCAACCCTTCCTTGTCCTTGCATCTTGAACTGTGATGCAGCTTTGCATTTCAATTCCTCCATCTTCTCCTGAAATATATACGGACGCCTTCTGCAATACTCAATGGCCTTCAGGTATGCAATAAGTAGGAGGAATCATGGAGGATCGACTGAGTGAAAGCTGAAAACTGCATACGTGGTTGGTATACCAGACATATAATAATAGACCCAGCCGGCCTCGCTACATGGGCAGCGCGCCGGCGCGCCGTGTATCGATACACCTACCCACCTCTCGTCGCTAAACCCCTGGGGGGTCGATTTCACAAAGCACTAAAGTTCATCTTAAGATGAGTTGTCAGTATCACCATAGTGATTTGTATTGTGACATCACACTTTGCTTAGCGATTAGGAGTGATTTGGAGTTAAGATCAATCTTAACTCTTTGTGAAATCGAGCCCTGGGAGGGCAACACTGAAAAACAATGCTGATTGGCTAACCAAAATGTACTGCTTTGCGTGCACGCTGAAAACATTCGAGCTCTTGTAGTTAGTCATAGATATAGAATATAATACCTAGATCGGCCGCGCGTACAAAACGCTGGTTCAGCCTAGGGGCTGACATTAGTCACGTGCTTGAGGCAACGCGCAGATTTGTACGCGCGGTGCACAGGTTTGGCCAATGTTTGCAATATACCTTATCATTATGCAATAGACCTTATCATTGATCTCCATTAATTAATGGAGATCAATGGACCTTATGCACTGACGTCATCCAGCCGTCATCCAGCCGCCATCTTAGAGGTAAACTGATGATGTAATAATGGAAACGCACAGTTTTGTACGCGCGGCGCACGGGATTGGCCAATGAACAACCTCCTTTTGACGTCTAGGCGAGGGCGCCCTACTCAAATGACGTTATGTGCATTGTCAATATCTGCGCGTCGCCTCAAGCACGTGACATTTTACTGCGTCCATGGCGAACCAAATCTTTTTCTACACAGGCAATGGAGCGCGCGCACGCGCGACCGATCTAGGTATAGACCTTATGCACATTACGTCATTTCAGTAGGGCGCCCTCGCTGAGAGGTCAAAAGGAGGTTGTTCATTGGCCAATTCTGTGTGCCGCGCGTACAAATCTGTGCGTAACGATTGTTTCGTCACCATTTTACCTCTAAGATGGCGGCTGGATGACGTCAATGCATAAGGTCCATTATATTCTATATGGGGGGGGGGGGACATTAGACATGAGTATGCTTGTAGTACGCTTGTAGGACGCTTGTCGGGCGCTTAGTACGCGCGTGTAAAAATGCACGTATTTTGACGCAATACATTTCAAATGAATCATGTTTTTACATGGTCACCTTAAACTGCACACACTGTAAAGACATCACAAGATCAAAAAAGAATGAGAGGGGTCAGTTGCTCCCATAGAGATATAGAATATAATACCTAGATCGGCCGCGCGTGCGCGCGCTTCACTGCCTGTGTAGAAAAAGATTTGGTTCGCCATGGACGCAGTAAAATGTAACGTGCTTGAGGCGACGCGCAGCTATTGACAATGCAAATTTCATGTTATAGAACTTATGCACATGATGTCATATCAGTAGGTCGCCCTAGAGGCCAAAAAGCGGCCGTTCATTGGCCAAACCTGTGCGCCGCGCGTACAAATCTGCGCGTTGCCTCAAGCACGTGACTAATGTCAGCCCCCAGGCTGAACCAGCGTATCTAGGTATTATATTCTATATCTAGAGCAAGTTCGGGTGGGCGACTAGAGTGACTAGACCATTGATCTCCATTAATATTGTCAATATTAATGGAGATCAATGGACTAGACTGTGTGACGTAGCGCTCGAATTGACTAGATCGACCATGCTCCAGTGCATGGTCGATCTAATCAATCTCCCTGTGCTCTATGGTTTCTGGTAAGTCTAGTCACTCTAGTCGCCCACCCGAACTTGCTCCATGGTTGTTCCATGACTTGATGCGTCCTTTGACAGCGCGTTCTGCAAAGTCTCTAACACAGAATGGATCAACCACAGGACTAATTAAAATATCCAATATATTTGGATATTTTTCAGTCACACTTCCAGGGGTTACAATCGAGCAAGGCAAAGGTTGTAATAGACCTTTCCATTGTTAGTAAACAAACAGCGCTGGTTGTCATGGACCGCCGAATGTTAGTAAAACATTCAATCGTGTTAACAGATGTTTTAACCAAATTCAACATTTTCGGCAAGCTTCTAATTAAATAGAATACCTCCCATGACCGGTTGCTTTGTTTCCAATAAATTCAACACTATTTTTGAATATTTTTGTAACGTTGTTACAAACTGTAGCTATCTGTTTTTGTTTTGCATTTGATGGCTTTCCATAGTTTTCCAACCTGGGTTGGCAAAAACTTGGGCTGTGACGGTACCACGGTACAGCGCCTATGGCCATCAACGTCTGGATACCGTAATTTTGACAGCACCCGACCATACCAAAACTATGGGCAAAATCCGCGAAAACGCAAGCGAAACTTTACTAGACCATTGACCAAGCCCAGTATAATGTATCTTTCGGGAACCCGGGATTCCCGGGTTCGGCAGCTCTTGATTCTATCCAGTATCCCACCGAGATAATCCAACCATGCAAACTCTTTCCAGATAAGGATATTAGCTAGGGGCCACAATATACAGACCATTGTCTGTGGTCACAGCACGGACAACGGTAATTGGTCACACTTCAGAAGGGTCTGTTTCTCCGCCCAGCCCCTGTACAGTTCGTGCAGTTGTGGCCCGCATCGCGACGGACGTTGCAGAGGCCGCGCATTGCTTTACATAAACACATAGCCCTAGCCCTCTCCCTAGCATTAACTCTATCCCTAGCCATAGCCTTAACCCTAACCCTAACCCCAACCCCAACTCTCACCCTCACCCTCACCCTCACCCTCACCCTCACCCTCACCCTCACCCTCACCCTCACCCTCACCCTCACCCTCACCCTCACCCTCACCCTCACCCTCACCCTCACCCTCACCCTCACCCTCACCCTCACCCTCACCCTCACCCTCACCCTCACCCTCACCCTCACCCTCACCCTCACCCTCACCCTCACCCTCACCCTCACCCTCACCCTCACCCTCACCCTCACCCTCACCCTCACCCTCACCCTCACCCTCACCCTCACCCTCACCCTCACCCTCACCCTCACCCTCACCCTCACCCTCACCCTCACCCTCACCCTCACCCTCACCCTCACCCTCACCCTCACCCTCACCCTCACCCTCACCCTCACCCCCACTCTAACCCTAACCCTTACCCTAACCCTAACACCAACCTATTACTACTAACCCTTACCCTAACCCTAATCCTCTTGAACCCTAACCTTAACTCTAACCCTAACCCTAACCTTAGCCCTAACCCTTATCCTTACCCTAACCATAGTCCTAGCCCTAGCCCTAGCCCTAGCCCTAGCCCTAGCCCAAGCCCTAGCCCTAACTCTTACCCTAACACTAACCCTAACCCTAACCCTAACCCTAAACCTAACCCTGACCCTAACCCTAATCCTAACTCTAACCTTAACCCTTACCTAACCTTAACCCTAACCCCAACTTTAACCCTAACCCTAAACCTTACCCTAACCCTAACCCTAGCTCAGGTCCTAACCCCAGCCTTAGCCCTAAACTTAGCCGTAGCCCTAACCCTAACCCTTACCCTAACCTAACCCTAACCTTAACCCTAACCCTAACCCTATACCTAACCCTTACCCTAACCGTTTACCCTAACCCTACTATTTTTACGATTTCCTCAGCCCCCAAAATCAGAAAAGTCAATCAAACTTCTTTTGACGACTTCAGTTATTACAGGAATTTCCTAAAATTCCGTCACTTAATTTACAATCCATCATCGGGTCAATATCTCCTGAAAATTCAGAAAAAAATCCATGAAAACGGGACCACTGTCTTGCGGCTATGCCTAAACGTTCACAAAAAGTAGTTTGAGAAAATCCAAAACTTCAGTTTAGCGCCCCCTGCTGTCCGTCTATAGGTATTAATTATCTGTGGGTTGGTAGCACAGACATATAATACCTATATTATACTATATATTATAATTATGTCTGTGGTTGGTAGGCCTGTAGGTTTTCGCGAAATAGCACCCTCTTGTGTTTTCTTGTAGCGACATTCAAGGTGGGCGGGGATGGGGAAGGGGGAAGTAGACTTGGTTCCAAGTCTGTAAGATAGTGGTTCTTTTTCAAAACCGACTTTATGATAAGACCATGGAGGACTCCAATATAATAGACAAAAAGAAAAATACAAGGTAAAACCATGGAGGTAGAAACTAATTTATACATGGTAAAACGGAAAAAGTAATGTTTCGGTCGAACTCCCCCTTTCATCACTTTCGACCTAGTCTTGGTTCCAAGACCTTCGCATGGATCAATTCGAAAAACAGAATGAGTCCACTATCCATCGTTGGTAGTTCGCACCGAAATGGATCAATTCAAACAACAGAGGGCGTCACTATCCTCGGTTCGATTTCCAGCTTGCGCGAAGGTCTTGGATATCTTGTATGAGGGTGCTGAAGTGTTTCATTGTTTTTCCCCCGACTTTCCGGGGAAGCCAATCAATGATCGTGTTTGCACCTTTTCGTGAATTATTCATGATTCGCCATGTGTTTCTAACAGCTAGCTCGCTATGGGACGTTGTTGTGAATGGTATTGTGGCGGAAAGTACCTTCTCGCAAGGAATTATTATAAAGTGAATAAAATGCATTCTGAAAAGAGCTTGACAATGGGTTAGGGTTTGGACTTAAAAATTCTCTAATTTATTCTGATATTGCTTACCTTTTGTTTATAATAATACTTAAAGGCACTGGACACTACTCAAAATATATATTAGCATAAAAACTTACTTGGTAACGAGCAAAGGAGAGCTGTTGATAGTATAAAGCATTGTGAGAAACGACTCCCTCTGGAGTAATGTAGTTTTTGAGAAAGGGGTAATTTCTCACTAAAATATTTGAATCTGAGAAAGACTTCAGGCCTGAAGCCTTTTTCAGGCATCTGAAAGCACACACATTGTGCAACAAGGGTGTTTTTTCTTTCATTATTTTCTAGCAACTTCGATGACCATCATTGAGCCCAAATTTTCACAGATTTGTTATTTTATGCATAATGTGGAGATACGCCAAGTGAGAATACTGGTCTTTGACAATTACCAAACGTGTCTAGTGCCTGTAACTTAGTCTTTGTTTGTTGAAGGTTTACAGGAACAGAGAAGGAATGAAGGAATGGCCCTATAAACGATAACGCATTGTTGAACATAGATTTCCACACACATGTACATGTACATGTACACGTACATGTACACTTTGACCTTGCAATAGAGAAACTGCATATAGGCCTATTGCACAGGGCGCGCGGTATTTAAAAAGCCAGTCAAAACCGCAAAGAGCAACACACTCAGACAACGACACTGGCGCCCGGTATTTGAAACGCTCATTATATATGCAGCAACGTATAAAATACTGTTGAAAGTAGCATGTTGGAGTAATGGCCATACGAACATGATCAAAACAGTCATGAGTTCACCCCCTTTCTTTGTGAATTAGGCCTACATAATAAAAGATGCAGTAAATTATCCCGCTTCAGAAAATTACAAAAGTCCTCATTACATTCGTGTAGTTGGAAACAAAGAAAAGGTAAAAGTAAACAAAGTAGAATTGTTATTGCCAATAGTTTATTTTCAGGGCATGTCGAATGGTAGAATGATAAGTACTGTAGTTCAGATGCAAAGATAACCTTTTCTAAAATTACATGGCTGACATCGGCAATGTACAAGATTCAAACGTCCATTAAACAATGACCAACCGATAAACCTAACCAACTGCAAGCATATAATTTAGCTTGAGTAATTTCAGAATCACTTGCTTAGTGCGTTGATAGCGATGAAGAAGTCATGGTCAATCAAAACGTGAGTGCGCGTGCATACTGCATACAATCATGCTCGATCGTGTCGACGACCTCGTGACCTTTCTTATCTTGCTTTTCTTGCAAGCTTGTCATTTTAGTCACTAATATGAATAAAACATGACTTGATGCTTCATGGAAATAACTTGGCCACGCCTTCTTAAACAAGATATCCAAGACGTTACTACAGACAGTCGTCAACCGAAATTAATTCAAGAAGAAAAGCGCGCCCTCTGTAGGGTTATCACGTTACGTTACGAGTATATGAGATAGTGACGTCTTGGACCAAGACTACTTTCGACCACGCCATGGCCATTATTTTCTCTGGATCCGCTTCAGTTGGGAATTATGGGGCCAGGCTTTTTTTTATGAGGGGTCGCTGGGGCACACCTATGACCAATACATTCCCGTGCCGAGAGAGGTTTACGTAGGCCTCATACATTGCATGCTCCTTGTCGTTGGGCCGGACAACCGATGATTATTATAACGTCGATTCTACAATGGAGCTATTGATTCTACAGACTGAGACTTACAATCCCATGTACGTACGTACATAACTTTTACGACTACTCAAGCCAGGCTGAAATCAGCATGATGCATTTCGTCGAAACCGACGACCCGAGCAAGTGCGAAGCGAAATACGGCCCGCTTTATGGCCCCAGTAAAAAAAAAAAAACATTAGATGCTCTCCGGTGCATTCTCTAACATTTTTATGAGTGTTTTACACGTTGCTTTTTTTCTCCGTTTGGTTTTCAATGTGCCTTTTAACACTTGTTTTGTTAAATAATTCCTTTTTTTATGGTGGGGGAACGGTCGGCTAAGGGGGACGAACGAATGTGACACAAAACCTTTACGGCGTGAGGTCCAGGGCCCGCTTTAGGGCCCGAGTCCTCTAGGACATTAGAGGAGTTGTGGTGGAACGGTCGGCTAAGGAGGCCAAACGAGCGTGACACAAGGTCTTTACGGCGTGGGGGTCCACTAGGCCCGCTTATGGGCCACGAATACTCACTATAGAACATACGAGGCGTTTTACACAACGATACCATTTCTCGATACATTTAAATAAAGATTGTAAATAATATTTAAATACAAATTGCATATAAATCATGGTTATTTATTTATGTATAAATAAATCAAAACTAAGTTGTCTCCCGAGCTTCAAAACCTACCCCGCGGCAGTATAATATACAGCAATACAAGTTCTCCTGAACAACTATTACAGCACAGTACATGATATGCAAGGTGTTACCTCAAACTAAACATACATTATGAATAAACCGTTATAATAGTATATAATCATATTCATTTATATGGCCGTTGTTTAAGTGTAGTCAGTATACAGAAATATGATTACATATCAATGAGGTTTACATAATATTGATTATAAAAATACAGGATTCACCCCATCTTTTTTTCACTCACCGGCCTGTTTTGACTGATTTTTTTATATACCCTGTTTCTGTGTAGACGCATGTGCAGCAGCGCCCTCTGTTGCTCCTATATCAAATATCAAAGTGTTCGCTCGTCCCCAGCGCCTTGCCTTAAAACCAAAGGCGCTGGGATGGGCAAACGTATCAAGCACGCTCATTGGTTAATGCTCAGTCTCATCATGCATCACACTCACACTGCAAGCACTGCACGCATGACGTACTTCCTGAACAAGAATCTGCGCAAGCTATTAGCCCATCCCAGTGGTCCTGGATAGGCCGCTGGGGCCGAGCGAAATCAAAGTGGTGCTTTTCGCTCGGTAAGGCGCTCGTTGAGGGACGGGTTGAGGTAATGACATGCGCAATGGACAATCTACCCATACCTAATTACCCCCGGTCACCTCTTCCTGTTTACGAAATATTCGACTATCAATACAAAATATAGCTCTATTGTGTAAATCCTTTGCAAACAATTGTTTTCATTTTTTGCCTTGTGCTAAAATAGGGCCCGGTCGCCAAATAAATCTTTACTTTGCTGAAGGGTCATTTACATCATCCATGGAGCCTCAGTGCTTTATCATTATTATCGTGTGTGTAGGGCTGCATTTTGTGATTGTGCGCATTACGCTGACTGCAGTGCAATCGCTCCCATCATGCGTCACTACATCCTGAACAAGAATGTGTACAACTCATCAGCCCATCCTAGCGGTCTTGGATAAGACCTGTGGGGCCGAGCGAAGTGGTGCTTGAGAAAGTGTGGGCTTGTTATTCACTATTAATTTCGGTGCTCACGAAATGTTCTTATTTTTTTAAAGAGATTTTGTTTGACCCAATCCCCTTCCAACATAAAAAATTCAGCAGTTGGGGTCAGAATACTCAATTATTTAATTACAGTGACAATAAAACAATTAATGGTAATAAGAGTGAGTCATTTAATAATAGTCGATTGTTACCAAACCGGAGTTCATCTGCCCTTCAGAACTTCAGCTGCCTTTGTTTTTTAGCTTTGCCATTTCCCCCAACCTACGCATTTCTCCCTTATAGTAGCGATCGGGACCCATTACCGTAAGCTGAACCGTCCGCGAGTCCTATCTCGGAGTTCGTGACAAATTGGAGATTTTCCGGCTCTATGTGATATTTTTGTGTCTTTACATGGAGCGCCACGACCGCGTCTCCTGGCGAAGTGGCGGACAAGGTTTACCCGTTAACTTCGGGAGGTGTTATGTTTCGTCTCGCTACAGGCTGATAACCCTGGCTTATTCTCTAGACCAGCAAAGAGGAGGGCTGGGCCTGCTCTTATAGATCCAAGGACCAGTGTATAATGGCGATGTTTAATTGATATATCGGAGAGGAAATTAAAACCATGGAATTGGGAAACTGCAGCCAATACTATTTGTGATCGTGATGGAACTGACGTGAGTCTTTTTTGCTTACATTAAGGCCGAGTAAAAAAAAAGAAAATAATTTTAGCGTCTGGGTTCCTGAAATGGGGGAAGCGAGAGGGGCTTTTTATTTCATTATTTTTTATAATTTCGAACAACCATTGATCAAGCCGCAGCCGTAGCCGCATCTCTGACACAGTCTTAGTCTGGAATCGACCCATTTCAAGACAGTGCTACCATTTTGCGGTCAAACACGTTCATTTTGAACTAGACGCTTCAGTATCAGCTCAGTATTGAAAAGAAAGAAAACGTGAACTGACACCCCCCCCCCCCTGTTTGATTCTCATCATAGCATGAATTGACATTGCAATTTCATTTACTAACAAGAACCCATCGGATGTGCCGGCCTCTTCGAGCACATGTAAAGCTAAGTGACATTTTGAAGCTTTGCATGGTGAATGTGTATATTATAGACCTTTCTACTGCAACGTCATAGCCCGACTTTTTGCCTACCGAGATTGGAAAACTATGGAAAGCCATACATGCAAAACAAAAACAGAAAGCCTCAGTTTGTATCAGTATTACACAAATATAAAACAACAGTGTTGAATATGTTGGAAACAAAGAAACCAATCATGGGAAGTACTTTATTTAATTGAAAGTTTGCAGAAAATATTCTTTTGGGTTGAAACATGTGTTAACACGATTGAATGTTTTGCTAACATTCGGCCACTCATGCCAACCAACCAGCGCGGTTTGTTGTTTATCAACAGAGGAAAGGTCTATACATTATCTTGTGGGGGAGTGTTGGCTCTGAAAAGTATGGTTGTGGTCTAGATTTAAACGGCAGCTAGAGTATACTGCTCGAAACGTCGAAACCACTGCGGCTCTTTCCAGAGCAACAATCCTGCCATAAACACATGGTTGTACTTGCAAGTTTACCAGTAAGGCAGTAAGTAAAAGTTACCTCACTCGTTATCGCTGTTTGCACTTGTACTGACGCTTCACCATTCCTTCACAGCAAATCTTATGTGATGTTAATGTTATGTGTTTTACCCTTTCGCCGATCTGTGTTAAGCACTGTAATACTCAGTACTTTCCCAAGTCCTGTGAAAAAAAATCTACATTGCATATTACTCGGCTGGGATTCGAACCCACTACCTTTGCCATTCTATAACAGATGGTTAGGACCGTTATATGGGACTACTTTTAGTATGTGGCACAAGAATATTATGAATATTAATTAGGGAACTAAGACTACTTCAAGCAGGGCGCGGTCTTTAATCGCCAGATGCTGTCAGCCTGGCTTAGGAGGTTCACGTCCAGTCCGTGTCACTGTTGTATAAGATAATTAAATTTAAAAACCCCCAAACCCCCAAATCCAGTGCGTACCCAAAACGGAGTTTCACTGGTCTGCACTGTAGTGTCTCTCATTTTCCCGGTTTGATATTCAAAGCCATAACACCACTACGGCCAGCAAGCTTGGTGTGATGTAGACCTACTGAGGTTTCATGTACACTTCCCTCCAGCACATACGTTCTATACACCGATGTGTTTTAAGCACTGTATACTCAGTACTTTCCCGAATTCTATGGAAAAAACCTACAGGCAAACCACTAGGGTGGGATTCGAATCCACGACCTTTGCATTGCTAGAGGGTGTTTGAATCCAACCCGAGTGATTCGCCTGTGGGATTTCTTTCACCGAACTCAGGAAAGTAGGCCTACTCGAGTATATAGTGCCTATACGGCGGTATAAGGGTAAAAACAAAATATATTCTTTATCCCAGGTGCAAAACTAACATCTACTGTACGTTCTAAATCATTTACAATATATTAGAGAGCCCCGTTTGTCTTTGATTTGGTTCCGCCTAAACCAATTCGATCATAAATCTAAAAATCTAAAAAATCAACATAATAATAATAAAAATAATAGACGATTACAGTTTTCTTTCGTTGTAACTGTTCAATTTTATTTCACAATTCAATTACAATTTCGTAATCAAGTTGTCCAATCGGGGAATACCGGATCTTAACACATTTCAAAACGAGTTACCTTGTAGACCATTATCACGCTGTCACCATCTTGGTCACGTTCTCTGTATCCAATAACAGTAATAATGCCGATGTTCATCGCACAAGAAGAGAACCAGTCTATTTTGTTCTTCCATGCAGCCTCGGTTCGGTTACAATGACTTGGAATGAAAGGAAAATCAAGACGGCCACTCCGTGATAAAAGTCTATAGACCTTTATCATACTGGCACCATCTTAGTTTAGTTCCCCGTATCAAATAATAGCAGTGAATGCTAGTATTAGTCGTACAAAAAGGAACCAAAATATTTGCCCGTTCAGCCTCATTTTGGTTACATTGATTTGAATGGGGGAATCATGACGGCTACACCATGATAAAGGTCTATCCTGCCAGTCTCCAACACCTCGGTTAAACCGACAGTTCCTCACCGTCGCATTATGCGACAACTAGTCCTCATCGACGAGCTGAAAAGAGTCGCCGTTCGTCTCCAGAAAGTAAACAAAAACACTTGACGATTATGGACGAATTCATTATGCAATCAGTCCATTGTGATCATAACATTATGATATAATTCAATAATTTCATAGTAAGTAAACTGGAACTTTGATCAATCTTTGACAGACACAAACCACAACGTCCGACAGAAACATTATACGGTAAATAAAGTTTACACTAATACAATAAATTTAAATGTACAATCATTTGGCACAGTGTAAGTTTTACCCATAACACGATGATATCATTATTATTTACAGCATTGCAAAGTTTGTATACATACTGTGTTGGCACAAAGGAAATTAGTATAGGCATAAAGGTGTTGGAATATCTGGAGAAAATGTGATGAGGATTAATTCTGAAGTTTATTAAACGACTTAGACGAAATAATATTGTGACTGATATTGTGAGGAACTGAAACAACAAGATATTTGTCCCCACCGTCGTATTGCTTCGACAGTGGAAGATTCACGGACAAAATGTGTTTTGCGGCGTCACCAGTACAAGAAGAAACCCAGTTTTCATTTTGGAGTGATCACAATTGAAATAAGTCTGCGCAACTTTCAAAATAACACAGTAGAAAAACTGAAGTTAATTAAGCCGTTTTTTGTCTCAAATATTGGAATACAAGGACAAACTTGAGAGTTTTAATCAATGCAAGGAGTACATGACTATGTGTGCATACATTTATTATGTTAGACCCCCAGTCCATTTAACAGTGATTTTATGTAAATATATGAAATTCTCCCAACTTTTTAGAATACATGGACAGACAAAAACACATGTGAAGACAGATTTGATTTTTGTTTTTCACTCATATGAAACCTTGTCTTCATTTTCACTTAAATGTTTGTCATATACCTGTCCATGGACACCTTTTATGTGAGAGGTCTGCGGAGTGTTAATTGCGTCTACCTTTTGTCCACCCGTTGCCCTGTCCAACCCAAATGTAAATTTTGATTTGAACAAAGACAACCATGCAACATCGTTTTTCAGTTTGACAATTTTAAATTATTGGTCAGTCTGGCGACTTTGTCGATAGATATTTTACATACATTCGGCTGAAGTTTATAAGAAATTATGGTCATAAAAATATGTACTTCGAACTTACGGTGTACTGCCATAAATGCATGGCTATACAGTGAGAAGCACGGTCATCGCAGCGAAACCTTCCTTTGCTGACTTTCTGGAGATTTGGTTCATCATTCTGTACATTGTCTTTTAGATATTTAGATGGGTCACTGTAATAAATACATGCTAGGTCATATTTACAAGCATTGTTGTGTATCATACAAAAACAGTGTCACTTTTCGCCTTCTTCGGAGTCTTCAAACGACCCTCGATCTGTCTCTGAATCACAGTTATTTTCTTTTTGTTCTTCCGTGTGGAGCACACCTTGCAGCTGCTTGATGTACCGTATTGCCGTCCGGAGCGTCTCCACCTTGCTCAACCGTTTCTCGGGGTTTTCCGTCGGTAGGTGCTCGCGGAGACGCGCGTAACCTTCGTTGACGTTCCGTACTCGCTCCCTCTCCCGCTCGTTCCGCCGCCTGATAAACGACGGCTCGAGGTCGTAGAACCCGAACGGGCTGGGCATGGGGACGTAGCTGCTGTAGTGCCCCATGAATGAGCCAGTGTAGCGGGGATCGAGGTAGTTCGGTATAGGTAAGGTGACGTCTGTGTTGTTGCCGTGCTCTCGTAGTGGATACATACCGGCAGCCGTCGGACAATCACTCATGGGTATTCCAAGCTGGACACAGGTCGGAGTGGAGTAAATGGCCGACTCCGAATGTGGCTCTTCCATCATCATGAGGCTGGTTGTTTTAAAATATTCCTCTTCAATAGAAAACAAAATCAACCCCTCGAGTTCAAATCACTCTCTCGATCTTCTTCCAGTTGCGGAATGGGAACGCTCTGCTAAAACTGCTGAAGTTGAACTGAAACTCTTCGCTGATTAATGACTCGTCTCAGAATAAATAGTTCATTCGTCAAATGAATAATGTAGGTCAATTAATGTTTGTGGATTTTCAGCCAAGAATAATAGATTCGACGCGGGCTTCAAAGATGGCGACAAGTCTTCAACCGACCCCGAGTCCTCGAAGACGTCAGTGTCGGGAATTGACGAACGAAATCTGCAGAAAGGACAAATAGGAAGTACACGTTAATACAACAAGAATGCAGCATTCTCGTGAGATTTGTGTTCGTTTGGTCTAATATATAATAATGTGTCAGTAGATTAAGTGTACGAGTGATTCCCACGTACAACGATGCATCGTAGTAAACACAGTCGGCTGTCATTTCCAATATTGTGGCTTGTCATGTCTCAAAAAATGTATCACTAAACTGACATTGACATTGCACATTCTACGAATTGAGGTCTTGCAAATTTGTATGAAAATGATGTATTTTTCGGCAACCAAAGTAAAACAAACTTGCCTTAATATATTGTAGCTCAACATTGCTATTGTTATTGACACGGTGTCGGGATTTGTATTTTAAAATTTTGATTTGATGTCAACTATGATTCCGTGAGACGTCTCCTGACATTCCGACGGAATACTATTCCCAAAAGGCTCATTGTTAGTTTCCTTTATATAATGTCCACCGTTAAGGAACCCCATAAAAAAGACCTAAGCATAATGTAAAACCTCCTTTTAATACCGGCATCATTAGAAAACCGAGAATCTAAAAGCACTTTGTTTCATCGAGAAGAATTCATTCCCCCCCCCTCCATGTAAAAAAAACAAAGACTGGATAACATCAATGAAAGACTGAACACCCCCAGGGCACTCATTCTTGTGCAAAAAAAAGAAAGAAGCACAGTATTTCGTGTCAATGTCCCTATTTTGCCAACAAAAATAATACTGTATTCACTCGTTGATATGTAATAATAGACGACTGCATGCTGTGTGTGCAATTGCGGGGCCAAGGGGAGCTCTTTACGGCCTCTACCGTAAACCTCTAGGATCGGTTATGCCGAATTTAGACGCTGCGAATGGAATGGGGGGGAATAAAGAAAACACTACTCTAAGCTGCTTTAAGAAAAGTGGAGCAATTCTCAAAAAGAAAGATTACATTTCTTGAAGGTCATGTTTTTTTTTTAAAAGATAACTACCAACATTTTATTTAGAATTTGAAAACCTACCGCTATAGTCTGCGTTAAGAAGTTGGGTGTTGTTTGACACTATATCCCCTGTTGAGATTTGTGGGGGATTAAAAAGATCAACAATTTCGATCAGTCTGTTTTGATCATCTTTATTCGACCGCCAATTGTTTTCTGAGCTTGTGATCAAGCATCGTAACATCAAATTTTGTGGTCTTCAAATCAAACATTTAAATTGATCTGGTACAAAAAAGTAGTACAAATAAATAAATACAAATAATAAAATAAAGATATTTTCAAACGGGAAAATGAAGTTCTTTTTGTCAAGGCCCAATCGGAATGGTCACACACTAAAAGTCACGACTTTTAAACTCGTCTTATTGCTAGAGGGATTTTATAGTACTTCTATGTCCCAATCAAACCTGATGTGCAACCCCAAAACACGCCCCTTTGACGATCACGGAAACAATTTGCCCCACCCCTCTTCATTTTGATCTCCTATTTTGCCGCTTAACAGAAGTAATTTGAACATAGTCAGAAATAAAAAGATTCGAAATTTGAGGAGAGATTTGAGTTTGAAATCTCGGAAGCCATCTTAAGTCAATGAAATACTTAGTGACGATCAATTAGCAGCACTGTGTTCTCTAGGAGACGTTGCGGTTTATATAGGCTAGAAACAGTAAATCTCGACTTGGTACTGGGAGGCTCGAGCCACTGCGGGTGAGCCGCACACATGCAAGAAATCTGCGTGTTTCTGGATGGAAAGAAAAAAATGATTGCGGCCGTTCTTAGCGCAGTATTAGCGGGGTAGATTTTTTTTTTATTGATTAATGTTGGTCGAACCACCAGGCTTGCAGGTGGTTTTGTATACGGGGCCGATGCGTCCGTTCTTCCGGCGAGTCCGTGGTGGGGAAAACTGGCCCCAATATCGCCCGCTCTGCTCGGTATCCGTCTAATTAAACGTGTGATCACTCACAACAAACGTTGGAATAATGATCTGGGGGGGGTGGCATCGGGATATTAACTGAGACGTGGTATTCGTTTTAAAACCGGGTGGACTGTGTGTAAAGATTGCGAGTCTATAAAGAAATTTGTTTAAAATGACATCCGAAGATAATACCGGTATACAAACCGCAGATATTGGTTTGTATGTGTTTGATAACACTGCATTGTTTGGCATAAGAATAATCGGAAAGTTGACTATTTAAGAGAGTAATTTCAGAAAGATGCGATTCCAATGTTACTTTTTTTTTCGAGATGCACAATAAATGGTATTACCGGTCGTGTTTCCTTCCTGTTTTGTACACCGGTGTATATTTTGATAATGTTAGTTTGTTTCACATTAATTCATATTTATAAATGAATAATGCAATGAGCCCACTATTTCTTCTGGAATAACAAAAATGCCCTTCTTTCTTTTCCACGGGACTATATCGTTATTTGTACTTGGCAATCATTATAAACTGACCGTTGCTGCTAATTTGAGATCTGACTAAAAGCCAAGGTGAGTTTAAAAAAAATCAAAAAAATCTTCAGAAACAAGCTTTATGCAACCGATCACTTTACGGTTGGTAACTTTCCTGTCAAAAATGTCATCGTCACCGTTTAATATATACTGACAGCTAGTCCTTTCACGAGATTGCTTTATTCACGAGATCCAGAAATGTCCAGTGAAGAAAAAGGCTCACCCTTGTGAACGTGTTGAGGTAATCGGTAATAACTGAGTTGGATTCTTTATTCGGAGAAATCGTTCCTGTTCCTGGAGACATTTTTAATTGAATTTCCTGAGTCAAGTTGTTGATAATTTTATTATCGAGTGCTGAAAGGTATGACATTTTAAGCTTTATTTTAGCAGAAGTTTCACTTGAACTCTGTCAGGCTGCCATTTTTCTCGTGTGTGCCCCTACTAGATTTGTACACGCGTTGTAATGGCAAATAAGCTTAACATCCAACAACATTTAAACGGAATTTCTTTTGAAAGTTTGACCAGCTAATTAAGAAAAATGTGGCAATCTTTGCAGCTTTTTCTGAGAACACAGTCTGTACACTATAAAAAGTAATACCGCTTTATCCGTCAAACTATGAAATTTACTTACTAAGAAAAATGGAAGGGAAAAATCAGTGTCTTACCTTGTTCAAAGTAGTGGTCTTGCTGTCTCCTTTTTGATAATGTTCTGGTCTGTACTGCCTTGAGTCTTAATATCTCCCTAACAAGACCGCACTGTCAATTAGAGCATTCAGCACCGTGTGTGGCAGAGAAACCCCCAAGCGTCGACAAGCAATAAGATACAGCTAGTCACCTCAAACCAAACTCTTCCACGAGTAGAAACTTCTTGCCCCCCGACGGTTGTCTTGATGTGCCGTTTTTCTTCTTGCTCATAAAGTCCAGGTCGTATACGCACTTATACTTGCAGATTACTAACTGAGCGCGGTTTATTTCTGGGTTGTTGAGATTTCGATGAGAGATTTCCGACTTGTGGACGGGCAAACAATCCAGCGACGGAAGATTGTTTGTGTTAATCAACGTGCATCTCACGGAGTTATCGTAAACTCGGGCGCGCGTAACCGTAATGTGTGGTGTCAGAAATGAAACTTGGGGTGCCGGGGGGATTGTTCAGGTAAGAGTCCCAGCTCGACTCTAGCGGTTCTTTTTTATTCCCTGCTGGACTTCGAATTCCCGCCCTCCGGTGCTGACGTAAATGTTGTAGACGACATCCATCAACCGAGTTGTGTTGTATGAAATAGTAAAAGAAAGCTGTTTAAAAATGCAGACGGCACAGGCATGCGCAGTTGCCTCGGTGAAGTTGTATCGAAAACTAACACGCGGTGTCAAACTCGCATGATGAGGGTTTTTTTTCAAAAGAAAAAAAACTCTAGTTGCCAAGGTAACTGGGATTTGCCTCACGCATGCACACTGCGATGGGGGTATATTGGCGGCAAACTGTTGCAGCGGATAAATTCAACTGTTGTCATCAGAGATGTTGTTGCCATGAGAAGTAGAGATGGATGACTCACGTGGGTTGCGTGTCTGTGTCTTAACTACGGAGGTGAATAGGCGTCATCTTTTTATTGATTTTTTTTACAGAGTGGGGAGTACTGCGCATGAGCAGGACCAAACTCCTTAAATCTGCGTATTATGCAGACCAAGGTGATTTCAAAAACAACTGAAAAGCTCCCGTAGAGACGAGGAACAAACTACCATCGCTTTGGGCAATCCAGGGTTACACAAAATTTGCTTCTCGTCCCTCTAGGGAACTCCATGCCGCATCGAATAGAGATCAGAGGGATTTCAGGGGTTTCTTTCTAGACCTGGCTCGGCTCAAGTTTATTAGCCTCTCGATAATGAAACAAATTGGTCGACTAGCGCTAATAAGCCGTAGCGGTGACAGGCCGGTATCCAATCGCCGTGCACGAGGACCTCGGCTAATTCGCCGTGGAGAGAAACACGGCGTGACAACCACCCACGGAGACTCAGCTATGGGGCTGACAGTAGAGGGTCGATGGAGAGAAGAAAAAAAAAACCACGGGAAGCATGACGGTTAGAAGACGGCCGTAATCTCGGTCCGGCCCATGGAACGAACCACAGTGCACGGCTAACAAAAACAACAGTTAGATGTATCAAGTGTTGTCGCTTGGGAAATACCGGAGGAAGTTCAAGTGTACTAATTCTTGTCAGATTTGTTCTCTCATTTTACCATAAACTGACATTGCATGAAATAATGTTGTAACATTAAACACTGACAAGGTTTTTTGCGTTTATATAACAATACTCATATCAAATGAATGCCCCAAATGAACGAATGTTTTACCCTTCTTCCAAAGGTTTCATTTGCCTTTATAGCGAAAGTGCTTGTATTACGTCCACATAACATAACATTTAGTTTAGTTTTTGAATGAACACAAAACAGTAATAGTTTGCAAAGTTCGTTTTGGAAAGAAACATTTTTAACAGAAACTAGCCTACCCATTAAAATAAACCGCTATTGCAAACACAAACATTATTTTGCCTTTCACTCGAAGTCAATGCAACCAAATTGAGACGCAAAGCGAAAAAGTATGGGTGTCTTTTATCTGTCGGTACAGTAAGGCTTGCTGAGCACAACAAAAAAACGAACACAAAAGTGCTTTGTATGAAAGACAAAATGCTTCTTTGTTTGATAACAGTTTCCTGCAATTTCTTGTTCAGCAAAAATACTCTAAATGTGTTAAATTATATGTTCTTGCCAAGGCACTCTCTAAAGTATAATAATATTTTTGCAAAACAATGAAGAAGTCCCGTGAGCCAATAGCATTGATCTGTCTTTCCAAATCACAACCATGTCAACTCAAGCTGATCCTATTAAAATTAAACTCATTTTCAACTGGTTAAATTAGTAGTAATTTTCTTCGTTGTTAAAAACAAATTTGTTCAAGTTTTTAATGCCCTGTCAAATCTCCCTTAAATCGTTCGCCTCTTAATTTACAAAGTCATTGAATTTCGCAGCTATATGTTTGCTGCTCAACAATGAATCAAATATCATTCTGTAGCTTCTGGTTTTCCCAATATCAAAATGTGCGGGCTCCCAAAGTGGCAGAGTGAATAATCCTTGCAGGATCGTTTTGGGCGGGCTTTTGTTTTTCCCGCGCGAGTGTTGTCTCTTTACAGCGAGTTCGGCGGTGTAGCGCTAACGGCCCAATCGGTTCGTACGATAAGTAAGTACGTTTATCCGGAGCCTGGAGTGTTCGCCACTTATAACCCGATGTAGGGACCCTTCAGTTACTAGAATTGCTTCAAGTCGTGGATACTTATTCTGAAATTAATTGAAAGCAGCGTGGTTTTGGGGGATCGTAATTTTGCTTGAGAAGCAGAGGGGGGGGGGGTGCTGGGATGTTGCATGATTGACGGAGAATTAGTAAACTGCAACTGGTGTGCCATTGAACGCACTGTGGCTGCAGTGACTGGCAAAGCATACACGAGGACAATAGGCGAGGGTTTGAGTCGCGCGCCAAAAGCGGTTAACCAAATAAAGCGATTGTTTCACCGTTTTGTGAACAAAATTAATATCTTCCCCCGACTTGTAGTGTCAATTGGGATTTATTTTGATATTGGTCAGTTGATTGAATAAGCTGGATTGACCATATTTGACTAGGCAGGCTCTTCACCATGATATGCCCATGCACTGTTCAGCTACGTGTGTCACTCCCTTGTTTCCGTTCCACCCTTTGTCCGTTTGTTTACTTATTTGTCTGTCAGTTCCAGTCACATGACCCTGGACTGTTAATATGACTGGTACAGCTGATTTTGCTTATTGTGGTCGTGAAATCCTCTTGTTGTTCATCAACTCTCCTAATGAAGTAATTCATTATTGTTTCTCGGGCATTAACGTTGGTTTTTTGTTTGTTTAGTTTGAGTCTGGCGCGATCGCGATGGTCAGCTTGTTGTTCTTATCTTGTACTATAGATTCTACTGCCAAGTCCCTCCCGCGAGAGAAGTGTCTCTAAATTGGCTTAAGTTCAGAAACCTTGGTTCGAATTCTGCTTAAAGGCTGCGGCCCTGTCAGTAAATTTAAAGGTTGCGGGATTTTGGTAAACGGAGATTCAAAATGGAGACGGGGAAAGCCACTCGAGAAACCAAAAGTGCGGTTTAGATAATGGTTACGTGGATTGATAGGGGTAACTTTACAGACCACGGATTGTTCGTTTGTTTCTGCTCTTTGCTTGTTCATGGTGGTTTGTTCGGGCCGAGCGAGCTAGCGCATCGAACTCAAGTTTTGGCGGCTGAGTCATCAGAGCAGAGTCCAGCTGTGAAGCCTGTGTCCTTAGACTTAAGAAACTTATAACTATTGCTTATCATCACCCATGAGTAAATGGGTACCTGTATTCAATTGTTGATGTGAATGGTTTAATAGTGACCCGTGTGCACCCATTTGGCCGCCGGTGCTGCATACTCCCAATGAGTTGAGATGGCTTCAGGGAATGCCACGGGCCCAATGAAAAGGGGTGATAATATTTTGAAGAATATACTTGGCATTATACAAAAGGCACAATAAACACACATTTCTATGTTCATGGTTTACTGTACGTAGTCTTGTCTCATGTTAGCAAGTATAAACAGTATCTTACGTCACATACCTATTTTCTATCTCCGTATGGGCAAATATATATGTCTGATGTTAATCCAGATTTATGTTCTTAAAGGGGGGGGGGGGGGTCCAAGGACAAAGTCAGCTTTGTGATGCACTCATATTCCAATATAGACACGTCCTCATGATAGCGGAACAAAATTATAAATTATGACTGTCGCTAAGCTCACTTAACGGGGTGTAAAATGCCATTGTATTAAAAACCATTCCAGTGCGAAAGAAATGTGAGGTTTTTTTTTACGAACACGTTCCTTAATTTTGATGATATTCAATCAAAAAAGGCATTGAGTTTGACCTTTTGACTGACGAAAAAATTCCTCTTTGGAATCTACAAACCCATTTGTTGTTACTATCCAATGACGTCATACTTCAAATTTCGCTGTAAAAAAAGAATCAAACTAAATGACATTATTCACCATTTTAACCCGAGGTTAGAGACTTGTAACTTGATTTTCAATTTCATAAAGGACTCTATCTTTTGTCAAATGAGTCCAAAACAAAACTTAATTTGACCTTGGAGCCCCTCTTTAAAATGTACAAGTAGGTCTTTAGCACATTTATTATGAATTATTAACGAATGTGCCTTGTTCATTTCTTGTATTCGTCATGGTCTGTTTGTAGATGTTAAATCTACATGTACATGTTTAATCGTTTCCACGTGCATTGTGTGTCTTCTATAGAGGCTTCATTGTCTTTGCCCTGCTTCCATTATATCTGTTTGTCCTGATGTAGTAGGTTAACTTGCCTGTCTGTCTGTTTGTCTCACTAGCTGTACATGTTTAGTCCTTTTCATGGGCGTTCTGGGTCTTCTATTGGAGGCTTCTAGTACCATTGTCTTTGCCCTGCTTCCATTGAATCTGTTTGTCCTAATGCAGTATGTTAACTTGCCTGTCTGTATGTTTGTCTAGCTTTAGTTTCTATATATATCTACCTGTAGTCCTTTGTATATGCATCAGGTCTTCTCTTACAGACTTCTTTCATTTCTTGCCCTCAGGCCCTCACCAGTCATGCCGCGCCTAGGCATATTTGGACAAGGTTCTCCTATTAATGGATCGGCCGTCTGCACTTGTTTAACCAATAAAACCCCCCAATAAGACCCCACTGACACCATGTAGCCTAATCCAGAAGGAAGTTAAAGAAACTCCGTGTAGAGGAGCCGATTGAATTCAATTCAATTCAGCACTGTACAGATTTAATGAAAACCTCTCCAACCCGGGGTTTCTCCTTTACATTGGGCGACGCTAGAAGGACAATGGCAAAGGGTCAACGTTTTTTTAGTCGCGCTAAAAATTGCCTAATTTATGACAATTACTGGGGAAAAGTCCACCTTAGATGTAGTGGCGAGGTGTCCGATTATAGCATGATACGGATAAGAGCCCCATGTTTGCCGGCTTGGTGCGATACCCAACGCTGAAGAAAGCGGGCAATTTGAGAATATAACCCGATGGTTGAGGGGAGTCATGCAAAGGGGGTTGGGCGGCGGTCTTTTAAACTCGAGTTGACCGATTATTGGACATTTAATTTTGTATCTCTCAACCACTCTCCACAGAGGAAATTGTATTATCATTTCTCGGTTTGTTTGGGGGGTATTCTTTCTACTTTGCCTCTTTAGTTGAGGCAAACTGGTTCGGTCATTATGCCGACACAATGCGGCGCGTGTCTCACAAGGTAGTGTAAAGTTTATCAAGGGCGAGCCGGTAGGGCTGATTGCCGTGCTCGCGCCTTAACTTGCCTTGAGGAAGCAGTCAGAAACTGGAAACATCACGGGCACTTTGAGCAAAGAGAGTAAATAACATAGTCAGGCTATACTGCAAATAGGGTGAAGGGGGTATTGAAGAAGCATGGCGATCCGTCTTACAGTCTCTAGCGGTGATGATTGCATCCATCTCCGTCATATTCCCTGTGTACAATAATAGTATCTTAACCATAGCTTTTGTTAATGTACAGGGACCAGACTACGTTACCTTGAAGCCTCGGTTTCGAAGTTGGTTTGTTCTGAATGAAAGGAAACATTACTGCTATGTCGAAATAAATGTATGATGCAACGGCCAAACTATTCAAAATTTTTGATTTTTAAAGTTAGGGATTTATAACACCGATCTCAAAAGTGCGTAGACATAACATTCCGCGAGACCAAAGAATGATTCTATATAGGCCTGTCTTAAAATAACTATTACACGTTTGGTTGAATAATCTATTGTAATCGTTTAGCCCTTTTTGTAAATTAATTAATTAATTAATTAATTAATTAATTCTTCATCAGCCTCATGGGAATAGGTCTTTTGTTATGTTTATTTATTAATAATTATTGCCGAGGACTGTCTGAATTGAACATCAGATATTTGATGGATCTCGGAATAACCCATGTCCAAGTTTCAATGAGCTGCCAAAGAACAAAAAAAGCTCAGCGCAACAAAATCGTGCTCATCAGCTCCAACAAAAATATCATTTCACAAGCACTGTGTGTGACTGGTATCCTGCTCATTTGTGCTTAGCAGAAAATTGTTAAGCATAATTTCTGCTTAGTAGCAGTGAAATTGGGCCCAAGTTTGAGAGCAATACAAAAAACATCTCCAGACACTGTGTTTTTGTTTAGAAATACTGTGTAAAATTCAATCCGCCAATTATTTGGGCAACTTGATGTTTGTTTTTCTATTTAAAAAAACCCTCAATTTTTGAAGATATTTCAATCGTATGGACGCTGCGCCTTTTGCATGTTTACAGTTATCCAGAAAATGGACATGCAAAACCTATACACGACACCAAATACAACTTAAATTCAACGCCAGAGCAATATTATCTGGCCGTGTAGATGGTGTATACGTAAGGCAAACCCTGCAAGAAAATGATAACCATGGCCCCTTCGGCTTTCACAACAGGCGAGGCTTACATCCATCTATGAGTACTGCATCTCACAAGACAGTCTCCAGGAAAAGAAAATGGAGAAAGACTGGAAGAGAGAGACAGAGAAAGAGGCAGAAAAGTGAAAATCAATGCGGGTCCAATCACTGGTTAAGCAAATCCCTATTAGTTACACGTAGAGTTTACGGGGCTGAAGATGCCTAGACCGTGATGATCGACGCTGGCCAATCGATAAATTCTCATTAGATTCCGGCGGGGCGAGCGAGAGAAAGAAGAAGAGTAGTTAGAGAAAAAAATGGCGAGATGGAGTTGCGAGAGAAGGGTCTATGATTTCACCTGGCACACCTGTGCATAACCCGGCACTTTAGGGGCGCGCTGGGGCAAACATACCCCCGTCTCTAAGGAGCTCTTAAAGGGAGGCAAGTCTTGCCGCAATCGTAGGAGCCCCCAGATAATTACATTGTTCCCGAATGCGATTAGACGCATCAGCGGCGGGCAAGTATTAATGCTGATTCAGATGCCAGAGCGCTTTCGGTTAGAAAAATTCAGCCTGTGTTTTGTTTTTATGCTCGTGCTGAATGCGGTTGGCGCGTGCGGACCGATTAACCATTTTCATATATCCGTTGCTGAAATAATATTTGAATTATATCACACGGAGAGTTTTCAAAGTGGGACATGGACTTGGCAGATAAATGAGAAGATAATGGATGTGAAGCCACTGAGGTCGGGGGAGGGGTGGGGGGGGGGCTGCGTTGAACATACTCTATTGCCTTGAAATAATTGAGTTTTTTTTCTGCTGTGAAATTTTTGTTGATGTTGCTCCACTCCGTTTTGCTTTGACTTGCCTTGTCTTGCTACATGCAGCACTATTATACTTCCATGATGTTTTAATAATGTTCATTTACACTGAAATTACACGGCTGTGATCAGCACAAAAGTACAAACCATTTCTCATTAAAAATAAAAAGCACATACTGGAAACTGACGTTTCAGGTTTACTCAGATGCCGGTCACTGTTTGACTTGCCAGTGGTTACTTTTTGATATAGTTTTTAATCAGGTTGAAAACTCTCATTTCATTTGTTACATCAAGTTGATGTTTGTCTTGACAGAGTTAATATAACCTAGCTGGTTTTATATTTGAGCTGACGGTATGGTAAATATGCGCAGTTCATCTCTCGTCATTTTGAATAAATCAATACCTTACTGACAGTCCAATAAACAGTCCCGAGGATGTCCTCAAGTGTCCGGGAAATGTCCTTGTTATTGCGCCCGGGAATCTGAGGTGATGCCCGGTGCTGCCTCTGGGGACAAGAGGCTCAGTCTGAAACAGAACCCCGATCCGTGGAAGGCGAAAATATACAAGTGTGTTTCCCTCGTATTTTCTTTAGTAACTCAAACGTCAGATACTTCTTTTTAGGGGGGTTGAATTTTTAAAGTTCATCTGCAATGTGCGTCACATCACCTTGTATACATTGCAGGGTGTTGTATTATGCGTGCTTCGTCTCATGAAATCATACCTAAATGTATTTATTATACAGGATTGGTAAGGATGAAATACATATTGATCAATTTTAGTCTGAAAGCTTACTGATTACGAAGTTCATTCTAGAACCATTTTTCTTTGAAATATTTCCCTTTAAAATAAAGTCATATTCGAGAAAACTATATAAAAAAAATAATAATAAAAATAAAAAAAATAAAAAACCCAAGCTGTTCAGTTGAAAATATTGTGAACGCTTGTTAACTATTTTTCTCCTAATTCACACAACGGATTAAGCCTAATTTTTACAGGGTTGTTATTTCATGCATGTAGACGGTCGATCATACAAAACAGGAACACTGCCTGCGACTATATATTTTGTCAGCTCTAAACCAATTCTGCTTAATAACTTTAACAAGCTTCACCAAAGTTGATATGTTGGTGCCAGGAGTGTCATTTATGAAAGAAATGGCGCATTATAAATGTACACTTTTACTAGTAGTAGTAGTAGTAGTAGCAGTAGTAGTAATATCAATCCATGTTACAAACTGCAGATTGAAAGTACATTGATTACTGTTTCTCTTGATATTTCCATTTGTTGATTTACATGTTTTTGTTTTCTCTGCAACAGAAGGAAGATCGTGATGTACAACCCGCTCCATTAACACAACACAACAAATTCCATCCTTGGCCCAATTCCATAGAGCTGCTTAAGCACAACAACTTGCTGAGCACAGACAAATCTTGCTTAGCAGAAACAGGTTACCAGCCAACATTTCATAAAGTTAGCATTGTTGCCACTGGTACCCCGCTCATTTCTTGCTAAGTAAATAAATTTGCTAAGCAGATTTTTCTGCTAAACAGCTTTGTGAAATTGGGCCAAGATCATAGATCCGTCAGTGCTGTGTAGTGTCTGCTCACATGTATTCCCAATCAAACATCAATTCACCATCTTCCGTTTAATCTTTCTTTCAACTTCATTCTTAAGGAAATCATGTAAACGAGAGTACATTATCATCGACGTTGTTGATTGGCCACTAATCGAAATCATTTATTTAAGGGATTGAACGAAAAAAAAATTAATATTAATGTTGTGTATGCTAGTGGCAGATTGGACGGGTATTGGCTGCTCATTAATACAGAGGCGAAATTTATGAAAATATTCTCATTTCAAAGATTTTAACTGGAGTACTTAGTTACCACATCAGAAAAAAAAATGGTTTTGCTATAAGTTCCTTCCATAAAGAATTTTGGCTCAGTTTTATTCCAATTATAAATTTACACAAAATATGTAATCAAAACAATACAGGTGTACAGTCACGGAGTGTACACTTTAAATACAAAATAGGCAACCACGACTAAGGGTGTAACATAATTCATTTTCACAACAGTCTAGAATTACAGTCCATGGTTTTTGTCATTTTATAACACCCGTATCACAATTTTCTGATATCCTGTGGTTTCTGATGCAATTAACTGTACCAAGAGCAGTGTATCATCTAAACTAGTAAACAAATGCGTGCGGAACGATACTTTCACACGAGATCGTCTGACCAGGCGTACGCGGTACGACGCCCGGCCGTTGAACGGCTCACATAGCCGGCGTGGGAACCGATAGATAGCCGAGATATACTCCGCCGCCAAAGCGCTGGAAAACGCTCAAGATTCTGTCATGTTGTCAGAATAAAAGCAAAAAGGTGTCAGGGAGAACTTTTTCTTCCAGTCGGAAAAGCATACGCCGCGAACATGCGCCATTCGCAGCGCTGATATTACGGATTGACTTGGTGTTACCTCAATGCCAATGGCTTGTGTAACCAAAGGCTATAGCCTTATGACACTTACCCACTATGACATCCCCAATTGAATCACCCACTAGAGGTATCAACTCACCATATCAGCTCTCCATAGTGTTATTAGAAAATTAAAGAACACCATTTCATTTTGGTAGATTTCACGTCCAAATCAGAGCAAAGTGGGGTTTTCCTTAGCTAATATATATAAACTTGTTTTCTTACGCAGTAGTTGGTAAAAAATTTATAAGAGGTTTTTCATTATAACTTCCATTGCTTCAGGCATGAATTAATCCCTCAAATAAAAGTGACGACTTGCAACCACTGCTTTTGCTATACGTCTTCAAGAATGTCAGCTCCCAAAATCTTAATAGTCCCACGGTAACACAATCCCCAGCAAGTTATAAAAAATAGTCCAGATATTGAGTTGCTACATTAAAGTACCAGACCAAATGAGAAAATAACAGCGGTCGGTTTCAGTTCCAATGTTGGGAACTCATATGACACCCTTTTATTTTTCTTTGGGCTTTTTTTTTGTGGGTCCCCTACATTTTTATTGGGGGAGAGATGAAACAAAACTGGGCACAAGATTTGACTCCCTGGCTGGGACGGCAATTCGGTCTCTGACGTTGATTGCAAACACCTGAGAATACGCTCGGGTTGTTCTCCCCGGTTCGAGGGTAGACGCGCACGGTGGCTGATGTACAGCCTATAATAGCGTACATTCAGTCTCATTATAATGTGGACTTGTGCTTTCTCCATGGACTGGGAAAAAAATCGTCGGTGAGCTCCACGAGAATCATTTTGTTTTGCGGTTATCACATTTTTAATATTAATTTAAAACACCTGGAAAACAAAGGTAATTTAGCCTAATTGCTAAAACCAGTTTTCACAGTTCATGTGACCCAACATAATACATAAAATAACAAACCTGTACAAATTTAAGCTCAATCGGTCATCGAAATCAGGGGAAAATGGCGGAAAAAAACCTTTTCATGATTTATGACTGGCAAGATCAAAACTACTTGTTTTGCTCATTTCTTAGAAGCTAATATCATTTCAGGCAAAGATACACCGTGACCTTCTTTGTACCATGTGCAAATCTGTGAACATTTATATTTTTCAGTTTATGTTGGGCATACACTTTAACTCTTAACGATAACTAGGTCACTTACTAGTCTTGTCAGACCGATGTTCAATCCTTTCTACTTGTTGAAGAATTCTGGAACTTCATAAGTAGGCCCTAACTAAAGTTGCCTTCAAAATCGACCGACATTTTGTAAAGTGACGTCATCTCATCTGATTGCGATCTACCTTGACTGCAATAGAGCGAATTGTTTTGGGGGTGTGGAAAAATCAGTAAATTATATAACAAATTGAATTTAATAATAATTTTGAAGAGAAGAATATTAAGTGTCCTAACATTTCTCATTCATCAGCGGTATTGCGATTAAATTACAGGTCACGTTCAGAGGTCGTTAAAATATATGTTCTGAAAATCATGTTTGGTTTTATTCAATTGGTGGCGCCTTCCATTTCATATAATTATCAAATCCCGTGTGACTACAACCTCTCGTATTAGCCAAGTTTGGTTGGAACGTACGTGCTGGGTTGCTTACAGTGAAAATTCGTTCAGAAAAGATGACACTTTTACAGAATGCCAGCATTCAGAAACCGCACAAATTAATTGCGAATTTACCTATTATGATAGCGTTCGTACAATTCACACAAAAGATTACGAACTCTGCGTTGAATGCAGAATGGTTTTGTCGCTCCGTGTGCTCATATTGCATCTAAGACTTGGATCTTGATTAGTACATTAATTTATGGAGTGCATTCTTAACATTTATCATTTTACACAATTGTTATTAATTTTATTCAATTTAACTGCTCTCTATATTAGGAATAGCAATTTATCTTTTGTACAAGTTAATTGACATACGAGTATTCTCTAATAAAGATATCTCTATTTAGAATAGAGTCAATGTATTTAAATAGAAATAATTGTATTATTGATAGAGAGTATATATCAACATTAGCGGCACCTGTATTATTTATACAGATATCTCTATTTCACACAAGAAAGACACCTCAGTTAAATATACCTCTATTTAGAAAGGAAGTATCTCTGACAAAAATATGAAATCTCTAATAGGTAGGCCAGTAGGCCCTACATGTATCTCTATTAATCATGGAGATACCTTTAAAATAGAGATATCTCTATGAAATCTCTAATATAAATATACACTATCTCTATTATTAATAGAAATATGTTTAGAACAGAGGTACATCTATTCGGAATAGAGATATCTCGTCTAGAAGTAAAAAATATATTTTTAAATAAAATATATGTATCTATTAGGAACAGAGATGTCGATACAACAATAGAGACATCTACATCTATATCATTAATAGAGATATCTCTGTTCTGATAATGGCATCTCTTCCGCAGGCCTACCTCTATTTGGAAAAAAAATGTTACGAATGGTGGTATAACAGAAGTAGCACATCTCTTTTAATAATAGAGATAAGTTCTATTAGGATAAAAGATGTCTCCACTAACAAAAATATATCTCAAATGTTGTTATTGGATATGTCTCCATTGCACGTGTAATACTAAAAGATATGTATGTTGCTATTCCTAATAATAGACTTAAGATATCTTTGTTAATAATAGAGATATCAGCTCTATTGTCGGATTAAAAGTTAAAAAGATCTACTCCATATAGCAGTTACCGGTACTACACCCTTGTAATTATAACAACTGCAGGTTTTGTGTTGTAAATCAACTCCTCACAAGTCCAACATTTCCAAAAGGGGTGTTAAAATGGTTGAGAAATGCATGTCATCGCAAATTCTGAAGGGTCTTGCCATGAACAAAAATTGTTGAAGTAATACCAGCCTATTCTTAAACAAAGTAAACTTTTTAGATAAATGCAAGTTGTTAAGTGCAGGGGGTTACATAGACATCAATAGTGCACACACCTGTTTAATTGGTCAAGAAACTAACGCAATAACTAACTAGAGACACATCGAGGAACAAGTTAATTGTGTTTATCTTTTAACCGTTATGTTTGCATTTCAACATGTGTTTAGTCCGAGTTCGTGCGTGTCTGAAGTTAAGATTATACGAAGAAATAGTACATTATAACCATCTTCTAATGCAATGCTCCACCGCTTGCCGTATTTAACTAAAAGCTTCGCCGGTTGTTCTGTTTGCCAAAGAACTTAATCCATTTGTTCGTTGTGTGTTTCTGAATCGGATTTGACCTACAATTCGACCATCGTGTAACTATCAATGGGCATAGGAAAATGTTGACTCAAATACTTGGGAAACAATTAAGGCGGGAATCTGTTGTGTTGTTGGTTGGCGAATCGGCTACCGGTGTTTTCGGGCGCGTATACACCACGCGTATACTTGAACATTAATCCCTAAACTAAACACTTGACACACATTATTGTGTTTAGCTTTTAATTTAGTGACGAGCGGGGAGAGCATTCAGTTCAAAAAAAGACATCGGTGTACGAAGGTCGAAAACCCGCTGTTTTATAGTGCTCCAGAGTGAAAATGGGCCATACTTCACACAGAGCTTGCACAGCCCTAAGAGGAGTACATGGTAGCTGGAAGCCAAGAGGTTGATAAAAAAAAACCTCTCAAAAGGTGCTGCCCTAGTTTCCACCACTTACACTTTATAAAAAGTCTGCAAATTCATCTCTTTTGTTGTGAAGTGTCGGCCATCACTGCCCATGCCTCCTGCATATGATTGTAAAACTCCAATAACACACAAAGCATGCATGTTTCGCACCTATTGAGGGTTACGCCTGGATGTTTGCACCTCTCAATGGGTTGTCTTGGACGTACCCTTTCAGTATCTGAAGGGGTGCACGGACGCCCCTCTCACAAGAGCTGTACCCGTTTTTGCCCTCCTAGAAGAGGCTGTGTTTATAACATCTCAAGTGACGGGGTAGACCAAGATAAAACAAGGAACACACACAGTGTGGTAAATAAGATAATGTTTTTGTAACGTGTCAAAGCCATAGTTGGATACATCTGTTAGATTTATATCAATTTTGTGAGTATTACAAGATTGAAAGAGAACATGGAAAACCAAACCACCATCTCACTACCCATTGGGATTTGAACGGCATCCGCAGGCAGAGTTTGACAGAAGAGTTATCGAAATGTGAACTCCATCATCAACACAATCTTTCATAAAACAAAATACAAAAACAAATCAGTCTTAAGAACTAAAAAAAACAACCCACAAACACACAACAAAACTATAAGTTTTATCGATCTTTCAAGGAAACTAGAATCTACGTGGATGCAAGGTTTTGCATATTGACAGTACACCTGGAAATGCAGAGATAGTTGTAGATAATTGGGATCACATCCCGACTGGACAGAGTTGGCCTATAATTAAAATGCGATTTAATTAGTGCCGTTTGGGAAAGTTCATAAATCGTGTGGCAGCTCTGTATAAACATCTCATGCCGAACATTTCCATCCAAGGGCGTCCAACTGTAAGGACTTACCGGGGGAAAAGAGAGGCCAAAGCGCCCCAGTCAGTTCCCATCGTCGCATCGCATTGTGTTTCCAGGCCAACTCTAAGAATATTGGCCATGTTTGAAATGTGTTTTCTAGAACAAGCGTCGCTCGGGCTGGCTGACAGGGGGTTGCGGACCGCGGGCTTGCCCGCGGCCTGGCACGTGGCGGATCCAATGCTCGAGCGGGCTACCCATTCCATACAGCCGGGATTCAAATTATATTTCCTCGTTGCAGTGAAGGAGAAAAGGAAATTACTTATCGAAATCTGCGAAGTACTCTGAAGTTGTCAAGCACCGTCTTAGGGATTCAGTTTTATAAATATTTATTTAGATCTCTTTGAAGGTATAATGTTGCATGCTCGCCTATTAGTCCAATCGCTGCGCACGTTGCAAGATGTAATGTTAGTACTGCCTTTTGAAATGTTCACACACAGCTCAAACATGGATGCATTAATTATACGTGTCAGTGTTAAACCATATGGATGAAAACAGTCAATGGGCTTCATTGTATATTAAAGCCACAATAGACATGTGTGTAAAACAATTATAGGAACAAATCTAGACTGTGGAAGCCATCGGTCGCAACCGGGAAGGACATGGAGTCAGCAAATAAAGTAACCCGTGTCATGTGTTGACGGAGATTGACGGGTATTCTGGAGCTGGAGGACAGCTATGGCCACCGTGCATGTTTTTATAGCGTCAACAAATTTTAAATAACTTCAACAGCAAATGAAAATGCCGTAGCTTGAAACCTCACGAGCTTTCATTAAACAACCGAACAAAAAGAGCAAGCAGGGTGTCTTTGCATTTGTGTTTTGTCACTCTAAAAAGGCACCGGTGTGTGACCAATGATTGATCATCTCTTAGAGTGATAGTCATGTTTAACGTTGCCTCATGCATGCAGCACCCAAAATGCCATCCCAAAGCCTGTATCATTGTTTCAATGCGCCATCTCTGTGGTGTTTAATTGGGTACATGTGTTTTTTTTTAATGTTAACTTGTTGTCTGATTGTTCGGTTATTTTTGGTGGTGGCTGTTTTATTTGTATGCACAGACATTGTATTTTGGTCGTTCCATTTTGCCGGGGGTTCTCTTTGAACTTTCGTATAATTCTGGGTGACTAATGACGTCGCTTTTTGTTGCTGTTGCTATTTTGTAAGTTTGTCTCGTGGTTTCCAGAATGAGGTCAGTGAGTGTGTAGCGAGTCTTCTCATTCAATTGTCTTTATACAAAACTAAATCACATCGTCTTCAATGTTGCTTTATACGTTTTGAGTTTCTTGATAATTGTCAGTCAAAGAGGTAAAAAGCTTCCACTATTTTTATGGATTTTTAATTTATTTTTTTTCAAAACAAGCTGAAAATAACCGCACTTAGGATTCAACAACGGCGTATACTCGCAATGAATGGTGTTCGATTGGCAAACAATAAAAATGAAAAACAGCACCCCCTTGTGAAGAGTGAACATCAACTACATTAACTTCTTCTCAGTCATCTACGCGTGTCTGCAAAGTCCTGTTTTCTGTATATGTCCCGAATTTCAATGTGTTTCTTCGGGTTTATTTATGAAAAATCAGAAAAGAGAGCTTGTTTTTCATGAAGCTGTTCAATGAAATAATTATAGTCTGCTCTTGAAATTAAAGGACAAATTGATGACTGAAAGAAATGGAATACATATTTCATTGGAAATTAAATTTATCAATTATTAATATTAAAGGCAGAAGCTATATTCTGTCATTTCATCCCTTTGTGTTCCATTGCTTGTGTCTGTAACATTTTATTTTACAAAAATATGCAAATGACAATAAAGCACGAAAGTTGCTTCCAATTTGCTTCCAGCCAAGCGTCTTGGGGCCTTCAAGACCTAACTTCCCTGCATCTTTCCAACCAGACACACACACACACAAACGCTTTTGAAGATCCTGGAGCGTGGTTTAATTTGTCGTTGTTAACACGAGCCGAGATCTGCTAATCATCATTTAGTTTGACCAGCATACGTTTCCCGTCTCGTACCAGAGTGTTTTGGCAAAATGCCGTATTGAACGCCTGAAATCGCGCCCGACGAACCGTGCGACGATAGACAAACATGTACTACGGGGGGCCGGACCGAAGCCTCGCTCACGAGGCTCTCGGATTCGCTCTGGCATTGTGGTTGCACTGGCAGGGAAAAACAAGCAGCTCCTAGTTCTGTATAAGCAGAGCAGAAAGAACACTTCATTTTATGTCTGAAAGATGGAGAAGAAAGAGGGTGGGAAATAATGAGGTAATTCTCCCCACTTGTCCCGTGTAACAGTATCCGGCCTCGATTGTTACTTTCTTGGCGGCTAATCGCGATATGTGATATCTAAATCCAAGGGGTGGACGGGGATTAGGGCAGGTTTGGTTTACCGACCGTGAATGGCGTCGGATGCGCGTGGGGGAAATTCTCCATTCTAACGGCCGCTCGCTCGCACTACCTCAGGGAACGCACGATTATTAATAAACCAGGAGAGTTTCATTCAGCGTTTAACCAAAACATGTACAAAACTGATATGGAACAACACGCCCCAAATTGGACTAAAGAAAGCTGTGTAGACGGATGCTTTAGCGTAGCACTTCCGTTGCGAATCAATGCGGCACTGGCTAAGTTGTCCCGAACCCATCCAAGGGGGAAATTGAGTTAATAGAGTGGAACGTAGGAAATTTGCACCGAATTGTATCCAGTGACTCTTATTTACTTAGGGTACACACCCGCCAGGGTTAACAAGTCAAATATTATGAATCGCCGGTGCGGCTAAACCGGCCCACCAGCTCCAACGCGGCCCTACGCCGTGGTTTGTCCCGGGCCCACGTGCCGGGCAGGCCCCGCCGGCAGTGCGCCGTCCTGATCCCGGCAACAAAATAGAGTCGGTGTTCGGCCCACCGCATCGCACGCACGAGGGGATCGGGTGAAAGTAGGGGAATTGAGCAACAATGGAGTCGCCGTGTTAAGTGGGCCCAATCAGACCCCCCAAGCAAACCATGATAATTTGAGGGATGGTTAAAATCCTTGTAGTGTTCTGCTCTGTAGAAGGAAAGGGTAAGAAAGAAGAGGGGAAAAAGAGGAGAGAAAGAAAAAAAAAAAAAAAACGGCTAGCAAAACAAGATGAAAACCCGAGCTTCACACCAAAATGTTCTTTTGTCTGAATCAGTTTTGAGTGTAATTACACGGACTAATTCAAAACTCTTCGATTCGCTGCGGTGACAGACCATCAAGAAATAACACTCGTATTGCAATTTTTAAAATCATAATGTTCATCTTTATATGAATGTTATGTAAACTTTGATTATACGCAAGATATAAGGACATTACACTGCCTTCTTTTTAAATGTTCGTTATCAAGCAGATTGCAAACGTAACAATTGTTGCCTTTTTAATTCGATATTAAACCAAGTCAGTTATCCGGAAATGTTTAATAATGAAGTGGTATTCAGCCAACAAGGTTATCCACAAAAAAAAACTCTTTGAGAACAATAGAGCAGTGCGCATACAGGGAAAACGAGCGTCGCGTGCGGGGCGGACGACGCCGGCGACACTACGCGTGTTTGAACTCCCTTAGACCACGTAGAGGTTACCCACCGACAACACCCCCCCCCCCCCCCTCACAAAACCATAACAAAAAGTCCACCCTGTAGTGCCTCCAACATAGTACAAACATAAGAAGCCCAAAATAACCAGTAAAGTCAGTCGGCAGGCTTACCGTTGCGCGCATTGTTCATTAATATAACCCATTTCAATGGCATCTTCGTCGGTATTCGTTAGGCTCGATATTGTACAAGGCCTGTGTTGTTATTTCAAAATGAAGGGCCAGCGCCCAGGCTCAAGAACGGACGTAACGACTTGCACACGACCGACGTGGGTCGCGTCAAAAACACCCCATAACGTTGTCATCGGATAAATCATTCTGGAAATGTTTGGGACACCTTCCTAAAATGGAAAGCTTTAATCACACGACGTTTGGCCATTGTATGGCCTAACAATGGGAAACTGGCTTTGTATTGTATTTGTCCGCTCAAATTAGCTTGTCAAATAGATGAAATAGAGCATGAATTCATCGATTCAATTGGCGCCAACTTTGTTGGGTGTGACGGTGCGTTCCTGGCGGTTCACATCACGGAAATACTTTCTGTAAACTATGCCCGCAAACCGGACCACGTGCACGTTTTCATTTTGTCTATCTCTTTTCATCTCATTGTTGTGCATTGGGACATGAAGTAAATAAAAATCGCTTAATCTTGAAAATATATTATTTACTTCAACTGTACGTCAACATTGATCAGGTTGGTAGTAAGTTTTTCAACAAAACAAAAAACATGTCACTCTGTCCCACGTTCTTGAACTTTGCTGTTGTTTGACCTCGGTTCCCTTCGTTCTAACTACGTTTCTACCACTTCTTGCTTCATACAGTGATGCAATCATTAAAACTGGATTGTTCAGTTGATAGTTCCTGCCGTTAAAAGGATGGCCCTCCTTCATCTCTATGGTGAGTAGCAAATCGCTCCCAGTGGAGAAAATCTTAAGAACGTCTCCTTCCGGTTTTGGTGCAAGACTGGAAGATCCTGCCTGGAGTCTACAAACTTGTTAACACACCCATTATTCTTCATCATACTTTTTAAAGCAGATCCATCTTCTCGGAATAGGTCTGCAGTACCTATAAACTAGGTGTTGGTCATTTTGGAATTGTTTTCAGCAGCTCTGTATTCAATCTCTGAACACAGCCCAAGACAATGACAAAATGTAAGGAAGAAAAGAGGGGTAGGGGAGCAGCAGGAGGATGATGAAGTAAATGAGGAGGAGCAGAGGGAGAGGGAAAAGGGTGAGAAAGAGGGGGAGGAGGGAAAGAAAGTGGGGGAGGAGCAGGAGCTGAAGTTGGAAGAGAAAGAGATTGCGAAGCAAAAAGAGGAGGAATAGCAGCAGGAGCAGAAAGAGATGGCGCAGCAGAGGGAGGAGGAAGAGGAGCAGGAGGGGCAGAAAGAGGGGGAGGAGCAAAAAGAGGGGGAGGTGCAGAAAGAGGAGGAATAGGAACAGGGGGAGGGGCAGAAAGAGGAGGAGGTTGCCGAGCCTTTAAGTTTTGTTTTTCTGTTTTTCAGATTCCATAATTCTTTTTATTTTGACCCATCCTCTTCGTCCCTCATTCGCATGCACTGAGTTAACTTCTTTGTTCTCCACTCCCCCTCGCCTCCAGGATTCTCTGCTTCGTCATCTTATATTTCCTTTCACAGTGTCTTTTATTCTCTTTCCCTCCCATCTTTTCTCATTTAAATGACAGATATAAGCCTGCAAATGAGGCAATATGGCAGGTGGATATTTAGGAAAACTACACAAAAAAAGGTTCATTTTCGACATGCCCCCTCAGTCAGTGCTGATCCGCCCATACCCCTACGTTTTGTATACTTATAATGAGGTCTTTATTGTTTTGTTTTTTGGGGTTTTTTTCACTACAGACTGCAAACCTCGATCAGTTATAATGTCAGGAATATAATAAGAAAATGGCTTGCAGGCTCTATTAAAATGTTCCATACTTTCCCATGCACCCCATCTCATGTTCCTCATCCCAGTGCCCCCACCTTTCAGCCACTCTTGATCCACCCTTACTCTACCTCTACTTCCTTTTTCTTCCCTCCATCCCTTTGACTGGAGCTTCATTATTTCTCTTTACAAAATCAGAGTCCGTCAGTAATCCGCACAATATGCTAGCGAGCGACCGTAGCACGACGAGGAGTGAACGTCCGTCGCCTCGGCTCTCCCCAAAATCGTCTTGCTCCGAGGGGCGCCGGGCCCCGCACTCGCGCGCTCCTAGTCAATAATCGTGCAATTTGATGAAAACAATCTGCGGCAAGCAGGACGATAATTTGATTTTGAAGGAATAACTGCCGAAAAAACAACTGAATCAACAGCGCTTGTTCTTCATTATGCAATGATTTGGTTAGAATAGCGAGAGCAGTGCGGACGGACGGCCAGGCAGTAAATATGGCTACGGTTGGAGTGGGTCTATTCTATTAATGATTAGGCTCTACCTTAGTACAGACATGAAGAAATATTAACTTGAGCTTTAGCAGAAACTTTAAAAAAAAATTCACACTCATGCTTATTCTGTTGTACGTTTCGAGACGTCGATTAACATTTTTGAGGACAGCATTGAGATAAATACGCGAGGCTGGAAAATGTTTGTGAAAATTTAGTGCAAGATGATTGACACTTAGAAAATGAGAATGAGAAAAATTTAATAATTATAAGACATTTCAATCCATGATGATGTAATTATGTCTTCAGTCATTAGACGATCACGAGTAAAGTGGATGAAGTAAGTTAATTTAATCGGTAAATACATATCATTGTACATGTCAAATGCACAATCAATGTTCTACACACTTCTGAATCATAAAGAAAACATATCACAGGTAATCTTAACAATCTTAGATATTTCAAGACAGTATTCAACAAAACCTGTCAAGAAAACAATAAAAATACCCGGTGTGAGTCAAACAATTGAAGGGCAGATAGCACAAAACATTATAGGATGTTGGTGCTCGGCAAAACAAAGGGTATCACGGAAATAGTCTGGCCCCACTGGTTATTATAAGCTATAGACCGTATTTGAATATAGACTGTGCAAGTCTTGCGGGTATCGAAGTCGAGAAAAGAACTTGCACGAAGACTATATTATTTCTGTGAAATAAAATCTTCTTTTGTAATTGTATTTGTACAAATTTCTTAAAAATTAAAAATACACACAGCAACTTGTTATAAATACAATTTTTATTTACACAAATAGCTTGTTAAAATTAACATTTGAAATAAAATCAAACTTGGGACGAGCATGCTTATTTTTTGGAATCCCCATTTGCCAATAATGCCCGAATTGTTACGAGCATTATGCGAGTTTTAGGATAACATGAATCAGTTGGACAAAAGTGTTAATTGGATTCAAGTAACCGGAAAGGGAGGTCAAGTCTTATTCTCGGTTTGTTCGTTATTTATTTGTTAAATTAATTTTACTTTCGTCTGTCATGGTAATTTTTTACTTCCCCAACTATAATTATGATATAATTTTATAAACATAAGATACTTTAAAGTCAATTTGAAAAAAACCCAGTAAAACTTAATCATTTTGTGACCAACTTGGTCTCGGAAGTTCGAATACGTGGAGATTTGCACATTCTATTGTATGCTTCGGCAGTGGCTACGGCTGGAATGCCAATCCCATTCTGCAATTGTCGCTGCAGCCAACGGTCATAGCCGCAAACGAAGTTGCTTGGTTCGGACACGGGCTTGATTATAACTCTATACGATTATCAGCGCATATGCTTAATAGTACATCGTCAAGGCTATGATAAGCCAGTCACTCCTTTCTTGATGCCCATTCACGGAATCCTGATTCGCACAAACAATTTTACCTTTGTGATAAAATAGTATAAGCTACGGCAACGCTAAATGGGTATTGAGAAAAATAAAAGAAATTTATCTACTATTTCTAATTATTAAGGCCGAGGCATAAGTATGACTTATCTCATAATACATAGTATATAGTCCTGAGGTCACAATTATGACTTGACTTGTCATATTATGAGATATATTTGTGTCTTTCGTATTTAAGACTTTGTACCAATGCGATACATGTCATGCTGATGTTGCGGACGTGAACGTAATAATTAGTTATAACAAGAGCAATCTAGCCCGATTGTCGTAATATGAAAAGCAATTTTCAGTTGTACCACATCGTACATGTTATTACAGGAGCACTGTTTGCTACAATTTGCACTAATGTGACGTTCATGGATAGCCTGGCTTATATTATTATAGCCCAAACCCAACGCCACAAGACCTCCTGTACACTACGGATTTGGAATCGTTTGTGATTCTTCGGAAGCAGATAGGCTCTATGCGTTCGCAGCACAGAATTCCAAAATGGCGGCCGCGGCCTGAGCAAGAAGCCAATGCCTTGGTTTGGAAGAGCAGGTATGAATCAGTAATGTATCGAATTAGTTTCGTCGATTAGTATATGGCAGCCAAAATCAGGCTGTCCACAATGTGACAAACTGCATCAGCCAGCCAGGATCCAATTCACATCACTTCGCCCAGAGTCACATGTCACTCCCGGCATCACTGGGATGGCTGTAGTTGGTCTAGAGGGGGCGCTGTAAAGCCACCGTTGCACTCTGTATGAGCCTTTGTGCACACGAAAAAGAGATCAACACAAGTGACAAATTGGGACGAACAAAATGTGAGATTATCGATAGATTTCATGACACCATATCGGGTTGAATGTATCTTCGAGTCTGAACAAGCCTTGCCTTCAGGGTTTTAACAATTATTTAGAGCCTTGCAGTGAAGGGCACGTACTGACATTATTTTAATATTTCCATTGCTTAAAAAAACCACATCGTTCACACTGGTCAGCTCATGCGCCATGATTTTCTAAGCTGGACCATGCCACACGTCCTAGAAGGGGTGTCAATCAACACGGGCCCGTGCTTTGGTAGGAGAGGGCAGAACAAAACTCTGCCAGCATCCTTTGTGTACAACATAATATGAGTACATGTAAATGGTAGATGAAACTGAATTATAAAACTTAATTGAGCACAAAATAAGCTTAAATTAACCCAGGCAATACTTAGACACGTAGACAATACACTTAGACCAATTTTTTTTTAAATACATAGATCAATAAAATAAAATAATATAAAAAAATCGTTGAAAATGTAAAAGCAAAACTTTTAACCTACGGAAAAAGAACCAGTATTAATCTGGAAGTCGTGTATCAAAAGATGTTAGAGTGATAATAATTATCATTTTTTTACAACCTGTAAAATTATAATAAATACCAACTGGCGACGAATAACATGTTACAGCTTTTACACTTTTAAAACCACAGGGTCAGAGCTAACCGGGTGGAATCCGGGTGGCAGGGAGTCTGAACCATTTCTGGTTCAGTCTGACCCGGAATCTGTGTCCCACTGACCCGGAACTACTGTGTCAAACTGGCACAGAATCCGGGTCAAAATCCCATTTCGTCATCAGTTTCCGGATCAGCTTGACCCAGAAATGTGTGAGGCCCCTGGGACCGTGAATCCCGGTCAGGTATAACCCAGGAGGAGTTTTCAGATGAACTTTGACATTATAGTATCAACTTGTTTGATGTACTGCCCTGAATACCTAGTAGTCCAAATTATCATTTTATAGCCAAGAGAAACAAGACTTTTTCTTTTCAATCCTCACTTTGTTTCCCTTGATATCACATGGTGATTGCATAGACATGATGAAAGTCTACTGACAGACGGAGGTATTGCCCTCCTGAAGACACTCAAAGCAAACCGTTGAAACGTTCAGTTGTTTTTTACACCGGTACCTTTTAGGCCTACCTATCCAAAGACTTTATTCATTACTAAAATGTCCTTTCTTTAATTTCACAATAGACATCCATGCTGCGTGTGTTCCATAAACCACCAATTGCCACTAAATCTTACCAGTTGATCCCATTTTGTACCAAGTGAAGGGTATAAAGAAATGTGTAAAAATGCGAGTTAAACTGCCATGTAATCTCTCCTGGGACCTGAGTACGGAACGTTGGGTGTATCCATGCAAACTGAGCCCGGGGTGACCTCTTCTGCGTTACCCACCATTTTATCGCTTGAGGGAGAGGGCATTATGCCGGGAACGCCTCAAGTCATCCGCGTTTTGGTGTCTGAGTATATCTGTCAGACTTAATCAACAACCGTGTGATAATACAATATTGTCGCTTTGTTCTTCGCTTTAGATAAATACAACGGCTTTACGGGTCTGTACTAATTTAAATTGCCCCGACAGGGCCCGGGTGCGATGTACCGTTTTGCTAGTAATTATAAGTGTTTTTACGGGATATCAAAATAGATTTGGAGAGAGCGTGTGCGCACAATTACCACAACACCCTGGGGATCAGCGGTGGACTAACCAAATGATATATGACAAGATTTCCCCTACGGCTCCACTGGAACGGGAAATAATATTATTCCGTTTTTTCACTGTTCTAATAATTACGATCGGCAGAGCTACTCCGGCGGAAACCTCGCCGGAGTTTTTATTAATTTTTCGGCTTTCCGAGGGCTGAATAGTCAGAAGCGTTTATTTTCATATGGTGCAAGGTAAAGAATAGGACAGCGCCTATAGTGGTGAACGGGAAGCAATAAGCCACATCTTCTTCAACAGGTTTTAATCTCCTTTGATTTAAATAGAAATTGACTCAATAATTCTACAAACCGGTAACGACTTAATTGTATTATACTGGCTCCCGTGAAGAAAAACAAAAACACTATTGTGCAATTTTGGGATCTGAAATTATCTCTATAATCTCTGAAATGAGACATGAAAGCAAACCACTGATTAAAGGGTGTGGCAAATTTTAGGGTGTGGTTTTCTTTGCCCCAACCTCAACGGTACATGCGGTCAGTAGTATGAATTTTTTGTTGGGAGTGAAACTTCTTAATTTGATAGGTGCCTGCTTCTGTTACTTGAATGGATGGATGGATGGATGGATGGATGGATGGATGGATGGATGGATGGATGGATGGATGGATGGATAGATGGATGGATGGATGGATGGATGGATGGATGGATGGATGGACTGATGGATGGATGGATGGATGGATATAGGGATGGATGGATGGATGGGTGGATGGATAGATGGATGGATGGATGGATGGATGGATAGATAGAGGGATGGATGGATGGATGGATGGATGGATGGATGGATGGATGGATGGATGGATGGATGGATGGATGGATGGATGGATGGATGGATGGATAGAGGGAGGGAGGAATGGATGGATGGATGGATGGATGGATGGATGGATGGATGGATGGATGGATGGATGGATGGATGGATGGATAGAGGGAGGGAAAGATGGATGGATGGATAGGGGGAGGGATGGATGGATGAATGGATGATAGAGGGAGGGATGGATGGATGGATGGATGGATGGATAGAGGGAGGGATGGATGGATAGATGGATGGATGGATGGATGGATGGATGGATGGATGGATGGATGGATGGATGGATGATGGATGATGGATGGATGGATGGATGGATGGATGGATGGATGGATGGATAGATGGAGGGATGGATGGATGGATGGATGGATAGGGGGAGGGATGGATGGATGGATGGATGGATGGATGGATGGATGGATGGATGGATGGATGGATGGATGGATGGATGGATGGATGGATGGATGGATGGATGATGGATGGATGGATGGATAGATGGATGGATGGATGGATGGATGGATGGGAGGATGGATGGATGGATGGGAGGATGGATGGATGGATGGATGGATGGATGGATAGATGGATGGATGGATGGATGGATGGATGGGAGGATGGATGGATGGATGGATGGATGAATAGAGGGAGGGATGGATGGATAGATGGATGGATGGATGGATGGATGGATGGATGGATGGATGGGTGGATGGATGGATGGATGGATAGAGGGAGGGATGGATAGAGGCATGGATGGATGGATGGATGGATGGATGGATAGAGGGAGGGAGGGATGGATGGATGGATGGATGGATGGATAGAGGGAGGGAGGGATGGATGGATGGATGGATGGATGTAGGTGATCACTTGCTTGCTTGTAATAGTGTAGCTCCAGATGAAATGCCTAATAAGCAGGTTGCATTATAAAGAGTACAGTGGGCAGCTCAACGATCTTGGCCCATGGGCAAAGTTGTGGTCAACGAATTGTCTTTGTGTATCTTTTGTTGCCACTCTCTGTGTGTCTCTGTGTGCATCTGCTACGAGGCTTTTGTTACACGCTGCCATTATTTTTAGCAGTATGGCAAATTTCAGCTTTTTAATTGGTGTATTCTTTTGCCATTCATGCATTTCATTGTCGTGCCATTCTCGCTGTCAAGAATGACATAGAGGGCGTGCACAGCAAACATAGGGGCGCACCACACTAAATAAACTCCCATATCAACCAATGCTAAATGCTAAATATAAAATTTAAAAAAATACTCAACAAATATTTAAAGTCTCTTGAAAACCAATCAAATAATATATTTCCAAACAACTAAACTTCAGATTGCTTTTTATTTTTGGCAGGTCAGCCGTTTGAAATTTTTGCTAATTAGCCCAGAAAAAAACACCCCCGAAAATGGTGTTTTTTTCCCCAAAACCGACTTGCTGCCAGTTTTCATAAAGGCACTCCTCCCATTCCCAAGCCAAATAGGACCAACTTTAAAGCCTAAATTTATCCAATCTCCTCAAAAGTTGAAACACAGAGCCCCCGGGTTGTGATAAATTGTTATAATTACATAATCTATTAATTGCATGACCACCCAAAACGTTATTATTCAAAAGATTTTTGAGGGACCACAAATTAATAATCATGGTTTGGTGCATGAATTTTGGCCTATTTAGTGTGGTGTACCCATAGATGAACATTGAGATCAGCATACTTCATGTTCTATTTCGATCAGCCTGTATCAAGAGCTCGACTTAGACTAGCTCCCTGTGGTCATCCGTAAGGGTGCACCCCATTAAATAGGGAGAAAACAGAGCGTCGGCCTCATAAATTTTTTGTATGCCCTCAAAATATTCTATTCTATAATGATTTGAGAGCCCAATAAATGGGATATAGTGTAAACAAAAAAAGCCCAATTATTGTGACCTGGGGGTTGTTGACTTGAGGTATTTTGGATGACATAGGCCTTTGAAATAAATGGTCCTATTTGCCGAGAGGTGTAGGGACATTTTTCAAGATTGATACTTGGACGTTTGGAAAATTAGGAGTGTTTCGGAATGTTTTTATTTGGAGGGAAAATAACTCGACGGGCCCAGGGACTCCCCATATCAAATTAAGCAGAGGACAAAGGTTCAAGAGTCAATGGATAATTTCCCCTTTTATGGTAAAAAGCTGTGAGACTTTACCCACCTCGGTTTTACATAAAAATGCTGGGCGTATACATTATTTGTGTGTGCAGTATTAGTCTGGAAACTATGTTGTGTGTGCACTACACTTTGTGTTATCGCAATTGCATCTATCCAATGAAACCATTGGGTTTGTGAAAGACCAGTGACTGTCTTAGTCTCGCCTGGTAGCTTATTAAACCTAAGACAGACTTTTGCAGTACTAACTCTTACATTGAGCAGATACGCATGGCTGTTGTGCGCGTGAAAGGGGATCAAAGGTAGAGGCTCGTGTTCTCCGTAGTTCATAGGCCGATGCCGGTGTCTCATGGTATTTGGTGCTCCAGTAGTCTGTCCCCATAAAGCGAATTGTGTAGACATTTCGTCTGATAGCGCCCTCTTTTGACTCATCTTCCTTCAGCCCATGCTAATATTTACCGTTTTGGGGGGACACACCGGGAACAAAATGCCCTATGATACCGGTGTCTGAATTGGTTGCAACGGCTTCAGCTACGGCTGTTGCTAAGGTTGTTGCCAAGGATGTCATATACCCAACGCACAATGACGTGTGATCCAGTCGTAGCCGTAGCCGCCAAATGATTGGGACACAGCCTTAAACTCATCTGTGAGCGCAAATTACAATTGGTGGCGCTGTTTCAACACACCAGTCTTGAAAAAGCTATACGGTAGTTTTTCAACAAATTTTGTTAGAATGAGTTCATTCCTTACCTTCATTGATTGGCGAAACTGAGCTTTTAGATGGGTAATAACACTCATCTATGAGTTGATATATTTATTATTGCTTTTTATAACAACGGCCCTACCACAGGCTTAGCATCAATGATTAGTTGGTTAGAATTTCGCAAGGTCCCAACGCACTAGACTGGATCTGTGTTATGATTGGTCGAGGTTACGAGGTGATGTAGTTTGTCAGCTTGCACTTTCGATCGTCTGCTGCATGCAACTAGCGTCATGTAGTGTTGTTTTATTCACTATGTAATGTGAACATGTACGTGTGAATTGAATGCGAGTCTTCGTGTGAAATGAATGCTAGGTTAAAGGTACATCTGTCAACATCCGTTCAGGCTGGTATCTGGCGTTATTCACGGGCCTCGAAGTGTGACGTCAGATGTTCGGGCTACCAACGCGCATTGGACCATTGTCCAGTACCCTGACCTAACAACACTGCTCACCTCTTCCTGTTTACGAAAGATTGTATTATCAATAATAATATAGCTTTATTGTGTAAATCCATTGCAAATAATTATTGTCGTTCTTTGCCTTTCTATAGGGCTCGATCGCAACATTCTTCTAAAAAGATCGTTCACATTATACATGCATTATCATATTGTGTGTGTACATGTTGTGATTGTGAGCATTGCGCCGATCAGCAGTACAATCGTTCCCATCATGCATCGCTACATCCTGAACAAGAGCTTTTTAAATTTCACACTGCCCATCCCAGCGTTTTTGGATGAGATTGGTAAACTAAGCGAAGGTTAGAGTAGCCCGAACATCTGACGTCACACTTCGAGGCTCGTGAATTACGCCAGATATTAGCCTTGAGCAGGATCCTGCCAGTTGCTTCGCATCCATTCACACGGCAGACACACACAATAAGCGCACGCATTACATTGTGAATAAAACAACATTAAGTACAAACATTATGTACACGCGCGCAGAGCAGCAGACAATCGAAAAGTTCCTGGTGATGTTGGCAGACCAATCATAACACAGATATGGAAAGCGTACGTCACTGCACGTTTATCAAATGAAATAATTGTATCCAATGAAATCATTGGATCTGTAAAACCAGTGCCTGTCTCTATCCTTGCGAATAAAGACAGGAGACCAGTCCAAGGTTAGAGTGACAACGGTAGCCAAGAGAGGGCGCTCTACAAATTTCATATAAACAACTACCAGGGTGTCTTACACTCAAATAACCCAAGGGGGAAATCATGCACCTTATGAATAAGTAAAACGACAATTAATTTGTTTTCTGTAAATCAAAGATTTGAAGGTCATGACTTGAATGGATTGTTGCAAAATGGTACAGTAGGCCTATGGGGGCCCTGAGGGTTGTTGACTTTCAGCCTGGGGCATTTTTGGGTACACTGTATTATGCCAGTTTTCCAATATGGAGTCTGGGCAGTTTACTCGCTCCGTTGTGTTTTCATTTTGGATGGGCATAGGCTAGCTCAAACATTTTAGAACTAGCTTACCAAACATTGAAATGAAAAATGAACTTTAATTGTCAGTGGAAAAAATCGTTTGTTTTCAATGGGCTGAGAGACCTTTGAATATATTATATGTTTTAAAATAAATGTTTAGCATTTTTAGCAGTGTTGCTTTATGGGAAGCTTATTTAGTGAGGTGTATTATTTCCCCACAATTCGCCAAAAACTTTGTTGATCATACCCAAGCCGACATCTGGCTCGGGTGTTAGATCATGGGATGGATTTTTGAATGTATAATTATGGGTTGTTGAGTTCAAAGTTCATGGGTTCACATGGTCAATTAGTTGTGCGCGCATGCTTTGAGTGCATGCACCTTTTGTTAGAGGCAATAACTAAGAAGAACGGACGTTCTTACCGACGATTCGGAGATCGAAATGATTAGTCAGGAAGAAACACTAAACTTAACGGGTATCAAAACCAAAGGGACCATTAAAATAATTTATAGTTTCTCGTTGATCAATATTTTCACACTATGTAAAAATATTACATTTATTCATTCAACAACTTTATCATTCACCTTTCCACTAAAGAAAATCATTAATGCTTTACCTTTTGAAGCGCTGGAAGAGTGAATATTCATGTGGCAGCAGAGGTCAGGACATAGTTATACAGAGAAGTGTGGATTCCGACACTCGCCCTGTACGAAGGAATTCGAAAAATAATATTAGTTTGTACCTTACACGATGTGCTATCTTATAGAATTATAAAGACAGTTTTTTTAACATCATGTTCTTTAGGGAATGTGTTCTATTGTTGATGCAGTGATCGGTCATTGCATTTAAAAAAAATTGGCCTAGTATAATTGTTTTCCCTTTCCTTTTGATTTTATTATTTTTTTTATTACAGAAGTCAGATTGATTTTTCTATAACTTTTAGATATAAATCATGAAACAAATATGTTTTACTCAATTGGTCACAAAGGCTCAAGTTATTTACCTTATGATGCGATGCTTAATACTTGTTTCTTTCAAAAGTTTTCCAAATGTATATCCTCGCGAGATCTCGTTGTTTACTTCAACTATCCCGCATTTTAAATAAACGCTGTATTAGTTCGTCCCAGGCAATTCTTGTTATACCCTGATGTCGTAATTCACTATGATATGTGTTAAGAGCCCTGCGGCACCTGACCTCACTAATTGCCCAAGCGCGGCTTCGGACAGTCGCCACCGAAGACAAAGAACACGTCGAAAAGGTCAAGACCTTCACAGCAATTAGAAGTTTGTCGGTTAAACACTGCCGCCAGCGGTGACTTTGAGATAGTTCCAGGGGGTCAACTTTAAAGTGCGCCGGTGGCAATTTGCGGACAAAAGTTTTACAAAGAAACGTTAAGTCTCATTACGTCACCTCAGCTTGTTAACAAAAATGTTACAGGCTCGATTTTATGTATGGAGATGTTTTTCTATAACCCTTTTTTAAGCCACCTCGAAGTCTGTAAATTAAAGACAGAAATCGTGTCTTGTGTTGTTTACTTAATGGGTCAGAAAAAAAAACGAGTGGAAATGAATAATGAAACTCTATCTGACTTTTGTTATAAACATCCAAATCTAATGCTCCTTTTGAGCAGTTTGATTTGAGCAAAGAAATTATATCCATGTAGTTCTTTTAGTTATCTTTATGTGACTGAATGTAAGCCCCTTTAAATAAATAAAAAAGAAACGTAAAAACAAATCTGATTAAAATACTAAATAAAAGAGAACCATGTGGAAATGTTTAATATTATTTTGTGTGCGTTTCGGTTTTCTTACTTCTAACAAATACTTCTGACAAATACTTGCCAAAGTTCCTGGCTCAAGTCTACTACAGTTACACCGGCTCAGCATTCCCGAACACCAATTAGCTAGAGGCAGTATGTCTAACAAGACCCTTTGTTTGTTAAATCCTGCAGTTTTTGTTTCCGTTTGACCACAGTGGTAAGACACCGCGACTGTGACCCATGGGGACCAGACTGTATTGTTTATTTCACTCTTGATCAATTCTCAACAACACCTCTTGACATTAATTACCCCCAAATTCTTTGAGGCAAAAGATTTTTGTTTTTGATAAAAGCCATCGTTGCTATAAAACGTGTGCACGAAGCATCAAGCTTGTTGTCTTCTTAAGAATGAGAAATACATTTTGACTTGTAAGCTTTCTTGTTGCAACTAAATAATTGTAATGTTTGAGTTTGCATTATAGATTATGAGTAATAATTGAGTTTTACTCGTGTTTTTTTTTACTCGTGTTTTTACTCAGGCCTGAAATTACATAGAGGTAACAGAGGCCATGGCCCCAGTTGCCCCGGTCTTGGCCTTGGTGCCCCTTGATAAGTTTCCCATGATACTTTAAGATTTTCCAATGGAAGTGCCCTTTGTAGAGTGAAAATGGTATAGCCTTCTCAAAGATGAAATCCAAGGCCTGTATACACAGATGTGTGTGGAGCACTGTATACTAAGAACGATCTCGAGCCGTGTGGGAGAAAACGTTTTTGAAGTAATTAGTTTATGCTATACGTGCAAACGATTACAAAAATAAGAACATTTTGTACTTGATGTTTATTTAGAAGCAGTCGGTTATCTTCGATGTTTTTCGGTGATAGAATTGAGGTTTGGATGTATATGAAAAGTACCAGTTTAACTGATTTAATAATATGTTATGTTTAGTTTTATGCACTATGGTTATCCTGTGCCGAGAGTCAAACAACTTACCCAAAACACAATCAACTGTAACCTCGTGACGTCATTTTGACTCCCTATCGAGGGTCTTTCACACTAAGGAACTATATAAAATAAACTGAACGCAAAGCAGTAGCGTAACCAGAGGGGTGGGCGGGGGGGGGGGTGAACCTGCCCGCTCTGCCCAGAACACTTTCCCCCTCCTACCCCCTCCCCTCCAGTTAAAGTGACTAGTTACGCTACTGATCCAAATGTATTAAAGCCCATCTATACTACATACATAAGAAGAAGAAAAAGGCGACCAGGGGAATAGTTTTGGTCACCATTGTCAATAATTTTAAAAAGATTATAACACATTAGAAATCTGTATAGTAAATAGAATTTTAGAAGTACTACTATGTTTCAACTTTGGAACAAAGTGTTCCCATTCGATATTGGTGTATAGTGAAGCGAAATATTTTTGACAATGTGAAAGCTAAGGTCAACAACCAGAGGGAAAGTGGCGTCCAATGGTGCATCACTGCTTGCCTTCTGGTACGGTCAGAGATCCGAAGAGTTTGTTTTTCTCTCTCTCTCTCTCTGCGATCTAGACACCAAGGTCGTGTGAAACTCAGACGCTGTGTTCAAAAAGAGGTACCGGCTACGAGGCCAGATTCGACCGGGGCTTCGCTGGGGTAGAAGTCCCCTACACAGTCGCTCTCTGTGGCCAGGCCCGTACTTGAGCAGACTGATGCTAAGCGATTACATTCCACGGTGCTGGGTGGCGCGCTGAGGCGGCCATTTTGAAATTAAGCACCTGTATAAAAAAGACTTATAGACTCCGTGGATGGTTCTAGTGCCAATGACCGAGAGTTCTTACAATATTGAACTTGGCCTATTGACCCTGGAAAGTTTAAAAGGTTATCCAACCGTTTAGTAAATATCATGTACCTATAATAAATACTTCTGTAATAATTGTTCTGTTTATGAATTCAAAGCCATTCGTTTCATACAACTTACATGCTTGTGCCATTTTCATAATATTCTCAACATACAAACCTTATTTTACAGCGTAAACAAAAACTTAAGTCGGTAGTTTTATGCCTGTTGCGATAGCAGTTCGATTTTCTCACTGAAGAAAACTGCATTACTTTATCCGCTCGCGTATCTCTATTTCAAAGCAAGACATTATTACCGCTTGTATTAAAATGTTTTGATATATAATTTGCGGTTTCACAAATTATGTCTAATTTTTGCCGAAGTTCATTATTACATAATACCAATTTAAGATTCCATGACTAAAGTAACGCCCTCTGTCGGCAGCACCTACCCTAGACGAACTTTGAACTTGGCTGTCTCACCATTGAATGATGTAGTCATAAAAAGAAAGCAAACATAAAATATTAAACAGATGTCCTTCTTCCGTAACTTAAAATGTGACCTGCAAAATAGCATTATTTCCTTTACTTCAAGAGAAAAATTGTTAAACTTTACGCAAACCTTTTTCGTACTGTTCGTCCTTACTCACTAACTTGACAATGCTTTGAATAAAATGGCATTTATTTCAAGCTTAATATTAATGGTTTGTGGGTTTTTTAAAGATATTTTACTATAGTGTGTTTGATACTTTTCCTGAACACTACAATAATGCCTATTGGCTGTGAACATTACACTTTATTTAAAAATGAGAACTATTTCTGGCATTCTTTCAAATGAGACCTCAACAGTATTACAAACTTAAGGTCCAATCCCGCAAATTTCAAAGTTTTTTGTTAGATGTTGATTTTGGGTCTCTCTTCTACAATATTTATTTCCAATCAACGTGAAGTTTTCGCTAATAATGAAAGTTTTATTAGAAGTGGCCAGATGTTTGGGGTCGAGACATTGGCGGCAATTACAGGGCCGCGCGCTGTATGGTCCGGCCCCGGGGGCTTTAGCACTGCGTGTTCGCCCAGTACATTGACCGAGGAACCTGCCCTTGGCTTCTACTACAAGAAATGATATAATCAATACATGAAATCTGTCCAGAGTTTTTGTTGGGGAGTATTTACACAAAGGTTTGTGGTTTTTAACTTCAGGCAAGTTGGCAGCGTGGCTATGTATAGGCATAATACTATGGAAGGTAAGATGGGCTATGGGTGTTAAAATAACACCAGTGTTGACACTGTTTACGAACACCGGGTGAAATTAACATTTCATGCAGTTGTTGTTTTTAAGGAGGAATGAAAAAATACAAACAAACAAAATGGTTAAAATTCTTGTCGGATAAAGAGCTATCCAGTGTAAGAGAAAACGCCAAGATTCATCTTAAGATGAGTTGTCAATATCACTATAGTGACTTGTATTGTGACATCACACTTTGCTTAGAAGATTGATAATCATCCGAGGTCCAATCTTAGCTCTTTGTGAAATCGAGCACAGTTCACTTCATGAAGACTTCGGTTTTTCGGATCCTTGAATTTTGGTCGCACCCTCCCTTTTATATTCTCTTATAAGTTGTTGAATATTTGAAGTTTCTCATTCCATTTCACCTTATCCGGAGGTCGTTGGTTCAAGTCCAGTTCCAGTAAATTTTTCTTTCTTCAAACCCAAAATATTTAAAGTATACACGGTCAGTTTCCCTTGTGGTTTACTACTTGACAATTCACCTTTCACTAATTATAAAGGGGTTTCGTATATTTACTTGCCATCCACCTGCCTTTATAAAAGGCAGTAAACAACAAGTTGGTTCACAACAAATTGGAAACAAACAAATTAAACATTGAGTTCTGACATTGAAACCCCAGTGAATATTTTTTCCTTAAACATTGCAAAAATAACCCCCAAAATACAACTCACCAAGCAACATGAGAACGCTGTTACCTCGCCATCAAAATATTAGAAACGAGTTTCGTGCCAAATACCCAGCTTGATAAAAAAAACCGGCAACATTGTCGTTTTAAGAGAGCTAAACTTAATGATGAATAAATTATGTCTCAGTGGAATATCTTCCATTGTTCAAAGGAATTTCGGAGCGCACGTTTAGCATACCATCCCTATTGTTCATTTCACGAAACGCCAGTGTATCTTTACATGTAGACGACCGCACGGCCATACAGGTTTGGACTCTTTACCTGACGCCATTTTTTTAAAAAGCAGTTGTGTTTTGACACTGGGTAACATGTGATTGAATATTTAGCACGTTTTGTCAGCGGTCATCGTTCAAGTTTCAGCTGTTTGGGGTATTCGTGGACACATGGAGCTAAGAAGTTATGTTTCAAGCAGTGGACAGATACATGTAAATGAGTCGACAGAGTTCAGCTGTGATTCATCATTGGATTTGATGAATGTTCACGCTCTGTCAGAAGGCTCTTGCATCAATCACTACCGGCGTACGAGTACGAGTGGATGGGACGGGTCTACATTGCTCCTCCCTGCCAACCCTAGCGGCCAGTGGTGTCCAGGTCAAACATCAGAGGTGAAAGGGGTACAGTTGAGGCACCCCTATGCCCAACCCATTCCCCTCTACAATCCCAGTCAAGTCACCGCTCCAGTACAGAGACAAGACCATGCCAACTCTCAAAAGGTAACTGAGGCTCATCAGCAATGTTTAAGTACGCCTTCGGGTCCCATCACTTGGGTTCCGCCCCCATCCACACCGACCCCGCCGTCCTGTAACATTGTTGCTTCATCACTCGAGTTACTTCGGCATATTCTTGAGACTTCCACTGCAAGTAAATTACAAGTCTCTGACCTAGACACACGTGGAAGTCGCGTGTTTACAGCTACGGACGGCGTCTTCAACTCGGACGCAGCGTGTATTCACACTCCAACCGTCCAGCTCGGCCCCAATACACCTGGTTCCACCCGCAGAGGGGCCTGCTTGGTACAGCAAAAGCCTGGCAAAATGCCGTGTGTCCACGAGGAGACAAGTATGATGGTGGAAAATCTTGCTGATGTTGGTCGAGATAAAACCCTAGTGAAGGACTGGCCGAGAGATATACCGCGTCCGTACATGGTGTTTCCATGTAAGACCGTGTACGTCGATGGGACAACTAGAGCCTCATCAGTTGACAATAACATCATCAAAGAAACAAAGACCTCCGAGGCTATCTCTAAAAAGAATTACTTCCTGAGGAGAAGTGATAAAGATGCGGGTGTTGTGACTTCGGGAACCATAGAAACGCTGCATAAAACAACTCAATCTAATGGCGGTAACATTCGAGTCAAAGACTCACAAAGAGACAATGTTGGACGGTGTCCTTCGGAGAAGAAATGTGTCAAGAGAAAAAGTGATGTTTCCAGTGATAAAGGTGGAAGTAAAAAACGAAAAGACTCATCGGAAAGATCGAGATCAGATCGCAACCGTACTCCTCCGCCTATCACCAGAACCCCACACCCTAAAGCACCAATGATACCAGGTACACCCCTTATTGCTCCTCGGCCGCTTCTACCGTCCACTCTAAAGGCCATCCCACTACAAGCCAAACCTCTCGACTCCAGACCCCTTTCTCCTTTAACACATCTTACAAACACTGTTTTAAGTTCTGATGCAAGACATGTAGCTATCCGTCCCCGGACAGAGAACCCAAATTCATCCTCGACAAGCTTTGCGATTTCCAGCTCATCCACGGGCAATGCAGTTACGGATGTCCCGATCAGACCCGTCCCCATTACTGGCGCTTTGCGTCCATGTCTCAGCTCAAACCAACCCCGGTATCTTCCAGTACCTACGGTACATTTTCCCTCACGGTCTATGCTACCCATTCCTATGCCACAACTAGCCGCATTCACAGGGTCGCCATTGACGTTTATTCACCCAGGAATCCATATTTTCCCCGGTACTCGCAATCAACCATACCCTACACTCACAAACTTACCCCATGTTGGACTACCAACAGTTCCTGTACCATTTTTCAAAAGAACACATCCGTTTCCCAGCCTAAACACTGGCGTACCAGATTCGTTAGCGCTCAGGCAGCGGTACTGCGAGGCAATAGCACCACCGTCAAGACGCCAAAGTCGCCGGCGGCGGCAGAGCTCGGGCGACTCGCAGCCCACGGAGGACGGACCAGAGGCTCAGAAAATCCGGCGTAAGGAGGCTAACGCGAGGGAGAGGGACAGGGTAAACCATCTCAACTCCGGCTTCGAACATTTGAGGACAGTCTTACCTTGGCTACACCACGGTAGGAGGGTAAGCAAAGTTGACACTCTTCGGTCAGCTATTGAATACATTAACCATTTACAGAGAATCTTATGGGAGTCTGATGCCACCTCTTACATCACTGCACCAAGACCAGTTGGTAAGCACAAGTTAAACAAATACTAGCTTAAAATACTCATAGAAACTTGCCACCTTTTTCTTGAAAGTGTAACAACTTTTATCAAACTTGTTATTGTATAAAGTGCTCACTACCCAGCAAAAGTAAACCGTAAAGCTGACAGGATTGGAAGAACTGACAAACCTGTGACAAACCTGTGATTTTTTTTTTTTTTTGCTTAATCCTTAGTGCAAGTCAGGAGAAAATAGTGAAAAAACATGCAAAATTTCAGCATGTAAACACATTGTCCTTAATTCTGGTGGTAACAACCGGAATCAGCTGATGCAGTTTTTTTTTCTGTATCATTAGTTATTGATCCTGATGGCTCACAAAAGTTGTGCGGGAGTTTTGAAACGCTCGAGAACAACATTTGGTAATTGTCAAAGACCACTACAGGTGACCCAACATGTACATGTAAGCCTATGGGGGAAAAACACATAGGAAAGTTTAAGCTCAATCTGCCATCAGAGTCTTAAGAAAATAGAGAAAAATACCTTTATTTTACTGTTTTCATACACGGGTTTTAAACTATCAAGATCAAAACTAATTATTTTACCAGTTTCTAAAAAACTGTAGCATTTCAAGCAAAACAAATTCAATGGAAGTTTCCTAACCATGACCATATTTTGCTTACTTCATATCAGTAAGTTGTGCAAATCTGTAACATAAATCTTACAAATACTGTGCACACCAAAGACATGCCACCGACTTGCGCAAAAATCAACAACAACGCAGAACTTACCGGTACGGTCCTAACCAACTTCATAAAACAAGTTTTTAGGCACATTTTAAAATTACACCAACATTACTGATTTACTTATTGAATGAAATAAAACCAAACTGGATTAAGTTACATTTTGATAAGAATGTCACACACGTTAAAACCTCTAATTTAAATAATTTGTATGAAATACTAATTATTAGTTAATATCGTATTATAAAACATTATGAATTTTACAAACTATCAAAATTGTAAATACGCCTATAGTACATAGTCTCTGACCAGAAAAATACAAGAGCTGCATGAAAACTTAAACCCTCATAATTTGAACCTAACATTTCGATCTAGCTTTTTTCCATGTTGACCGTTTGTTGACCGTACTTGATTCACAATACCATGCAATAAAAATGACCTACAAATAAAAACAGTTGGAAATTACATCGAACTCCATTTCAACTTTTGTGTTAAAAAAAGGAAGTTTATTTACATTTTCATTTTTCCAAAATAAAATATATCCATACTCCCTTGCCGAAATTAAGTTGAATATAAAACTCTGTTATCACATTCTCTTTAAGAAGTCACAGGAACAAAGATCATGAAAGTAAGGGTTATGGTCATGTTTGGTTTTCCTAAGAATTGGTGGGTTTGCCAGACAACAACCGCGCCAGACAAACTCCGGTGTACCGTGTCCCGAAGCAAGTAGTTCCCGGTCCAGTTGGACCGTGGAACGGTGCAGCGTTGGCACCAAATTAGCCCGTACCCGCGGGCAACAACGACACCATTAGCTTCCGTAGCAATTCGCACATACGTCTCCGTATTTGAAGTTAAACAGAAACAAAAAAGTGATAATTATTGTTTGTTTTAAGCGTTAATATCCAGACTATACATTATATTAGCTCTAGAGGTTTGTGTTTTATTTCAAGTTGATGACAAGTTCATTCAAGTACATGTAGCTTAGAAGTGTAAAAGCTCAAGACCGTTGGGCATGAAGCATGGTTACCATTTCGCGGAAAATATCATGCGCTAACGACTATAGGTTTAAAGGCAGTGGTAATTGTCAAATACCAGTATCGCCACTTGGTGTATCCAAACATATGCATGAAATAACAAACCTGTAGACTCAATCTGTCATCAAAGTTGTGAGAAAATAAAGAAAGAAAAAAAATCTGGTTGCAGAGAATTGTTTGCTTTCAGATGCCTGAGAAAGGCTTCATGCCCGAAGATTCAAATTTTGGGGTGAAAATTACTTCTTCTTTCTTTAAAACTACACTACTTCAAAGGTGTCGTTTCTAACAATGTTTTATAATACCAACAGCTCTCCAGTGCTCCTTACCAAGTAAGTTTTTATGGTCATCAACTTGTATAGTAATTCAAAAGTACACATTGCCTTTAAGTTTAAAGCACGCTTCAAAGAACATAGGTAATTGTCAAAGACCAGTATCCGCATTTTGTTAAAACGTAGGCCTAAAAATATACATAAAATTAAAAAAAACTGTATAAAAAGCTGAAGCCCAATCGGCCATCGGAGTCAAAGAAATAGTGGAAAATCTCGTTATATATTGTCACCGTTTTCAAACTTCGGGTTTTTTACTCTATTGTTTTACTAATTTCTTAAAATAAAGCTATTTCAAGTTTTCCTCCATTATCATCTTCATACCATCTAAGTTATGTGTAAATCTGTGAACATGTATTTTAAATGTTCAATCTTAATATTGTTACCAATGTTACCCACATCCTTTTCGTTCGACCCAGTATGGCGACCGTGCATTTTCTCACATTCCAACTGCCAATTTTATGGAACAAGCTACCCAAACGACATCAGAAACACTCTCAGAAAACTCAAATAAAGAAACTTCTGTATACTGCAAGTTTTTAACATTCCTGTTTTGGTTTAATTTTCAGTAGAGAGCTTGACACTTTGTAGTATCTTTTCTGTAGCGCCTTGAGTAATAATTTGTTAGAAAGTGCGCTTTATAAGTTTGCATCATTATTAAAGTATTAAAGAGATGGTATATACATTGTTGCAAGATTAATTAATGGTCATCCTTTTGGTATCAATAAACTCATCAATTTATAAAATGAAACAACAAACAAACAGACAAACACCCCAACAAACAAACAAAAAGCGGATGATGTTTTCTCATAGATATTTAGTGCACGTTCAAATCAGGCTTATTTTGACTGCGGCAATCAAAATAAGCAACGGTAAATCGATGGGTTCCTTAAGCAGCTCTATGACATTGGATCCTGGTCTTTGACAGATACCAATGTTTTTCATGTGCTTAAAAATAAAATGATCTTTTCTGGGTCTATGTTTTTTTAATTTGTACTTTCTTTTACATGTTTTCCTCTTCAAGACCTAAGATCCATGAGATATGAAAATGATATTTTGTTTTCATTTACAGACAACGTATAAAGGATGGGTTTTTTTCATGAGGGAAAATTATAAGCTTCATTCTAAAAACACACTGATATAAAGTAACAATCCTCCAGAGGAAATTATTTCGGTTGGAAATGCTGCCAAAGCTGTGGAAAATAGCATTAAGCAAAACATTGTGTTTAACATTTTTCTTCTTAGCAAAAATAAGCAGGAAACCAGTCACAGTTGGTACACATGACATAGCATTTTGGCTGGTAACCTTATCCTGGTAAGGAAACTTGCTTTATGCTGAGCTATTTTCTGTGCTTAAGCAGCTCTATGAAGTTGGGCAATGTACCGGTTTTTATGTTACCGAACACTCATTAAGTAACAAACCTTTGAAAGTCCAATCGGTCATAAGAGTCACAAGAAAACAGTGGGGGAAAAACCTTACAAATATATTTTTACTGTTTTCAAACTTCGTGTTTTGACTCGCGAGATAAAACTACGGTAGTTGTTTGACTAATTTATTAAAACCTATAGCATTTCAGGCAGAAAGGGAAGTTCGCTACCATTACCATCTTTAAACTTATGATGAAAGTTTTGTGAACATGTACATGTATATCTTCAATCTTACCAATATTGCGCATACCTTTAAAGTTGGTTTATGATCTCATTTTTCATGAAGTACTACTTTGCCGAATGTTTTTCCAACTAACAAAAAGAAAATTGTACTGAAGTGTTGCGAATTTTCAGACGAGCCGTTTTAAATTTCTTATAATAATTTTCTTAAAGTATAACATTTTGAACCGTTTTGTTGACGACGTTTAGTCTTTGTAGTGTCAACAGAGAAAGTCCTTTCGCTGTGGTTTATCGTACATTTGTTTGAGTAAAAAAAAAATCCGCATTGTCTTCTTTGAAATGTCAACTTCTTAGAAATTACTAACACTTCAACCATCTTTATCTTTTTTTCCTTAGGACCGCCACTGTCGACGACTGATATGTGTAAGTTCGTTCACCATCACCACTATCCACGGTTTGGCATGCTACCCACAACCTTCACGTTTGCCGAGAGCGCTACTAGAACGGCCGTCGACCCTGTGACGTGTAGGGGACTCGAACTCGGACAGCCGCCAGCAAAGGTCTGTGTTAAAGCCATTGTTCAGCTTTGATTAAATTATAAAAAGCAAACAAACTTGTCTTTATCTGAAAGATTGCTCTTTATTGTTTTAGTATTTAATGTCTGGAGAAATTTTTCAAGAAATTTGCGTCATGTTCCAGAAAATTGAGGGATGGGGAGGAGTGTTGGCTATTACTGGGTGGCAGGGTTGCTGGGCAGTTGGATAACTACCTTCAGCGCTGATTACGATGATAATAAACTTTTATCATAGGTCATCCATCTTGTATTTCTCACACTTAAATTAGTGTAACCAAAGTGAGGCTGGAGGGGCAAACAGTCTGGTACCTGTCTGATTTAAATCACTATATTATTAATTAGGGCGATTTACTATATACGAGCTTTCCCCACTTTAACAAAATCAAACACCATCTCAACACCCAAACTCTCGACTCTGGTTATGGTGGTATGTCTGATCCCATGTAAAGCAAAATTTGTCTTATACCTCAGTCCAACAAAAGAAAACAAAACAGATTCTGTTGAAGTTTGATGGCTTAGGGTGGTCAGGGAACTTGACAAAGATGGTGTCAGCGTGACAATGGTATTATGGCTCTTTTCGAAGCCAAGGCTTGGTCTTGAGCTCAGGCTCGGGCCCCGTTTTTATTTTAAAAACGTGCGCCTCCCTTACGGGACTTCAAACTGCCGGACAGAGCCTAAACCTGAGTCCAAGACTAATCCGAGGTTTCGAAAACGGCCTTATAATGGTGGTAGTGACGGCTGGTATATTTTCATACAGTTTTTTTTACCGCAACGCCTCCTATGATTTTACACACAAATGAATCGCATGTTGTTGGCGTGGATTGCTGTAGGTGACTTGTCATGCTATTGGTGTAAAACCACAACTTATGCAAGTTATCGAGAAAGAATAACAGTAAGCCATTGTAAAGGTTTGAGGGTGAAGTAATGTCAGCTTGAGGTTGAAGATACAGGCCTAGGGCCACATGACATATTGAGTTAACTCTTAAAGTTTAATCACACTTTTAAAAAAATGAGATCCTACTTTTCTTAAGACCTTGGAAATTTCATTATGTCATTATTTTCTTCCCGTTTTAAACCATTCATTTCCAAAGATTGAAAGTATTATACAGGATTGGAAAGGGTAAAAACATAATTATTTAATTTGGGTCTGAAATCTTACTGATTATGAAGTCCATACTATAACCATTTTTGTGTGAAATATTTTGAGAAAAACTGTATCTGAAAATCTTCAAAAACGCAATAGCTGGCTTCGGTTGTACAACCAAAATTAAGGACAATGTGTTTACATGCTGAAAATTGTGCACGGTTTTTCAATATTTTCTTCTGACTCGCACAACGGATTTAGCCCAAAATTACACAGGTTTGTTATTCCATGTATATGATTGATGAACATGAAAAATTTCTGCGACTGTTTTGTCAGATTTATCTATCATGTTTAATAACTTTGAAAAGTGAGAGATAAACAATAACATTTCTCACACAATCTGACACCGGTACCATATTGAATACATAACGGGAAGTTCAAAGTTTCGTTTGAATTTGTTGATTCAGAAGTCAAAACATCATAATCAAACTTTCTTTTTGAAGTCTTGATGAATCCATTAAGTTTGCAAAAAATCGAACGAGCACGCAGTGAGACCGAGAGATGCGCTGTGGACCTATCAGGTCGCATCCCTGTGGTCGACCAATCAAAATTGAGGGGCTGCACCTGTCTGTTGAAGGAAGAGGTGGTCGTAATTCGCTTGTTTGGCGCGCAATAGCTAACATCTGTAACCCGCGGCAACCTGCCCCTGGGGTCGACGAGGTGACACCCCCTTCCCACAAAATGGTATCGTCTGGTTAAATACGAAACAACGAAATATGGAAACTGTGACGTAATATACGACGTAATAAACACTTATTGATGTTAAGCAATAACAAAGAACAGTTCGTTAAAATGCCAGAGAACTCTGACTGTTGGTTTATTAATTTTAATTTTTTTCCCTCCCGATTTTGAGGTGGGGTTTGCATTTGGTTGGAACCTCTTCCAGAAACATCTGTATACCCCCTACACGGATACTGCCGAGGGACAAATTAATATCGTATCACAACTATTCTGCCCTACAGTTCCCATGGTTTCAGTGCGGTCAAAATGTGAACACCCACCTCCCTCCAAAAAAACGTAGTTTTGTAAACAGTTGCGGCTTGTTTGTTGGACCATCACTTTGCATTTATTGTCACATCTGTATTATAGTTCATTTACCGACTGAATCGACTGGAATTGTGTAGTGCAAGTTTTTATTCATAAAAACAATAAACTGTTAGCCAGAAATCATCATATTGTACCACAGCATTGTCTTATAACATTAAAATTCGTTTTCTCAAATCAAAGTTTACAAACAGATTCCCGTTCGTTGGATAGTCAGGTTCATGACCCTATAAAATTCCAATACTTGTCCTAGCATTTGAGGTTTTTCCCCCAGATTTCGTCGTTTGTGCGCATTAAAAACACTTGAAAAGGCAAAGTCCGAATAGAAACTAAGTGACTGAGCGAGCGCGCCAACCCCAAGACGACACCCGTAACATACCGTTCATTCCTTGCCGACGCGTTTCCACCATCTCCCGGTTCGCTAACAGCTGACTCGTACAGACAACAGCGGGTCGTCAAGGGCTACTGCTGCGCGCCAAAATAATAACCAATTAAATGTCTCCGTTGGATCACGTGATGGGATAATCTAATTTTTAAAGGGTCGCTACATTGACATTTTTGAAACGTAGCATTTGCACAGAATGGTCGGACTTGCTTGGGAAAGCTCCACGTGTGTGTTAAATCTTTTTGTTTACAAGCTTTGTTAGTTTGTTTTGATTGTAATGATTTGACAAATTATTCTCTATTTTTATATACAGATTTCATGTCTTTGAAAGATTGTCTCTACAAATAATGTTTACTTGGACGAATGAATTAGTTTTTTATATGATTTTTCGTTTGTTTGGTAAACATTACCACAACTTTCCACAATAGTAAATTGAATGTAGCCTAAGCGCGCCATTATTGGAAACACAGTCATTTCGACGAACTAAACTTCGTTCGAAGGCTTATTAAATTATTATATAGTTTTCCTTTGACATGTTTAAGTTTTTAATTTGTTTCTTGAAAACAGCTTTCGTTTTAAGCTTCTAGCTGTGCGAATTGTGCTCACAATGGCATGACAAATTTACAACATGCCTTTCATTACCTGAAATGACTAACTATATTTACAACGCGTTGTGTTATTTTTGTCCGGCCAATTTGTCATCGCCTGCGTCACACATCAACTAAGATTTGACAAATAGGCGCAAAATTCTTCCCTCTAATTGCCCAATCAGCACCCAGCAAATTCCAATTCCAACCTCCCCATTCCGGGCTGTCGAATCAACATGGCACTTTGCGCGAAGATGTCTTGTTTTAAAAACCGCGGGAACATGACAGATGTTCGGCAGCACATTTCTCGAATTCCTTTCTCCTTTCTGTTGCATGTTATTAGAGGACTTGATAGGAACATTGCCAAGGAAACACCTCTCCAAGCTATACAAGTTCCGGCAGCGTTTGACAAATTACATTATCACCTTAACATTCTCCTGGGCGGTGTGGTTTCGTCGTTATCCGACAATTCAATTTACGATTGCTTTTTTCGTACTTGCCTGGAATATCAAAAATATTTCTTTTAAAAACATCCCTGTACATACTATCGATTGTTTGAACAAGTTAAACTATCATCCAAAGGACAGATACCCTCTTAGAAAATTATGCATGAAGTAAGTATCCCCGAACTTTAGACAAGATGAATATCAAGTGGGAAAAACAGAAAGTTGATTCTACAAGAATTGCAATCTACTAAACAAACGAAAAGAGCGTCGAAAAGAACGTAAAAGTTTTGATTTATTCATTTTCATAGAATAAAAAATACAAATTGTTTGGAACTGAACACTTTGAAGAAATTTATACCCTTCAAATTATTTTTGCTTACTTTTAGCGATGTTTTTTTGCGTTAATCATTCTTTGTGTTCAAACATTTATTGATTTTATAATATCGTCTCAAGGGTGACTTTTTGAGGTGATGAAATTAAATTTCAAATTAATCCGCTTTGACAAAAGATAAAAACCTCCATTGATCAGAGTCTCGTTCTTTGTAGTCACTCCTGTTTTTTCCTTCAAAAACAGACATGACAAAAAGAGAAGTAAATATTAGAGTATTCCCAAAAGGACTGCCGCGTAGAAATGTGACCCAGCCCCCTGAACTTGGAGCGAACTCCAGGTGCTTGACTCACCCTGTGAGGAGTACAAGAATGCCGTCTTGCCCCCGGGCCATATCTCCCCTTTCGATCGGGTTCTTGTAACTCGCACAGCTACCGGCAGTTTTTTCAGGTGCTAGGACGGATCCGCTGCTGGTTAGCACACTGACAGCACCCAGGTGGGATTTTCAATTTGTGTGGCCAGACCTTTGTCAGCTGGTTTATTCTCCCTTGTATGTGTGTGTGTGTGTGTGTGTTGAAACCGAGGCTGCGGGGGAAAAGTAGTCAGGCCCCTTTTAATTTGTATCGATCGAGCGTTGCTTTAAGCGCACAGGCGCACGACAGGTTTCTTGGCGTTAGTAATGTCCTTTAATTAAATCATACCAGGGAGCCTGATTAATTGATGAAAAAAGTAATTTACTTGAAACCACGAGTTGAATGCTTGCCAAGAATTGGTATTGTTAAGTTGATACTAGATCATGTTTGCGTTCAGAATTTGACCCAAAAGGAACCAGATCCGGCATTTTTTTAGACCACATTGACTCTATTTTGTCAAACAAACAAAAAGTTTGTATATAACTGATGTTGCTTTTGTTGTAAATTTATTTAAAGGCCGCCAAACCCCGGAATAATTGCTGTTTGATTTGTGAAATATTTCCATTAACGAATTCCTGAAGAAGGACTCGATAATTTGGAGTATTAGTTGGTCCAGATGTGTCTTCACAATGTAAGCATAACAAGGATCCTCTGGGAGCTGGGTAAATTCCAATCAAATCTCTTGAATCTACGTTCGACTTAGGCCCAACCAAAAACTTCAAAGTCAAGATAATCTCAAATAGTTTGTTGAAGCAAAAAACACATTATAACTTCTCAAACTTTATGTTTGAAACTTAATTTCTTGTGGTCGTTGGGTCATCGGATTCGAAAAGCAAAGCCCCAAGATGAATTTGTGAAAACGAATGGGTCAATTCCTTTCGAATCAACATGTCAACGTTTATAACCTATCCAATTTATTTTCCCCTCGTTCGAAATTTTGTTCAATATGGAAACTCAAGAAAGAACTTTATTTGATGAAGCTCGCTCGAGATTCCTCTACAGTATCAGGTTTACCTGGTCGCCCACCGTCATTGGCCGAGAGAGAATGGGTCCCGCAACGGCAGCGTGGGACCGGGCGAGGCGCGGTTGGGCTGCGGGCTGTTTGACCGGATTCCCCCGCTGCGGGTGAAGGGATCGAGTACGGTATACATCATCATTTCCCACACACAGAAGCATCGGCCCTGTGTCTTCACCTGAGTTGATTAGGTCATACGGAGTGTAATTTGTCGCTATGTATTGCAGCTGCCACACACACAGGGAGTTTTTATTAGTCTGTTTTTGAAATGTTGAAACTTCTACCCCCCCCCCCCCCAAAAAAAGGCCCTTCACCAGTCTCGGTGTTCTTCACTCAAAGTGTCCAGACCTTACCCAACTTGAAAACTTATTGTCTTGGATGAATCTTGTTTTTGTTCGTACGCTTCATTCTGATAAAAGATCTCCAGGGGTACAGCCATAAAGTTAATTTCAGTGTAAATTTTCTCCGCAAATTTTTACGAAGAAGAAGTTAACACCTTTTCTGAAAGAAACTTATTTCTCCAACCACCAACATTTTGTGTTCCACATTTTCTTACAGATTCCAAGATTCAGTGCACCTCATCAACCGTATCCTCCACGGTCCAACTATTGGTTCAACAACCTCACCTTACATGGTTAGTATAAACAAATATTTGTATTTCCTTTAACAGATCCTAAACCATGTGTTAAAGACGGCCATTTTGATCAATTGGAAGGCGGTCATCTCGCCCCTTTAGCAGGCTCGGCCCAAACAAAGTTAGGGGGCGAGATGGCCAGCAATCGGTAAGACTACCGCGAAGCACTCGGTACCCCCATAGCGTGCGGCCTTATCCACACCAAACCAAATCTAAAGCCGATATAGACTTTGATAGCTGTTTCATACAGAGTTAAGATTGATCTTAACTGTGTATCAATCTTAATTGCTAAGCAAAGTGTGACGTCACCATACAAATCATTATGGCAATATTGACAACTCATCTTAACATGAATCTTAGTGCTTTGTAACATTGAGCCCCAGAGCCTTAAAATCAACGAAATTTACCCGATATAGCTATAAAGTACAGTACTCTTTCATTCCGTATGTTAAATCTATGAACCACTTTGACTTGACTTATATTTCAAATCCTCCAAATTGTTTTAGTGAACAGAAATTCTGTTTAAAATGAAGAAAAGGGGAGTTTAGTTGTTGCATACTTCGTCCTAATCAAGATGACGTTTCGACCCTTAGAAGCAGAGGCTCTCTCAAAGGCTAAAGTGACAACCCCAACACACACACAAGTGTGTAAACACCTCCAATCGGGGACCTCCTATTGTCCCTCTTTTGTTTGGACTTTAACTTTTTGGCAACAGCTCCCATTGGTTTTGTACACAATTTCCAACTGGGGACCTTTACCCAACCGGGGACCCTATTGTCCTCTTTTGTTATAGGTCCCCGGTTTGAATGTGAAAACAAACTCACGTGCACACAACCTTACGGATTGGGTTTGTAGGGTCCTGCTATTGTTCTATTATTCCCCAGTTCTGTTCCATTATGTAAAAGACCCCACGAGGGCACTCCAGTAAGCCAAAGTATACTAGCGTAACATGGAAAAGGAATGGCATTAAAAGAGCAGGATGCAGTCAGAAGGAGCAAATAAAAACACTAACTTAGAAATTTTCAGGTGTTAAAAAAAATAATTACCTGCTCTCTGGCCAGAAAATTCCCTATTCTCGTTATGCTGAAAAAACGCATAAGTATAAAATTCTCTTTCTATTACCAACGATTTTGACACTAATTTCAGTATTCTCGTGTCACACTGTTACAAGGATCTTTACAAAGCAGTTTTCATCGCCTCGCACTAGCATAACGGACCAAAACAACAGCCAGAAAACGACTCGCCGGAGTTGTGTTTTATTGAATTTTCCAAACCTTGCCCCGTCAATAAACATCCTGCTGTTTGGGTCAGATTCCGTCTGTTCGTAATATTAGAACCAGACTCCAGGACTACCGCACAAAATTTCACGAGCGAAGAAGAAAAAAAAAACCGTAATGTGTGTGTCCATTTTTAAAGGGAACATCAGAGTTTGATATATCTTTATTTTTGACGCGTGTGTGTTCATTCAACTGACATTTTAACATCATCATCAAGGGTTAACATGTAAATTGCAGACAACAAGCGGCATATTGTCTAATTTTTGGAGCAGGCTTCGCGGTATAGGGCCTAGTCACAACAAAATGCGCTGTGTTGTACAGCAATTGTTGTTGTTGTTTTTTTTTATTGTAGGATTATGTAGTTTTACCCTTCCCTTGCGATTTTTCTCCCCCCTTATTGTTTTTCCCTTCTTCATCCTTATTTCTGTTCTTTTCTTTGTTTCCTTTCGATTTCCCCCTTTTTTCTTGGTCGGGGTGTCTAATTTTACCAGTTGGCACGTGCCCCCTGCGGCCCCCCTCTGGATCCGCGCCTGAAATACTTTCTCTTAATAACACGCGCGGTGCACGAAACACTCGTCACGTGCAATTTATTCGCTGCTTGTTGTAGGGAAAATGTTAATGATAGGTCATTAATTGTGTACTTTATTTACCAATGTTGTCCGCGCGCTTAAATGAACTATTACTGACCGTCGACGTTTTGTTTGTTTTTGTTTTTTCGTTCATACGGTCTCAAATGTTTTTTTTAAACCTCCCACAACTAAAGGATTTATATTGTATGTAAATTTTCACATGTTTCTACCTCCATGGTTTTCCAGGCAAATTTTAGCAAAGTTCAATCAAATATACATTAACACGCATTCACATTTATGCATTTTTCACTGGTTTATTCAAACTAAAATTCTTTTTATTTACTAATTGCATTCAAGTTCCATTTTCGTGCACTCATGATTTCGTCCTGCTGATCAAGTTTCGTTTTTTAGTCAATCTTTTTCATTGAAAGGGATTTAAGACTACATTTCCACCAATCTTCAGTTGACCAACCTCGTGCTGTTGGCTTTTACGAAATAATTGAATGATCTTTGCGACCTAATGAATTTGAATGATCTTATTTGGCAAGTGAATGCTTAACTGTTGACATTGAACTACTTCTTTATAATGTTGAATGCTGATGCGACGGAGCATTCATTTTCAAGGAAATTGAATTACCCAGGTGTTAAAATTGAATGAGTTTTTGTTGAAACTGGCCGGAGAAACATACATTTGAATGAATTTTTAGCATAGTTTGGCAATCGAATCAAATTTGGGTTCACTTAAAAACGTGATTGGCGTAAACAAATTATCCAGAGGATATCGAGGAAGTAGTGCAATTTTCTTCAATGTCATAGATGTGAAACCAAACCACTGTTATCAGGAAAAAAAGCTCGTTACATTGGTAGCTACTCTAGGTATCAATGTTCTATCTTTACCTTAAATTTTTGTGGGAAATTGCAGTGACTGGTTTCCTTCCCCACCAGTGAGCTATGTAACTAATACCCATGACCTTTTGCGATAAAAGCAGTCTCAGATGATGGCCCCAACATAGCTCTTTGGACATGTATTTGGTGTATTCCCTATCTACCGATACAATATCATAACACTGAGAACTACAAACAGGGGACCAACCTATAATCTCTCTTCTTCATCGCGTTTTTGTACACTAAAATAGCAGCGTCATGAAGCGGCATTTTTTCCTTCTTTCTTAACTTGACCCAGATAGATTCTCCGCGATTTACACCACGCAGCGTGACAACAAGCAACGGGGAGATTCTCACCACTTCACCGTCACAGGTGTAGCTGGATCTCCGCTCATCCTCACGGCCGCTCCGTAAGGAGTCCACCTTGACGGTCATATCCCGTTACACCCTTCTCTTTCCGGACGATTAACGTGCAACTGTTTTTAACCTGCCAAATTAGCTGCTCAATTAGTGGCAACTGTTGTATGACATGGCCTAGATTTGAAGATGGAATCTATCGGGTTAAAGACGGTGGGGGTGTAATCATGTTTACGAAAACAACGCCCTCTGTCACCTTGAGTAGGAGACAACGCGCTGATCTCTCTCCATTTTTTTCTTCTCCCGTCATAGGAGGTGTACCTATGCCGTTCGCAAATGGGCCAAACAGTGAAAGTACAAGCCACGCCCCGACAAATGATGCGACCAAAATGAGCGACACCAACAACAACTTCACGAACGCAGTGGGAAGGTGAACCAATCAGCAGTTTGCACAGCCACAAACATTTACATAGTGTAAATATTCATATCTTGATCATTTTCGAAAGTGCCATTGATTTTTTCCCCATCAATCTTGCAGAGCTTTGAGACTGACAAAATTGAAAGAATGATTTGTATATTTTACTTTGTGTATGTAGGTTTATTTTATCGGATGATGTAATTTGGTCAAAAAACATTTGACGTTTAAAAAAGTAGACATACAATTTCCTTCGAGTTGGAGAATGTTAATGTTTGTTACACATTTTGTGAAAGTTTTTCATTACACATTTTTGAAAGTTGTTCAAATCTTAAGAATAATCTAACGTATTTATCAACTAAATTAAACATGAGTTTGTCACAGAGCGGTCCACAGACAGGACAGGTTTCCCCGGACAATTTCAACAAAAATTCATTCAATTTGACAATTTCATTTGTATTTAAGATTTACCTAAGTAAGTTTCCCTTATGGGGTATTGCTTGATGTTAGCCCACCCTTACATCGGACTGCAGTGCCTCAAAGGCAATGTCAAACTGTTCATAATGACAACATACGTTCATTACAAAAGAAGAAGAGATTGTTCAGGTTTTTTTTGAGAGAAGACAAATTGCTCCTTTGGATTTGATCTTGCTACTTTCCAGTTAGTGCAAAAGTAAATAAATACATGCACACCTAAATAAAACTACATAAGAAACATTAATTATAAATATGATTCCTGCCTTTATTTAGGAGTACAATTAAATATGGAAAACTTAAATTTTGTTATACAAACTGTTAATATAACAAAACATACTATTATTCAAATTATTTACAAGTTTTATGGGAATTTTATTTTATTTTAAAGTTATCAAAAAAACTTGCTAGTGTTTAAGATCTTGTACAATATGTATAAAATTCCTTTTGAAGTTCAACTTTAAAGACCGCGGAAATTGAGACAGCCGTCTTCTGGAGGAGATTCATGTTTAGTGACAGACTGTTTGTTGTTTTGCATTGGAGAAAGATCCAACTAAAAAATAAACAAGACATCTACTGTTTTGTAAACTTTCAGGCCTAGAATTTCATCTTTGAGAGGGCAAGGCCATCTTCATTTTTAACGAGTACTTCCAAGACAAAGGCCCTAGATTTCATAGAGCTGCTTGGCAGAAAAAAGTGCTTAAAAAATGTCTGCTAAGCCAAAATGAGCAGGATACCAGCCACAGGCTGTACATGTGACATGGTGTTTTGGATGGTAACCTTTTTCTGGTAAGCATAATTTGGTTGTGCTTAGCTACTTTTTGTGCTGAAGCAGCTCTATGGAATTGAACCCAGGGCGACGGAGCCCATTGCCTCCCTGGTCTCATTGTAATTCCAGGTCTGAACATTTCTTTGTACTCTTTGTGCCTTGTACGAAATTTACATGAATAAAGAAATGTATACGGTTACATAGTAAGTAAAATGTGTCAGTTTTCAGTGCATAGTGACTGAAAATAAGAATAAATACATATATCAAAATTTGACAGTTTCAAAATACTTTCCACGATTGGCTTTTTGGTAATTACTTTTAAACAGGTGCTGTAAAATTACTGTCTCAGAAAATCTGTTTTTCTTATAGAAAGATTATATACATATCTTGTCAGTTAATAAATTGCATTCACTAGAGGTGTGGACTTTCACTAGAGGCTTTGACTTTCACTACAGGCTTGGTTTTTCACTGGAGGTGTGGACTTTCACTGGAGGTGTGGACTTTCACTAGAGAGCGGTACCTCATGTGGTCCAGTGGTTGTCAAGGTTTTACCTAGAGGGGCATAAGATACACCCATTGGGGTACCAGGAATACACCCATTGGGGTACCAGGATTACGCCCAAACCATCCAGGACACAATTACACCCACTGAGAGGAAAGGGCGTCTGATGAGATCAGTTAACTGAAAGAACCAATATCACCGATGCCTCAAAACTTTAGATGAATATTATCTTATGACTCAACAGCTATATTTGGGAAGTGTTACATAACTTGGCCAAGAAGGAAGTGCCTTGGATATGTAAGAACTGTTGGAATCCATGGATCATTGATTCAGAGGTAAGGGGTTCAAATCTCACCTTGCCCATACTATTTGATAGAAAAGCAATAGGGTAAGTCTTAACACCTTAGTGTTTTACTTTGTTACATCATCAGCATTCTTTGGCTGACACAGTCAGTCTTTAAAACTATTGTATGAAACTATGACATCTATAAAACTATGACATCTATAAAACCACAGATCAGTGGACAGAGACAGATTTCAAAAAAAGAATTAAGATTGATCTTAAGATGTGCATCAATCTTAATTTCTAAGCAAAGCTTGATGTCACAATACAAAAATACTATAGCAATTTTTGACAACTCATCTTAAGATGAATCTTGATCTTTTTTTGTGAAATCAAACCCTGGACCAGTAAACCAACCTTACACTGGCCTACTTGCAGGTTGACTCATCTACAATGCCTCCATTATCTTCAGTGGCATTGAATGAGTAACCGCACCATTTATTTTAGTACTGGAAGATTGTTCCATGATCTGTATTTGGGAAGCTTTCTCTCATATTAGTACATCTAGTGACGTTTGGGTGTTTTACCAGTTGACAATGGTTGCCCTTGGCCTAATGCTGCAGGTGCTCACTGCTTGTAGCTCTGGAACTCTGCACCTGTTCTTGTTAGCTTAGTAGCGTGTGATTCTCAAAGACATCTCTCCTTTGTTGAATCACTTTTCGTCTCCATCTCTTCTGAGCCGATCCAACACGATGGATGTAAGACAGTTGCTGAGTTGGTCTTGATGACACCTCCTGCTGAACAAAAAGAAGCCAACTCATAGGGTCATAATCTACTTGCTATGGCAACATAAAACTCTTCGTCTTCTAATAGACCCTAATGCACTGGCATCATCATGCCGCCATCTTAGAGGTAGATCGATAATGATGAAACAATGGAAACGCACATCTTTGTGTGTGCAGGGCCCAGGATGGGCCAATAGGCAACTCCTGTTGACCTCTAGCCAAGGGCACCCTACTCAAATGATGTCATGGGCATAAGTTCTATTGTATTATCCAAATGTTTTGTGTTAGTTTACAATCCAAGCCAGGATTTACATAGAGGCCCTGGCCTTGGTGCCCCTAAAAAAAGTTTTCCCATAGTCTTATCAGATTTTCCAATGCAAGTGCCCTTTGCAAAATGAAAATGGCCTTGCTCTCTCAAAGATGAAACGCCAGGCCTGATCGCCATAATTGAGTTAAGTCTTCACGGTTAGTTGGATTTTCAGTTAACCTTTTCCCTTTCCTTACCAACTAAACATTTACAAAGAGACAAGTGTGTTCATATATTATGCACAGAATCAGGCCATCATTTTAAGGCAAATGAAGGCCCTAGTGGTAGTTAACGGGGCTGTGTCGTCCTGATCAAAGCAGGCCCGTGGCTGACATGGAATTGTTGAACTTTCACCCAGCTTACGCGTCCCCGCTCTCCACAGGTATGACACAGAGGGAGGGCGCGCGCTCGAAGTACCTGGGTGAGCGTTCACAATTCCATGTACACCCACATGCCTGCTTTGATCATGACGACACAGCCCTTTAATTTCCTGCTGTCAATAAATTTTTTGTCAGAGTTTTCAATTTTAAGGGGCGCTATTTTTGCACTCGAGGTTCAGAAGTGCAGAAGAGAGCGATTGGTCTCCTTAAAAAAGAAGGTCTGCAGAAAACCATTGTATACAAGTAACTTACATCTGTCTCATGCAGTGTTCGCCTTTGATCCCCATGTCCTCTCTTCAACATGCCGGGGTCCATGATCAATAAGGCAACAAGATACAGAACCAGTATCCCAGCAAAGACTATCAGGAAGACAACTACAATCTGCAAAGCAAAACATGAACAGAGTTTCACAACATGTTTTGTAGTCTCTATAAAAAATAACAAATAATTATTTAGGGATGAGATTTGATGACCTGTGAACATTTCTGGAAAAATGGCTTCATTCTGGAGGTTTACAAGACTCTGTGCATCACCAGAAATACAAAACTACAATAATAAACCATTCTTATATAGCGCATATCACTGTGAGGTCCCTATGCGCTGTCAGTATTTGTTTGCAAGGTTTGCGGAGCTACGTGTTGTAATATGAGACCTATTCCTTTACATAGCACCATGTAATGGTTTACAAGGTGCTGTGGCGCAATATGCTGCCAATCAAACCAGGAACACAAGGGCGAACCCCTTCTCTTTACAATAAGTGCAATGGGTTCTTTTATGTGCGTTACACAACATACGGGACCTACGGCTTTACGTCCCATTCAAAGGACGATGCAATAATGGTTAAGTGTCTTGCTTAAGGACACAAGTGCCATGACCAGGTCTCGAATCCACACTCTGCTGATCAGAAACACCAGAACTTGAGTTCGGTGCTCTTATCCACTCTGCCACGACACGCCAAACTACAGGTTTGGACACAATGTGAACAACTTCTTTCTCCCTGTGGTGATTGCTTTACTTCTATCAAGAAAATTTCAAATCTAAGGGGTGTCTCGAGAAAACCAAGAAATCCTGAAAAATCCTGAAAAATCACACTCCTGATAGTTGGTTCTCATATAGCGCACATATTCTAGTAGCTAGAGCAAGGTGCTTTACAACATTATTATTCCTATTTATTTGGGCAAACCTAGACCAGTTCTTTAACCTTCTCAACTCTCCTGAGAGCCATTCAAATCAGATCACCCTGATCAAAATGTTGAGTTGTTACACTACTGGTTCTTTTCAGAAACACTACAACTTACAGAGAGAATTTGTTCATGCATACGGTGAAACTGAAACTTGATTAGCAAGTCAATGTAGATGTAGTCCGAAACAATAGTTAAAGGGACACGATGCCTCTGATTGGGCGCTTTTGGCTATAAAAGTGTTTGTTATGAAAAATGAATATGGTTGGAAAGCTCTCATAAAAGTAGAATATAATGATCCACACAAATATGCCTCAAAATTGTGTGGTTTTCCTTTTACTTCATAAACTAACACGGTTCGCCATTTTGTGGAGTCAAACATTTGGTCCAGTGTAAAATTTGAGCCCTGAACTGTGCACTCTTTTAGTGTCCACCATACCTCAAAAAGGCCGACAGTCTGCCAGCTTTTTCACTGGTCCTTTTGTGTGGTACTTGAGTTTGAAGTTCTACAAACAATCAGTGCAGACAGTGGTTTCCACATAGCTTTTTGGAAGCAATGAACTAGTCAGCAGGACCACTTTGACTAATCCTCAGAATTTATAACTAGCATATTAGCCATCGGATCACTGTTTAAGGAAGAACACTTGGTAACTCCTTTCACTTTCTTACCTCGATCGTGATTGTATTTCTTTCTTCATAGTGGCATTCACACCTCAAGCATTCCGACTCACTCCTGTGTGTAACATGCTCACAAGTGCTTTAAAGGAAAATTTACCAAAGAACATGTAAGAATTTAAAGGTACGTGTGTGTAGGGTCACAGACTGGTTTTTGTAAATGTAATTCTGATTTGTAGGCAAATTTATAAAGAAAGATACAATAAAAGTCAGATGTGAAAGTTTCAGCTGAATACAGTGTCTAAAAAACTGTCGGTATTTTCACACAAACGTTGAATCCATCCACGTTTAGCGAGGTGACTGGGGGTACCATCCGCATCTCTGGCAGCAGCATTCACAAAAGGACACCAACCCACAGAAATCTGAGAAACGATTCATGAATGAATCGTTTCTCAGACTCAAATATTTTTGGGTGAAAAATTATCCAAACCATATTCTTTAGAAGGGAATCCTTTCTCAAAATAGTTCATACCATCAACAGCTGCAGCGCTTCTTACCAAGTAAGTTTTTATCACCATTAATTTTGGGGGTATTTACCAAAGTATGACCCTACCTTCAAGAAGTTTGATCACATTGGAACAAAAAAAATTGTGTATTATTAAAATGAGATGACATTTTTCCAGACTGTTCATATTTCGTTGAGTCAGTGCAACAACGTTGTATCTTGATTTTGTAATAACATTCGACATGTATTTAGAACAAAAACACTCTGTGCAAAAACATTGTATCTCGGTACCTATGACATCCGGGTTATTTCTAGCAAGATGGGGGCATTGTGACGCTTTTAAACTTGCGTTTAACATCAAAACTATTTTAGAACTGACACAACAATTTGTCAAAATTCGGTCCAAGTGGTCCTGCATGGCTAGTTCATTGCTTCCAAAAGACGTGTGTACAACCACTGCCCGCTTGGAATGGTCATGGTTTCAAACCCAAGTCCCATACAAATGACAGTGTAACAAGAAAAACCTTAAAATGCGGACCAGTGAGAAAGCTGGTGGACTTTTGAAATGACAAGCTCGCTGGTCCTGCGGGGCAGTCGCAGAAAAAGTGCCCTGGCACTGTGCCTTCTTTTTCGCCAGTCTTTATTGACTTACCATTCTACAGCAGGTAGAAGGAGGACTGTTACATTCACAGGGTCACCCGGACACACACACTTACAACGATTGTCCTCAAACTGTGCCTGTAGGTGGAATGGTGAACATTAAATCTCCCATTCAGGATTTAGTTGGAATGCAACAAATATCTGACACTACATAAGAACCCCAGTTGCGATAATAGTATTGTCACCCTCAATCCTCGTAGACTGAAGGGTTGAATAAGACGAACCAGAGGTTAAATTTTGGTTGACCTTTTTGTCACAATTTTAACCATTTTAAACAATCAAAGAAATTTGTCAGAAAAATCAAAATTTTAAAATGTGGTTCGTTGCTAGGTCTAAGAAATGTATCGAAGAGCTACAATTGTCGCAGCACTCGCAGCTAGGGGCTATGATTTTAAGACATCAACCAAGTACTTTTTTAGTACTTATTGAATTACAACTTACAAGAAAACTGCTTACTTCTTACAATATACACAGTTCATGACATGAGTTCCATTGTTAAAATGTATACAAAATACTAAATAGTGTGAAGTCACTCAGTTGAAAACGAAAATGTAGAAAATACACGTAGATCTACATCCATTACTATTAAGTACAATCAACAATTTAATGCAATCATTTTTATTATGAGCATGCTATAAAGTATTGCTACTCTGACCATGGAGCTCCATGCTCTGACTGACTGACAGTGTGGCAACAATGTAATCATACATCATACAATTTATATCTGATAGTGATATAATAGTGATATGATGAAAACAAACAAATCATGAAATCACAGTCAAATATAAAATGTCCGAAATTACAAACCTTTGAGACTCCAAAGCACACGATAATCACCAAAAGTAAGGACAGCACCACTCCCGTTGTTGACGACATTTTACAAATGCAAAATATTAGTTTTGCACATAAACATTCTGTTCTAAATCACATGACGATGATTGCTAACTCAGACGATCGAAAGTGTACCGACTGTGCACTGTTGTTCTGCAAGTAGAGCGCCCTCTTTTGTTTATTATTTTCGTCTCTGCAAAAAATTATTAAATGTCGCCCTCAATCGCCGTGGTTTTTGTATGCCCTTTAATTTTCAACATGGCTACCACTTTGAGGCAAATCCCGTTGAGTTGCAGCGGCCACACGAGGCCGGTTGTTCATTTAGATTTCAGTGGAATCACACCAGATGGTTACTTCTTAATCAGTGCTTGCAAAGGTGAGAGATATTTGAAGAAATTAAGAATATAATGGCGAAATTTCTAACCGGTAACCTGGATACAGGAACGTTAACGTGCATGCAACAGCAATGATGATGATCATGCATGATGCAAACAAAAATGTGAATGCACGTGACATCCGTCATATGTCAGACTTTGTCAGATGCGGTCCTACTATTTTTTTACTAAGTGCCGTCAACACAAACGGTACCGTCAACACACTGTCAACACCTCCAATATACATTTTAAATCGACGAAAGAGCCGTAGAACTGTAAAGTATGGGCTGAGGGAGAATTTCCATTGGTTTGAGAATTGAGGTTACATTTCTTTTGTGAAAATGCAGGGTTTTTACGCGAACAATTTTTCGCTAAGCAGCATAGCCATTGGACGCCATCTTGCCTTCTCATGGAGCTTGTACAATATGGGCGCCTTGCTGCAGATGGCTGGCTTATGGATGACACTCAACAGTCCAAGCTCCGGCAATAACCATATAAGGCGGCCAGCGGCTATGCTGCTTATAAGTTATACAGTCATTTGACCAGTTCGGGATCATTGACCAGTTCGGGATCACTTCAACTTTGCAACAACCCCATAATTAAGTTACTTCTCACATTACCAATTTCTGTTGATACATGTGAAGAATAACATGCAATAAACCAACAAACTCAAAATAAGGTTCCAAACTTCATCAACAAATAAATTATGGCCATTTTTTTGAAGTTTGTCTGCGATTTTGATCATTATTTTTTTTTAAAATGTTGGTTGAAAAACGCTGTTAAAACTTCTCACCTTTAAAATTTGAACGCCAGGGCGAATAACATTTATGTTAAATGCTTAGAATGTGTAAAAAATATGTCAGGTAAATACTGAGCAGTCGTCTTGTTTTTTTGAGGAGACGAAATTGCCGAAATCGTCTTTTGGGGGGCATCGTACCCTTGACCAGTTCGGGATCACTCACTACTCGGCATCTCTCATTGCGTCAAATGGTGCCGCACTCAGTGAGGTAAAATCTTACTGCTGCAGTCGAAAGTTTATTTGTTGCTTTTAAGATACATTTCTTTAACAAATTCTTGTAGGAATATTGTGTTTTTGTGAGAAAATGAAACTTGGAGGAGGAAATTGCGACTGTAAGAATAGATATTTGGGTCAATGTTGCTTTAAGGCGTGCTTCACCTTTTCATTTGCCTTTGCTGTTGTTTTGTGTTTTGTGTTTTTGTTGCTGGATTTTTGCGCTGCTGTTGAATACACTTGCATGAAATTCTCTGGAGAAAGGAAGTCCATGTCCATGCCAACACACTTGTGGAGTTTGTGTCCTTGAGAGACAGTTTTATGAATGGGAGTATTGGTTTGCAATAGAGGGCAAGCTACTGATTCAGAATAGAATCAACTGATCCTGAACTGGTCAAACAGGTGACAATACTTTTCTCAAAGCCTCTTCAAAAGTACTAATCTTTTTTTGTCAGTGGATACTTGGTGAGTTTTATAACATGTTTAGGTAAACTGATAAACTTTTTTGTTTAAAATGTCAAAGAGATTGCAACCAAAAACAATATGAATTCAAAAAGTGATCCCGAACTGGTCAAATGACTGTACTATAGTTATAAAGACAATTTTTTCGCGTGAAAAAAAATTTCATTTTCATAAATAAAATGTAACTTCAAACCAATGGAAAATCTCCTTTAGCCCATACTTTAAAGTTCTACGCCTCTTTCATGTGTTCTTTTGTCGATTTAAAATGTATTTTGGAGGTGTTGACGGTGTGTTGACGGTACTGTTCGTGTTGACGGTGCGTTGATGGCTTGTTGGCGGTATTTAGTACTAATATATAGGACCCGTCACTGCGTCAGATGTCATGATGTCACTGTCTCAGTTACTAGCCCAGGTTGGACTCCTCCGTTGCATACAACATGATGGAGTCCAGGGTATAATATAGGTCCTGTACCATTGCGAAGAAATTTAACACAAACATTTTTCATGTTTATACCTGATACTTAGCCCTGGTAGGACGTCAGTGTAAAGTGTATGTTGCACTACACTGACGTCCTGGGTGTATAAAGCTTCTGTACCATGGGAACAAATTTTTGACTAATGTTTTTTCAAATTTTTACCTGATTTAAGAAGCTGAAAAATTCTGTTCATATGTTTTTTTCTTAATGGCCATAACTACACTCTTCTCTTGGGGCGTCCAAAATAACAAATATATCCATGGATGGTATTATTCCAGAAAATAAATTACAGATCCATGCTAACGTTTCAAACATCATGTACCAACCGACGAGTGAGCACGTGTGCGAATGTGCGAAATGCATAGCAACTCCATCGACTTACAGGTCAATGCGCCTTATAGCACAAACGAATGTACAATAGTCTAGGTGTAAGACTTCGTTTTGATCTGTCACAATATTTCCCAGCGAGATGGCACTATTATTTGCAGGCGGTTTGTGGATGAAAGCGCCCTCTCGCGGGGAAATTATGACAAATCAAAACGAGAGGAATCTTGCACCAGACTAGTAGTAGAACGAGTGTGATGAACTTGTTATGGGCGGGCATGCATGTGAGTATTCAAAAATGGAGTCGGTACAGAAAGTTACAAAAGAGACGTCAATTTCCATTTTGTTTTCAAAATAATGTCAACCGCTTGAGGTTAAAATTAACAATAACAATTCTGAAGCCAGCAGGCTGGGAGGGCAAATATTCCGCATGGAGCTACTCAAATTAGGCAATGTATTATGCCAAACCGAAGACTATGCTCAACATGCAGATGATGGTAGTATTTTCATTGTCCCATAACGGGGCCCTGTCAATACTTGGGGCAACTGTCAGAAGAATCCCGGGTTACTAATTATCACAACTATCTCCAAAGACCTCTGTGTGACCTGAAGAAAACTTTGATGTCAATAAAGACCTTCTAATTTGCTCTTAAATCTCATTAGAAAGAACTGTCAGCAAAAAAGAATGAATGATCCAAAAAGATGGACAAAAGCTTCATCTGTTTTCAAAATTGTTTGAACGCATATCTATCTATTTGCCTATCTATCAATGGATCTTTTTTTTTCAGATGGAAAGCCAATGCTTCGTCAAGGTGAGACCGGTGACTGGGTTGGAACATTCGATGGTCACAAGGGGGCAGTCTGGGGAGCAACATTAAATTTTGAGGCGTCGAGGGCAGCAACTGGCGCTGCTGACTTTACTGCGTAAGTCACTCCCATCCCAAGCTCCCACAGTCTTCCCGTGACAACCAAACCCTCTACCCATACCCTAGCCCCCACTAGTGTGACACATTTGTGGACAATCTGGCCGAACCTTAGCCACACATCCATGTTGGCGTTCTTCTTGCAAAAATGTCAGCAACTCAACTTGACACTTTTGTATGACAAAAGCTAACATGAATGCATGTTTACGGTTAAACCAAATTGTCAAGAATCATGCCACCTTGCCCTTCCCCCAGACCATATCCCCCCTCCCCCAGACCCTATCCCCCTCCCCCAGACCCTATCCCCCCTCCCCCCTCCCCCAGACCCTAGCCCCCCCAACACTCCCCACAACGCAAAAAACTTATGTGTAGTTTTAGCAACTTCATCAAACACAGGAAAGGATGCAATATTTTTTGTAATGATTTGTTATCCTGTTGATTGTATCAACTCAAGAGTACAGCAAGGGATTTCAGTGCCATAAAGTCCCGCATTTGTTGGAATAGATTTGTGGTGGATCCAGTGACTCTTGATTTGTTTTTGCTTATTGTTATTTCAGGAAAGTTTGGGATCCAATTACAGGAGATGAACTTCACAGCTTCGCACATAAACACATTGTCAAGTCAGTTCACTTCTCAAAGGTTAGTATGGCTGCTTCAAAATGTGTTGGCTGTGGCTGGGTTGCCTCGTTGACATGTAGAGCTCCAGTCACAATATTGGACTTTGATAGGAATAGAGGGGGTCAAGACAGAAAAGAGGAGATTTCGTGGCTTGTTTCTTCGATGTTGTACAAGTGTAGTACAAACAAATGGGTGTTCTACGACAACAAACCTGTCGTGGCTTAAAATTGGGAATACCCTATTTTCACTATTTGTCGTAGTAGTGTCATGTTATGTTGTGAAATCTTCATACGAACTTTTTACTACAAATTTCGTATGAAATACCCACGACAGTATCACGACTGTCGCACGTGATAATTGACCACGAAAGGTTCACAAGAGGTCGTGTTTGTCGCACTACTGTCGTGGGATTGTCATACTTTCTCCTATGTCCACATATTCCTGTCGTGACAGCTTCAAAATTTCATAAGACCTCTTCCACAAAAATGTTATTAACCTACGAATTGTTGCCACGACAAATTAAGGATTTCATTGTGACCGAGGCTTAGGGAAGCATAGGATGGCCCTAGCAATGCCCTTAGCAACAGCCACAGCCGTAGCCGCCAAATTTGGAGACTGCCTACCAACTGAGCTATCTAGCCCTTTTTTGTCAATATCTTTGTTCGGGGGTGCCAGTCATAAGCCATTCAACCTGTGACTGCCGTATAGCCAGAGATCACACCAAAGTTTACGATACAACCTGGGAAGTGGCAGGAGAAGAGTCACCTTAAGGGGATGTGACTTTTATTTCAAATATCATGTAATGAGCCACAAGGGAGATTGACTAGGTAAATTTTATTTTTTTTAACCTGCGACCTCTGGCACGTTAATCCAGAGGTCGCAGGTTCAAATCCTGCTCTAGTCATTTGATCCCGCTCTAGTCAACGAAGATGTTGACAAAATAGGGAGACCACCAACATTAGGGCTAGATGGCTAGAGTTGGTAGAGTGCCGGCACGTTAATCCAGAGGTCACAGGTTTAAATCCTGCTCTAGTCAAGTTTCTTTGTTCAACCCAGAATTAATTAAAATTTACCAAGTCAGTTTCCCTTGTGGTTTATTACTTGTTATACGAGGCAGTTTTAGATAAAGATCCTGAGATCCAATCTAAAGTAGCTATTGGTATAGTGTCTTGACTTCTCTCCCTATGTTATGCAGAACAGCGATCGTCTGCTGACTGGTAGCAACGAGAAGAAACTTAAGATATTTGACCTGGTCAATGTAGATGCCGACCCTATTGAGATCAGCGCACACACATCCAACATCCGCTGTGCTATGTGGTGTTCCAATGATAAGCACTTAATCAGTGCGTCTGACGACAAGACCATCAGGTATGAAGATACTGACACAGAAAACCTACACAAAGGCTCTCTGTATTACATCACAAGATTTGAGGAAAATATTGTTATGCCCCGTGGTTGTGGAAGCCACCGAAGGGGCAAACTATTACCGACATGTCCTTCCTTGGGTGTGGGTGCCTGACTTTGTATACACATTCAAACCAAGGACCAAACAAAAGAGGACAGTAGGGTCCCTGGTTGGGCAAAGGTCCCCAGTTGGAAATTGTGTACCTAACCAATGGGAGCTGTTGCCAAAAAGTTAAAGTCCAGACAAAAGAGGGACAATAGGAGGTCCCCGATTGCAGGTGTTTACACACTTGGGTACGTGCATGTGTGCAATCACTGTCTGGACATTTGTGAAGGACTTGGCATATCAACTCCAAACTTGGCGTGTTGATTGGTCTTGGGATCCCCAGAAGCCTATTGCTATTGGACCCCCTTGGTCAAATGTCAAGGTCATTATGGATAAAACAAAAAAAATGTTGTCCGAGTGATAACTTGAGAAAGACATGCCATGCTATCTCAAAACTTGGTGTGTGGATTGGTCTTGGGATCCCCAAAAGCCTACTGTTTTTCTACCATCTGGATCAAATGTCAAGAAATTAACTGGCTTGTGGGGCATTTCCTTTTACCAAACATGACTTTTCTGGTTGATGTTATAATTGCACCGGGAATAATAATAATGCAGGCATGATATTCTTCCCACTGAAGTCTGATTTCAATTTTGGGGCCCCCAGAAAAATCAGCAAAAATTGTTATTAAAAAGCCTGAAAAGTCTATAAAGCTTATACCATACATGTGTGTATGTCAGCCCTTGTAAACAATAAAAATGTTCCTACTTTTTTTCAAGAGCCAAGTAGTATGCATGATAATAATAATTATGATTTGGGAGGCTTAAATCATTCTTACTTGCAGCTGAGAGGCTGAATCGCCAATGACGTGGCTACAACATAGTCAAGCAGCAGGCATGTAAAGGGGCCTTTTGGCAGCCAGCCACACTGACCCATACATGACCAGGGAGCACAGCCACAGATCAAAAGTGTTTGATATTTCCGGAGGGAAGATAAAACCATATAAATAGAGGGATGATAAATTTCAGATTTGTATCTGAATTCAGACTTCTTTTATGTCTGCCTGTTGAAAAAAGTAGCTGTTGTTTTCTTCAGATGTACAGAAACCATACCCTTTGATCTACTTTTCTAGTGCTGAGGATACTGTTCCCAGAAGCTCCTTCAAATCTATAACTCCAGAAGTTATCAAAAGGTGGACATTCTGTCATTTCAACATACCTCCTCAAGTTTGGATTCTAGTTTCAGCACTGACTCTCATCTCTGAATTTATGTTGCATCAGGTTAATTCCTGGTGCCTGTTGGGTTTTCTTGATGTAAGATTTGAAAGCTCCTAGTAAATATCACATCGCTGCTTGAAAGGAAAAAAAAACTTGAAGATTGTTTTTGTTTGTGTTTTTGTTCCTCTCTGCAGTATTTGGGATGTGGCCAGCAAAACGGAAATCAAGAAAATCACCATGGATACAGGAACCATCAATGTGGACGTTTCTAAAGATGGTGATGTCATTATAGTTTCCCATGGCAACAAAGTTAGCTTCTACGACACAGAGAGGTGAGGGTATAGGCTTTTTCTGTTGTACTCCAAAATATAAACAAGAGTAGGCCCCTTAAATAATATTGACTAAAAAACCATACATTTTTGCTTTGCTGAGATGTAGAACAAAGAGCCATTCCAACAGATTTATTCCACGTACTGCATCTCTTTGGAACTCCTTGCCTGGTGCATATTTTCCTCCATTCTACAGTTTAAGAGGAATATCAATTCCTACCTTCAGCTTCCCTGAGTTATTTTCTTCTTGTAGCCCCTTACCAAGAGTGGTTTTTAGCCTTGTTTGGGTTGAACTTGCATAAAAAAAACCGCTTAAGTCCAGTATCATGCGATACCATGCAATCTGGAGCTTCTTGAATTGTCTGTTTGTTTTGTTTTTGTGAATTTGATGTGAGATCAATCGGCCACATATCCACCTGATACACCAGCTTGTGCATGGGGGAGAACCAAGGGGTACACATGCGCACTTCCATTTATTTGACAGCCATGATGAGGGCCACTGCAAGGGGTCCATTGCGATTTTTGTTGAGAAATGACCTGTGGACGTTTCAACTTATTCATTGCACAGCTTGGGAAGAAACATTAAATAAATGATCAGTTGCTCTAGTAATTTTGTCTTTGTTCAACCAAAAATTAGTTAAAGTTTACCCAGTCAGTTTCCCTTGTGGTTATTACTTGATATTTAAAATAAAAAGTCACGTCCCCTTAAGGTGATCTCTCCCCTGCTGCTGCCTAGGTTGTACCCTAAACTTGGATGTCATCCCTGGCTCTACGACAGGTTGAATGGTTTCCAACTTGCACCCCGAACAAAGATGTTGACAAAATAGGGAGATTGGCAACATTAGGGTTAGATGGCTCAGCTTGTAGAACACCGACACATTACTCTGGAGGTCGCAGGTTCAATTCCTGCTCTAATTTTTCCTTGTTCAACCCGAAATTTTAAAAAGATTTACATAAAAGTATTTAATGTTATTTGATCTCATTATTTGTCTCATTAGATATGACGTCATTAAAACCTTCGAAGCTCCTTGTACTATGAACTCTGCTTCACTGCATCCCGATAAGACGTGCTTCATAGCAGGAGGAGAAGATCTGAAGATCTATAAGTTTGATTACTCCAATGGAACAGAACTAGGTAGGTCTTTGTACTCATGGGAAGTCCTCAGCACCCACTTACTGCAGACACTGGTGTGGAAAGGTGGCATGGTGTAAATCCCCCCCCCCCATTGCATATTCATTGTACCGTGGGGTATCTCAATGTTTGACGAGCCTGCTCTAGTCATCGTCAGGAGACTGAAGAGTTTTGAAGTAGATGTTTTTACATGGTGTTACCGCAAACCAGATATGCACACCTCACCATGCGATGCCTCAGAACCTATAGATTCCTGCATCATTATCAATAAGTTTTATCTGATTTTTACAGAGTCTTACAAAGGCCATTTTGGACCCATCCACTGTGTACGCTTCTCGCCTGACGGAGAGCTCTACGCAAGCGGCTCAGAAGACGGCACCCTTAGACTCTGGCAGACAACGTTAGGAAAGACCTACGGGCTCTGGAAGTGCATTGAACCCGACGAAGCAGGGTTGGATAACTGCTCAGGGTCAGAGGTCACGGCATCACAAGTTATAAAAGTTGAATCTTGATGGGGCCAAAGAAAACGTGTATAGTGTAAAGATAATCTGATGGAACGTCTGGTTTGGGGGGTTACGTATGGCTCAATGGAAGGTCATAGGTCATAGGTCATTCCACCAGCGATGTTCAAGTTAGACTAGAAGCTGTGATCAACTATTTCTGAAATGGTTGTGCCAAAAATGGCACCTTGGCAAAAATTGTTGACGGGAAGCATATTGTCTAAAGTACTGCTGCTGCATGTAGGATACCAACAGTGGATAGAGGTCCCAAAATATCCCTCCGTTTTGTTTTAAAGTGACCTTATGACCTGGTGGGTAATTGACCCTTCAACCTTGTACGTAAGCCACACCCTTAAGACCTAAGCTATACTGAGGAAGCCCTGTGACGCTGTTTCTTTTACTATTCAGTTTTCACATAGTTCTTATCATTGAGAGGCCGATATGCTTTATGTGTTGCAATACCACAAAGTGTTTTAAGTGTGTGTGAGATTAGCATGAGGCTGTATGCAAGTACCGTGTTGAATTTCTTCACTTTACCTTGCTAATGCATCCTTCAAGAGCTGTACAAGTTTGCTTGTAGTTTGTTCTACGTGTTGTTTTGTGCATGAGTTTCCAAACGTCGACACTTGAACAAAATCATCAAATCTGAAAAACCCAAGTCGGGATTTGATGGAGGGATGTAATTTTCCAATGTTTGCAATGGAGTGAGGAAATCTTCAACTATTATGTTTGGAAGAAAAGTAATGTTTTTGTTAATCCCAGTTCATACTTCACCTGAAAGTGAATGCGGAGCTGATTTTCTTGGAGTATGAACCGAGCTATATGCTGTATTTCTTGTCTCATCTATGTGGATCTAAACAAGCCATTGCTTTAATTCTTGTTTCCAAATGAAAACAAAGAAAGTTTGGGTTCAAACTTAACTTACATGTTTTCATTGTTGCTTATTGTTTGTGCTATGTTTTCTTGATGGTTATGTGTGTTGGGGTTATTTATATGCCTTTTTTTTTGGGGGGGGGAGCAGTTTCATCAGGAATAGCATACGTGCCAACTTGAGCACATTTTGTTTTCTCAGAAGTCTTTTACTAGTGGATATGTTAACCTACAACTTTACCTTTGGGGTCATGGCCTTAGCTTGGCATTCCACTAGTTGCAGACTTTTGGGGACACTAGGTGGCAGCAGACTTTAAACACCAGGGCCCAATTTCATAGAGCTGCTTAAGCACCAAAACAAACTTAGCACAACAAAATTATGCTAACCAGAATAAGGTTACCCCCCAACATACCATGTCACATGTACAATTTGTGACAGGTATCCTGCGTATTATTGCTAAGCAGGGATTTGTTTAGCAATATGTTCTGCTTAAGCAGCTATATGAAATTTGGCCCTGGTCAATCCATTGTTCTCAGAAATGTGCACAGGCTCAGAACTACTTAAACAATGAAAGTTTGCCCGGTAAGCCTGCTGTCAACTGACGTGCCAAAGTCTCCAATTGGCTTTTACCATAAACTCGCCGAACTCTTTTTGATATTCTGTTTCTATTTTATTCTCTTAATTTCTGAAAGAAGGGCTCCAATGTAAAGTGCAGTTTTGTGATCCACTCATTTTCCAATAGATAGAGATCCCTATGAAGATGGAAACAAAATTACAAGTCTCTAACCTTAGTCAAAACTGTGTAAGATGCCACTGTGTTTGATACCGTTCAAGTGCAATTTTTGTCCAAATCCAAAAATGTTCAATGACGTCACATTTCAAATTTATGGTCTGTACCTTTTTGTAAAGAGAGAATTTCGATAGTATTCAGTCAATAAGGCATTGAATTTGACCTTTTGTCTGGCTAAAAAAAATGTCCTCTTTAATGTACACACTCATTTGTTTCTGTTATTCAATGACGTCCCGCTTCAAGTTTCGCTATGAATGAGCATAAAATAAAAAAAAGGATTTTACACCATTTTACGCGAGATTAGAGACTTAATTTTTCCCCCACTCCCATGAGGACTTTAACTATTGGGAAAATTAGTGCATCAGGAAACTGACTTTGTCCTTTTAGCCCCTCTTAAAGAAGTATACAATGAGCTTCCCCGGGTGGAAAAAACACAGAAAGAAATATTGTCAAAAAAATCTTAATAAGAGATGAGAAGTGAACAAGAGCAGAAAATTGCCTGCAATCGATATCTCACAACGATCTTGCCAAATAATACCTTCATTTGTAAAGTGCATTGGTGTTTCATTTTCCTCAAGGCATTTAAAGCACAATGTCCGACAGGTAGATGATGGGATTGTGCCTTTAATGATACAAGCATGGAACTTTGCACACAGTCATAGTATGTCATGTGAAAGATATTTGGCTGTAGGGCCATCGCACATTGTCCTTTGAAAAACTACCGGTAGAATAGCAAACAGTGGTAGTCGTTTTGAAAATTTTTGACAATTTCTAGTTACTCTACCTATGTTTTTTTTTCAAAGGACAAATCTGTGATGGCCCAATCAAATATGAAATCAACTGTTCAAGTAATACAAATGTATTACATTATTTTGTAGTGTGCCCTGTCCATCTAAGTTTTTTCGAAGGTGCAAAAAAAGTGTTGAACTACTTCAAAACACCATTCTGTTGTTGGATTAAATGTTGAGATTTTACTTTATTGGTAAGCACTTAGGTTGTACAAGTTCTCTCTGTGTTTTTTGTAAGGTATGAACCTGCTCGAATGTTACAAATGGAAAACTTTGAGACGGATATCCAAGTATATAAAAAAAAAAGTTAATGATGATTAACAGGTACCAGTATTTGTATGGACTGGAAATATGAATGTAATAAATTATCAAAGTATACAAACAATTGAGCATCAAATGTTTATAAGTTTTGTCTGGCTCTTAATCTCTGTAAAACTGCTCCCTTGACTTTATTGGACACTGACATTGGAAAGAGTGTCACAACATATAGGGAAAGTTAAAACTGGTGTGAAAATATTCATTATTATGAGGGTGGTTTTTTTTTTTGGGGGGGGTGGGTTAACAAAGAAAAATTTACTAAAGCAGGATTTGAAGCAACGACCTCCGGATTAATATGCTCGACCAACTGGGCTATCTAGCCCTATATTGGCGGTCTCCCTATTTTGTTAATGTGTTTTGTTCGCGGGAGCCAGTCATATGCTAAACAACTTTTCAGGGATCACACCCAAGTTTAGGATACAACCTGGGAAGTGACAGCTACTAGCCAAGGAATCACATAAGGGGATGTGACTTCTTTATTTCAAATATCAAGTAATAAACCACAAGGGAAACTGTAAAGGGTAAATTTTTAATAATCTGGGGTTGAACAAAGAAAGAGTGATAGAGCGGGATTTTAACCAACTACCCTTCAGATTAACAAGTTATACGTTTTAAAATTTTTAAAATTTGAATATTATCCAATGGAAATATTTTGTCGTGTGCAGGGAAAAATGATAGACAGAAAGATAATAGATAGTTCCCAATAGACGCCATCTTTACGGGCAAATTGCATTTTGGCCTGCAGGCGCATCAAGCGCTCAAATTATTAACGCAGCCGCGCAGTTTACTAACCAATCATGCCATGAGTTTTGTGAAATGTGCGCGTGTGGCACGCCGTTCTCGCGTAAAACACATGATCCTGTGTTCCAAATTGCCCGTAAAGATGGCCGATTTACGTCATATTGCAACCTATCCATACATTTGTTTCAATGTTGCCATGAATGCATGTGTACATCCTTAAAGTGAAGGTACATGATAACAATGGTGAACCAGAATAACACTAACAATTTACACAGAAGCTGGATAAATAGCCACAAAACAGAACATTTAGGCCTAGGGTGAAGCAAAAGCTTTTGTTCCCGTACCTACGGACAGACACTACAACAAACAAACAGACTAACAACACTGACTAACATAAACATACAGGAACTAAGACAAACCATCATCTAGAAATAATGGCATAACTTTTCTTTCATTGACTACGAATCATGGAACTTGGTATAAATTATTTTAATGGTAATTAATAAGAAGACTTTTATTTATGATTTGGTTATACTTATGATTTTCAAAATTTACAATACGAGGGACATACATCTGAAGAAGTCTTATGTTTGATTTGTAAAGTATTTGTACTTTGTCTTGGCAGATTCGAAACTATGAATTTTGTGTTGTCCTTTTCGACTTTTTTATTTGGAAAGCGGTTTCGCTGCATAGCGCCCTCACTTTCTGAAACCCGATTTTAACATTTATGAATATTCATGACCCTTCCAGTGGTTGCACTTTAGTTCAGCTGGGTGACAAACATGGCGCTTGTTGTCGTCGAAGCATAACGCAGTTGAATGGGGGGTAGTCTTATCGGGATACTATCATCAGCTAGCCAAGCAAACACGTAGTGTATTCACATTGACTGACTGACCGGCAAGTGCAGTGAACGTACGGTGCTTGACTAAGTAGGATTTGTTGTGTGCCGGGTCAGCTCATCGATCGAGCTTCCAATCTCGGCAAGAGAGCCCCCCAAAAGGTGAGTAATTTTTTAGCGTTTGCATGGTTTGCAGATTGAACATTTGTCTGAGTGATAATTGTTGAAATGATCAGGGTTAAGGAACGTGTTGTTAGGTTGGTTTGTTGATTTCATTTGTTATTTCAATTTTGTGATAATGTTGCCTGATTATATTATAAATTTTGTAAATCCAAAACGATGATTAATTTTCATTCACTCGGACTCGGAGTCTTCGGACAGGGGATCACACTTGTCACTGGAACCTCATTTTTTTGTAAATTATTAAATTAAGTACACTGGTTTTCCTAGTTTCAGATTGTTGTGTTGTGTGATTGTGAGTAGTAATTTACTAATTGAACACAGTAAGTTGTTAATTAATAATAATAATAATCCCTCTGTCAAATTTATCATGTCACCTGAAGGGTAGACTGCATGAAAAATATGTCTTTAAATTCCTTTGGTTCGCATAATACTAAATAATAGAGAAAACGATATAAAAATATTTTTACATGGTATTCAATGTCTACACAATGAGACCATCTTATCAAATCGAATGAACCTTGTCCAAACCTACACCAAATGTTGTTAAAGATGCATTCTCGTAACAATTAAATATTTGAGTACATCATTCATTCACCATGTTCGCATATTTGTTACAAGTGTCAGTGTACAAACGTTGTATCCCAAAATAGCATATGCTACACGGGAGTTTGAAAGTGTGAAAAGGTTGTATCTCACTAAAAATAAAGGGTAGTCAGGTTGGCTCAGTGGTTTCTGTCCCTGCCTTTCACCTCTGTGGACCCCGGTTTGATACCCGGACTGGAGCCTTGCATGTGGATTGGGTTTTTCAGTCCCTATCTGACTGCGTGAGTTTTCCCTATAGGGGTTTTCCTCCCACGTGTAAAACTGGAAATTTCTTCAAGTTGTCTTATTTGCAAAAGTTGGTGTGATGTTTCCATTAAGATGCTTTGCCGACTATATAATTCAGATCTTATTCAGAATTATACACACTCAAAACCAATTCAATAGACACAAAGCTTTTTCATGCGAGATACCAGTTACACAATCGAGATACATTGTACATGTATGACCTTTTGGCAGTAACACGACAGATTGTAACTTTTGACTCCCCCCCCCCCCCCCCCCCAACTAGAGATTCTATGTAATGGTGGATGACAAAGTATGGAAGGGTTCTTGGAAATAAAAAGAAGAATTCAAAAAGTAGGACTATAGTATTACATCACTTTAAGATGTTTCATTTGAACTTGGGAAGATCTATAGGAAACGGGGATACAATGATAGTTGTGACCTTTATTACAATAGGAAGTGGCATCACTGCATTCACCATTGTCATCCTCCTTCATTTGTTTACTTTATGCTGTATGTTTATTTTTCATGAAGAACAGTAACCTTTCATTTCCAAGTAAAAACAAAAACCCACACTAAAAAGTAGAGCTCGAAATTCGCAGTAGTGTCTGCTAGCCCAAGGCATCTACAACTAGTATAGTCCGTTGGAGGGAAATAAAGTACATTCAATTTCATTTGAGTATGATTTGAGAATGAAATATTAGCTTGTTTCTTTACACATTTTTAAATATCCGATGCAAAAATGTTTATTTGAAAATTCTTTCAAAGTATTAACATGAGGAATAGATGGTTAGTCACTGAATGTCATAATTGTTTAAAGAATGCCTATTAAACAATAGTGAATTTAATTCTTATAATATTTTGGGATGAATTTTTCCCCTCGATTTGCAAAATAGACCCGTACAGCAGCTTGTATACATTGTAAGGGATTGCACACTATGACATCCGGCTCGTCAATTCGTCTGTGTGCATTTGTTTATTCAGGACTACTAAGCAAACATGAAAGACTAACATTTTGAGGTTTCTAGTCCTGTGGGCGACCATAAAAATCATAATTTCGAACCACGGCGAGCTTTACTCACAATGGCCTACATACAGTACTGTAGCGTACATCATTTACAGGCAGAACCTTGTTGTTGAGCTATTTCTCGGATCTTGTTAGTGAAACAAAAATTGTCGCATGTACACACTGTACTATGTATGTAAACGGCAAAGGCTTGGAAAAGGAATCCATTGTGACAACTGTCAGAGTCAGAAATGAAATTAGACATGCCTACATTTGAACACGTAGGTTTGGTAAGCCTTGTTCATTGGTATTAACTGTCAGTTCTGCCTTAATTCCCCCCAGTCCCACTAGTTTGGCATGTTTCTTTACATGTCTGTCTGCCTAAATCCATTCCACAATTGTGGGGGTGACCCCACCTTCACACACGCAATAACAACTTCTGCATTAGGGTGTCAGATGGTCTCACCCTAGGTATCATAAAATATGTGCGGTTGTGATAAAATTTACAAGTGTATAAAACTTTACAATTCCTGTGAGAGGAAACTGTGGCATATGTTCCCCAAAAGTGGATTCCTTAAACATGTATTTTATGAGATTTATTTCCTGAATGGGCTTTTTTATAATTATCAAATTTAGGCCTATGTGGCGTGTTTTTTTTTAAGTTCTTAATTTTTTTGATGGGGAGATTTTATATGGATGATTCACTCAAAAGTTATAAACATGTAGAATGCAAGCATGCTAGATGCTCTACAACAATTAGATGTACCTAAAGTAGTGTCATGCGAAATACATTTGTCCACTGTGATTGGCTTGTTTGCTGATTGTCCCTCTCTGGGATCGGATCTGAAATACTGGCCGTTAATCATAAAAAAAGTGATTGAATGTGGTCAATGAAATCACACCTACATATGCACAGTGTAGTCCTAGATCTATCATTGTTCAAAACCCACCTTTTTATTAGAGTACTCCACAAACTGGTAAACTAAGTCAGCTGACAAACAAAGTACTCAGGATTAGCTCAGGGCCAGCCTGTATGCTAAGCAGTCTCAAGCAGGTCACACCAATTGAAAGAAATCTAGCTAGTCATTGCCCAGACAGTAAGTTTCATTGTTGAGCCTATTTCCCCTCAGCTCCGCTGTTGGGTATTCATTTTAAATCTCCGGTCAAGGTAACATGCAGACATGAAAGAGCAGTTGACTGAGTGAAAGTGTTTTCTCATTTTTTTCAAAATAATAATAATCAGAAGTAAAAAAGAACTCTTTCTACAGGTGGCTCAAAGTACTCAATATTTTTATGGCAGGTTTGCTAAATTTTGAATTATGAAACCCATTTATTACAGCACCTTATAAGGGTTTAAAAGGTGATGCGACGTAATCTGCTGCCAACGACGTGTATGCCAGAAACACCGGGGCAAACCCCTTTCTTAGCAATAAGTGTAAAAGGGAGCTCTTTTACATATGTTCGACAACACACAGGACCATAGCCTTGTCCAAGGCTCTTTACGCAAGTACCCCCGCTTTGAATTCACCAGGTAGCATAACAATACTAGCACGGTACTGCAGTACTTGATATACAGTATACTGTGGGGTCGAAGCATGGTTTTTCAACCTCGTACCAAAAATCGAGGCCGAAACAGAGCCTTGTTCCCACTGTAAAAAGGTCAGATTGTGGGCGGAGTTGCTTTATGCTAATTTTTCCCAAAGGTGTATGCTCATTGTTTAATGTATAGTGGCAAGGCGAATACTACGAGAGTTTATGATTGGACGATTATCCGCCCAGTACAGGAAATGAATATTCAATACCCGATTCCAGCATACGTAATTAGCGCTGGAATCCCTGCGCAATGACAAAGAAAAACATAAGCTGCCGTTTACAGTGGGAACAAGGCTCTGTTTCGGCCTCGTTTTTTTGGTACGAGGTTGAAAACCATGCTTCGACCCCACAGTATACTGTATATCAAGTACTGCAGTACCGTGCCAGTATTGTTGTGCTACCTGGTGAATTCAAAGCGGGGTGCTTGCGTAAAGAGCCTTGGACAAGGCTAACAGGACCATGGCTTTACCTCCCATCTGATGTACAAAGCAATATGGTTTAAAAGTGTCTTGCATAAGAACACAAGTGTCAAGACCGGGACTTGAACCCGCGCTCTACTGATTAGAAACACCAGAGCTTGAGTCCGGTGCGCTTGACTGCTCGGCCTAGCCACAAATTTTTTTAAAAGAATAACCTGATCATGTCTATTAAAATCGTAACTTTAAGTCGGTAGATCTCAGTTTGGTTCTCATCTGGTCGTAATAAGATGTTAGAGTTTCTTATAATTCTGTGTCTGTGTGTGATGAAGTGACTCATAGCTTTTAACCCTAGCTCACTGCCAGTCCCTGCCATCATCCCAATCATGCTTATTGCATATTTATCATGGCTACTACATTCACATTATACATGTACAAGAAATGAGACTAGAACGACCTGAATGATGGTAAGGTCTTTTCTCAATGGACATTGTGTGACCGTGGCATGCACATTGTAAGACTCGGAATTTATATGCACCATCTTGTGAAAATGTAGAGCCTTTAATTGTGTTGTACACTGTAAGTCATCCAATCATGGCATGAATTGTCACTCTGTCAATATGTTTTTTTTGGTATTATGCAGGGGTAGAAAATTACAGGTAATTACCTTAAAAAGATAGTCTTCTTCTGTAGTTCATTGAGCTTGTCAATTTCTCATTAGGTGTTAATAGGCGTGGTGATCTTCTTTTATCCATCGGATTTTTGATTTGGTTTTCCCCCTCAGAAAATCAGTAAATGTTGTATGCGAAAAGAAGTACCATAAGACCTATCATAAGTCTCTTTCACATGAGATAGTTTTTTAACAAGATCTGTAAAAAAATAGCAAATTCCAGTTGAGTGAAAGTTATCCTTGTTAAGTAATAACCAATGACCCATTGTTATTTTTAACAGAGATCCAGACCTCCAAAAAATAGCAACCGTGTTAAAATCTCCACGATGTAGTGTGAACCGATTACTGAGCTGTAATCGTGGACCCTTGCTAAATGTATGGCAATATAATTATTCTCATGTGCAGAAAAGGTCATTAGTAGAAGAAAGTGTTTGACAGTGATTGAACAATCATGACCTCTCACCCCTCTCATCAAGGGATGTTGGTAAATTTGTGTTTTGATATTAAATAATCGCAACCGAGCAAAGTGACAGACAACCTGCACTCATTACTGAGCGATGACCTTTGTTGCTGGTGCCTGTGTGAAGGGCGTTTACTGTCTACGCCATGTCAGCCATTGTACTAAATAAAATTTCCCTTTTCTTTTTACAAGGGTCAAACTCAAACATAATACGTCAACCCCAAAATATAATATTAACCTAACATTTACATGAACTGTGTTTGTTGCATTAAGTAGTGAAAGTATTTTCAGTGTCTTCAAATAATTTCTCACTGATTGAAATTAAAACTCTCAAACGGATAAATCATTATTTATTGTCTAAACTTGTTGCAGTTAAATCCAGCCACTCTTTTAAGCCTGCTGTTTGCATTGCTAATATTTGTAATTTACACAGCCCAGTAGTTTTTACATAAACATGTAAATTAGTGGCTGTGATGTTCCTTTCAGTGATATGGCAATCAGTTGTCATTTGTTTCTGCAGGGCCCTCCCTGCTGGGAGAGAGGCCTGTCAGTCATCAGTAATTAAAGCACTGACCCAGAAACCCTGACCCCTGCCCCAGTTTCTTCCAATGCCATGACCCCTTAATTACTTTTTATCAGGCAGGCAGAGTGCAGAACACTGTCTGGCCTAGAGAAAGCTCTATTACTCCACACAGCACTGGCAAAGGCGTACACACGTGTTTGTCATTTTTAAAGTGACCATTCTTTCCCTTTGAATTAGAAATCAGATTTGTCTGGTGGAAGCCTGGTATTTGATGTACTGTGTACTTTGCTGACCTGTTTGACCTGCTCGAATGATGTGATTTGTACTGATTGTATTTTGTTTCCATTTCATTTCATTTAAATTTTGTATTTAAAAAACAACTGGCAGCACAAAGCTGAATTATGTGGCATTACAAGAAAAAGAATGATGAGTTAAAAATTGCACAAATAAAAATATAAAATAGCAACACTGAAATACGGGGGCGCATAAATACTTTTAAAAAAGATTAAAGATAAATAGAAATACAAATTTGATAAAAAATCAAAACGACATTACAAAAATGATCAGAGTATCGTAGCAACCCTTTTATACAAATTAAAAACCCCCGCATAAATAAAACCTCCTTTAACATAAGAACCTCTTTCTTCTTGATTCAAAAGACTCTTGATTTACTCTCCTTAATACTGGGATTTAGGTCTGAACTTGTTATCAATCATGCTAATAATCTTTGTCATCTTTTGTTATATAATAAGGCAGCAAATATTCGGTGAGTTAGAGTATGTGGGTGGAGTTCCCCAAACTGAAAATGTGGAAGGTTACATTCTGAATACAAAATTTTCATATTATTTTTCTGAACTATTATTCATCTTTTAAAGATCAGGGCCCAATGCTTACCAGATGAAGGTTAACGTTAATGTGGGTTACCAGCCAAAACACCATGTCACGGTAGTATTTGTGATTGGTGTCCTCACTTTTGCTCAGAAGTTTGTTAAGCAGTTTTTTTTCTGCTTAAGCCCCTATGAAATTTGGCCATGAATAAAGAATTTATAAAGAATAGTATTTATTTTCAATGGGTAATGATATTTATTTGATGAGGTAATTCGGGTAATAGGCAGGTGTCAATTGTTCCACGGAGACTAATTATGAAACAAAACCAAAATCTGCATGAAGGCCTCGGGGAATGATAGCGTGCAAGCTGGAGGAAGCTTGTGTACATGTAGGTCACCCCAGTGTGTCAGGTGAACCACAGAGCATGGGTTCAACCTTCAGCAAACTATTTTGGTTTAGTCTTAGTATGGTTTGAACTTCCACATTGTAATGCAAAGCCATTTTGTTACTTAAGGGTACAGGCATTGTTAGTTATTGACCATAACGGGGCTCAAAATTAATGCTAGACCATAGGCCTGAGGCCAGTGATTTTAGCGTCAGGCCAGTAAACTCATAACCGGACAAGCCCGGTGGTCTTGTGTTTTTCTTGTGTTTTTCTACCTCATGTGTAATATTTTTGTGACAATATGTTGACTATGAGTCTGATAAATATCTTTCAATGCTCTTCAGTATCCAAGTACTACACACTAATGCATTTTGATTCTGGTATTGTAAAATAAACTCTGGTCCAGTACAAATTTTGAGCTACAGCTTCTGCAGTCTTGTGGATATTTCCCCCAAACACGAGCCCTGCATGAAAACTTACTTGGTGAGAAGCATTGCAGCTGTTGATCGTATGAACTATTTTGAGAAAGGACTCGCTTTGAAGTAATATGGTTTGGAAAATTGTTCACCCCAAGACATTCAAATCTGAGAAACGTGGATGGATTCAATGTTCTTGTGAAAAAAAACCGTGACAGTTTTTTTTGCTGTTTTCTCAGCAAGTAGACACTGTATTCAGCTGAAACTTTCACATGTGACTTTTGTTATAGTTTTGCCTATAAATAAGCATTACGACGTTGACAAAAAACATATGACCCTACCTTTAAGACAGTAACAATAAAGGTGTTTTCTCTCTTTGTTTTTCATTTGCGGTTATATTTATTTAGTTTTTCTGGCCATGGACTTTTAGGGAGGCTGCAAAAGAAATGACACTTTTTCGTGTCCTGAGGTCAAAAGGAAAGTTGTCAAATCCTTAAGAAAACAAATATTGCTCTTTGAAAAAACTTTCATTATTGAAAAGTTAACGATTCAAAAAGGGACTGATGAAGTTTCTGAAACATGGAAACAAAAAACTGCATTTAGTTTAGGAAGTTCACCATAAGCACCATAATCCTTCCTCCATGGTATTATGTACCACCAAAATGTGTAGATTTTATTGTTGAGAAACCATTACTGTACCGACCGTCAGGCATGCAACTTTTCAGCTGCATCAGGCCCCAATTTCGTTGCTCTGCTTTCTGTAAGCAAAGAATCCGCGCTTACGGAAGCAGAGAATTATGCGCTTACGTCAAAGCATATTTCACAGGTTGGCAGGGAATTTCTGTATAGTGCGCGTGCATTCTCCACGTAATACTAGGCATTAATTGCTTACACAGCTAGCGCAGAAATTCGGTGCTTGCACAGTAAGCGGAGAATTGTGATCGTAGGTAAGTGCAGAATTCGGAGGTAAACAGAGCCATGGAATTGGGCCCTACTGAACTGAAAAGCACATAATAATAAAACTACTGTCCTCTCCCAGTAACTGACATAGGCCTAGTGCTTATTCTCAAACGTTTAGTCAGTAAATGTTCTCTTTGTACACTACTTGACTTATTATTATTGTTTCATAATTTCTGTCTTTGTTGAACCTGTCTGTCCGTACAATCTTGTTCCCATTTACACCCTTGTTTGTCTGTCTATCAGGCATCTCACCACAAGCCCTGGCTGCTGTATTTTTTGGTTATCCTAATTCAATTTTTGTGGTAAATGCATTGTTTAGAAATGATGTCTCCCTTCCCTGTCTGGGTAAATTTTCCCAAATCTTTTTTTTTCTTTTTCTCCCTCGTCTTTTCTTTGAGCGCTGTCAACAAATTTTTCTAGTAGGTACCCTACTGTTTTGTTGGCAGGCCTGTGGTCATTGTGATTTGCCAATTTGTAACAAGGTGAGCGTGTGACCCAGTACTTACCCAAAAAACCTCTCCCCCATGGGGTGCTGCATAAAGCCTCCGGGTTCTGAATATCGGTGGTCATGTCACAATTCCATTATGGTTTTTTTTCTTTCTGTATTAACAGCGGCCGCCTTTGACTGGAAGAAGTATTAACTCTCCAACGCAACTAGTTTGCCAAGCGAACTCACTTTAAATAGGTTTTTTTTACGGACTTCTTTGTGCAAAGTTATTCGAAATTTTAATGAATTCTTCTTCTTTCTAACCTATTTCACTCCACTCAAGGAGGAAAGCCTCTTTGCCAAAGCTTCATTTCACTTTATCCTGAGTCCCCCCCCCCCCTCTGTTGCCAATAAATGCCCCTATATGTTCTCAGTTCATCTCTCCATCCTCTAAGTGGTGTTTGAAGCTTTGCATGGTGTGAAAATAAGAAGTAGCTGTAAACGAATGAATTAATGGTAAAGGGTACAACCATGTATTAAAACTCTTTTGTGGGAGTGTTGGCTCTGAAAAGAGCCGGTGTGGATTGGACGTTTCTAGCAGTATACTCTACTCTTCTTCAGGAGAAAGTATACTCTCCTCTTCCTGAAGAAGAGCAGAGTATACTGCTCGAAACGTCAAGACCACATTGGCTCTTTTCAGAGCCAACACTCCCACAAAAGAGTTTTAATACATGGTTGTACCCGCAAGTTGACTATTTATTCATTCGTTTATAGTTACTTCTCTCCATCCTCTGTTTTGTCTCCCTCTTTTTGAATTAAGTCACCTTAAAAAATCCCTTCTCATAGTAAGCTTCAAGATACTACATGTAGGTCTGATTTTGGATAGAATTGACTCAAAGTTTTTGATTAAAATTTTAAACAGCTACATGTACAATATTTTTTATAGATTTGAGGAAGTTATAAGCTTGCTTGAACAAACTTGCCAGTGATAACTGGTAGTTAATTAAAATGAAAATTAGTTATTGTTGGGAGTCCGACATTAAAGCATATCCATCAGCCACACACAACTTTGCATGTTACACAATATTTTGCATTGTTAGTTGTGTTTAAATGGGAAAGGTTTTGTGTGTTTTTCATTTTGAAACAGCATCATCTGTCAAAATTCGGTCCGAGACAAAATTCTTTAAAAACTTTTCTTTCAGCCAAAAAAACCCGTGGCATTCAACTTTTAACAGCTTTACTACTTCTGCTATAAGATCAAATTGCAGTAACTTGAGTACAATTAGCAAAGTTGTAAATAACCAATTTACAAAACAGTACGAGCAGGATACACTCTCACACATTAAAACATACCTACAAAAATATGTAGGTCAGTTTGATCACTTGTAAGACAATAGCCAACAAAACTACTTTTGTCATCTTATCTTATTATTGTCTGGGACAAAATTAACCAGCCCAGTTTCCTACTCTGCTTTAAAGGAGTGTAAATAGTTGCTGGTAGCGGAACATCCTTGTTAGGCTGTTTGAGAGCTCTCTCTTTCAACGTTGCTCTTATCACAGCTGCCACTACACTTACAGCCCACCCTCTAACCATGTCTAAAATGCTACGTTTTCAAAGTCTAAGCAAGTTGTACCACTTTGATTGCAAATATCGCCCTCATATAAACATTGATCATTGCTCCTACATACTTCACCTTATGCCTTACATTTGTGGAATTACTAATGACACATGATGGGGCTTACTGAATCTGTAATTCGTCCCTGATGTGAAAATGACGAATAAAGAAATCCTTGTAAAAATTCCATTCAAATACATCCCAGCTAGAGGCCACCATCTCATCAAAGTGGGCTAATCCAATGTTATACTGCCTGCTACTCAAGTTTTCAAGTGAATTGGGATATTAAAAGATACAAAAACAACAAAAGTACACATGTACTGTACTCCCATGTGATGGATGAGAGTGTGACAACGACTTCATCATGTAGCGCATATAATTGTGAGTCACCATTGTGGTGTATTTATGTAGGTCAGCAGAGTACTTGATACCATGCAAATTGCATGGACCTGATGCGGCCATCTTTGTTCGCATCCCTCATTGTTATGATAACTTGTCTGTGAGAATGTGTTAAAGGCACCTGACTACAATTAACTGCATGCCCCGGTTTTGTGTCATGTGACCTGTTATTTGCATACCAGAAGTCAGTACTTGCCAAAGGAGTCACATTATAAGAAAGAAAGAAAGATGAAGAAAAATTGCAAAAGAAGAAGACTAAGAGAAGGGGAAGATATTACATTTGTTGCTTGTACATTTTTTTATTGTAAATGTAGTGTACATTTTTTGGACACGGACATGTGCACCTTGAACGTACCTTTCTTGAAAAGTTGTCAATTAAATCTTTGATATATATATATATATATTTTAATGTGAACATGCTTTGTGTTGAAGTTGAGACTGCATCCCTTAAATGATGAAGTAACAGGAAGGATGGTTTAGATTCAAATTGAAAACCATTCAATAGCTGAATCTGCCTTGAGTATCTGCCCACTGTAGATTAACTGTTAAGTATTGGGAAACTAAGGGTCTGTCCGAAGCTTTCAACATTTCCACACAGTCATACTGTGGGGGGGGGGGGTGGGTAGAGCTTGGAGACCACGATTGAATTTAACAGGCGTGTAAAACCTTGATATTCAATTAGGTACTTGAGCGATTTTTTTTTTTTTTACAGGAATGCTTTTTAACTTGTTCCTATCGTGTTTGTTTATCATGTAGTTTAGATATTTGTACACTTCTGAATTTTTCGTAAAATATATTGATAAAAAAATTTTGGCCCAAACTCAAGGTTTTGAAAAACTAGAAAGACATCTGCCATTGACGGCATGGGTCAAAATGACAACACTTTGACGCCATGTGTGGGATGTTGCTTTGTTATACCAGTTGACCAGTTGACCACAGCAATTAGGCCTATGCTCTCTGAATGATGCTAATAGTGACAGTACTCGATTTGCATTGTTATCAACTCACATACATGTACTTGAACGTGAAACATCAACCACCCGTTAGAGACAGTGGGGCCCCAAGTGACCCCCCAGCAGCTCAGATCAAAATGCCCATACATGAAGTGGCCGTTTACTGCGCTGCAAAATTTGACCTATTTCCTTAGTAAAGGCGATGCCCTGAATTGACATTTTCCATAGTCTCCCGATGTTAACAGAGTACAATTTTCCAAAAAAACAAAACTTTATTTCTGTTTCTTATTTTTTTTCCAGACACTTTCACAGAAAAAAAAAATCAGTAGGTAATTTTCTTAAAGATTTACATGCAGCTGGGTTGACAGTGATGATGATACAGAAAAGAATTGTCTCTACAGGTTTTGAAAGTGATGAAAATCATTCGTATATTAATCAGTTCATTTTGGGATTAAAAATCCTTTTTCCCATCTAAGGGGTTGTATGGGGGTTTGGGTTGGCAGAGGTTGTTTTTTCCATACAAAAGGAAAGGGGAAAAATTTTAAAGTTTTAAAAGCACTAGTACTATGTAAGTTAACATGTACATTATTGAGATATTGTATGCAGTCGTGTACTACAGTAATGTATACCAAATTGGAGGGAGTACATTGTGTACTGCAACCTGCAAAACAAATTAATAGGACGTGTTTAATTCACTACTTTGTTTCTTGCGTTGTTTCCCCACAGTGCGACATGTCACTGGTGATTATTTGGAAGCAATTAGTAGAGTGCCCGACCTTGGACGCTAGGCCCAATGTGGTTGTCGACTATTCAAACTGCCATTAATGATCGTTTGTCGCATTCAAAGTGTGTCTAGGGCTTACTGTTTAATCCATTCAAACACTCCAACCCTGTCATTGAACCTCATTAGTTTGTAATCGATAGTGTACTTTGTCATCGCACCTTGCGGCAGCATTAACAGCACATTATTCATTTATCGGCGGCGTCACTGTGACAGGTTCGGGATCTGTCCTGCAATAAAGGATGGGACTGTTTGGGAATTTAACTCTTAAAGCGCTTTGTTGTAGAACCATACGTGCATGAAGAGTGGGGGTAACCTACATCAGGTAGTACAGTCACAAGCCTTTGTAAGCTTGATATTTCAACCAGGGATGTGATTTCTCCGTTTTTTCAGGAAATCCGTTGTTTTAACACACCCCCCAAATATTGAATGCCCCAGAGTGCAGATTAGGGCTTTTAAACCAAAAGATAAGTAAGTCGGCTTTGAGCTCACAAGTTTTCGCCCTCTCAAGCTTTCGCGCTTCGCGCTCACAGTTCAGGTTTTTTTTTTCAACAGCCTATTTATCACATCCCTGTTCAACTCAAAAAGTTTCAGAAAATCTCTGTTATAGGGCCTTCTTTTCGAAATGTTCGTTGTGTATATTGTGTAATCAACTAATGACAGAGGAAGGCGCTGTGTTTTGCAATTTAAAGTTGAAATTTGTCGGTATTTTTCTCTTTTTTCCCCTTAAATAGTTTTATTGCATTTAGTAGTTTTTATGTGAGCTGGGATCCCTGCAAATTGAGAATGTGTTAAAGGCACCAGACTACATGTAACTGGATGCCCTGGTTTTGTCATGTGACCTGTTTTTATGCAAATTGTAAGAAACAAACTAACAGGGTTTGCCTTTAACTTTTTTAGTGACTGGCCAGCAGGACTAGTTAGATTGTCATTTCACTAGTCCGTCACCTTTTTCACTGGCCCGTATAACATAGCTCCATGGTGTTACAAATGAATTTATAGGGATGCTTTTCAACACTGAACTAGCCAGTTGGACCACTTAGAGTGAACTGTGACTGGTCCTCTTGTTGTTTTAACTGGCATTTGGCCAGCAGACCAGTGTTAAAGGAAAACACTGACTAACTTTGTCTGTGTTAGGTCTCAAATGTAAAATACCAACTGTGGAGTAGACTTGTGAAGTAAGAAGGCCACTACCTGTACACTTACTCCATACAGTTTACTCTCGTGAACCCCACAGTATTGTGTTTTATTTCTATTTTAAAATACAGTAAGGGCTGGACTTTGGGAGTCCCAAACAAATAAATCATGATGAAAGTTCCATATATCCTATACATAATTTCCAGACTGCAATCGGAGATGTCAAAGCAGAGCTCAGGCCGGTGCCGATGCGGTCTTTTCCAGGTGGTCGATTGATCAACGCCGACTCCACACACACAGACACACAAACACACACACACACACGCGCACCCACACATGGAACCCGCACTTTGCGGTAAGGGGGGAAACCGACACGCAACAATGACGTCCTGACATTACCCGGGCCAGCAGATGGTTTTTCCTGTCAGTAAGACTAGGTCCCTTCCTGCCAGCCTGTTTGTGATATAATACTAGCTTACCCATAATGGCATTGGGATTACAAGCAGTCATGGTCGATCAGCGATCACATGCATGTGTTCACTGTACTTTTTAGTTGTGGCTGTCCCTGTGCTGTGGAAACCGGGGGGGTTTTCTGTCTGGGGTATTGGGATAGCAATTACCCCCTTCTCCCCGAGGAAGGCGTTTGATTCGTTACTCCTTAAGCTCACAAGGAACTTTAAGTAGTGGAGACATGCATGCTCTTTCACTTAATAAAAAAAAAAGTGCATTTGGAATTTAGATGGAATAATGAAGAGCCGAAGGAGCAGAACATTGAATGACATGGTCAGTGATTATAATGAGGTGATAACCATTCAGGTATTTTTTTTTATCTTCAAGAAAGTACAGCTTCTTAAGTGGGTCATGAGGCCGGTGTACAATTTAGATGATGTTTACTCTTTCGGGTCCCTGTTGTTGGTTCAGGATTCAGTGTGGGAGTGTATGTGCAAAGTATGTTGAACTTTTGTGTATTTTCAATGAACGGACAACTACCTGTGCCACAAACTTTGTGTTCAGTATTCGCATTGGCTGTTGCTTGATACATGTCTCTATCAGCACCACTTCTACTTCTTCTACTTCTTCTACTTCTTCTTCTTCTTTGTATTGTTATTATCGTTTGTGTTGTTGGTTGTTATAGCCAGTTGCGGAAGTAGACATTTTCATATGGGAGGGGGGGTGGGGGGGTTGTTGTTGGGGATGCCTTATACTATGCCAAAAGTAACTATTTGCAAGAAGTGCAAGACTGTTAACTGTATTATTTGATAAGTTGAACCGCACACAGTTATAGCATTTTAAAAATAGTTTTAATTAGGTACATGTACTTGTCGAATATTTATGCACGACATGTATTTATTGAAACCAAGAAGGAAACAAAACAAACAAAACAAAACAAACAAATTAAATAAAACCACATTTATGTTCAAATTTAGAAGATGTGTTTTTGATGGTATTTGAGGAAACAATGTTTTTCTCATTGGGGGGGGGGCAGGGCAAGGAGGCAGGGGTCCTGGGCAGAGGGGCTCAGATTAGGTGGCTCAGATTAGGTGGCTCAAGACACCCGCCCCTCCCCCTCCCACTCTCTATCCCCATACTTCTACATGATAGTATGATGGACTTGCTCTATTAACTCCATGGTGTCAAATAATGTTGACTGCCACCATTGTTGTCAAACATAATATGACTGGAATTATTTTAGAAGATCGGTAGCTTGAAAGATTAAAATTGAGCTGAATTACAGCTTGCAGTAAAAATCAGGCGCTGCACAAAACCATTATTAGGTTGGACTCAGCTGGACACAAACCTATTAAGCACTGAATTCTACGCCAGTGTTGCCTGCCTGCACCCCAATCTCTCGACCCTGAAATGTAAATAAAATAGTGTACATAGTGACAGGATAAGAAGATCCCCCCTTCCTATCTTTGTGACCTCTCTGAGGAATAAAGTAGAGAATGCACTGCCACAGAATGACCTTTTGTCTTATCCATCCCCTGACAGAGGAAGAAAATAGATTGACAAGGTTTTTTTCCCCCTTGAAGATGACCCAGAAGCTTGGGGGGGGGGGGGGACATAAGGATGGGATTATCTTGGGACGGATGAAACCTGTCAGAGGACATCTCAGTTGTCTGAGACCCTGATCTGTCTTTAATTTATTGTGATTGCTTGGTCATTGTTCGGCTTTTTAATTTAATCTTCCATCGGGAGCCTACCAGGATGAAGACGTCAGTAAGATGTACGGACGGGTCTGCTTTATTCGCAGGACGGAGTGTGTGTGTGTGTGTGTGTCTGTATGTTCTTGCTGGGTCATCTGGGGTGATAGTGGTGATAAGTCATAATTCATGCCAACTGCATGATCATGAATGATGATGAAGCACATGTTACTGGAAGAAAAAAATTAAATGCATTAACAAGATTCTTGGAAACCATCAAGACTCATACACATGTACCAACCCCCCCTCCCCCTCCCCCTTTTCTTTGTTGAAAGGATTTGAATCACACCAAGTAATTCAATGTTCAGGGAACGATTTTGTCCAGCATTTTAGGCTGAACAGGACTCAAATTTAGGGAGAAATTCCACAAGACCGCAGGGGCTTGTAGCTCAAAATATTTTGAGAAAAAAAAAAAATTTGCGAAAAAATATTTTGCGGAAAAAAATAATAATAATTTGCTGACACCGTTGAACAAGTATTTTACTGCGTTCTCGAACTAAACTTTGGAAGTTTGGCCTTTTACTTGGTGTTTATTATTGGTTTTAAAAGCCCTACTGTGCAATCTGGGGCGTTCTAATCGGTTTCTTTAAGATTTTGGTGAATTTTTTTCTGAAGTCCCCCCAACCCCCACAAACATTAAACAAAAAAAATGTGCATATTGGCTGCAATTTTGCATGTATCTCAGCACGTGATTTGCGCATTTCGACCTGATGCGCTAGCTTGTGTGTGGGGAGAACACTGTTTAGGGTTGAAACTTGAAAAAAGCCATTTACCACCCGTTGTGCTCACACTGCTGGCCCAAAATTAAAATGCTAAAACATAAAAATGTTCTGTTTGACCCATTAGGGTCTCTCTACATAGCCTGCCAAATACAACAGAATGCAACACAGTTGAAATGAGAACCATGCCAAATGCAACAAAATGCAACAAGGGATATTGTTGCAATGTGCAGGCATGCTGTTTGTGAAAGGACTGAGCAAGGGTGTTTGCCCTGCTAAATGCAACAGTATGCACATGTGTAGTGGTGACTTGTAACTGTTAACTGTCATTATACAGTCTTTTGAATATGATTTGAATTATGATTCTTACCTAATATTACATCATACTTCTCAATACTTTTCCCATAAAAAATATTTTGAAATACCCATTATAAGTTGTTCAGATACAATAGAAGCACCCAAACCTAAATGAAGTCACTTCACTGCTGAATGCAACAAATTCAGTCAAAGAATGACATCTGAGTTGACTGCCAAATGCAACAGATCACAACAACTATTACCATTTGGTGCATATTGTTGCATTTAGCATGGTTAGGGTTAAACAGGCTAAACATTATATGTAGGCCTAGATGCAATTTTTTCAAACTACTTGAGCAGATGTTTCTATAAAAAAAAGGACCTTGGCTCAATCTCACAAAGAGCTTAGATTGATCTTAACTGTGAATCGATCTTAATTGCTAAGCAATTTCACAATACAATTCACTATGGTGATATTGACAAATCATCTTAAAATGAATCTTACCCCAGGTCAGTTTTTAAGAGAACTTGAGTGGCTGCACTTTCTTGTAAAACCAAGTAATGGACATCGTTCAGATATTTTGCAAGTTTTGGGATCAGTTGCAACCCCTTTCAAGGCACAGAAAAATCCGATCTTGAGAATTGTAGTTACTGTTCAGCGTGACATTAAGCTTGACACATGAACACGAAAGGATTAAGCCATCTGTCAAGTAATCCCCCTTAATTCACCCTCTATAAAGCCATCCCAGGCAGATTCATCAGTTGCTGATCCCCTGGCAGGAAATTCCACTTCCCAAATGCCACAAGACATCTAGGAGTGTTTCTAATAATTTCCTGCAAACGAGCAACAACAAAAAAAGGTTAGATTTTCCTTAGTGACTTGACCCATATCCAGAAACATGGAGAACAAGTTAGCCACCTCTTTGTCTGTATTCCGGAAAAAAAAAATCCTTGTGCAGTATTTTTTTTCTTGTTGAAACTTCTGGAGTAATCATTCCGTTGATAATATCATTGCCACAATGAAACCTTGACTTGACAAAGGAAAGATAACAAAGGTTCTCGTAATAAGCGCTGGGATTTGATGTTGTCATGTGAGAAAATATGAGTGGGCGCTCATGGGGATTTGCAGGACCCTGGCCGATAATTTGCCATGGCATGCTGGAATCTCCGAACACTCAAACTTATCGCCCATCAAGCTGACCACAATGATAAACAATGGTGGCAGCCTGTCCATTCTTGTATGCCACACTTGTTTAAATAAAAGACATAGGTCTGGAATTAGGGATTAACCCCTGGAAAAAGGGATATTACGAGCATGAATGCCAGTACCTCTGTCTCTCTTTATATGGGTGTAACAGTATAGCATGGTAGGTTCATGCCTGTGCATGCTACTGCAATGGAATGTTTTGGTGGCTATTCAGTTCAGCCGCCCAACTGTCTGAAAAAATACAAGTTGTTCAGGGTGTTTAAAAATGTCCACCGGGGGGCAGTCCAGAAAATGTTGGTACATATATACACGTCATAACTCCGACATGAAGTGGATAATGTGTTTTGGGTGCAGAGACAGCCATGTGCTCTCCTGATAAAAGAGTGTGCCCCCTTCGTCATATATTAAGTTAAAATAAATTAATAATGTTATTACATTCATAGGCAGTCTACAGCTTTTCTAATTATCCTGTCGGAAAGCCATTGCGTCCTACGCGTGCATACATGTATGTATCTGCTGCACGCCCACTACGTCCAACTCCCAATTCTGTGTCATTTTACCCCAAATCATCCATTTCATTGTTAAAGAGCATTTTATTTTGACAGAAACTTTTCGATCTGAGAAGACCTTTGAAAAGAATGTATGAAAAAGCCAAGTCCAGATATTAAACTTTTCTTGCATATTAACCATCAAAGAAAAAGTAGCACAATATAATTCCTATGGGCTTCTGGTAATCAGTGTAGACAGTTTGTGGGCGTGGCTTACAGTGGAATTATGTTACACTTACGAACAGGATAATGAACTATGAATAATTAGAAACAAGTTTTATAACCTCATGGAATCACCAGTGTTTTCCCTTAACATTTTGGTCCGCTGGCCTGCAAGTGATATCAGTTAAAATTTCTGAGGACCAGGAGGAATTCCATCTAACTAGTCCGGCTGGCTAGTTCGTTGCTTAGTTCTATTTCATGTAAACCACTGGTTGTCCATATTACTTCAAATAACAAGTCCCATGTAATAGACAATGTTGAAAGGTTACAATACTACCTTGAAATATGGACCAGTGAAACTTGCGGACCAGTGAAACTTGCAGACCAGTGAAACTTGCGGACCAGTGAAACTTGCGGACCAGTAAAACTTGGGGACCAGTGAAACAATGAAAAAAAAATAATAATTACGGGTAAAGCTTAACTGTAATCCTGATTCATCAAAATCCATCAGCAACTCTGTTTGACTGTGTTAAGATTAGTATTGTAGAACCAAATCAAATTGGCTTTTCATGACATCGTTTATAATTATTAGCATTTAGTATCGTGCCTTTTCCAGTGGTTACAAAGTGCTTGCGACAAAAACAAATTTATGCAAAACAATGTGGCAACATTATTAAAGGAAGTAGTGAGCTTTAAGATGCTTTTTGAACTGAGAAGTGGAAGTCACATAATTGCCAAATAGGAAAGAGGTGTGAGCTCTAGAATTTTGGAGCAGTACATGAGAATGAACGGTCTTCAGCCTTCTTATTTGTCTGAGGAAAATCCAGGGTAGTCCGGCATGATGAGCCCAGACTGTTGGCAGAAGGCGGGGTAAGGCAGAGTCTCGCTGTGAAGAAACTTAAAAACAAGTGTCAGAACTTCACACTGTATCCTTTGAGGGATTGTGAGGCAATGTAGGTCAGTGATAAGGAGAGAAGTTTGTGTATGCTTAGGTGTCATGTGGATCAGTCTTGCAGCCTTATTTTTTTAACTAAATTCTATGGTCAAGGAGCCTTCCACTTCCATTAACTTTGTTTAGGGAGGACTTACCTCTTCACATTCACCAAGCTGACTCTCTTCAGATCTTTATGGAAATTTTAAAGACGCATGCTTGAAACTTTTTTTTGGTTAACAATTGCTTTATATATTTCATGTCATTGTTTTATGTTATGTGTTGCACATAATAATAATAATAATAATAATATCGAAGTCTTATATAGCGCACGTATCTACCAAACAAGGTACTCAAGGCGCTGAGTATATACAAACTTTCAGAAAGATAGGTTATTGCAGTGGTGGATTCTGAGACCCATTTATTTAGCACCGTATAAGGGTTTACAAGGTGCTACGGCGCATTAAGCAGCCACAACCAGGAACACCGGGGCGAACCCCTTCTCTTTTCGATAAGTGCACTGGGTTCTTTTACATGCGTTACACAACACATGGGACCAACGGCTTTACATCCCATCCGAAGGACGAAGCAGCGGTAAAGTGTCTTGCTCAAGGACACAAGTGTCACGGCTGGGGATTCGAACCCACACTCTGCTGATCAGAAACACCAGAGTTTGAATTCGGTGCTCTTAACCACTCGGCCACGACACTTCCACAAAGAGGCTCCTGCATTATACGCTGTATAAATGGCTCTTATTATTATTATTATTTTGAGGGGATTGTTAGTGATCCAGGTTCCTCTTTGTGATGTCATTGAGTTAGGAATTGCAAGTAGTCCAGGCGAATATCAAGGCCCTAACTGCTGCATAACCAGCTAATTCAACCGAAAAAAGAAGAAAAAAAACCACCTGAAACTCGACTCAAAACTGTTTTGATAGATTGTACAGCTGTACATCAAAATATTGGTGTGCCAAACAGCTTGAGGTTTAATATTCCCTGATAAAAGTGTAATAAAGATATTTAAAATGAAAGTAGGTTTTTTTTCTTGCAAAGTGATGTACATGTCATGTATCAATTATTTCGACCACAAAAAAGTACAGTCACTGTGACAAACATCTATTTTATTGGAAAGTGATGGTCACTCCATTATACTTAATAAAAATGAAAGCTTTCTAGTATTTTGGGGGAAGGAAGGGCTAAAAAGAAAGAGGAAAAAAAAAGGGAAAAAAAAGACAACTCTGATTGTAACATCATTCTAACCAGCGCCCACATTCTTGGAGCTGCTGCAGCAGAAAATGTTACTTAACAATTAGCAGCTAAGCAAAACTGAGCAGGATACCAGTCACAGATGATACATATAATGACGTGGTAATTTGGCTGGGAACCTTTTCCTGGTAAGCATAATTGTTTTGTGCTTACATGTAATTACTTGCTGTGCTTAAGAAGTTCCAACTCTGAGCCGCTCTCCGATTTGTGGTTGAAAAAAGTCTGCAGTACCAGCAAAATATGGGAGAAGTCATTCCAAACTGTCCAAGACAGACAAACTAAAATTCTTTCCAGCGATGTCTGGTGCCCGAACTTCTCCATTTTCAGCGACTGGTAATTCAATACTGATTGATCAGACGCACATGAACCGTCAAACGTGCTACTGCACTTTTTTATGGATCAAGTTGTCAAACAAGCCAAAGGTGTAGAAGATAAAGATAGGTATATTAGAATGATAATGTAAGTAAGGATCGGACACCTAGTGTTAACGACACACGTATAATGCGCCACACTCCCGAGTATAGCTTACATAGTCCAATTTCACGGGCAAGGCTTCCACACAATAGCAAGGAGTGCAAAGCACTTTCGGTGCTTCACTTATTAAGAGATACTACGGTTTGATAGAGTTTTTCATTGTCTGAACTCATGCTCTTGAGTAGGGATGGCTTTGTTCGGCGGCAACAGGTGGTTAAGAGACATAATGACACATGTTGTTCATTTGGATACTGAGAAACGCATTTCATGATTTCAGGGGGGAAATGCTTTTGTTTCTTTTTGGAGTTCAATTGGGATTGGTTTCATTTTTTGGCGATTGTAATTTGTTGCCGATGGCCAGGAATATGTTGATACATATTTTATCAGGAAGCGCATGTGGTTTGCTTTTGTCTCCTGTGAAAAAGAACAAGAGTAATGTTTTGGGGTTTGTTGTTGTAAGTTCATAACAATGCAATGCTGGTTGCCCCTGGCAAGGAAGTATACATGCAGTATACAGCAGCTTTGTTTGAGTAAATTCACTTTCTTTCTGGCTAAACTGGCAGAATTCCTTCCACAGTATTGAACCAAATCAAGCATTTTTTTCTTTGATATGTTGTGGTTCTTTATTTTATATAATATAAATATTTTGCTCTTTATATGGTGCACTATGTTCAAGTGGAAATGTTACCTCTTTGTGACAAAGATCTGTCTTTAAAAAAGAAAGTCCTGTTTGTCCCTGAGCTTATGCACATTCAAAAGTTATATGGCAACTTTGTCCGTGATGAAATGTCTCCACCCCTTAACTCCCCCGCCTTCGACCCGACCCATCCCTTTAACCTCACAAAAGTACACGTACATTAGGTTGTGCTCTTCATTGCCAACAGAGGGCAGTATTCATTCCAATCACTGGCAATGCCTTGGCTGTTATCTTGGGAGAGATCCAGAGTGCCCGGTAGCATGGATAACGCACTCAAACCGTACACCTGTAATAAAGAGGTCATGTGTACACAGCGTAATGTAGAAGCGACTGATTGAGTGACCGTATTACAAATTCACGGTAGCCCCCGCTGCCTGGCTCTTGCATATTGTGTATGCATTGTAAATCAGGGGCGGCCATCTGCTAGGCTTAAATGCTGTTTGGGAAATCTTTCCTCAGATGTCATGTAAAATATAAAAATTTTATTAATAAAACACTACAACCCTGATTGAATCACTTGTGGTGAGTATGCTGTGACTTTTCAAAAACATGCTGTCTCTTTTTTTTCTTTTTTTCTTTTTTTTAAAGTATTTTGTTTTGCTAATCCTGTGAAAATTATTATCCAAATGAATTGTTTTATTCAATATTTTTTCAGTGGTTTCTTGTTTGGTTTTGTTCTTGGAAGTTTTAGCGAGGAAGTTATTGAGATTACATGGTGTTGACTGCGTTTGGGTATGCTAGGGATATATATCGATTGCAGTCTAATGAATAATGATTAACTTAATGTCTACACATTAAACAAACATGGCAAATAGCGGTAAGTGTTATGATATAACAAGTCCTTGTGTACTGTATACAGATCTGTGAGCACCTAGACCCCCGTAAGGTGAACTTCTCCCCCAAAGTGCTGCACTTTTACCAACCGTGACAATGTGTGCAAATGAAAGGCGGCTAGCAAATAACTCTGCCGATAAACCAACATAAGGGCAAACAGCAAATCCAATGCAGAGGGTTACTGTACTATACCCACGGCTATACCATCTTTTATCTCCCTGCTAATAGATAGGTCTGAGTTATTCACTGCTATTTAGGCGATACTGACTACCAGTGAGGCTTTTTACTCCCTCCTCTCGCTCGCTCCCTCTCGCCACTCAGCGACACCATTTATCAGTATTGCATGAGCAATGGCCCTTGTAATGGAATTAAGAAATAAGCCTGTACCAGGCTCTCCACTGATTCTGCTTGACCTTGTTTCCTTATTTGACTGATTAGCCATTTTAAGGTCAAGTGGAATGGGCCCATACAACCGTGCTGATATTTATGAAAATAGAGCAAGCAGACCATGGATGCTGCACTATCACCCCCCCCCCCCCTCTCTCTCCGTTTTACCAGAGCCTGGTTTAATGTACTTTTTGAAGGTTGAATCATTCATGTGTTGAATGTTCAATTTAAGTCTAGGATTTGTTCTCCTGCGAGTGGGGGTGATGTCTGCGAAGGCAATTCCAGAGACTTAACGCAATCCGTAAAGCGTGACAGAGTGTACGTGCAGGGCCCAATTTCATAGAGCTGCTTACTGTAAGCAGAATATATTGCTGAGCAATTTTCTGCTAAGCAGAAATATGCAGGATACCAGTCGCAAATTGTTCTTGTGGTATGGTAGGTTGGCCGGTCGCCTTATTCTGGTTAGCATCATTCTTTTGTGCTTAGCTACTTTTCGTGCTTAAGCAGCTCTATAAAATTGGGCCCATATCATATTGAAACCTTTGCCTTGATTACAAACCAACTACAGACACATGTTCATGGCATCTGCATTGTTTTAAAGGAAAATTAGTATTTTTTAAATATAAAGAAATTCACAATTTATTTATTAGTCTTATTTTGACCCATCACTCACAATGGCACTAGACCTGTCCAAAATGGCGTCACTATGTCAGTGCTCGCCACGCTGGAGTGCTTACACGCGCACGTCACGCACTCGCGTTACTAGAGCTGTACGAACATGTGCTATGAAACGTATACTGGATGACCGTACGCCTATGTATCAAAATATACAATATGCGGGAGTATTCCAGCATGGCAGACCTCCAGCATTGCTATAGAGTTGTGACATAACTGAGAAGTGTCTACAGTGGATTTACTGCAAGGGGAAAACCCATAAATTTGTAATTTTTGTTTAAACAATGTCGTTTTCATCTTGGAAAAACATTTTGTCAGAAACCAAAACCAGCAACAAAAATGCAACTCGTGGGTAGGTTTGTTTAACCAGTAAAAAGCAAGCAAACCTTTCTCAATTTGTTCGCTTGAGAAATTTGTGTGTTTTTACCTTGACCTCTTTGTTTTCAAGCCGGGTAGTAGACTGTTCATAATGGTTCAGTCTTATAGTGTTTTGGCTTAGGGACCAAAATGGTAGTACTTCTACTAATGCTTGACATTGTACTAATTTATATCAAAACTCTCTTTGAACCTGATTTCATAAAACACCAAGGGAAAAAACAGGTTCACCTTGAGATCAGAGTTTACCATTGTCACAGTGACACTGGTGTCGATTTTGCTTAGCAATTTAAGATAGATTCATTGGGTAACTTAATCTTTAAACATGAATCTTTAAGCACTTTGGTGAAATCTGGACAACTCCATCAAAATTTTGTTTAATGAGTTACATTGTTTAAGGAAGGGTGTACATTGATTAAAAAATTTTTTTAAGACCATAAAAACTTACTAAGTAAAGAGCACTGGAGAGCTGTTGATATTATAAAACATTGTTAGAAACGACACCCTTTGAAGTAATGTAGTTTTAGAGAAAAAGGTAATTTTTCACCCCAAAATTTGAATTGTTCTCAGGCGTCTGAAAGCATGTGTTCTATTCAAAAAGGGTGTTTTTTCCTTTTCATTATTTTCTTGCTACTTCGATGAACAATTGAGCCAAAATGTTCACAGGTTTGTTATTTTATGCATATATAGGATACACCAAGTAAGGATACTGATCTTTGACAATTAACAAAAATATACCATGCCTTTAAACATACATAGCGTGTGTATAACATATTTAGATCTGTTTTGATAGCCTGTTGATTGATCATCTTTTCTGAGCAATTTTGTTCTTTCTAATCACTGTAATCCAATGGCAATTAGAAGGTGAACTAGTTTTTTAATTGCATGCCCAGTCATAATTTCATGCAGAGAATTTGACAGTGGTGATAAAAGTTTTCAGAGTCACGTGAGTCAATTTGTACTGTATCCAATTCTTGAATATAAAAGGAAAGGACATAGATTGGTTTTTTGTCAACGTAATGCTGACTTTTAGGTAAAATTATAAAGAAAGATACATTTAAAGTCACATGTGAAAGTTTCAGCTGAATACAGTTGAGAAAACAACAAAATACTGTCTCAGTATTTTCACAAGATCGTCAAATCCATCCACATTCAGCGAGATGAAAGCGGTAACCAACCGCATTTCTGGCCCTGAGCATTTGCGAACGGACACCAACCCCCAGAAATCAGAGAAACGATTCATGCATGAATCGTTTTCTTAGACATTTTTTTTATTATCAAAATCACTTCAAAGGGAATCCTTTCTCGAAATAATTTATACTATCAACAGCTGCAGTGATTCTCACCAAGTAAGTTTTTATGGTCATTATTTTTTGGAGTAAGTGATGTTTGAAGCTTTGCATGATGTAGAAAATAAGAAGTAACTATAAATTGTTAACTTGCGAGGACAACCACATGTATTGTAAATCTCTTTTGGGAGGAGTGTTGGCCCTGGAAAGAGCCGATGTGATCTTAATGTTTCAAACACTACACTCTGCTCATCTTCAGGAGAATTCTGCATTCTAAGTTACCTCTTAGTTTTTGGAGTATTTACCAATCTGTGACCCTACCTTTTTAAAAGTTTTCAATTACAATACGTTTATTAATACAAGAACCAATGCCTTGTTATTTGGCAGGCATTTTGTAAAGGATGGTATAAAAACATGGAAGGTCACGAGGCATTTTCAGTACCCAAGACACGTACAGTCAATGATTCTGTCTACAGTTCACGGTTTCGTCCACGGATATGTAAATCTACGCGCACGGAAATAAGTTCTTTTTGTTTGATTTAAATGAGTGTGAGAGAGAGCGCTCCTGTTTAAACAACTTTGAGGCATTTATAGTGGAGCGGTAAACCTTGCGACCATCAGCTTTTGATGGTTCAAATATTTCACACCCACAATTGATAACAGGTGAGCAATTAAGAAACATGGCAGCAGAAAATAGCCACTAATGCGTTTAAAGAAGACATCTTGCTGTGTTTGAGGATGGGACAGCCAGTGCTCACTTCAAAACCTCCTTCAATCTTCTAGCGGACAATCACGCCATATTTTTAGTGCATTTTTTTTTTCTTCTCCTCTTTCCTTTTCTTCCTGGAGCAAACTTTGATTATCATTGGGTTATGAAAATACACCCAGAGGTAAAAAAAAATAAAGACTTGAATGGTGTATTTTGAATGCAGAAGATGTGTAATTTACCTTGGACGCTCGTTCAGCGGAATCCATTCGTAATTTGTGAGAAAATTGCAGAATCTGGCAATCATTTCTGACCTTGTGACATTGCTGAAGTAATAAGCCATTGGCACCTGGGCCCAATTTCATGGTGCTGTGTATTGCAGAAATTTGTGCTTAAAGACGTAACAGTCTGCTTACTCTCAAGGAAATGCACCAAGTGTCTGGGATCGTGCCAAATATTTGGGTTAGCTGTGTGCATCTTCGAGAAATGCTTTGTTAAACACTGTGCAAGACTCATGTGTATTCGAAGTTCCATGACCAAGCTGGTCCCAAACATGTTGAGTTTTACATGTGTGCGATTTTGTTTCTTCAAATACTTCAGTTTTACATCGTTTATTACTATAAAAGATTATATTGTTGGAGAATTCAAATTTATCCATGAAATATATGAAAGTCCAATAAATTTAACAAAACATCAAAGAAAACCCGGCAATAAGACTTGACCTCTGTTTCTGGTCACTTGTAAACAATTGAGAATTTTGCCCAAATGACGTTCATGTTATCATTAAACCTAGGTAAGGGTTACACAAACTCGGGCGTGATTGGCGAATGGGGTTTCTAAAAAAATAGGCATCCTCGTCCCAAATTTGAGTTTTGTTTCAATCTTAGTTTTAACAAACTACAATGTATTTGTACTTTATTAAAATTAGAATTGTGTTTACAACAAATTGCTATCCATGGGTATTTTTATTTTGATTAATTTTGTATTTTAGAAATTTTTAAAAAATCATTTGATTTCATAGAAAAATATATTATTTGTTGAAATTTTTTTCTTGTTTTGATAATAATGCATGTTTTTTTTTCTGAATTTACAAAATTGTATGCAAAACTAAAATAATGAAAGCATTTCAACCAGTTTTTCCCCCCTGGCAATCAGACTTTCAATGTGGTGTAACAGCTAGTTTAGTTTAGTTTACTATTGATGTTAAAAATTAGCAGCAGTGTAAACAGGTGGTGTATGTTTCTAAACAGAAAGTCTTTTCGTTGTTTTGATATTGATAGATGATACTCGTATATTTTAAATGTTCCTTGTGTTTTGAAACTGATGACATCTCCTGTTTACAACTAGAGCACGCTAGTTGAAATATTGAGAACAAACCAACAGCTATCACTTCTTCCTATATAAGAGATTAATAGCTGGTTTTCCCCAACAAAATTGTAATAAAACCATAAATGTTTCTTACAGTGTCAATAAGTGAAGTTATAACTTTCTTTCTATTTATATTATAGCGCCTAATAATTAACACTTAATTCTCTAAGCGCTCTAAGTTATATTATATTAGTTAATGTAATGTACATGTAATGTATGTTTTTGCCAAGCTCGTACAACTCTTTTCTATAAAACAAAGAATTTGTTTTAATCATATAATAAAAGGCACTTTTATCGTTGGTGTTGAAAATCACTTGTAAGCAAACTGTAAATTTTTACTGCAATTTTTCAGTATTTCAGACTCTATAGTATAAAGAGAATGACAAACAAACTAAACCATATTTTGAAGGATAATAAAAATTGAAATTGAAACGTCAATAAAATTATGTAGTCTTGAGTTTGATTGTTGGGTGAAAACAAGTTAACAATGTACATATTTATTGGCATGGCGTTAGGTGTGATCAAAAGATAAATCTGGGCTTTTGTGTGGATTTTTATGTAAAAAAGAGAAATTAAATTTTTATGTTTTTGTATTGACTATTTGACTTTTTGACATGTTGGATTGGGGACAACTGGCTGTTTGCTGGTAATGTTATGGATATTTGGACTTCGTATTGAGTTGAAATTAAACGAGCAACTTGTTTTTGTGGTGCAGTCATGGTGTTTGTTTCATTCAATTCAAATTAAATAAATTTTATTTGTCATGACCAGCATGAAAATTGCACTCGCACTCTGTACCACAAAAAAACCCTCAAACCATTGCAATCAAAAACACATAAGTACATAAAAAAAAATTAAAAAAATTAAAAGCTGTGAATTAAACTGCACTACATGAATACATGAATAAAGCAGTAAACCCAAGTCATCTGATAATTGCAACAAGTAAAAAGGACAGGCGGTGGTGGTTGGTGTTTATTTTGATCTGACGAATTCGACCGGATTTATTGAAAGTCAAATAACTGCGGAGAGGGTGGGTTTTGTTTAGTTGAACTGCTCTCGTTCAGTCTCTTCAAAAACAATTTGTTTATAGGCAGAAATAACACTCTTAACTCTTTCATTGCCAGATTTTTTGCATTTTGAACCTAAAATGCTTTTTAGGAGGCTTTTAGAAATTACGTATAAATTCATATACATTATAGATAAAAAATAAACAAATAAAAAATGGTCTTTCTCACCAAACAAAATAAATCTTGCTGATTTGTGTTGCCTTCGTACATCCCACAGCCAATTGTATTTCTTGAGTGATAATGCATGTACGATTGATGACTTCACATAAAAAAGATTGTACATGTACGATAATTTTTTGAAATACATAAAGTAGATCGAACATGTGCGACCTTGGCACTGAATAAGTTAAAATTAACCCCAATGATCTTACTAGTGAACTTAGTGACCCTGCGACACTGTCGAGTCAAATGTAACTCAGGCTGGACTGGAAGTAAGCTTGGCGCTATACCACTATATTATCGAAAGCCGCGATACCAACTTTCAACCAGTTATGATATCTTGTGGTTTGTTATTTAATCAAAACATCCCCAAATTGCAATAACAATAAACCATCACTATGTATATGTAATAATCATGGAGAAATGTTTGACAAAATACCAATAATACAAGATTTTAAATCACAAGATTGGAAATGCCTTTTTGATGGACCTGTCATAGTCTATCACACTAACCAAATCCACCCACAGACAAGACCGAACACTTTTGTATGAATTTAAAGGTTTTGTTATTGCGTTTTTACTGTTGTACATTGGAAAACGACTTTCATGAGCTTTCACTTGATGAATAAATGAATTGAACTGAAGGAGAGCTACATGTGCACATTTAAAGGCAAAGTATTTAGAACCGTTCGATTGTTTTAATCCTAAATCTAAATGTAGACTTATACAATAAAACTAACCTGTGAAGATTTCATTTCAAAAGGTGGTCGCGTTTTTGAGATATTGCCGAAATTCCGGAGCGAAAATGTCCACGCAGGAAGAATAATCCCTAATAGGAATACACAATCAAAGAAACATTTCTGACAGTAACGCTTCTCAGATTCAAATTTTTGGGCCGTAAAAACTGATATCTTTTCCCATAACCACATTACTTTGAAGTGAAATTTTTCTCATCGAAATGCTGCTGTAGGCTTCCTAACCAATCCGTTTTTATTGCCATTAATTTTAAGAGTGATTACCAAACGTATACCTGCCCTTTAAATTTGTATGCAACTTCCTTGTGAATAAACTTTCCTTGGACAATTTTGTTGACCTTTTTTTTACACTTGAATCACTAACCCTGAAAAACTCCTGGGAAATAGAAATTTCTCGGGAAATGCATACATGTGCCATTGCTGGGGAGTAGGTTTAAGCCAGTTAAGCACAGGTTTCGCATACTAAAGCCCCCTTCACATTGCATGAATATCAGGAAAATTTATAAGTTTTTTTTTCACTTGAATTGCTAACTCTTGCAAACTCCTGGGAAAAAAAAGAAGGTTTCCTGGCGAAAAAAAAAGCTACTCCTGCTTGAGCTACCCCTGCTTGGTTAAGGCAGAGTACCGGGGGTTAGCATCTTGAGTGTGCATCTTTGCCAGGAAAATCGTATCAAGTGTGTAACTGACATGGGGTGGCGAGGGAGGTTAAACATTTTCTTCGGTTTTATTTGCTGTGAATTAGTTCGGTAGTGTGAATAGGGCTTAATCAAATTTTCTTTTTTGATTTAAAGGAATGTTATTGGCCCAATGACCAGGGCACTAATGTAAAGTGCATTGATACGTTATTGTAAAATGCGCAATATAAGAACTAGTTATTGTTATTAGGGTTAAGTGTGAAAGAAAAGACGATATGGTGGTGGTTTTTTCAAAAGAATTTCTTGGGTTTTTTTCTTCTGAATATTGGCTCTATAGTGTGAAAAGGGCTGAAGAAACATCAAGTAAACAATGTATCAACAACGTGAATGACACCCCCTCCCCCTTCCCCCATTATCTAAAATGAATTACTGCAACTTTCACAAAATGTGTGTGTACGTCTTCTCCATGGGGAACTGCAGGTTTGGTTGGTTTGTGTCACAATCCAATCCAAACTATAATTTACCAAATCTATACTGTAATTTGCAAAGTCTATACTTCAGCATGGACCAATTTTCTTTTGCTTTATTTCTCCACTTCAAATTTGAAGCCCTTTCAGATTATTGTCCAGCTCTTTATTTGTGATTGATGGTGAGCAAGCAATGCAATTTCATTCTCCTGATTCCTGTAAGAGTCATATAGAATTTCAGCGCTAAGTGGGACAGAAGTGCATTTACTTTTGTAAATTGAATATTTCATCTCCTATTCGCAGAATGCTTGCAATCAAACCCACACAATGTTAGGCATTGAGCATACACACACACACACTTGCAGTGCATGGTGCTGCAATGTTATTGCGTAAAAAAATGGAACGGACCACGCACACAAAGGAACGTAAGGACTTGCAAATTTAAATAATTGGACTTGTGCCTGGTCAGAATCTGTCCTCGGGGGTTTCTATGGTCAAATCTCATACCCCATAATGATGAGGGGAAATGAGCTGATAAGTGCACAGAACCCTCCGAACCTTTTGGGTCACGACATTACATGCTATATTGATTTTATGGTTGTGTGTATTTACATGTAAATTGGGCCCTAAGTGTGTATTCAGCGACTCTCACCGCTTACATCTCATTAACACATTTTACGCACTGCATGTCCGACCTCTCAGACAATACTACAAACAAACTTTCAAAGGCTGCATTTTGCAAAACCATGAAAATCAACTTCTTGATTTGATTCTTCACTGTGGCATGATTTTATTACCCGCTACCTCGCCGTCGTTCCTAGTGTATATTTGCATCTGGCGTGCTTTTCTCACACAAAAAAAAGAAGAAAAAAAAGGGCCACATCGCCGAAGCGGTAAAAAACCCAACACTCCCTGACAGTGAGTTTTTCGGTGTCCACTTACACCTTGTGCAAAGGGTAAGGGGTAGCCAATGTATGCCGAGCGCCTGACGATGCAGGGTGTCAAGTTACAGCAAGATGAGTAAAGAGCCCAAATGAAATGAAGACGAGCTTAATTACATAGTACCCTGTACTTAATGTGCACACGTGTGCACTGCCATGCTGCTTTGTGGATGTTTTTCTCGCAGAGCGTGACGCTACCTGGTTCTGCGTTTTCACCCACAAGAAAGGAGTGAGATGTTTGGAATGGCCTGGTGAAAGGAAATTAAACAGCTTAGCAGTTGTTGAAATGGAGTACATTTTATTGTACAAATCAATACAAAAGACCACATGAAATTTAATCATCTTCGTTTGAAGGCAAGGTAAAAGAAAAATTGTCGTAGTCGGATTAAAAAAAAAGTTTCTCATTAATTTTATTGTGAAAGCTGGAGACGTCAAATCATCATGAGAAATGATTATGTTTGACTGAAGTACACATTTCTCAACCTATTGAGATAATTCCTTTGTAATTTAATTTTTTTCTATTTTTAAATATCGCTGGCAGGTAATTTGTTGATACAACCGTAAATTTTGTAAATACATGTAGTTGTACATGTTCAAATGTAGTTTCTTTAAAAACTGAGTTTGTGCATTTATGCTGCACACTTAAGGTTTTTCTTGTAGTGATGAGGCATTCTTGTCACTTTCGAGATTAGACTGAACGATTTGGACGAACATTTTTTTCAAATTGAAAATGTATGTCGTGGCCAAGTGGTCTACTGCATCTGACTCAAGTTCCTATGGTTGAATCATTGGAGTGTGGGTTCGATTCCCGGTCATGACGCTTGTGTCCTTGAGCAAGGCACTTTACCATAGTTTCTTCTCTTAACCCGAGAGTGCTGAGACAGGTTTGTGTTGGATTAACCCCTTAGGGCAAGTTTAAACAGCCTTGGGTTGTATGTTCCCCAGGGAATTTGGAAAGTTTGAGGAATGGTCTAAAAGTATGCGTAATGAACAGGGATAATAATGTTGTAAAGCACCTTGCTCTATGTAGCTACTAGGTTTTTGTGCGCTGTATAAGAAACAAATTATTATTTGAATAAACATTTTAGAAATTGTGTTGACTGCATCCAGAGCCTAAGTCTGCCCTCCTCGGAATCTCTCAAGGGACATTCCAATAGAGTATCCATCTTCAAAGAGGTGCTGGAATAACTGTTAGTCTCTCAAACTTTTCTCAATTTGAAACCAGTGCAGTGAAGGAATGTTTGTGGCGTTTTAAGGGACGAGACCACTTTCCAGAAAAAAACAAACTTTTATTAGAAACACAATGTGTGTACATGTACTTTGTACATTTTGTCCAGGGGTGGGAGGGGGGTGGGAGGTGTTGTTGAGGGGGTAGTTTGAAGGGACACCAAGGCAGAGACCAGGAAAACAGGCTGTAGCCATCGTAGTGTCTTCTTTTTTCAACCTTGACTTTTCAAAATTCAGGTATCACTATTTTTATTCTCATGATCTGGGGGGGTAGCATCTCTTTAAATTTGAACATATGGGGCCTTAACGAAATTAAAGTACATTTGACTATGTGGCAGCATGACTGATTATTGTGACGTGATGTCATGATCGCGTGCCACGTTCCGAGCTATTTCTCTCGGCCAACCACAGAATGTGGGAATAGTGCTAACCGCATGTGGCAATCAGGTCAACACTTCTGATCATATCCGTTATCTCCCAATCTTCCGCAAAGTTTCAATTCCATCGCCAGCGTGTCAACATTTTCAAATCTGATAAACCCGTTAGTCCACATACTGGTAATTGAGTCACGGTTTTATGGAAAAGGAAACCATTTGTGTCAAAGTCGGAAATGCATGTTGTTCGGCATGACGAAGTGATAACTGTTAGGATAATGTGGCTGTAATTGGGTCAGGGTTAAAGGAAGGTAATGGCACTTGAGTTGGGTCGTTGTACAATGTACATGTCTCTGTTTTGTTTTGGGGTTGTTGTTGTTTTTTGGTGAGGAGTTTGGAGGGCAACTCTGGTTTGCTTCTTTGCTCATAATGCTTTTACCAGGGTTTGCCCTTCACCTTTTTTCTGTGACTAGCTAGAGGGACCAGTTAGCTCGTCATTTCACTGGTCCACCAGCCTTCACTGGTCCACCAGCCTTCACTCGTCCATATTTGGTGTTTTGTAGGGATGCTTTCCAACACTGAACTAACCAGCTGGACCACTTGGTGAGAATTTTGACTGGTCCTCGGATGCTTTAACTAGCAGTTGGCCAGCGGACCACTGACTACGGGAGAACGTTACCTATATATGTATTTTCACAGTTTTTATGCTCCAAAAATATGTCTGCAGGAATTTTATTTTATTTTTTACAGCAAAACTTCAGTGTATTTTTTATGTTTTATAAAGGGAATTTGTATTTCACCATAAAATCCTTTTGTATTTTATGATGTCAGTCAATGAATTAGTTTGACATTTATTTCAATTTGACAAAATGGTACCTTGAATTGCTCCCATAAAATAAAATACTAATTAAATAAAGATTGTGTTTGCTGCATCAAGCCATAGTTCTGCTAGCCCCTTCAAGTCCAATGTTGTTTGTGACTAGGAGTGGAACTAGGAGTGATTAGAAGTGACTACATTTTATATAGGATGAATATGAGTGCAATATAGCTGAATATTCTGTTATATCCTATACATGTAGTTGTTTTTATATACCTCACACATAGATCCTTGTCATTAATTTGTGTCAAAAATAAACAGTTAAAAGTTTTGAACAATTTATTTCAACATCAAAAGATTCAATGGCTGATAAAGACATAGCTGGAGCTGTTTAAGACCAGTTGGTTAAAGCACTTTTGACGTTCATAGCCATCGTGTTGGTTCGTAAGCTTATGCGCACGCTGATAATGTTTAACGCTTTAAATACAAATAGTACTCAATGTAAAATCTAATAGTACGTGCGAAGCATAGCTGCGAAGAGTCCAAAGCATCCTATATTTATCAATATAGGACTCCTACACTACATGTACATTAAATGCTGGATTGTTGGAACAGTACACTTTGCAAAATAAAGTATGACAAGTGACGTGGGTTCCACCAATCAAATGACAAGGGTCTATGTGTGTGGTAAATAAAATAACATTACGAGTGTTGGGCTTCTGAATATTCAACTTTTATGATGCCTGCATGTTGCACATTTGTACAAAATCAATATACATGTACCAGGGTTTTCTAATTTTGTGTCAATTATTCATAAGATATTTGTCCCATAAGGACGCAATGTAATCCTAAATAATAGTCATTCTGAATATAAAAATATCTAATTTGTTTAATTAACCCACTTACAAACAAATGATGGTAGTTCCCAGTACCATCATTTTTGTTTCTGGGCCAGACTAGGAAAAATAAATCAGGTTTTTTTTTTCTCGAAATGACTAGTTTCCAGAGCGCAAGTGTTCGTGATCACATCAAATTTTTTCAACAGCCTTCTTGTCCCCCATTAGAAGTGCGGCAACTTTTTGGTCCTTTGAAAAGGGCTGTCTCAAGACCCACCAGCTCTCCAACCAGCTTGGATCAATTTCATCGAGTTGCTTAAGCAGTAAAAAGGTTGCTTAACAATTTTCCGCTAAGAAAAAGTGAGCAGGTTACCAGCCAAAAATGATACCTGTGACAAAAAAAGTGAGCAGGTTACCAGTCAAAAATGATACCTCTGACATGAAAAAGTGAGCAGGATACCATTCACAAATAGTACTGCTGCCGTATAAAAGTGAGCACAGTACCAAGTCACAAATGGTACTGCTGACATGGTTTTGGCTGGTAGCCTTATTCTGGTAAGCATACTTTGGTTGTGCTTAGCTACTTTTTGTGCTTAAGCAGCTCGATGAAATTGATCCCTTTAGGTGGTTGTCCCCATTACGCTTTGGGTTTTTTCTTTAGCACTATACAAACCCAGATGATACTTTTAATGCAGATTCCAATGAGGATACTGTCCATTAATAGAAAGTGCAATATTTTTGATTAATGACTTTTAACAAGTCTTTATGCTAAGCAAGGTATTAAAGGCATAAATAGAACACATCCCTTGACATTTTACCTGGTATTTTGAATTCCACATCTTGACCCAATTCACCTTATGTCTTAATCACGATAATTGTGGTTTTGTCATTTTGGGAGTCGAGTGTTATACAGTGTAGTGCGCATTTTAGGCGGCGCAGCACTTACACATTTACTAGTTGACTTCCTCAGTGGTGAGCGTGACGGCAGTAACATGTGTGACGTTGATGGAAGGGGTCAATGGGGTAACATTAAAATAATCAAAAGAAAAACCAAGGACACCTTGGCCACCCTGACTCGACGCTCCCCTGATTACGTGACTGAGGGTATCATCAGAATTAATATTAGCGTTTTGTTTGTTTTATGGCCCTCAAATTTAGGCCTTTCTGTAATACTCAAAATTTATGACCGTGTATTTTTCCTTTCTTTATAGGTTACCCAAGAAGCGTGTTTCTCGGTTACCAGCGAAGATAAACTGAATCCATTTTGTGTCTTGATGGAAATCCAAGACTGACATTAGTGTTGATCTGGTAAGCTGACACATTGATAAGGGGATCTGGAGACTGCCCTCTAGTGACAGAAGAGAGCCACTTGCCTAGGGAGTTTTTTGGTAGAGGTGAGCTTGTAGTCAGTCAATATATTAAATGACCAAAATAATGAAGAAAAGAGAGATCTGAAAGTATTTACAAAGAGGTAATAAAACATCCTTTTTACTGGGGATGAACTGCCGTCATTTTACTAACGACCACGTATGTAGTAAGTTCATAAAATGTTAATCTCTATTGCCAGAGTTACTAAGAAAAACTGCACTTTTTTGAGACCTTGGTTTGTAACCAAACAAGTACTGTATCTAAAATTAAAACCTAAGGCCATTTCCATTAAAAAAAATAATAACCTCAATTATGTCAGATGTCCTGGTTGAGTTCAAGGTACTTTGTAATGATGCATCTAGTTGTTGATAGTTTGTAAAAAATAATCAAGGGATTAATGCGCATAATTTGAATTTCAATTTGCAATACCAGTTTATTATGTGCACAGCTGCACAGAGCAAAGATTTAGAAGCAGTAAGATTCAGCCGGTAAGCATGAAACAGCAGGAAACCAGTGCTTTATCATCAAACACATTTTGATGGTGTTTTGGTTGGTAACCTTTCTGCTCAGCAAAGGCTTTCTGAGCTCAGCAATTTTTTCTGCTTCACACTTCAATGAATGTCTACATGTATCTTCACTCCAGTTAGACAAAAATGCTGGTCTTTTTCATGCTTGTGTTTCTTTTCATTGGTTTTGGAGAGGTCAAGGTGGGTCAAGTGTAGAAAGAAATTTTCCGGTCTAAGAAACAGTTCTGCATATTTTTTTTGATGAAGGCTTGGAATTTTTACTTGCTGAAAGGCCAAGGTCTGATAAGGGCACTCGAATTTCAAATTCAGAAAGTTTATGAGAGTATTTAATGTAAGGTTACGGAAACAGAGGCAAGGCATTAAAACTTAGTGTACCAGCAATTTACTGCCCAATTTTTGGACTGTGCATTTGCAGGGCCAATTAAACCGGGGCTATATATATATAACTCATTTGTATTGGTTACAATACACCATGTGACCTTAAACTCACCAGTGTGATAATTTAATTTGTCATCAAAGTAGTGTTTGGGAAGTCAGGTTTGAGCTTGCTGTCAGTGTTTCTGGAATTTTTGTTAATGATTTCTTCAAAAAACAAAAGTAGTTCTTTAATGATAAAAATGCATGGCAATTACAAGGCACTGCTAAGGTAAAAAGAAGGAATATTAACGCACACTCATACATACTTACATGTATAGAAATCTCAACCAACAAAAGAACAAATCTTGTGGCTTATCAAGTTATTAGAAACATCCTACCATTATTGTGAAATGTAAAAATCCACGAACAAAATGGTATTCAGTTAAATGTAGTATCAAATTTTAGGCTTCTGTGCATTACTATTCAAAGTGATCTGAAATGGAATTTGCATATCTTCTGAAATTGTTTCCAAGGCTTCCCGTCGCTTTTATTCTCTGTGCATTTTGAGAAAATCAGAGGTTCCCATCCGAGATATGATTACTGTTTACAGATCCAACATTCAGTCCTATATCATTGTAGAATATGCCTCACCAGTCTGGCACACAACCATTACTCAAATCCTAGTCAAAGAAAATATCATTTGTCCCGAAGAGAGCTGTTCTAACTATACCTGAGAGAAATCCAATTACAATGAAGCTCTCGATTTGATCAAACTACCATCTTTGGCTGAATGTAGAAATCATTTACTTCACAATTCTGGGACCATCACAGTTGCTTCCACCTTCCAAAACTAACACTAATTCTAGGGTCTTGCGTAACATGTTTGGTTTAAACTTAAATGTAGTGCAACACAGAGAGGCATAGGAAAATCAACCTTTCCTCAATTCGTCAAAATCTTGTAATGATTTTGATTCAATGGTTTTGTAAATTTTAAAGCTATTTCTCTTTGACCCGTGTGCGTTTGTATTTTTTATTGTACTCATATTTTTATCATTGTTAAGTGACCCTTTCAACTATAGCTGTTGGTCATTTTGTCTTTGAATACCAATAAATAAAATCAAATAAATAAAGTTTAAACTAAAAGAATAAAATTGTCTGTGTTACAGGGTGATGTTTGGGTGGCCCTGTGCCAGGAACAATGTGCGACTCAAGCATGGACTCCATTGACCTTACAAGTAAGTCCATCCTTATATTTCAACCCCTTAAATCTAAAATCATAAAGGGACGAAAGTTGTTTGACCTCATATTGAACATTCAGTATCTACACTAATTTACCCCCCCCCCCACACACACACACACAACCATCAATGAGAGAACCAAATGATCATTGAGATTGTGCAGTGTGATTGACAGCTCATTTGGCCATCGCCAATGAATGTTTATTGAAATAAATTTTAAAGTGCTTTTCCGCCGAGGAGCAAGGTATTCTGATGGGGCCAAAGTGCCTCATTTTATTTATCAAGAATGATGACAGACGGACTTTCGTCATCGCTGGCGAGTTGGGCAAGTCATGTGACCAAGTCCCTTTGACTTGGTTAAAGTGACGCTTTATTGAAAGAAAAAAAAATCTATTCTGCTGTATGGGGCTTCCAGCTGTAGTTTTTTCATCTACTGCAAACAACTGCAACAATCTCAGACCTGCTACTTCATAGAGGCAACAGAGGCAATTGCCTTCATGTTCCTGGGCATTGCCTTAGTGCCCCTTTAAAATGCTCCAGTAGAAATTATAACGTCCCTCATCAGAGCTCGAATTCAACACTGGGCCACTGGCCCGAGGCCAGTGACTTTAGCGTCAGGCCAGTAAATCAAAACCAGACAAGCCCAGTGGTCTTGTGTTTTACTATTGAGTAATAATAAGCTAACTCATGGTGTATTATTTTTGTGAAAAAAAAAAGGTTGACTATGAGTCTGATGAATGTCTTTCAATTCTTTTCATTATCAAAGTAACTACACATTATATAAGACAAATATGAGATAGATTTTTCTCTTGGTGCTTGTTCAACTGATTTTTGATTCTGGTCTTGTAAAATAAATTCTGGGCCAGTGGGTCTTGTGGATATTTCTCCCAAATTCGAGCCCTGCATAGAGGTGACCTCTAGGAACGAAAAGCCCTTACACAAATGAAGCAGAGCTTCCAATCCTGCTGAAAGTTCCCTGACAATAAACCGATCTGTCCATGCTCTGATGAACAAAATGTGAAAATCTCCCTGATCACGGAAACTTTTTTCCCCTATTATGTTGAATGTAAATTCTCAACGTCTCCGTGATTGTTGTGCAAAATCTCCCTGTGATTGCAAGATGCAAATGTTGGCAGCGCCGAAGAAGTCTCAAGCCTGCATTGGGGCCTAACGTAAATAATAAAATTGAAAAAACATCTACATGACGGAGAGAAATTTTCAAAACCTGGATTGTAATCTCGTCACGGCTTGTTTTCAAAGTGCAAAGTACTAATGAGAGTTGTTTCAAACGTCGGACCCACACGTACATCTCCACCATGGTCTAATCAATCCGGGGCGTTAATCGGACCAAAGTTGGGTTAATTTCTCCCGTTATAACAAATCACATCCTCCGTGTCAAATGAGGCCATGTTTCACTGTCAACATATTGACGGTGTACTATCCTTGACGTGTTCCAATCTTGTGGCCTCGTCAAGATGCTAGTTCGTTCGGTGTCCCACAGTCATCAATATTCATACTTTGGCCTGGACAAACACCGTTTCATTCTGTAACAGGATGCAGGAAATGTTAGCTCAGAGGTAAAGGCAATTTCACATTTTGCCTCCGTTCCCCTCTGCTGATGTCTGCGCGAGGATTTATTGCTTTCTACATTTCCAATGTCGTGATCACTCAAAACACATCTTCAAAAGCACCCCCCCTGCACTTTAGCTACATGTTCAAACAAACAAATTGTTAGGCAAGGGAAGATGTGTAACTTACTTACTTCGTGCTATCCACCTTGAGTCTGAAAATTGGGTTTTCGTTTACATGCAATCTTGAGTTTACAGGTTGCATTTGTGCATGTAACATCATCTGACTGCAGGACAGACTGCACCTGCAAATAGTTCCGGTGTAAAATTTACAGATATTATAAGAACATAGGGATGCACATTATCTTGTGCAAATATTTGGATAACTTTTTTGTCGTTGTACACTACATGTTTGTTGTGGTCAGATATGACAAGTGGTAGGAATTTGACGTATTTATTTGATCATATTATTATTTCAAGTACCTATTCTTTTTGTGTGCTTGTTTTTTCTTTGTGTTTATTGAGCTTGTCAATGTTGACCTTTGCTGATTGCGTTTTCGCCAATAGAAAATGAATTATCACAATTTGCATGCATTGGTCCAAACAAAGTGGCAGAGTTTCGCAGTATTTGTTAGAAGTTTTATCTCAATTAACACTAGTATTACAGTAGTATGTAGTAGGGTTCTCCCCGTACACAACCTAGCATATTGGGCCGATACGTGTGATTTGTGTGCCAACACGCGCAAATTTTGGCAGATACGCAACAAAATTAATAAATAAAAAATATAAAATATAAGTAATTTTTATTTATTTTACAAAAACATAAAAAGAAAACTATAATAGAATGCTCCAGATTGAGCAGTAGGGCTTTTAAAAACAAGATAAACACCAAGTAGAAAACATTCCAAAGACTTTGTTTCAATTTTAGCGTGCTTCGGCTACAAATGAAAATGTTTGGGTCCAGAATGCCCCACAGTTTTGAAAAATCCTGGAAAGAACCCTGTGTAGTTACATTACAAAGTCTAGAAGGTGCATTTAGGGTGTGCACAACATTGATCATATTGAACGCATAAATGTTTACAGAATTGCAAAGAACTTCCATGGTATAAAGACGATCATGGTGGAAAACTACCCTTGAAATAGTTGTGCTTGAAAAGCTAGTGTTTTGAAGAAATAAGTAAAAACTTGTCCAAAACTTGGTGTTTGAAAACTGTGAAAGCTTAACAGTTTTTTTCCCGCGCTATTTTTTCATGATTAAAGTGACAGATTGAGCTTAAACTTTAAAATGTTTGTTATTTTATGTGTATGTTGGGTCGTGTAAAGCGTCGATACTGGTCTTTGACAATCATTAATGTTGTCGCATGATATAATGAGCACATTACATGTATATATACATTTATTCAGCAGAATGCGAAATGGAGTCCGTAATCTCAGGACTGAATTGTTGACAGCTTGCTGTTCTTTTGTAGCCGGCCAAAAAGATTCATCCCGTTGTCTGGCAGTGTCACCAATTAAGACATTAAATCACGTCGTATTGACTCTCTGAAATTAAAGCATTCTACTTTTGATTGATTTACTCAACACAACACAAATGTGTCAACCACGATGTGGCAGGAGTCTTTAATTTGTTCAGTTACGAAGAGGTCCTAGTGATCAAATCCCTGTTATCGGCGCTAGCAGGAAAGGACTCCGAGTGACACGCGTTGTGAAGTGAACGAACGTAATTGACCACACAGAGAGAGAAAAAAAGAAAAGAAAGTCCACCGCTATTAAATCTCTTCAAATAGAAATTCCTCGCCGATCTATGGCAACTAGACAGCGCTACTGTGTGTGACCATTGTCGATTTGTCCCTTCATGAAATGTGTACATTCTCTTTAGTTACAAGGTTTGAGGACTAAGTGCAAACACAGAGTCTGCATCCCCATCATTTGTCTGCCCCCATAATTTGGTCGTCTTCATTGGAAATTCCAGAGTAGAAGTAATTGAGTCCCAGCTGAAAGGGCTTTGACAGTGTGGCAGGGCGTCGACGGAATACATGTACATGTACATGTAACACTTGAAATGCATCAAAGAAATTAACCACAAACCTGGTGTTTAACTTACAGTAATTTTTCTTGTGGAATGTTGGGGAAATATTGCATCTGGAGGATATGAGCATTTCCATTATTTTTACATTATTTACAAACATCCAAACGCTCTTTTTAAAATTGATTTATCGCAATCGTGAGAGTAATAGTCTGTGACACGTATTTTGTTTGTGTGTGCTTTACATCACACAGAACGGAATGAGGCTTCAGCTCATGTACCGTCCGATGCATAAATCCAGGGCCCAATTTCAAAGAACTGCTTAAGCACAAATTTAAGCTAAGCACATAACAGTGTTGCCTACCATTAAAAGGTTACCAGCCGAAACACTATGTCCAACCCACCAATTTCTTTCCTACAAATTTTTGGCTGAAAATTGTCGAGCAATATTTTCTGCTTTTAAGCTGCTCTATGAAATTTAGCTCAGATGTAAAAAATTTGGCGTCATTTTTTTTATTCAAGTAAAAAATCACATGGAAAACCGAGGAGTAAACTTTAATTAATTTGGGGTTGAATATAGAAAAATTTACTAGAGCGGGATTTGAACCTTCAGATTGATGTGCAGGCGCTCTACCAACTGAGCCATCGAGCCCCAATGTTGGCAGTCTCCCTACATGTACATGTATTTTGTCAACATCTTTGTTCGGGGTGCCTGTCATTAGCCACTCAACCTGTGACTGCCGTATAACCAGGGATCACACCCAAGTTTACGATACAACCCCGGAAGCCGCAGAAAAGGGATCACCTTAAGGGTATTGTTTACAAGCTAGGTCATGTCTCTTGTCACATCTGGTTAAAGGTCACTGTTGTAGCGCCCTCATGTGTTCATTCTTAGTCACTCAATTTAATTCACCACCGTCTCGGTTAGTTTACCTATGTCAAGTAATCTAAGTGCGGGCACCAGTTCGATTTTACCCATTTGGAATGTTACCAATGGTCTCAGTAACGGGAATGAGGCTTTATTGAAACATTTTACACTTTATGTACATGTACATGTATGCGCATTTAATCTACATTTTATATATAGACCTTTTCAACAATCAGCATCTACCTATTGTTAACCGTAACTGTTTTTAAATTTTTGTCTTTATGGTACAATAATCCCAACATTAGGCAACACGGTGATTTTATCATGCAAACGTGTTTGCAAATGCCCACTATCAGACTATTGAAACATGCAATTTTCAAAAAGTCAACGTGAATTTTTTTTCCCCATCAAAATATCAAAATTATTTCAGAGTTCTTTATTTTGATCTATTTGTCTATAAAATGCAGCTAATGTTAATCTTTAAACAATTAAACTGCGATTTTCTCATCCCATCAATTCTCTGATGTATTTCTGTGCCGGCCTTTGCTGATGAAAGGGATAAACTGACACAAGAAAATGTAAATAACAATTTATTTGTATTATCTGAAACAAAACAAGGCTTGATTCCACCTGACAAGATCATGATTCTCCCAAGACTTATCTCAATGGCTCGTTTATTATCGATGGAAAGTAATTAATTAAGTGAACTTTAGAATGATAATTGAATCAATGTCCCATTAAATAAAATCTCTTTCCCCGGTGACTCTCGTGAGAGTTTCCCACGGACTTCCAGACCTTCCAGACGAGACTGGAAAGAGGTCAAATCGTAAGAATCTCTCAGCATATTAAGAAACCCCCATCGGATTACCGAGTCGACTTTACTTAAACATACACTCTGTATAATAACGCTAGTTTTACTCCAGAGTAATCAGAGTTTTAAAGCAAACGTAGACATACCGTAAAAGGTTTGCCACTGGATTTATATAAAAACTGCCTTGGATCAGGGACGCAAACTGATTTGTAACCTAAAAACTTAAAAAGAAACAATCTTCTGTGCAATTTGATGAACTTCTTTATAAATTTCATCCCAATTCGAAAGAGGAAGTAAAAACAACAGTGAAGCGTCTTCTCTTCAGAACGAGAATACGCAGAAGCTGAAGGTTTCACGATTTTAAAAAGCATGAGTGAATTAAACAAACCGATTCATCACAAAAACGCTCCTCGCTATTCGAGTCAGCAATCAAAAACTCATGCGTGTTTCCTCCCGGTTTGTCGCGCAAATGTATTTTCTGCCGTCTAGAGATTGGACTTGTTTTGCAACGAGGAAAAACAAGAGACGAGAGAGACGGTTTAAGGGCGGGAAAGGAAGATGCGAAGTGGGTCAGCGTACTTGGCTAATTCCTCCAACTGCTTAGCATTAACCATTAGCTTCATGATTTGTTAAGTCCTTCTCACTAATGCTTGCAGTCCCTATACATGTTAATGTCACCCTCGGGCGATGGTTATGTGCCATTTGCTCAGAGATAGCGGTACACTTTGTGCTAATCTTCGTTATTCCAAACCAGGATGGGATGCATAATGCATGTTTTTATCATCCGTGACACTCATCCAATGTACTTTCCAGGGTTGAAGGATAGAAAATGAATGATAAATTGTTCCATCGGCGAATTTACGAGGTTTTTTTTTTTCTCTCTCGCTCTCTCTTTCGGTGCTCAGCTACCTCTGGTAATTACCAGATGGTACACAGGTGGATCATTATTTGTTTTCTCTAATTAGTAATAAGGCCAAGGTTGCACCTGCAAATTACTTAAATGTAAGTAAAAATATGATTAAAGAAAACACCCGAGGAGTGTCAAGAAGATACAGGCAGTTGTAATTTGGACCCAAACATAATTTTCTTTTTCTAAATGTGTGCTACTTAATCGTTATCTTGTTGTCTTTTAGTTTCTTGTGTAAGCCTGTAACTGTTTATTTGAAGTAATTTTATTTACATCTCAATGTTTTTAACTTGTAAACTTTATAGCATTTCAGCCCCAGGTGTCACAAAAGCATTGTTTTAATAAACCAGAAATAATAATAATAATAATAAGTAATAATTCAACATACCCAATGGACTAAGACACAGTATAAAAGTATTTTAAAACACAAGAGCCAGTTATTAAAGTTATTATAGACTGTGTAAGTCTCGCGTGTACAAGAACTTCTCGAACTTCCACGACCAAGTTGGTCCCTACTTTATTAAGTTCACGATTCTTTTTCTTCAAATACTTTAGTTTAAAACTTTTAGCAGAGTTTCTAGCTATAAAAAATTATATAATATTGTTGGGAAAGTAAACTTCAGCCATGAAACATTTGAAAGTAATTTTTTTTTAGCAAGTCAGCAAAGAAAACCTGAGAATAAGACTTGACCTCTGTTTCCGGTTACTTGTATATAAAAGTGGGCAAATTCTTACTTGTTTGTAAACAGTTATAAGTATTTTCCCAACTGATATTTATGTTACAATGCTTGTTACTATTATGTAATGGTTGCACAAATTCGGGCGTTATTAGCAAATGGGGTTTGTAAGCATCCTGGTCCCACGTTTTAATTTGGTTTCGATTTTTTTTTCAACAAATGATTTGTATTATACCCAAAATGAAATTGTATTTTGACAGATTGCTATGGATATTTTTATTTTCAAGAATTTGGTATAAAATACAATTTGAAAAGAACATTGGATTTCATGGCAAAATATAGTGCTCGTTCGAGTTGTCTTTTTGTTTTGATATGCGCAGGACTTGCACAGTCTTTTTGTGAATTTGCACAATTTTATGCAATTTAACTAAAATAATGTAAATAAAGAAAGCATTTCAAGTAGTGTTTTTTTCTCCCTGGCAATCAGACTTTCAGTGTGGTGTAACACTTACAACTAGTTTCATAACTAAAGTATAGTCTTCGTCTAAAGTGTTTTCTTGGTTTTTAAAAAAAATATATACGAGCAAGACTTGCACAGTCTATTGGAAGACTTGACCTATACTTTGACCTTTTAGTCTGATAGGAAGTTTTGGAACTTGTCAAATTGTAACTGTATGGGATTTGTGCAAGCTGTTAGGCGAAGCTGGTGTTGTTTTCAATGGTCTCTCTTGGGTTGATTGTAAAATAACCTTGACCAATAACTAACATTTCTTTATAGTATTTTTCTATTGTGTTAAGTGGGGATAGAAGAGTATACTCCTCCATTTGAGATTTTATGTGTAAACCCTCATGTGGTTTATGCTGTTCACTCATGATGACCCTCCCTTCTCGAAGGGAACTGGTTCCTTTTGCTGAATGAATTCAACTGACCCCCTTTTTGAAACTTCTACTGTATAATGTCAAGGCCGACATGGTGCACAATGACTTGCCAGTTAGTGGAAAGGATTGTGCTTCCATCCACCAGATTTCCAACTGTGTTTCGATGTCACTGATTTCATATTTTGGGCAGGTCCTTTGTCTGACTTGGTCTGACTTGGGGGGGGGGGGGACGGGACTTCTTTGTACACTTTTGTACTGTTTTTATTTCTGAAGTCTGTACGTGCATTGGATGCAGAAGTTAAAAATCACCTGTTTGTTATTCGGAGAGGTGTCTGTAAATGAACTAACAATACGTATCACATGATTACCAACGTACGTGTATGTTTATAAAAGTGGAGGTTTGTTCCTGAATCTCTTGCTGGACTTTGGTTCTTCCCCATGAGATGAACATAGTTTCGATTTCGAATAATGAGTTGAGAACTGACGACTTGTAAACGACGGAAAGGAAACACTGGCTGCATCTGTCATTGTCGAGGAGCAATCACTCTACAAAATACAGATTGATTCTCCGGAAGACGTTCGGAGCACGCCGGTTGAAACCTTGAGTAAAAAACCAATGGATCTTCTCAGAGCCAGCGCTACTCAAGAGAGATAACCAATTGGTGTGAACCTTAACCAGGGCTGTGTCCGAATTGACGACTACGGCTATGGCTTGATTGCCACGTTGTCATGTGTTGAAGCTAAGGACACCCTTGGCAACACCCCTTAGCAACAGCTGTAGCCGTAGTGTAGCCATGGGCCTTACATACGATACAGCTTTCAGTGTTAAAGTTACACAACTTTAATTCAGAAGGATTGAAATTAAAGCATCAGATGAACAACAGCATGAGAAAATTTAAAAACATTTTCTTCTATTTTTGAAAGTCATTTTTTAAAAACACTCTTTTGATCAGCGTTGTGTCAGTGTTATATCAAACATAAACCTTGATCTTATTATTTAATTAAAAAGCTTTGAAATATGAAACTTCAAACTTCCAGATCTGGGCCATCAGGAAATTGATGAATTTTTCTAATTGGATTAATTTTGACCTTGAAATTATTATGGGAAGTTGGTGATAGGTTCGAGTAAAGTTTATACAAGCCAGAACTTCTGGTTGAAAATGAAACCTCTTTTTTTTTTTCTCCTTTTCTTTTTTTGATTCATATAAATTTGTGGGCCATTAAACACGGCATCGGTTGGGCTTGGTAGTTGGGGAGTGATCGCATGGTTGGTTGCAGTCTATAGGTCCATCAATATTTCATAAATGGAATGCCATGCTCTGTTTCCCATGGTAGGAAAAAACTGTCTTTCTGCCATTGTCATTTCTGTGTCTGTGTTTGGTGACTGATACATGGCAAACATTTACACTTGTAATGCTCGACGGGCGTTTTACTTGTAATGCAAAGTAGACCACCACTAAAAAATAAACCCAGGTGTGGAACCCAGGTAAGTTTTAACCGAAACTCAACGCTGCTGGTCCGGCGGAGTGAAAAAGGTAAGATATTTTTCCCTTCTCTTATTTTGTCTAGAGCTCGTTTTGTGATTGTAGTTCATTTCTCATAGTTTAGCCTTAATTCCTCTCTCTTGCCAGAGGCATTTTTAACAGGACAAGTTGAAAGGCAGGTGAGGTATACACAAAGACACCAAGGGATTGTTACCATTCCCTAGTGTCACCGTTGTGTAACACAGATGTGGACTCATTCTGCCCGGCCCTCATCACCAGGCCAGCGGCACTCTGAGGCAGGCAGACCTTCTTAACCCACTTGGTTATAAGATCTGGGAGGAGAAGTGAGTGAGAAAGAGAATAGAGAAGAGGGGAAGGGGAATAAAATATATAAAAAAAACCTCTCCGGCAAAAATGTGTGCAAACAAGAGACGCTAATCCTTACGTGATGACTGGGCTAAACTCCCTCTCTTATCCCTCCTGTTCACTCTTGCAATGATATTGATGTGGTTGGAAGGGTGGAGTTTTTTTAAGTGGGCCATTAGCACGGTGCTAAACACATGGAGTGTTTGATGTTTGACATGGTTGAGACATCTGTCAGGATTGATGGATTGAGTGGGTCCATAGTGGGAATTATTAGCCCTCTTGCTTAGGGACACAGTTCATGTGCAGAAGATGATATATATATACATACAATACTTCATATTCCTACATGTTTATGCACATCGTAGGCATACAGCTCATTTGTCAAATGGACAAAGTCGCTTCTTAGTGGAAGATGGAGTGCATGTAGTTCGTTGGTGGACAAGATTGGACTTCATGTTGAGTGGCAAACATACTATCGGTTTACACTTTGGATCTGCGTCATGCGATACAAAATAAGAGTTTGTTCTTCATTGTTAACACTGATGAGATCTAGGATTAAAAAGAAGCGATTTTCTTGTGTTGAATACTCGTAAATATTGCCGAATTGAGCTGGGTGCACAGGAGTGAATTTTTTACTTCAATTGCCACATCTTCATTTTTGAGACATAAATCACGCATCTCATCGTATTTTAGTGGGTCCAGAGTAAATAGTATTAGACTGTGAAGTACATTGTCTTCGCTTAAGGTCATTGAGATGTAATTAGACATATTTATGGTAGTGACAGTGTGGAACTGCAGGTATTGTGCATGGAGGTCAATTCTATTTTACCGGCAAACAATTATTGAATCAGAGGTTCAGGCAGGCCTGGATTTTTATCTTGGAGCGGGCAAGGCCATTTTCATTTTGAAAAATGGGCACTTCTGTAACATTAAATAATATTAGTGGACATTTTGTAGAGGGCCATGTCTGTCAGAAGGACACTCCTTGCGCATAGAAATGAAACACTGCTAACGATGGTACTTAAATTCAAGACTGAACAAGTGTGTTTTCAAGTTGGGTTTGAAGGTGGAGTGACTTGGAAAATCTTAAAGTCTATGGAAACTATTGAAGTGGCACCAAGGCCAAGACCAGGGTAATGGATGCCAAGGCCTCCATGGCCTTCATGATTCCAGGCCTGGAGGTTTTTTTAAAACAGGAGATTTTATAGTTTCCTTCAGATATGTGTTTTTGAGGTTGAGCATCTAAAGTTCACCTTATCTTATGACAGATCAGTTCATGAAGGGGGAGATGAAAATAGGGACAGTCAAGGAACGCAAACAACCTCAAAATATTAGAGTGTAGAGTATTTTACTCTAGAGTCTGGAATGTCATTTACTCCTGTTATTGTGAATAGTTTGATGGCGTGACAGCGCTGTAACCCTAGAAGATGTTTAGTTGCATTTCCAGATAGGATCTGAACTGGAATTTGTGTGTTTCTCGAGAGAAATATCAAAGGGGGGAGATTTGTATCAATTTGACGTCTGTACCAGAAGGAAATCTAGAGATTCATTTACTGCAGGAATTAATTCTTCTAAAAGGGCAATGGAATTGGAGAGGAAAAAAAAACTTGTTCATGTACAGGTTCCACGTGTACTTATCAGCAGTTTCAACACACAAAATGTGAAAATCACTTTGTCAAAAACTGGCAATTCCAGACTGGCTTGGTCCAATAAATACGGCAAGGGGGGGGGGGGAACAGTAATTTACAATTACCAGTTGTAAACAATGTAGAAGTTTGAACAAGCCTTTTGTCCGAGAAACCTGGTCACGCTGGAGTGAAAATAATACACACAGGTGAAAGAAGACGAACAAAATTGGAAATGGGGTCATAGCTGAATTGGATACTCCAATCTGTATTATTGAAGCATACCCTCCCCGGAGGTAACAAGGATTACCTTCGCCATGGCCGGCCTGGCTGAATGAAAACCCAGGAGTCTACACCAAGCTCTGACTGCCCGGACTCCGAAGAATGAAATCATTTTTAATAGGACCATGTGGTACCGAGTGCCATTCAGCCGAAACTAGTCCCCTGATGAAAGAAGAAGAAAAAAAAAGTCCAGGTTCTATTGTGCCTTACAACTCTTCGATTGTAAAGGAGCAATATGCATTCTAGTAGGAATTTCCGTTTCTAAGTTTGTTTTCTTCAGTGCGCTTCCATCTAAATTTTTTGTGACTGTGGTACTTTTTTTCCCTCAATACTGTGGGAGTTGTTAGTCTACGTGTCGCAGTGGTACCGCTGTGGTTTAGATTGTAACACATGAAAAGAAGGTCTTAGGCCGGCCGGGATTACTCCCTTTCAACCAGTCTAGTACAAACATCCCTTATTTGGGACAAACAGTTCCCATTCATGTTTGAACAGCTTTTAAAAAAAATATATATTCAAACTAGAAAAAACAAAGGAAACCAATATAAAAAATATGTATACTATTTTGTTTAGGATGTATGTTTTTCTTATTTTATTATTACTATTTTTTTTAGAGCTATCAAACAGACAACATGATTGTTCCATTACTAAATGGACATGGACGTATGTTCCTTTTAAAAAAAATGAATGGACCTGATGTGGAGATGTATAATGCACATTGCTTTCATGAAAGCATTAAAATAGACACACAATTTGTCGTCAACCATTTGGGAGTTTTCCTCCTCCATGCTTCAACTAGCGCGCAGCCAGCTCATCGTGACATTTTGAGCGGGGTCTTTGTCGACTCACAAACCCGCTTAGGTAGACATCTAGAAAGAAAGATCAACTCAGTTCTAATTTTAAAAATATGGGTTTTGTTGTTGTTGAGAAAAGCTCCATTTAGTCTGGCATGCAGGGATGCATCAACAAATTTAGAATTTCATTTCGTTTCCTCGATGCCCCCTCCCCCCCCCACCCCTTACTTGAAATGCTGAAAGTTGTGAACTTGACACTGGAAGGAACAAGCCAAGTTCCCCTAAAACATGGCACAACTCTTGTAGAGGAAACAAATTTTACTGTGAAAATTTAAAGAGGCATCATTACCTTGGGACTTAGAGAGTAAAATTGATCACAATTGAGGTTTTAACTTACATTTCAGAAAACTAATTTATTGACAAATCGGGGCCCAATTTCATGGCTCTGCTTACCGTGGAATTCTGTACTTACAATCCATAGATCCACACGCTTTAGGGGGCACCCTAAGTGCAGAAAAATTGTGGTAAGCATTACCATGAAAGCCATAAGCAAAGAATCGGCGCTTACAGAAAGCAGGGAATTCCGCGCTTGTGTTGAGCGTATTTCACAGTTTAGTAGGTAGTTTTTTGCTTTTGGGTGTGCATACTCCACATTACAAGGCATTCTTTACTGACACAGCTAAGGCAGAAATTCGGTGCTTGCACAGCTTAGCGGATAACGGTAATTGCAAGCGCAGAATTCGGCGGTAAAGGCAGAGCCATGACGATGGGCCCAGTTCTTTCATGACTTTCACTTTCAGAAAATGATAATCTTTTTTCAAGATTATCTTCTTGTCAACAATTTTTCAGGTTATCTCACTCCAATCGTTAAAATCTGTCATTTTTGTGTTTCTAAGTGGTCTGAGGTCAATGTGAATTCCATTATTTTTCATTAATATTCGATGCTACAGTATGATGTCCTTTTTAATTGTCAATTTTATTCAAACCCTTTTGACTCCTCGCAGGTCTGTTCTTTACTGTATGTAAATAGTTCCGCCCACACCCCTGCGAGATCCTCCTCTTAAGCCAGTTTGAAATTACAAGTCTGACAAAATCCTTTTTTTCCCTTTCATTTGATTAAATTTTTATTCTTTGCATTTTTCTCTGAGTGATTCGTGGTCTGTAAAAAACTGTTAGTATTAGAACGCGACACTTTTTCCCAAATAGTTTGTTTGCTTATTTGTTTGTGTGAACATTTCCTCTCTCTCTTGTTTCTCCCCCCCCCCCCCCCCCCCATCCCCATTAATTTCATTTCAACACTTTTAACTTCCCCCCATGTACTTCAAATGTATCTCCCTCCCTAACAGAAGCAGATAATTTCATAAGTAAGTCTGTAAAATTGTCTCGGCTTTCCAGGTCGGATCAGGCCCAGGCTTTTCTTCCTCTTTTCCTTGGCTCAATGCCCCCCATCCTTCACATCCAGAAGGGGGGAAAAAAAGCTATGAAAAGCCTTTTATTCTGAAAGAGAAAAAAAAATCTGTGGTTAAATGGAAAAGCTTTTAAGAATCTCAAAGACCTGTACAAGGTAAGGTGCTCCGGCTTTGTACTCAATACTCCGTTTATTGTTGTCTCTCCCATCATCCCGGGCCCCAGCCCCCTCTCCACTATCACTCAAGCCTGTATCATTGTATACCCGTAGATACACTCAGATATGTTAATGTAATCGTACTAACTTAATTCCCCTCCCAACCCCTTAAAACCATGGTAACACGGTCTTACAGATGAACTGATTGTGAAACCTGCAAAGACCGTGGAGAACTTCATGAAAATGACTTGCCAATTTCTGGTCGTAGGGGGAAAACAAAATGATAGAATTCGGCATGTGGACTCGGATTTTATCACTCTATATCTCTGATGTATTTTAGTGGCTCTATACAGGTTCTCCATAAATTGTACACCTATGACTTCAGTGTTCACTTGGCTATCGTCCCCCTCCCCCCCAAAAAACCCCCCCCCCCCCCCAAAAAAAAAAAAAATAAATAAATAAAATAAAATAAAATAAAATAAAATAAAAATAAATAAAAATAAATAAAAAAACCCCCCCAAAAACATAAAATAGAATAAATAAATTAAATAAAATAATAATAAAATAAATAAATAAATAAAAATAAAACAAAATAAATAAAAAATAACAATAATAAGTCAATCAATCAATCAATCAATCAATAAAAAAGAAATATTTGAGTTTTTATCAAATGTTTGCAGAAGAAATATGTTCCCTAGGCCTATATGTTATTTTATAAGATGTAATTGCTCTGGTAAGCTTTTTTTCATCGCTAAACCAAGAAGATTAAGAGCAGGCATGATATTCTTTCCACTGAAGTCTGATTTCTGATTATTTTGGCCCTCAGAAAAATCAGCAAAATTGTTATTAAAAAAGCCTGAAAAGTCTATAAAGCCTATGTATGCATTGTCAGCCCTTGTAAACAATTCAAATTGTCTGACCTTTTTCCAATGGCCAAGTATCATGCCTAATGGAGAGACTGTCACATATAAATCAAATGTAAAAATAGATAACTTCAGTCTTCATTCAAATTATGAATTTGAAGAACTGCACTCTCTCATTTCCATCCATTCAAAATCATACATAACCAAATGGAGGTTTCGGGGGAAATTGAAGTCTGGTGCCCCTTAGATTTAGTAATTGACATTCAGAATCGTGCTTGTGCACTGGGAATCTTACAGTATTGGATAGTTCAGTTACAAATGCTAATCGGCCACACTACCCCCCCTGAAATAGTCTCCTGACAGCTGAAGCCGAGCCACCAAGGTGCACATAAACCCCAATTTGTCATTTCATCTGCGTTTTCTCGCCCCTGACATGGAGAGTGTAATAAAACATGTAATAATCGGATGCAGTACCTTTTAAGAAATAAAACATACTAGGCAGTTAGCCTACGCGATAATATTGCCAATGTATTTGGCTGCAGGCAGGGGGGGGGGGGGGGGGGGTTGATAGAGAGTGCTATTACCGAACGTCATGCTTCCCCCCTTCCTTGCAATCTTTGGGTTTACTGTTTCGTCTTAACTATTTAATCCCCCACTCCCCTGCGATAGGGGAACAACCCTGTGGGGGACATCTGTGAGTTTGTGAAGCACAGGACGAGGAACGGCGGAGTGGACAGGTTCTATTGATTTGTAGATTTGGATGTTGAGAGCCTGGTCATGGGTAGGTAGGGGGGCAGTTGGCGGAGATAGACTCACAAAATGGCCATAACTGTTTGTAAGGATTCAAACTGTAGGTAAAGAAGGTTTTGTTACTTATTTATCTGGTTTTTGGGAAAAGTTTTATTAAACTTACATACATATGTCTGATAGACATTTTTTGGCTATAGTGAAAAAATATCAGCGCAACTATGTTTTTTGGTTTTTTTTAAATGAATTTTAGTTGATGCATATGATGTGTTAAAAAAATCAATTGTGTTTGAGTATGTGTTCAACACAAATACAAGTCTGTTGTGCAGTTTCATAGAGAAGTAATAAACAATGCAAGATGATCGAGAAAAACTTCCAAGTCAACTAAGTTGTTGTCAAATGTAACCTTATAACTTGCATCTTTAACAAATACCGTTTACAAATAACCTGCCCTTTTTAGCTCTTTGCTCAACATTACAAAGTAACAATACGTCACAGCAAAAAGATAGTTAAGAATAATAAGAAAAATACAGAAAATAGTGGGTGTTATTGTGAAGCTGTGTGACATTAAGATTTTAAATGTGATATTCACAGAAGTATTTTTGATCAAAGGATTTTTTGTTGTTGAAAACTTGACATGATTTTCTCCGAAGGAAATAATAGTAGTCCACTCGGTGGAGAATATACAGCGTCAAAATAGATTATCCAATCGGGGTTGGGTTGTGGTTTGCTTCCATTTCTAGCGGTTGACCTTACCTACCACAAGGCTTTTTCAAGCCTTAGAATGGGTCAGGTCAAACCCATGACTGTGAAGCACAACCCCACCAACTCACAGATTCTTTTGTTTATTTCGGGTCAGAGATCTTTGGTATTTTTGTCAACAAGAAAATACTCATAAATAGTTTTAAACTGAAATTTTTTATACATACACGTGTAGCAGTTTTGATGGTGATGTAATAGTTGTAATAATAATAACAATGAAAACTTATAAAGCGCACAAATCCACAAAAGTGCTCATGGCGCTAATACAAACAATAACATATTCATGTACAATAATCAAAATGGAAACCAAGGCCTGTAAGCTGAGAAGAAATCCAGAATACAATACATGTAGTACAGACATTTAAAACAAAAATTAAAATAAATAAAAAACACAGTTACAAACAGATTTAAATGTATAAGTGGCCTTCATTCCAATTCTAGCACTTTACATGCACATGTAGTAAACAATAAACAGAAAATGCTCATAAATAGTTTTAAATTGAAACGTTTTTGTACGAGTAGCACTTTTAATGAGGATATTATGTGTAATTGGCCGTTATACCAAACCAGCACATTATACTTGCACATGTAGATAAAATTAGATGAACACATTTTTCAGCTGAAATTTACATTTTGTGGTTTGGGTTGTAAATTTTTATCATGTATACATTTTCTGCCATTTTATTAGAGCTGTTAAAATTTGCTTACAATTGAAGAGTTGTCAAAAGTTGACAAAACTGTCTTTCAAACTCATTTTGATCCCAGTTTCTGATAAAAAATACTAAATTAATGTTGATTGGATTGGCTTTCATCAGCTCTGTGTTAAGCTGTTTACTGAAATCCAGCTGGTTTTTTTATTTATGAAATAACAGTTGTTTACCTAGTATTTTTATTTCGTACTCAAGCTAGAATCACCATTGAATTTGTGACTATTCATGTAAGATATGAAAGGGTTTCCTTATTGACTCCAGTTTCTGACAAGACCTATACGTGACCCAACAACACACATTGACAACCACCAGACAAAAATCCCCTCCGTGCACAATAAAGGGAATCATGAATCACCCCTCACCTAAATAATGGAAGAACCTGGGCAAAAGTGCACTTGAACCATCCGTTCAATCAATCAATCCTTGAAGCATAGCCCTTCTTTCCCCCCCCCTCCTTTTTTTTTTTTGAATTTAGGCTGAGGCCATTAAAAATTATTATTTGGTTACTCATTTGATGTGGGGCTGAAATTACAAATGTGACACAATTTCTGACGGGATGAAGTGTTACCTTGTCGGTGATGAATTCGGATGCAGATGGTGCTGTGACTGCAAAACACAGAGTCAGAAAGATGAAATATCAGTCACAGGCCTTCTGGCGGATCGTTGTTGTCCCCAAGAATGTCGGAGGAAACCATAAAGGAGTGGGATTTTTCTTTCTTTCAAAGAAATTTAAGTGAAATTAACAGATCACTTCAAAAGAATGCCTTGAGAGAATTCAGGAAAAATAATAAGACTCACTTTGTCAGTGTGTATGTTCATGTTAAAACCACATTGATGTTGTTTTAGAAACACGATGCTTGGTGTCAGTTTATTGTCGTAAAATACAAGTCTTCAAGTGATTGTCAACTTTTTCTCTGGTTTTGATTTCGACCGATGCAGCTGTCCCCTGTTGCATGGATTCGTGCGCACAGAACATCCAAGACATTAGGGTACACTTTCTGTATGACGTGGAAAATATTAATAATAATAAAAAAAAAACGTTAATACTGTAAAGACACTTAAACATACAGAAACCAATAATGATGTGAAAGGTTATAATGTTGTTGGGTTTTTTTTCTCTGTAAAGACAATGGATTATGAAAGAGATGAAATAGAAATGCATTCAAATAGAATTTGTCGTTTCTGTGATGTAATGTGAAAGTAAAGAGCAGCCAGTTTTTACAGAGCTGTGAAGTGGAAACATCTTGCCTGCAAGATGAAGTTGTTTAGTGCGCACTTGCAGGAACTAGCATTCGGAGTAGATTCTGTTCTGAGCATTAAAAAAAATTTTTTTTTACTTGATTTCTGTTCAAGTTGACCTTGCTGGATTAATGGTTTTGGTACCTGCCACCATATCATAAATATTTGCCAGAATTTTTTTTAATGTGATATGAGAACATGAGATGAAGCTAACCAATCGGCACAGTTAGCATGGGCAGTTACCACCGGTTCCCCCCTCCCTCTTCAACAGTTGTACACCATATGTTTCGTTCAGTATGGTATGTAGAGCTTAACCTACATGCATAGTTGTGAAACTGCATGGTACCCCACCGTGAGGCAGTCTGCGGGAATACTCCTCTGGCCCGACAACCCGGATATCCCTAGCGTGTAAATGGGACGTGCACCGGGGACGCAGGAATAATGCCCCATATAAACTGTAGCAATCAGTATAAAACAACAAGCATTCTTCTGCGAGTTGGCTGTCGCACAGCGTGGGACCGTGGCATAATCTGCACGTACATGTACAGCAGTTAAAGAGCCCTGCAACACTCGAGCCTGTAACAACCAACAATATTTGTTTTGCCCGCGTTTATCGCTGAGATCTTACTAACAGTAGAGGAACTGTACCAAACATCCTATGAATAAAATTCCGCTTGACTTGTTGTCACTCGTTTGCAAACCGTTAAACGGAATTGAGCTAGTTAGCTATTGTGTCCATCTGAAGAAATAAAAACAATTCGTTTTGTAGGTGAGTCTTGGGCTCCTTTAAAAAACTACAGACAATTGTAGAAATAGTTCACAAAAGGTGTGTCCTTCCCTGACAGAACAGCAACTTTTTAAGTTCACCTTACTTTTTCCAAGTTTAAGTCCCAAGTTTCTCTTTTGTCCCACATGCAATTTTGTTGATTTGTGTATATCAGAAGGAGCAGTAACCTCATAGAGGGGTGGACGCCACCTTTCCTTCACATGTGCTTCCAGTGCCTTTTGCCCCCCCCCCACTCTGATTACTTGCAAATACCTTTGAGTTTGTATACATTCCATGTGAAGGCACATTATGTGCTTCACAAGAAACTATTTCTCCGTTAATAGTATATTAATATTACATGTATCTACGTAGATATCGCGTGCAATTCCGGGAAGTATGTTATCATTGTGAACCATGGTAATCGACACTTGTGTGTGCTTAATACCTGATGGATGAACTATCTCATTGCATCTCCATATGTCATTGTCTGGAAAGAACATTTGACGAGTCTGGAAAGAATGGATATCATGACTTAGTAATGAATTACCAGTATTTGTGATCAACACACAATGTTTCTCGGTGAAGCTGTTAAGCAAAAACTTGTGTGCCATGCTGAAAAGCTGAACATTCTTTTTCTAAGCCAGGCTTGGGTTGATGATCGTACGAGACGTCACAGATGTTTCGAAGTAATGGTATGGCAAAAAAAGTACACCAATCCCAGTCCTCCATTCACCAAGAAGCATTTTTAATTAGAGGCAACCAGTGAGCATTTTTATCACAACGGTTAGTCACTTTTTAGAGAGAGAGAGAGAAATTGTGTTCCTCCTTATGAAACTTTTGTTAGTTTGGCAAACCCAGTGACTACTCTCTCCACCGAGAAAACATGTTTCAGGTAGGGTGTCTTTCGGTCTGGTGCTTGTAAACGTAATGTCATTACAATGTGAGCTTTGGAATTCTTATTGATGGTTAGTTTCGTACAATACATAACACTGCATGATCGGACGTCACACGGATCCAGGGATGGTTCTTAAAAAAACAAACAAACAAAAACCTGAACAAGTAACTGTATATTCACAATGTTTGTAGTTATGACACGAGCGTGCGTTAGAAATTTAGGCCTGTTGTAAGATTAGGGCTATTATTATGTGAAGTTTAAAGTTGGGGGGGGGGGCGGGGGCAGGCACCCTGGATCCGCGCCTGATGCTACACACAAATTGTAGGCCTCTAGTGAAATCCAGTCCAATCTGAACTTGTGTTCGCATATTCATTTGTTCACCATTCGCCTGAAGTTTGAAAAAATCGTCACCCCCATATCACATGTAAGTGATCTTCATGTTGGGTTGTAGGCAATACTCAAGAACCTGATTCAACTCATGGAACGCTATCTGTTTTACTTGAAGATCTTTGACCATAAATATTGTCTGTGGTTTTGGACTTCGTTTCCCCTGCTGCGTCAGGTCGCTCAAAAGGTCTTTCACCTTTCCCTTGTAATAAGGTTAGGCCTACTCTTTTCAGAAGTAACATTACAGAGGCATGGATGTTGAGCATTTGGTACAAAAGAAAATGTTTGGAATTTCGTGACTGAATTCTTCAAATATTTTCCAGTTGTCTTTGAATATTGCATGCAGCAAGAGAAGATTCCCAATTTCTGCACTTCTTTGGTTAAAACCATAGGCTACTTGAATACCCAGGCACTAGGATGTAACAATGGACTACCACTGCTCATTATGAGGTCATCACATCATCAAACACATACAATTTTTTTTTGTTTAAAGCATCAAATCTATCGGTCGATTTATGATCTTAAAGCAACTTTTTTTCTCTCTGGCGTAAGGCCTTGGGCGACATTTTCACATCCCAGTTAAAAAGAAGGGATTAAAAAAGAGGGCATGAGGAGTGCCTTCCCACCATGTGTGTTCTGACTCAGCCCTCAGCCTTTACCACTACTACTAGTGTATATTTATATGCAAATGAGTTGTCGTGGCCCTTGGCCACGATTGGTTGCAGCCGGTTGCAGCTGACCTGATCGCGACCCCTAGAGTCGGGCTCCCGAAGCTAGCCGTGTGTGGTATTCATGCTGTATGGAATCTGTGTGTGTATACTGCATAGAGAGAGAGTGAGAGAGTGTGTGTACTATGGTTGAATGTGCATAAGCTATGGGTACTTTATTTTGACATAATACTACACTGCGTGGTATCCAACGAGCAGATTTGGCTATGTGAGGTTATAGCGGTGTAGAAAGTACTAAACCCCCATGGTGATGTGTGGGGTTGTCGGAGTGTAGCATTAACCATCAAAGGACGGGCATCTGATCTACTTAATGTAGCTGCTGAAAAGGCAGAGGCTCATCATCTACCGCCTGACACATGCAGTCATAGACCCTGGGTTATTCTCTGGATGCCGTACTTCATCCACAGTACATCTTGAGTACTCTTCAAATCTTTGACTGAGTCCGACAACTCTCTATATGTATGTAGGCCTCGTATTCAACTTCTTGTTTTTGCACGAGGAGGTTACCAGCGTAAGAAGCAGCGGGAAAAGTCTGCGGAGAGAATTCACTTCCAGTGTATCGAAAAATCGGGATTGAACCGGGATGATCAGAGCCCCGTCGGATTTCTCTTGCTGAGATTTTTTTTACTCCGACAAACGTGACATTTTGTTCCAGCAAGTAGCAGTGTGAAGCAATGACTCTAACCTTGACCCTATGACACACCTTATTGGATGGATCCAGAGAGCGTCTAGCTAGCTCAAGCGTACGTTTTTCTACACTGCAGATGAGACACCTTTGATCATTCGTCAAACAGCTTGTCAGCCAAGTCGGCTCGGTCAGCGATCTCTTCCCTGTAGTAACCCCCCAATGACTAAATAGTAATTCTTCAATTCAGATCAGATCATTGTTATACTAGTTTACACATCTGAATGGTGTATAGTACCCCGTGTCCTAACATGCGGAGTTGTAACCATTCATCATCAAGAAATTCAACACTAGGTTCACTGACCATATTCCGGTAAACATCAACCATATCTGCTGACTCTTTCCTCGACCAACATCATTCAGGTAACATCTGTAATTTTGAGCAATACTGCATTTCTGTAATGGTGACACCGTTCTGTGGGCCGCTTTGTTAAAGTTGCACACGAGCGTGTACTATAATACTGCAGTGTAAGTAGCTCTGCATGTTCCCTGTGAAATCTAGACTGCTAGATGCTGAGGGATGCTACACTGACACTGACACGACCAAACGCGGCTAAGGTAAGCTTCAAAACACTAATAAAATCTTCAAACCATCGCCGTTTCTCAAAGTTCATGCTGTTCTTCACTATATCAAGGCCACACAGTCACAAGCTTAAAGAAAAAGTGACAAAATATCAGATGAATAGAGCTCATGCCACAGATTTCGTGACGGTGGCTATGTTTGGGGCTTGAACCAGATATCTAGCCTGAGAGCACGGACTAATTATCTCTGGGGGTGGGCTCTTCTGTAACGATTACCCAGATTACCCTTAAGCAAAAGACACGTTACAAAGCACCTGAACACTGTCCAGTGGGCCTCTGCGGCAGGCCACATGCTGTGGCCATTTTGTTTTGCTGGACATTACTGGAGATAGGTTGCGAGGCCGGGGACAGCACGGCGGAGAGAAAGGCGAAGGGAAAGGAATTGGACGACGTGGAATCTCACCTTGAATTTGCGTCATCTGTTTGCAGCCCCGCTGTGGCATGCTTGGCGTGGTACCAGGCTAGAATGAACAGCACTGAGAGATCAACAAGACGTTGTTCACCAGTGACTATAAATACGCTGGAATTCTGACCAGGTTGGAGAACTACATTCAAACAATTTAGAGAAATCTACTTGAGGGGAAAAAAAAAAAAGCCCCATAACTCCTGGCAGAAGAATTTTGAATTAAGTTTACTCAGGATTAGGAGTATCAACAAAAATTGGAGAACTGCTGTCAATTCACTAATATTGGAGGAAAACCCCCCAAACAATTCTCACAGCAAACTGACACAGTTTTTAATTTTCAAGAAGACAAGTTTTAAAAAAAGGAACAGAGACTTAGATTGAGGCTTCTATGACATTGATAGCTCCAGGTAGTCCCAGCGCCTTGTTTCGATTCAGAGCTTGCAGTTTGAACACAGCTTCATAATACAGAAAAGAAGACAGAAAAAAAGAAAAGAAAAAAAAACCCAAAACAGCAACGACTTCGGCTGGACTGACAGTTATGTTGGCCTCAACAGCATTGACCCAGCATATTAAAGGCCTAGCAATTGTACACTCAAGTGGGAAAGCCATTCCGGTCGCTATGGAATACTCCATACCGACATACATGCGAACAGGGGGCCCGGCAAGCGGAGCAAGTTCTAGCAGTGACGAGTACGGCCTGGACATGGATACATCCGTACCCAATGGTAAGTCCCAGGTTTTCGTTTCACCCACTAAACATGTTGCTAATTGAGCAGGCAACTTTTCAACTGTTTTTTTTTTAAGTTGTATCTTTTTAACGTTCTCTTTTGCCTTTGTGGAGGTCGCATAGGGAAATAAAATTCATTGTCGTTGTTGTTGTCGATGTCATTGTCATTGTCATTGTCATTGTCAGCTGATTTCCTCGGCTTTGGTTTCTCAGCTGTGCAATTGAAAACACAGTACAAAGTCTTGCTGTGCCTGGCATTTTCCTCATTTTTGTCCCTTTTTTGTTTTGATAAGTAGTAGTTGAATGCCTGAATTTCAGCTGAAATGTTGCTTCGCTTTCAAGATTGTCTGCTATAATTTTGCGGATAGAATATCAGTTTTTAGTTCTACAAAGTTACAGAAATAAGTAGGTAAACTTTTGGTCTTACTCGGGTACGTTAATCCAGCCTAGATTCCAAAAATCTTTGCTATCTGTAATTGTTCTCATGGGACTTCTTCAACAACAGTCTTGTCAAAATAGTCACGGCTAATTTCAATCGGCATTCAAAACTAGAACATGTGCATTGAGTGTTTTTTTTTTAATAGCAAAATTGATGACGCAAGGGTTAATTTCTTGTTCAATTTTGGGCTACTTCATGCTGTGCCCAAAATTTGGAACAAATTTGAAACGTGTACACGTAAATACCCTGGTAATACAATCAGCTGGAGTTGTGCTAGAATAATCAATGCTTAATATGAAACTGGCCGATGGCAACTCGCACTTTTTTTTACCCAGTGTAAATGTTGCTGTTTCTTCTGTAATAATTCTTTCTTGATTAATATGGCTGCAACAGAAGGCAAGGATGTTACGGGATACACGCATCTTCTTCAGCTTCGGTGTATGTTATTGAAACATGGATGGAGTGCTGGAGGAAATGAAACAAGGCAGGAGCAAATTCCTTGTGGGTTTTTGTAATCCACTGGTGTCAGATTGACATCAGATAGATACTAATAACTTTTTCGTACGTGTTCTTTTCTTGACCTGGTTAAAAACATCCATCCTGTCACTAGTGCACTTTTCTTGAAATTGGCCTCGGTGGACTTGGGTTGAAATCCCAGTCAGACCTTAGCCTGACCAAGAATTGTTTTTTTCTAATCCAGAATAATTTAGATAACCCCCCCCCCCCCCCCCCTTATCTCAACTTATTCCTTGCCAATAAGAACATTTACTTTGGTAACAATCAAGAAGTACAAAAAGGAAGCAAGCTGTCTTATTTTACTTCCTGGCTCTTTTTTTTCTTCTTCTTTTTTAACATTTGTTTTTTATTACATTGGTATTTTCCAGTCGAGGGTAAAAACAAGATGGTTGCTCCATTATATATGTCTAGACTTGAAGTGCATGTCAAATGACCTTCATATAAAGCTAGCTCATACTTTACAAGTTTCCAATCAAACTTATATCTTACAACAATAATTCCCCCGCACTAGCTCCATCTCTGTACCATGTCCACCCATATTTTCCCCCTACACCTCCCCCCTTAGCCCTGTCATGAATTTCCTTCTCTACCAGTGAGTTATTTTCATAGCATGACCTGAAGTACACCCTTGTTAAGATTCTGTACCCATTCCAGTGGTCTCCTCTAACCCCCAAAACAGGCTTCCCTCCGTTTTTTTCCTCTCACATAAAGGTGTATCCGTACATATAATCAGAACCACTGAAAGGATAAACAGTCTAGTGTTGTTCGCGTATACACTGTAGTATTATTTTTTCTGTCGTTCACCCGCCGCGCTTGGAACGTGCACAGGGGGCAGTGCCAGCGGATTACTTCCACGCGATAGACCCTGAATAGCAATTGCCCTTTTTGTCAGGTCTTTCTGATGGTTTTGGACAGAACTAGAATGCCATTGTGCAAGGGGGGCCCCCACACAGGACCGGGGACAAAGGCAAGGTTTAAAAAACCCATGGTTTATCGTGTTACATATAAACATGCTGGGCCCGTTGTGTGAACCTTGTACAATGTTAACTTCCATGTGGGGGTTTGTCTGCAATGCACTATTTCCTAAGGGTTGTGAACTGCTTCTAACAGTTCACGCACACATACTCGCATTCTTTCATTTTCTACCTCCTATTTTTGGCTTGAATTTCAGGATACTCTTCAAAGTTTTTTCTCTGGCCCCCCCCCCCTCTTTTGTATTTCACTCATGCAATTTGGACTCCTCAAGCCATAGTCACAGCCAACACGATTTTGGCAAATATCACACAGTTAAGTCTGCTGAGAGAATTTGTGACTTTTAGAAAAAAGTCCTAGCAAATGATTGGCCCCTCCTCTTGAATAAAAAATGAATAAAACTTATAAACTGCTACTTCACTAATTTGCTTGCAGTATTGTTGATTTTTTATGAGTACATTTTTTTACCAAATGACACAGTTTGAGAATAACCTGTGATTTGTGACACATCCTGTAAATAGTTAAGACGGTTAATATGTGCAATTCTGCCGAGGAGGCAACCGCAAGTGAGACATCTCACACTCGAGTTTCAGTTTGTAGAACCAGCGCCAGATAAACATAGATAGGCCTTGGTGGTTCTATTGTATGATCAAGTTACTTCTGTATCAGTAGGTTTGTCAAGATATCGGGTTCTTCATTTTCTTCTTTTCCCTCTCCTCTTAGTCATCCTTCCAAAATAATTTCCAGTTCTTGGATTATTTCACTTCAGATGTTCCCCAAATGATTAGACACCCAAAACAAAACAAAACTGTGGATGGACAGCGATAAATTAAATCTGCAGCACCGTAATAATATAAGTTCTGCTTGTTTGCTCCAGAAATTCATCCGTGAATTTATTTTTTTTAAATTCTCTCTCTCTCTCTCTCTCTCTCTCCCTCTTTCCTGTACGGGGTCGGTCGGGGCTGACTCGCTACCCGGTGATCTCTTGGGAGAGTAAGTAATAATATTATCGTCCTATGACATCAATGTTGTTGGGGAACGGTTGCTTCTTGAATACCGGCGCTCTTGATCGGCATGTTATGATGAAAGCATCAGCAAGCGTTTGGGAGAGTCTCGGACCATTATTGAACTGAATGCAACGCGCCTCAGCACTCTCCACCAAATACCGCACTGATTTAATAACGGCAATTGAATTAATGAACTGTTTTTCTCCTCCAAACAGGACTTCATTCACCCCCCCCCCTTCGCTCTCACAAGCTCGATAGATTGGGAGCTATTTCATCAGTAAATAAATCACAAGACTTGATTAATGCTGATGTGTGATCATTCTTATGTGTTGATATCTTCATTAACTATACACCTATGTTTTTGGCTTGTCTATGGCTTTTATTTAAAGTCAGGTGATTAAATGCTTTACTTCTTTTTAACAAGAAAGTCTCCCGTTTTTAGATGAATATATCATACTCATTTTTGTTACAATTTTGAACATTATTACTACAGTATAAAAATGTATTACAGTAATAAAATGGGAAGAACATTATAGTTTGAAAGAAGGGGGGGAACAAAACAAAAAGTAATGGAAAGTATGAATGTTATTTGCTAAGGTGTTGTCCATCCACAGCAGGATGTAGCCCTCTGTCAGACTTGTCCATGTTGTTCTTTCCTTAGCCATTCTGGTCCAGGTCTTCGTTGCAATCTTCACATCGTCTCTCCATTTTTGTCTTTGGTCTGCCTCTGGATCTTTCCCCTTCTCTGGGTTGCCATTCTGTGGTTCTTACTGCCCATCTGTTGTCTTGTCATCCTTGCTACTTGTCCTGCACATTCCAGTTTCATTTTGTTGACATGTGATGTCAGTTGACTTTGTTTTTGTCTTTGATGCTTCGCTTAGGTGTTCAGTCTCCAAGTGTAATCCCCAGCATTCATTTTTTTCGTTGCTCTCTACTTAGTTATCGACCATCTTTGACATCCATAAGGTATTGATGGAAGTACACATTGATCAAATACTATTCTTTAGTGATACCAGTAGTTTTTTGTGGAAGATTTCTCTGTACCTTCCAAAAACGACCCATCCTGCCTTTATTCTGTTTAGCACTTTCTCAGATGTCGTATTTCATATCTTTAGAGTCTGGCCAAGGTATTTGTATTCACCAATTTCTACTACTTCATTGTCAATTTTGACAGTTGCTTGGGAAGAGATATTGGTCATGAAGTGTGACTTTTGAATGTCGTATCATGGTTAATATTAATAATAATACAAATTTGTAAAGCGCCATCCAAACATATTCCGAGGCGCTGGAAAAAGAAAAAAGAAAAGAAACAAAACTTACATTACAAAATACTAACAACTGCGTGTGTCATAAAGTATATTTGACATGTTTGAAGATGAAATATGGTGGTTGATTCTTCCGCAAGATGTTGTATAACGAAGCAAGGAGCAGGGCGAAAAAACATCACAACAATTGAGAGCCGATGAAAGAAAATAGTCTGAAAGCAAAACAATCGCATCCCATTTCACAAGTGGAGAAGAGGGGGGGGGGGAGGGAATCAATTTTTGGGAACAACTAGATACACTCTAGTGTCTATTGGGAATCAAGCTCCATTGTGGCTAGAAACTGAATCCAAAGGATATTCCGCGTTTTGTAAAAAAAAACGTCTGCACTCCCAAGTTGTGAGAACATGACCAAAGAGGGGGGTTCTCGTATTACTGAGCCATTGCTCCCAAACAACAGAATGTTTTCCCTGACATAGCCTGCTACAAACACAGCGATACAAGAATGGAACCCCGGTAATGTTTTGGTCCCGATGCCTTCTCATAACATATTAGCAGGTGTTATCGCTGTAATTTATGCCTAAGAGACAGTTTGTGAATGGAACGTTATGCCGTGATGGTGACTTACACCGCAGTGCGTTCAGAACAGGATGCCGGGTGCCCCCTTTGCAGGTGATAAGAACTTTCAAGAGGGCCCTGATATTTCCAAGTTTTTTTTTCTTTCTTTTTTTCTTCCTTTTCGTTTTGTTGTTGTTGATGAACTTCTTGTCTTCTGGAGAAATTGATCAGTTCCTTATTGAATGCTGGGGTTTTTCATTACCAACAATCCCTATGGCAGGGTTTAGTGTTGCAATCAACTATAATTTGCTAAATTAAAATTAATGGCACTCCCTGTACAAAGATAATGACCAAATGGGGAGATTGCCAGCATTGAGCTAGATAGCTCAGTGGGTAAAGAGTGTCGGCACGTTAATCCGGAGGTAGCAGGTTCAAGTCCCCCTCTAGTAAATAGTTTTTTTATTCAGCCCCAAATTGAATACAAAATTAGCACAGAGCTTCCAGAGAATAAACTGGCCGTCGTAAGTTCTCCTTGCAAGAGAAGAGAGGAGTTTATGTATGTAAATTAGTTTGACAACAGTGTGAATTTTTATTTGCATTTATTTGCATTTTTCTGTAACAGGAGTTTTTAAAACTGTTATCTCATAACTTTGATGCATTTGCCTTGTGCGAATATTCACTGGTGAGAAGAATAAGATATAAATAAGTATGAAATTCGAACTCCATGTTAAAGGTAGGGTCATCCTAATGACCCCCCTCCCCCAAACAAAAAAAACAAAAAACAAAAAAAAAGAAAAAGAAAGAAAGAAGTAATTTCTTACCGAAAGTTTACTTGTTACAAAGATGGTAGTAGGCCTCCTGTAAAATCATTTCGTCTGAAATACCCCATTGATTAGAAATCAATAAAAACATTTGAGTCGGAGAAAAATGATCCATGCACGAATCACTTTTCAGATTTCTGAGGGTTGGTGTCGGTTCACGAATGCTGCGGCCAGAGTTGTAGGTTGGTACCCGCTGTTATCTCGTTAAACGTGGATGGATTCGACGTTCCTGTGTTAAATACCGTGACAGTTTTTACTAGTTTCTCAACAAGTATGATACATTGTATTCAGCTGAAACTTTCACATTTGACTTATTATTGTATCTCTCTTGATAATTTTGCCAATAAAGCAGCATTATAATGACAAAAAACAATCTACAGTGTGTATGATCCTACCTTGAAAAGGGAATTATCAAAGTGTAGCTGCAAACTGTACATTCCAGCCACGAGATACACTTAACTTGGTACCATGCTGATACTTTGCACCAAAGTGTTAACGCTTCTTCTTCTGAAGCCAAGCTGTTCTAATGTCCCTTTAAAAATGATTTATTCAGTAGCTTTCATGAAGTAAGTGCACGTATTTCACTTTTGCTACAAGCTTTTAGTTTGTTGGCTTATCTATGTACGTGTAATGTATGTAACGCATGTAGACACGCATCCCTATATTGTGAGAGAGGTAATGGTAGGGCATTGTACTACTTAGAAGAAGGTTAGTGAGACACATTAGCATTAGGGGCAAAATTTGAGCCAAATATCGCATATTTTCTTGGATGTTCATTATGGTGATGCAGGGAATGATTTCGCCCAGCAATTTTGCAAAGCAAAATATTTAAACTAAACTTGTTTTTGTGCATACTAAATACTAGAACTGAGTAGCAAATGATGATTTTTTTTAGGAGCAACTGAAACATTTTGCGTAGCATTTTGCTGTGCCGTCACAACAAATGTTTCCTAATTCAGTCAAGGTTTTTACATTTGTTGTTTTGTTATTTGATTTTTACAATCTAGCAAGTATGCTTTTTTAATGGACTGTGTCTTTATGTTGAGCAAGTTCGATCAAAATATGTAGCTAACCAAAATCTGACTAAAGCCCAGTTCATGCTTCCTGCGAATGTGAATGCAAAGCAAGTTTGATCTCACAAATTCAAAACGAAGAATTCGCAAGAGTTGTGACGTCAAATTTGCTTTGCATTGGCCTTCACAGGAAGGATGAACCGGGCTTATCTCCAATCGAATGCATGCCACATTGCCAGTGATGGTGGGACTAGTCTAGTCGATGATTAGCAACCAGACTATCACTGGTTACCAATAATCGTTTTTGACAGCACAGTGCAGAGGGGACCAGATATCAGAAAAAATTATAACATTGATCAGACTTATTATTAGTACAACAATCATGCAGGTGTGATTTTAACCAACTTTTGCAATAGCATTAATACTCAATTAATTAATTTATTTTTAATAACAATCTTTCGAATAATTTGTGGGTACTGTTTGTCCCACATTGTCTGAGGCACTCGTTCCCACTTGCGAGACATGCTGTACTGAACAAATATTGTTGTGTCGCTTTTACATATGAACTCATTCAAAAACGTCAATAAACTGACCGCCGCCATTTTCTCATGGTCGTAAGACAATTATTGACTAGAGTCGTTCGCACTTCAACTTCAGTGTTCATGTGCTATGTACGTCACAAACCAACCACTAGTTAACCATTTGGTCCTTGATCAAAATCATTAATAGTTGCAGATTAATTTTGCTAAATTCTCAACAAAAACCACACCTTTTCTTATAACCTTGAAATGTAAAGAAGGTTTTTTAAACTTGCTGATTGTTGTTGATATTTTTACTTCTTAAACCCCCTCTACAAATCGACTTGCAGTAAATTTATGGTAGTGTGTTTCTCAAAATTTGCAAAGTGTTTTCACAAGTCAAAGAAAGCTTTGATTTCTTTTTTTGTGATGTCTGGAAAGTTTTTCTCACGTATTTTCGAACACTTTATAGATTTGATCCGTTTAACTAAGGGGGGCCTATGTAGCAAACAAAATATTTTATAAATCGTCACATGGCTCTCCATATCTGAAAAATATTTGCCATATTGTAAACAGCTTATTTCGTATGTGGGACTTGATCCACCCATGTCATATGATGTGAGTTAGACGATAGGCCAGTTGCCTTGGGTAAGCCCCCCGCCGGATTAAGGAAACTCTCAAATGGTGTTACCACGACAGAATCTCATCCAGGTTCAAGGCGATTGAACTGGAGATGTCTTACACATGGACGCGCCGACACTCAAAACCGCGCTCAAACTGAGCGAATTGTTGACAATACCCGAGCCCGACATTGATGTTCAGACAAATTAACATGCCTCACAAGCAATCTCTTTGTATCAAAATGTCATGTTTTCCTGCTGTAGCATAATCTACCTGAGGAATCAAAGCAAGTCTACAGGAAGGTCAGGGTTGGTGTGTCCTTTTCATAGAAGAGAGAGAGAGAGAGAGAGAGAGAAAAAAGAAAAGAAAATCCATGGACTGATTTCTGTGAGTTTATCAGTTCTGTAGGCGCCGATATTTGTTCAAGAATGGAAGTTCAACAACAGATTCTCAATATATAATTTTTTTTATTCATGTTGACTTGCAATGCACTTGTGTTGATTGTTAGGAACATCAATGTCCATTTTATTAGAAATTTCAAACAGTTCTTTCACTGCAGGAATCCATCTTGAAATCTCTTTTTTTCGGAAAAAGATTCCAACAGTGAACTGTATGTTTTGACAATTTTTTTGTGTTCTTGTTCGTAGCCATAATATTTTTGTTAGAACGTCGTCTCATTCCCGGAAGTACCTCAAATACTGACCCATTTAACTTTATTAACGCATCACAATTGAGACACAAATAATATTTTGTAAAAGGAAAGAAAAAAAACCGTCCCGAATTAGAAAGTGCCAGCAGTGCTATTGGGAAACTATGCTAAGCATTCTCCAATGTGGTTTACATCCCAAGGCCTTACCCCTAAGGCACCCCGCACTCCTCATATTGGACCCCCCCAGAGGACAGGTTTAATGTACCATACCAAACAACATTTCTAGTCTGCATTTTAAGGGTGGATTTTTTTGCTTTGAGGTCATAACCTTTTGCTGTGACCCCTACCACTCTCTGATTGATGAGTTTATACATATTTGAAGACTGTATTTTAAGAGGGATTTTTTTTCTCTCTTTGAAGTGGGGAGGTGAAAAAGAGAAGCGGGCGTTTTATATTCATGAATTTAAAAATGCAGGTTTTTCGCTTGGTTCCAGTTTATTGTGCAATTTTAACAGGCTGCTAATGTATTTATAACCAGGTGTTTTGTTCATCTTCGTCATAGTTTTGTGTAAAACCCCAAACTGTCGACTTGGTGTAAAGTTTGATTGTACAATAGTTTGAAATAAGTATTCTATTTGGCATTTCAGTTGAGATTGTCGGGGGGGGGGGGGGGGGAATTCAATTTGGGTGGTTTGATAAGCTGAAACTTGAACCGAGGACAAACGCCCTAGTTTACTTGTGGAGATTTTTTTACTTCCTGAGCAATCAGTTTGAAAGGATTTAGTCAGAAAAAAATTTCCTGTCAGCACTTCATTTTAACAACAGTTTTTGTTAAAGGTAAAGAAGGATTCGTGGTTAGCCTTTGACGTTTGAAAGCCACTTGAATATTTGTACCAAGAATTTTTCTGTTTGTATTTTGTCTTGTTCAAATAGAAGCCTTAGGGTGACTGTGCACCACATTGGTAAGAGTGAGAATATCAATGCTCACAGATTTACACGAAACTTATATAGTGAAACTGAAAACTTAACTTGAAATATTTTTGCCTGAAATGCTAAAGATTTGGGGAATTGAGTAAAACAATTATATTTAATCATGTGAGTCCAAAACTCAATGGTTGAAGAGTTTTTTTCCCCCCCACAATTTTGTTTTTGACTCCGATGACCGATTGAGCTTAAACTTTCCCAGGTTTGCTATTTCATGTAATCGTTGGGTCACGTAGAGTGGGAATACTGGTCATTGGTTAATTACAAACGCAGTCCGCAGCATTTATTCATTGATTTCAATATGATCCATCTCAACGATTTAAGGATAGCGAGTGTGACTTTACAAGGCTAAATGGGCAACAACAGCTTTTTCAAATCTGCAGCCAGACAGCTACAGCAGAGTATTAACACTAGACATCTTAATAAGGGCATCGCTTGAAGATAACCTTTGTGAATTTATGTCGTGGGGTTGTGACCTCATGTTGATTGTGGGTGGGGGGCTTTGAAGGGACACTGTGGAGTAGCTTGTCCCCCAAATTAATGCAGCCATTTTTTTTCTCTGGGGTTTCAGCTGCCATGGAATCCGAAATTCCAGCTCCCTTGGACCAAATCCTCCTGTCATGACTAGGGAACTACCAAGGATGCCTTGGTAGATGTTTGATTGAACATATGACCCGGTGACCTTTCACCAGGTGACATTGGTTTATACTGAAAGACAGACTCCCGGCTCTCACCAGCCATTGAAGGAAGGAGATATCTGCAGGATTTGGACATTAAGAAGGTGGATTTCTTAGCAGTGGGTCAAAAATGCAAGGGGGTGGAGTTTTTCGGGTAGTTGTTGAGCAGCCTTTATTTGGGGTTGTGTTTGGGTCATGTCTGCTACTGATTGATTCATTGTTGTTTATGAACCTTTACAGACGTCTTTGTTTTTCAGGTATATATATTAAAATTAACCAACTGCAGCTGGAAGGTATAAAAAATAGTCTAGGCACTTTTTGTATGATGAGAACAAAACAAATTTGCCGTCAAAAAGAAAGCATGAAGTTGTTTCACTTTTCATCCATTCAAATAAAGTGAAACTGAGGCTGGGAGGGCAGAGTAGTCTGGGTCCTGTTATGTTGAAATGAAAATCAATATTCAATACTGTGTTTGCGCACAGGGAACTATACAATTATGGCACAAATTTGACACAAAGGTCTTTTCATAATATAATACTGTAGCAAACCCACACGATTTTGAGTAGAACAAGAAGTTTGAATGAAAGTATAGAATTTTCTGTAGAATCAACAAGACTCCAAAGAGATCTTTTTATCCTAATGAGGCAATCTCGGAAACACTGGCTATTTGACAAAGTCCAACCCCAACACCATTCCTATCTTTAATAGCATCTTTCAACACTGTCACATTTACATTTGGCTTTATGGACACACTGTAATCACTATTGACAGAAGGCCCGTGACTCAAGATCATCCTCAATACTGATCATCCTGCCATCTCCTCATAATCATAATGTCTTAGAGTAGACTGATTCTTTAAAAATGCCCCTAGAATAAGGTAGTATTACTACCTGTATTATCATTTTTGTTTTTCTCTTCACAATTCACGGTCAAATTTTATGGTCAAGTCTTATTTAAAAAATTCTTATCTTTTGGGAATGTAGTGCATTCTGCTCTACCAGCCAGACTCCTAGTGGATGATACCCATGCCTATATCCTTACGGACTGTGAAGGGGGGTAACCCTGTTTTCGCCCCAGGAGTAGGTGGCAACATGCCCTTGGTGGCAGTTGATTTGGGTGGATATAGCCCAAATAAGTTAAGTGTAGCCCTATAGCCATCTGTGGCCTTGCGATCTCTCCTAAAAAAAATTATTTATTTATTTTTTTTAACTCACAAGTAACTTCTTGATTGTATAGGCCCTATATCCTATAAAGACAGGTTTGCCAAATTTTCTCATTACATTTCACCATCTCAGCTGATTTGAACAAGTTCACACCGAACACCTTGTTTTTGTTTCGACAAAATAACAAACAAACAAAACCAGAGCTGATGTCTAGTTACTATTAATTTTGTTCTCTTCACAATTCATGGCTGAAATTACGGAGTACAACAAAGCAAGGACAAGTAAAACCATGAATACAGTATAAATGAATAGAAAATAAACATCAGTGGAATGGCAATGTGGAGAAAGAACGCTAGATTGAGGTGGAAAAAGTAATTTTCCTGTAACCAAAATGTTCAGTCTGCCAATAAATTGTATTGTATGTGAAAATAGTCAAATGTTCGGGTAAGCATATGTAATTTAAGGAATTAAAAAACTGCACAAACAGCTAACAAAAATCCCTAGTTTTGGTCAAGTAGAAAACTATCTGCTGCTGATTCAAATGAAGAAATGAGAGATGATCAAAACATTTTTTTTTAATGGGGACTGAGTTTTCCTTCTTCCATCGTGTATTTAACAGCGATTATTTTTGCAACAGGAAAGCACTGTTTTATGGATTGTTTACAAATATTGGATGGGGTGTGAGTGCATTGTCGGAGAATATATTCATGAGGTGAAATCTGGACTATTCCATTTCACAAGTCAAATCCCGGTGAAATAGAAAAGCCAAATTTCACTGAATGATTATATTCTGCGAAAATGCACAAACAAACAAATGTTCAATGTTTGTTTAACATAACTCACACACAGATCAGTGTCATTTGAACAATCTTCACAACAAACAAAGCAAATATGTAAACTTTCATGTAGCCTCTCCCTAGAAAAAAAAACACACCTAGTACTTAATGTAGACAAAATTATTATACACATACGCAGGTGGATCAAATTCCTTAAAAACAACACCATTGAGATCTCTAAACATCCCTCAACAATGTGAAGTATTTTAATACAGTCTGACAAGGCAGTTGCTCCCTGGACATTGTGATGTATGTTGACTGATATACTTTATCAGCATGACGTCCTTACTTTAGGCCATGTACACAGTTACCTTAATGTAATGAGTATCAGATAGAGTGGCTAGACAGTACAGTTTGTCAGGTTAGAAATCCTATTACTGGACATGATCAGATTTCCTGTCTTTATCCCTGGCTAAGTAAGGACAACTGGCCAGCCATAACAGCAGCCTACTGTGTGCTAAGAGTTGAGACACAAATTACTGGCTAAGGACAACTGGCCAGTCATGGCAGCAACCTACTGTGTGCTAAGAGTAGAGACACAAATTACTGGCTAAAGGACAACTGGCCAGCCATAAAGCAGCCTACTGTGTGCCTTTAAGAGTAGAGACAAGAATTACTGGCTAAGGACAACTGGCCAGCCATAACAGCAAGATTAAAACCTGTGTGCAAAGAGTAGAGCCACCAATTTCTGGCTAAGGACAACTGGCCAGCCATGATTGTAAAGCCTGGTTTATACTTCCTTTTAATGTTTCGTGCGAAGCGAATTTAACGACACAGCTCTGTTTTCGCTGCAGATCTTTCGCAAGATTTGAGCACAGCTGAACTTTTTGAAATTGTTTGTTGCGAATTTGTGATGCCAAAATTTGCATCGCATTCGCAGGAAGTATGAACTGAGCTTAAGGCCATTTCTGAATTAGCGGCTGAGGCTCTGGCTGTGGCTAGATCACCACATTAACATAGATTAAAGCATAGGCTGCCTTTAGCAACATCCTTAACAACAGCTGCAGCTACAGCCACAGCTGCCAGTTCGGACACGTCCAGACTTTAAGCCTACTGTGCTCAGACTAGATATCAAACAGGACAGCCACACTAAATCTCACTTTAAATAAGGACAACTGCCCAGCCAAAACACAAACCTGCTGTACTAAAGACTACCTGCCAAGGCAGAACACCCACTCTCATAGGCTGTATTTCACTATTGGTTAACCCTTTCAATACCGCATTGTTTACAGGGGTCACACTGCTGTGTACCGCATTTTTTCACACAAAAAGCAAAGTGCAGTGTTCACTTTTTTCAATCTTGATTTTCTGTGTGAAGACATATTTTTGTGGAAAAACTTTGTGCATACAATTTGTAGCTAATGAAATGATCTTTCATATGATGTCAAATTTGTATATATTATCTTCATGTCCTTTGCCACCTCGATCGGCAAGAATTGGTCGAGGCCCGCCGAGCCCATGCCCATGCCCACGGCGTTGAAGGGTTGCAGTGCTCGGTCCAGCTACCGGTATATCGTCAGGATCACTGCCATCATTGAACGTACCTTGCGACGAAACATCACGAGTTTCATCCGAATCTTCACTAGGTTCTTCTTCACATATTTTCAAGTCCAATTCAGAGTCACTAATGACAAATATTTCAACCAAAACCTACAAGTCACGAACAGCCATGATGGTAATTTTTTGTCGGGAAAACGGAAGCGTGAAATCTGGAAGTACTGCAGCACACAACGTAGTTTTTCTCGGAAAATCGTAATGGCGACCCCCTATACAATACACACCATTGGAAAGCTCGATAAACAAGCTACCCGTCTATATAAGGGTCAACAACAGAGGGCGCCAAACAAAATAAATACAGGGTCTCAAAGGCCGCGACTTTTTTTGTCGAGTAAACTCGACATTGGTACGGAAGCACACACGGCGCACGGTCGAGTAAACTCGACAATGGTATTGAAAGGGTTAAGGAGGACTACCCGCCAAGTTGAAATGCTCCACTAAATAACGTTTAGTTTCTGGCTAAAGAACTTTTTTTCCAACAAAACAGTGACGCCAGATCTTACACACTGGCAGCTGTTAATTTTAAAATGAGAAATTACAAAATGTGTATCCAGGAGCCGTATCCACAAAACTCTCTATTTTGTAACTCTGTATTTCAAGTAATCGGAAATTCTACCCTGATGGCATGGGAAGCGACGTATTCAAGCTAATATTTCCCAAATTAGAAGGAGATTGTGCACTGAAAGAAGGTATTCACTGAAACCCATTGCTGGAATTTTCATACAACAATAGAATATGGACCGTTACAGATGCTGCTTTGATCTCTTTAGAAGAGGTGGCTAAAAAGGGTTTTATTGGCCGCCAAATCCCTGAGGAGCTGGCCTGGATTCTAAGAGAAAGGTCTACTGACTTGGAGAACTGGCCGGCTTTCTTTCAGTCATGAGGGTGGCTTCTATTTCACAGCATAGTGTGGTCATTCAAGTTAGTAGAGCATAGGTTATGATGACTTGAACTTTAATCTATGATATTTTTGCAAGCTAGTCCAGAGCTTGCCAGTGCTGACCAGCAGGGACTAGTCTTGATTTCGAGCCTGTTTATCAAGCGTTTGCCAATCATTGTTTCAAGCCAGGATCGGTGTAAGGCTTTTCTTTTGTCAGACTATGAGTCTGTTGTCAGGTGTATCTGATGGATATTCCTATAAAAATAATTTACACAAAGTAATGGTAGCCAATAGATCACTGTGTTCACTGTTACTTTTATTACAGTGTCAATTTGACCCAGCATGGAGGGAAAAACAGCAGTTTTGATCTTTATTTAAATATTTCCATTCAGATTTCAAAAGTTAATTGCTTGCACCAAATTCACTGACAAATATTAAAACAAGACTGAATCCAAAGAGACATGTTTTTCTTACTCTAAAGTTTACCATCTGTGGACCATGTAGTGGTGCATGATGTTGATATTTCTAACACAACTTCCTGAACATTTGCACTGATGTCACTTAGTAACTTCCTGTGTAGTCTGTCATATTGGATCCATTCAGCTAAAGATAGTCCAGTGTGCATTAAACGCTGTAAACATGTCCATTCACTTATAAAACACTACCGGTAGTGACTTCTATTAATTCTACACAATTTGAGTGCATTTGTGACAATCTCTCTTGGAAAGCAAAGCTGTGTTGGCATAAAGAAGAACATATTTGACATCAGATTTGATCTACATTTGAATAACTGTTTCTCGGAAAACTGGTTTAGTGCTGCTTGCTGTTAATGTCTTAGTGTTAAATTGCTTACTGGTAAGCAAGACCCCTGCCTCATTCCTCGTTGATTCCCCGTTTGATCGTCACGAGTGAACCCGATATTGGAAGTGGATACAAGAGAATGAGATTGCGATTGAACACTGGAGCTCCCAAATAAGATAGTGATGTCACACACACACAACCACACATGTTTGTTGACCTGGTTTTTCGAGAACTGCTCGGTGTCCTTCCATTGTTTTTGGGGGGTTTTCTTTTTAGTGGCGTCCCCCAATGGTTTTGTGCACTGAAACAAACCAAGGACATCCTTGTTTCTGTCAAAAACACCCAGATCCCTTTTGTTAAAGTCCTCGATTTCAACGAGTAGACAAGCTCACACCAAGTCTTGAAGTGAATAGATTATTCGTATAAGAATGTTTTATTCATCAGGAAGATTTTAGGGAAGAAAGATAAGAAATCAGATTCTTAAATACAGCTGATGAATAGTTGATATTTTTTCCTAGATCTTACCTAATGAATTATTCATGCGGAAGAGCTCAGAAGTGAACAAAATACACTAGTTCTAAAATAAAGCTATGAATTATTCATTGCTTAATACTGTACATTGTTCAATTTTTTAATTTTTTTAATTTTATTTATTTAGTTTTTTATATATTTTTTCATGAATTTATTCATTGTCCAAACTTCCTCGATGCAGATTTTTTTTTTTCAACACACGCAGAACTCATCAGTCAAAAATCATGCTGTAAAAATTACCCAACTGTGTCTGGCCAAGTTAGCTGTCTGCACGGCCACATACATCTGATCGCTATCCCAAACATATTGAAATAATGCCAAAGTTGTATTGAATCACAAACTAATGTTCTTTGAAACCCAAGTCAAGCCTTGGATTTTGATTGATCAGTCGAGATCCGGACAGTGACATTCGGGCGGCTGCACTATGGAAATGCCTGGAAAAATAATAATTGAAGAGTTACAGGGGAAATGTTTTGAAAAGAAAACTTGACTGCAGACTTTTTAATTTTTTGCTAAACATAGTTATCTCTCAGGCTTGTGGCTAAAAACATTGAAGTATGTTTCGTGATTTGTCTTGGGGGGGGGGGAAAAAAAAAGTTTTTAAAAAGAAGAAAAAGAGAAAATAGAAAAACTGAAAACCAAGAGGGCTTTGTTAATTGCTCACCAATTATGCTTTCCTTTAAGGAATTCTGGCTGTAACAGACAAAAGTGGTTTTAAGCCAGAAAGGGAATAGAGCATTATTATGCTGCCACCATATTTAGTCTTGCTCCCTGTGTGAAATTACTTTAATTCTCATGCTTCTGGAATGGTGCCCAACTATTTTGCCCATCCTGCCTCGGTTTTGGTACTCTTTGATGATTTGAGTGGGAGAGAAAACAACTTGGCAGCACCATGATTGAGTTCTAATAGAACCAACAACTTTAGATTCTTGTCGTCAATAGCGGGCCCTCTCTTACCTGCTAATTCTTACAATTGCATTATTCCCTAGGCCAAAGGTCTCAATTACTTAGTTTTGCACGTGTATGTGCCACAGCGCCCTCACGGGCCCATACCCTTTACCCATGATGCCCAGGGGCATAGCGTCTTCTTCCTTTTTTTGCCACCAGTGAGGTTGAACAGGTTTTTAAGTGAAGCTCGTTCTTCTCGCATTTACACGTTTTTCCTAGAGACAAGTTGTTATATTAATTTTGTTAACTAAAAGTTGTTGTGTTTTTCAGTCTACCAGATGTAGTTTTTCTGACTCTAACGTTTGTCCTTAAAGGACAAGCCATTGCTTTTATTTCCACTTCCTGAGATAAATATCCCATGGCTGTCAACCTGAAGCAAGTTTATTCTGCGACTTCTCTTTAAGGCTGGCTTCTCTGACAGTGTTGGCAACTGTCCACGTTTTACCAAGAACCACATCCAGTTGACATCTCCAGGAATTGAATGACCAGTAAGCCATTGACATGTTTCATGTACGTTGGACCACATTTCCAAAGAGAATGCAATTTGCTAGCAAGATCTGTTGATCAGCCAGGCCACATTGCCAGGAACAGAAAGGAAAAAAAAAAATCTCCCCAATAATCAGATCACAGTTGTTTATAGGTGAGCCGCCCCCCCCCCCCCCCCCCCCCTGTGTGTACAACTCTCAATGATGAGATATTTGGGTCAGGTCATATGGGTTTAGTTTGATTGCGTGACAACCGTTAGGGATCAACTGCAAAGTTATCTTTTTTGGCCCAGCTTGTTTTGTTGGAGTGTTAAATCATCAGTAGATATCAGACTTCTTTCTCTTACAAGACACCAAAAAAAAAGGAGAGATTTGTCTGTATCTAGGTTGTTCTTGGAGGTCTACAGCTTTAGGAGAGAGGATCTTGCCTTTTTTATTTTGATACTTTGTCTTTATTAGTGTACTTCCATAATAAGCAATGTAACTTTTTCAGTAGCGTTTATTTGAATTTGTGTTTTGGGTTTGTTTTTTTTCAAACTAAAAATTCAGATGTTAATGTGGAATTAAACCTGAGACCACTCACATACTGGGCCAGCCAGGGTCAATTTAGAAAATATATATACTACCATTGCAAGACTTTAATTCAATCCATGATTTCCCAAACAGTTCATGAAGTCTTATTGAGCCCCAGATTGTGTTGATTTTCAACATGAAAAATATTTTACCTTAAAAAAAAAAAACACCCCAAAAACAAACATTAAAGGTCTATAGACCTACAGGATTGGTCAGAATAAAAAACATTGTTTCATTGTAGTCAGAAAGCTTACTGATTATGAAGTTCATCCTAAGACCAGTTTTTCTGTGAAATATTTCCATCTAAAATGAAGTCATATTTAAGAAAATCTGAAAACTTCAAAAAAATGCTGTGCTGATTTCGGTTGTTATACACCCAAACTCAAGGACATTGCGTTTACATGCTGAAAAGTGTGCAGGGTTTTTCACTATTTTCTCCTGACACACTTCAGATTAAACCTAAATTTGTACAGGTTTGTTATTTCATGTATATGGTTGATCAGGCAACACTGTCTGTGACTATTTTGTCAACTCCACCAATCCTGTACCTTTCAAGATTTGGTGTATCTCTTGATAGTTATCTTTTCTCACTGGATTAACTAATAAGCCAAACTAGCAGAGCCAGACATCCCTTGCCCCAAGAAGCAAGGTGTTCTCAAGGTCTTGATAGTCACAGGGGTTCAGGCCTCCTCTCTCTCCCTAATTTGTTGTCTAGCTCGGTCCCTGTAGGAAGTGAAACTTCCCTGAAGAAAAAAATAACAATAAAGCAATCTAGGGAAAAGCTGCATGTTGCTACTTTGGGATCACTTTTCTTTATGTTGGTTTCAGGAGAATTACCATCTAGTCAGGTCTGTTGTGTGTTTTTTCTTCAAGTTTGTTTAAGTGTTTTTTGTCATGTTTTTTTTTTTTTTTTTTTTTTTGGGGGGGGGGAGGGATTAGTAAAACTACAAATTTTTTTGAATCTGTACAGCATACTAAATCAGAAAACACATGTTTCCATTGTCCCAGAGGTGTGCATGGCAGCCAATTTTGATTTTCAAAATGGCCGCCAAAATTTTAATATTTGTTAAATATAATGGCTTCTAGATGTCATAGTGAATTCGGAAAAGGCTAGTTCTGTTTCTATCAGTGAGGTGAAGTTACCTACAGCCCAACTCGCAGTATATTTTTGACCGTGTGAGCCTTGGGGGCGTGGTGTGAACCAAATTTACTTTATGCAGAACAAGTAAAACAATTTTTTTTCATTGTTGTTTCTATTATTAATTTGGCCATTGATACAAGAAAACAACATACAGGCAGTCCAAGATAAGATAAAACTGTAATTGTGATGCGAGGAATTTCACCGTTGGAAGCGTCACCATGAGGTCAAGAATACAGTCAACATATTTCATAGACTGGTTTACCAATGATCACTTCACCTCTGCTCACAGTCTATGCTAACATGGTTAGCTTTGTACACTTGATTTTTTGCTAGCTTTATATTAGAGATGAGCTTTTTGCTGGGGGTAGGATAGGCTTTTTCATTTACGTTGACTCCAATGTGGTAAACAAATAATGTATAATAATTCTGGTGTTTTGAGATGAACGTTTTGTGCACGTTTTAGTCATTTACATGGAAATATTTCTCAGGAAACTTGGTACAGGTGTCATTTTTGTAAAACGTATGGTTTTTGAGAGTTTAAAATAGAAGAATTGATTGTGATCATACATAGCTTGTATTGGCTAACATTGGTAATTGTCAAAGACCAGTATCCACAGTTTGTGTGACTCAGTACTCTCACTTGAAAAAAAGTTCAAAGTTTCTGCTCAATAAATCACGGGACACACAAGAAAATAGTGAAAGACCCATTCACTGTGTTCACTGAACTTTTTCAAATGTTGGAGTTTCGGACACGCACGATCAAAACTAAATGTTTGACTTATTTCTCAAAACATTTCAGGGACAATTTTTTTTCAAGGGGAAGTTTTCCACCATGACCATCTTTGTACCACGCAAGTTCTGTGTAAATCTGTAAACATTTATATTTTCAATCTCACCAATGCAATACACATTATTTAAGTTATGAGTTTTTTGCTTAGTGCGGGTTTTGAATTTTGACTAACTATGAGTGGTGCCATCAAATGGACACCAGGTGGTTTTAGCCAATAGTCGATACCAGTTGAAGTTACTCTTCCGCCAGATCATATCAAAATTTCTCCCGCTTTTTTTGTTCTTGGTACCCCCTCCTATAATAAATCCAGGGAATAATCAGGAAGGGCCGATTATTTTCTTGTTAGCGAACGTATTACATCGCCGGAGCGGTATTCGATCAATACCGCAACCAATCACGTTCAGTCTAATAACGGTGCCTGGCATTGTTTTTATTGGATGATTATAACAACCCAGATAGTGCAGAGACATTCATGGCGTACCTTCTCTCTATCTCTCTCTCTCTCTCTCCAATTCTGTCCCCAACGATTTCACCACCAAGTTTGCCTGTATTAATGCCTTAAATGCAATAAAAATCTCCCTGCTGATTAGGTCTAATAGTTAGCCTGCACTTTTTGGGGGAGGGGATGCCATTTTTTTTTCTCCTTCTCTCTCATTTTTATTTTTTTTTCCTGGGCACAAAGGAGCTTGATTAATAATGATATCCCAAGGAGAAAAACAGCTTTTGGCTTGTGTAAGAGAAGTGCACTGAAGGTTCACCACGTGCATAAATGAATTTGATCCAACTTAACATTGGTTCTTCACTGAGCGGAACTAGTCGGGGATGTGTCGTGTATTCATTTTACGACAGCCTGGCTCACTAGAGCGTGGGTACCAGTAACTGGTCGGTTCTCTGCTGTGGTGTTTTAATTTATATATATATATATATTGCATATACCATTTTGGTTTAAATTGCTTGTACTTTTTCCCCCCCGATAAAAGCAATAACACGGCCCGCACTTCAGCGCGTGGATAGTCTGTATTTAGCACAGTTTGACAACTTCATTTCATGGCCTGATTCATTTGTTTATGCGCATGTCATTGCTCTCATTTCTCTCCCAACAAAAACAAAAATAAGATCATGCCCCAGTTAAAAAGTAAAACTCATAGTTAGAATCTAGAACCGGGGTGATATAGCTAGTCCTGGGAGATTTTTTTAGGTTTTAATATTTAATAGTTTTCACTTTTACACGGTTGAATGCAGCCAAGGTCATTTGAAAAGTACAACTTTGTAGTTCAAGCATCACTTGCAGCTGGAGAGAGAGACTACACAAGTGTGTCATGGCCGCCCATGTACAAGGTCGCTTGTACTTTCAAAAAAATATTTTTCTTCTTCTTTTGAATAGCCCAAGCTTGGTGCCTTGTGAAGTAACACGACCAGTAGAATTGCTGGTAGGGTGTTTACATACCACATGTAACATTGTATCTCGGATGCTGAAACTTCTTTTCACCCTGCCCTGTTTTCCAAGCAAATGGTCCATGTTTTTTTAATTCCCTCTTGCATTTTCTTCTGAACTTTGAACACAGATTGAATTTCTTCATAGTCATTGTGCAGCCGTTGCCTGTTTTTTTTTTCTTTCTACGAACGGAACACTTTTTTTAACAGTTCCTTTATGCAGTGCACTTTGTACCGAGTCGTTTAGATGACAGTTTCCTAACCTACTTACATAGAATACATTCACTGCCGAGACATTGCATTAATTCTTTTCAGAAAATGACTGTATAGAAATTTTTTTCTTTTCACAATGCCGTTTCATTTTTGAAGTCTTAAAAGTAGGGTCATAGATTGGTCAAGAAAGCGTGCGTGACAGGAGAACATTTTCGTGTGACTTAACATTCTTTCTCTCAGTTTCTTTTATTGTATGCATGCAAATTTTTGTATTGATTTGATAAGTGTTTCACAAAAATTTACCAGATTATAAGAAAGTAAGTAATTTTAAGCTCTATATTACACAGAATGATACAGAATTCCACAGAATATGACAGAATGATAGAATGTTGTTTGTACACATGATAAGCTCTACATCAGAATTGTCGTACTTATACCAATTTTGTGCTTTCTTGCCATGGAATGACAGCTCATTAAAGAAAGTGACTTTTGAAGCTCCCATGTAGGGTCAATCTTCAGCCAAAGCAAGCGAGTTCCTCTTTGAAACAATAGAATGCTGTTTACGGTAACTGATCAATTAGCAATCATAGTAATTTAGGGGCTACTTATGTCACCTTCATATCCATTTCCATAACATCTTAAGAAAAGGAGGTATACCTTAAAAGTAGGGTCACAGATTGGTAAGTACTCCAAAATTAAATGACCTTAAAAACTTACTTGTGGTGAGAAGCACTGCAGCTGTTGATGGTGTAAACTATTGTGGGAAAGGATTCTCTTCGAATTAATATGGTTTGGATAATTTTGAACCCCAAAACATTTGAATTTGAGAAACGATTCATGCATGAATCGTTTCTCAGATTTCTGAGGATTGGTGTCAGTTCGCGAATGCTGTGGTGAGAGATACGGTTGGTACCCGCTGTCACCTTGGTAAACGTGGCTGGATTTGACAGTCTTGTGGATATACCGTGACAGTTTTTTGCTGTTTTCTCAGCAAGCAGACACTGTATTCAGCTGAAACTTTCACATGTGACTTATATTGTATCTTTCTTTAAAATTGTGCCTATCCAAACTTAGTTTTGAAGAAAGAAAATTAGTTTCTTCCTCTATGCTGTAAAAAATAATACCAATTGTTTCAATTTGTCATAATCCTTATCTTGATAAATACTTCCAATAATTACTTGCAATTTGCACAAAGTTGTTAAATGGTGTCTTCTAGAAATGATTCAGTGCAGAAACAGTTTATACTTTGCCCTAAAGATTTCTCACAATAGTGCCCAAACTCAGTGTCCCACGCCGGTCATTCAAGCTGTGTATTGGCTGGGCCCATTTAAACTGGCCCTATTTGTTAGACATTTGTATTGGTTGCAACACACACCATGTGACCTTATAAAGTGACCTTTTGTGAAAGTTCAAGTTGCGACTAAAATGAAGTTTTGGAAGTCCACTTTGAGCTTATGAATGCCTCGACTGCAGTCATTTTGACAAGAAAAGACCGTGCAAGTCTCTCCCGTATTCAAACATTTCTGGGAATACTTTGGTCCCATGCACATTGCCTTAACGCGTGAAGGAAATAAACTCACTTGCAGAGTCAATTTTTATTTGCAATTTACACATCAAAAAGTATTTATGTTCAGCGTAATAAAGTGCAGGGCATTACACATTTTTAATACAGGGCACGGCTTGGGGTAAAATTACTGTAATTCTGACCAGCTTTTCAGCACGCCCTGAAAACAAAATAATCAGCTCACTTCCCACCCTAAAGGGGGTAATATGTACATGTACTCCATTGATGCTCCTTATATAGACTGACAGATATTCAATAAGTCATCATTATGTGTTCACCATGGTAACCAAGGAGTAATCTGAACTTGTGAGGTCTGTTTCCCCCAGCAACCATCGACGATGACAAGACCATGGGATCTACACTCCCCCCCCCCCCCCACTGATGATGACGCTATGTTGTGGAACACGTTGACAATCTTCATTAGTAAAGCACACAGCAGGTGTGCCTCGGCATCCATGAGAGGGGTAACCTGCTGCCTCTGCAGACAAAATGAGATTGTCTCTTCACAAAAAGTGCTTTGGAACCTTACACCTTATCCTTGATCAAGTTAGTCTGAAAATAGAGACATGGAGAGAATGTTGAGCTCATGCCTTCAGTTGAACCATACTAATGGGTTTGAACTTCACAACTGCCCTCTTCATGGGTGAAAATGCTTGCTTACTTGGTTTCTTTTTTTTTCTTTTTCGAAAGGGAACATCGTCTTCCATCTTCCCTAGTTTCCCTTCTTCGGGTCGATGTCTTCATGTGATGTTACCAAATCAATATGTCTTCATAACACTGTGAAGAGAAGAGAAAGTGGTTTTGAAATTAGGGGTTTGGAGGGGGGGGGCACGACTTCATCAAGAGGTTTACCTTTTGGTTGGCCGATGTCTTGTGATGTCTGCCCTGAGTTCAGTATTTGGAGAGAACATCTGAAATGAGTTTCGATTCAGAATGACAAAGATGTGGATGTTGTCAGAGGAAGTCTTTTTGGACTTGGGTTTGCATTTCAGAAAACACCGGGGGAAACCCTGTGGACTTATGCAGATTTTATTTCCCACAAATCAAGCTAAGATTATACGGTAGCGTAAAGATCCCCCAACCATGTAATATTTCACGATCAGTTGATGTGTGCGTAATTTGTGGTTTCGGAAACGAATGAACCTTCTTTTTTTTTGCTGTCTTTTTTTAAAGTTGATGTCTGCCTCAGAGCCTCTTACACTGGACCTATCTCATTTAGTATTGTCAAGGGAGTTCTTAGTTCTTCTATGACTGACTGCAATTTTCTATGCTTTTTTTCATGCCATAGGCGATTACTACGATGCACAATTGCACCCAAGATTGCTTAAGGAAGGGAGACAATTCAAAACAAATATGCTTCAATCCTGTCATGCAAGTAGCAATCAAGTTCCCCCTCCCGAATCTTTTTTTTTGGGGGGGGGGGGTCTTTTCTTTTTTTTTAAAGCAGGTATTGATCATTAGAAAAAAATGTTAACTTTGGGTGGAAAAACAAAATCAGACGTCCAGAAAGAATGTAATAAAAATTAGGATTTTTCTTATAAGGATTTTTTTTTTTTTTGGGGGGGGGGAGAATATTTGCAGTGAAGAAGCAAAAGTTACAACAATTAAGGTATACAAATTGCAACACAGCTGTTAAATAAAAAGAATAATAATAATAAAATATAATGATAAATTAAACAAGTGTGAAACTTCAACAAAAAACTTCTGTTCCCTAGTTTGCCCTTTACTGTTTTAGTGACAGGCCAGGAGGACCAGTTAGCTCGTCATTTCACTAGTCCGGCAGCTTTTTCACCTGTGTTTCATGTAAAATAGAGATGCTTTCCAGAACTTAAAGTCAGCCGAACCACTCAGAGAAAATTTTAACTGGTCCTCCGGTGTTTTAACTGGCATTTGGCCAAGAGACCATTTGGTGGACCCAGTACTCATTATCTCAAGAGTAATAATTACAGTATCATGAACAGAAGCGTTCACTCTTGACTTTTGCAGTTAAATTTGTTACACGCCGATTTCAACATAAAACGTCTACTCATGAAATTCATTATTTAAGTCAATACAAAAACCTTTTTTAAGTTCACAGTTCTAAGCTGTTAAAGTTTCTGAGTCGATAAGCTGTTACAAAAACGTCTCTTATCCTCTGGTTTACGGGATCTTTTCATGTGCTGTGGAATTGGAATCCAACCCAGCTGGAAATATGTACCTCGTATTCTATGCGCTCACGGTGGTGTCTTGTTGCTAGAGTAATCTCTAATTTGTGATATAGATTACTTTTGATCTTATCTTTTCAAGACTTTCCTTCTTCTGTCCTTAAATAAACGTGGAATGGAGCTGAATGTTCTATCCTCATCATGCTGTGGTCTTATCAAGTAATAACTTGCTGGTTGGAAATCCAGGATGTTCATAAGAAAAATCTAGGAACAAATCAGGTGCTCGTAAGAAATAAATTGTTTTCTCATTACTATAATAAAATAAAAGAGATTCTGGTATCAGTTTTCCCGTCATTTATTCATTTTCTTTTTGCTTTCATACAATAATCCTACCGATTTCTTTTGTATAACAAGTATTTGTGTAAGCAAAAGATTAAAAGTGAAACAAACATTGGAAATATTTGTGTGTGTAAGTTTTGAGGGTCGGTGTTTACACTGGGTTTTATTGGCTTGCTGTTTGGATGGATTGTAGGGCTCAAATTTTGGGGGAATATCCACAAGACTGCAGGGCTTGTAGCTCAACATTTTTACTGGACCAGAATCAATTTTTCAAGACCAGAATCAAAATTAGTTGAATAAACACTAAGAGAAAGTCTACCTGGTTTTTCTTACGTGTCAGTGTACTTCGAAACTCAACAGTATTCAAAGATATTTATCAGACTCATAGTCAACTGTTCTTTCACAAAGATATTACACAATGAGAGAGCCTATTATTATTCAATTGCAAAACACAAGACCACCGGGCTTGTCCATCTGTGAGTTTACTGGCCTGACGCTGAAATCACTGGCCTTAGGCCTGTGGTCCAGTGTTAATTTTCGAGCCCTGGATTTGCATGTTTATGGGTGGAGCTTTGAGGTGCAAAGGGGGGGGAAAAATGTGACGTGGAAAAATGTGATGTGGAAAAAGATATATCGGTAGGAACTGCAAAGTTGTTTACACTCCTTAGTTATTTTTTAGAGAGTGGCCTGGGAAGGCTGTGAAAGTGAAATCTGACTTCTTTTTTTATACATTAAAGAGGCACATTTTCTTGTGAAGTGGATCCTTTTTGTCTGTTATATTTTTCGGCGACACTTCTGCGTGAGGGTACGGTGTGGCGTAAACATTTCCAAACCCGTGATAAATCTCCCCGTTGTGTAAATAAATGCGGAATTGTAAACGTGTCAGAAAACATAAATTGTTACTGTTGTGATGATGTGCAGAATTTAGTTTGCAAACAAGACGACATGTAGAGCAGCCAATTGCAGTGCTGCATAGGTGCAAAGATTGGCGCATGGGGGAGGGGGTTCCTTTTGGAGTGTTTGTTAGTTTGTAATGTTTGTTTGTTTGTTTGTAGTGTTTGTTTGTTTGTTTATTTTAACTGTCAGTTTTTTATATCTTTTAAAAACACTTGACCTTCCAATCAGTTTCCTATGCATGTGGAGACTAAAAGATAAAAAACTATCACGTAAATTTTTGAACTGATGTAAACTTTGCAGTGGGGATTAAGATTAGTGTTTGTGTTTTACCATTCTTCGATGTGTTTGAAGCACTGTATACTCAGTGCTTTCCAGAGTCCTGTGAAGAAAAATCCACAGGCATATTACTCGGGTGGGATTCGAACCCAAGACCTTTGCCATTCTTGAGCACCACTTAGACCACCAAGCGTGCTGGTTGCAAGAGGCAATTGGAATTCTATATTTCAACAGTGGGTATTGCGACGACTTTGATAGATGATAAATTTGCATCAGGGATAAAGAATATTTAATTGTGTTTTACTCGTTCAGGGATGTGGGAATCCATGTAAGTTTACCTCAGACTCACTTGCCACTCTGAAAGCAACAGTAGCTAGGCAACAAAAATGCAGAACAATCGGCAGGATTGTTTGCGCGGAAGGATAATTGAGATTTCTTGATCACCATTGTAATCATTTTGACGAGAAAATATTAAAGATATATTATAACTGAATAACACAAACTGCATCCTGAGTTACAGTGCTTAGAGGGACGGTATTCCGTTGGATAATTACTCACAAAATTTATGACCATAAAAACTTACTTGGTAAAGAGCACTGGAGAGCTGTTGATACTAAAGAATGTTGTTAGAAACGACACCCTTTGAAGTAATTTGGTTTTAGAGAAAGAGGTAATTTTTCACACACAAAAATTGAATCTGAGAAAGGCTTCAGGCATGAAGCCTTTCTCATGCATCTGAAAGCACACAATACTACATGTATGCCAAAATGGTGTATTTCCCCCCCCCACTATTTTCTTGCAACTTCGATGACCAATTGAGCCCAGTTTTCTCAGGTTTTGTAATGTTATGCTTGTGTTGGGATACACCAAGAGAGGACACTGGTCTTTGACAATTAACAAAAGTATAACACTGCTTTTAACACACATCAGTGTTTAATACATGTCGGTGTATGGATAAAACACAAATAGTACACAATCTAATTTAACATCTACGTTGTACTTGTATTACAAACCGCATTGTTCCATTGAAGAAGAAGAAGAAAAAACTACACAAGGCATTATACTTTCAAAAATAAAAGCTTGCCATTAGCATTTTCAATTCTGTCGCACAATGTGATGTTAAGCACCGTATTACATTGTATGCCAATTCAATGTATATACACTGTTATTCTCCACTCGTTTTAGTACAGCCGCCATGGTCGGCACAGCCGCTGCGGAATTGAACTATTTCTGTTTACATTAATGGATTGCAAGATTTTCTCAAGGTCACCTCGGAGTAGGTTCGGGACTGCGGTCTTCCTTTTGAGTCATGCATCTTTCATTGTACTTGTGTGTCGTCCTCTATTGCCTCTCGTCTCTGCATTATGGCAGTGTGTATGGCCTTGGGTTTGATTCCGTGACTCAAGGATTATTGAATGAATCAAATCATTTTTTCTTCTCCCTGCAAGAACTCATAAATAATTGATGCGGACACAATATGTATCCCCTCCTCTCCTCTGTTCAGAATGTCAAATGTACATGTTTATCAAATAAATTCTGCAAATGAAATGTTTTAACCATCTTTATGTAACTGTCTGCTTTTTTCTCAAACAGATGTTTCACATAATTAAGTGGGCCTCACTATTTTTGTTTTTACAATGATATTAGTGTTGGAAGGGCTATTTTATTTTTTTAAATTGTTTTATTTATAGATTTATTTAACTATGCACTTATTTATACACTTATTAATTATAACACTTATTTATTTATTAGCTGTTCCGACGTGGTAGTCGGAACAGCTATTGTTTCTGTCCAGATTTTTATTATTTTTATTATTATTCTTTCTTTTACTGTATTTTTTTGTGTTTTTGTTAAGAATTATTTATCATGTAGTTTTTGTTTTGTTCAGTGGCGTTCAACGTTTTGAAAAACATTCCCTTCTTCCATAATATTTTTAATACATTTTTTTTTGGAAAGTATTTTAAGAAAGCAGGGTTTTTTATATTTTTTATCATCAGGGTAGGTATGCTATGAAATTTTTGTCATAATTTTGACAATTTTTTTTGTCAAGAATTGACAATTTTTTTTGTCAGAAAAATTGATAGTATAATTTACTTGCTACAGGAGCATAATCAGGCATCATTCAACAGCTGATCATTCCCTCTGTTTTCATTGGTTGCCTGGAACACAGAAAACTGAAAACTGTTGTACCCAGAAGGGTTCAATTTTTTTTCTGCTAAAAAAAAAACAAACCTGAAAGAATTTTTAAAAAAATGATCTTGAAGCCCTTATTTCTTTATTGTTAACTCACAATTTAATGCATCAATTTGAAGGCCGACCATTTTTTGAATACGGATGTTTACTCAGGTGGCCATGTACCTTGTGACCCCAAATGGCCTAAATACGTGCAAGAGTTCAGCTGGGGGAGGGGAGTATTCCATCTCAACCACTAGAGGGCGGTCTTCATATTTTAAGGTCATGGTTTCACATCAATGTTGCTATTTGTCTGAAAAAACCCTGGAGGAAGAAGTGAATTGTAATTCAGATCATATTCTCATGGCTTTTCTGGTGTTCGTAAAAAAATAAAAATAAATCTGCTTACACAATCGACTAAAACTTCTGCTCATAAAATGTATTTAGTGAGCTGTCTTAACAACAGTAACTTTTCTGGATTGACTAGGTAAAGAGGAGTAACTATTGTTCACGTTGAGGCATGTGGAAGTCGCTAACTCCATACACACTTAACTTTAAAGAGGAGGTCCAAGGCCTGAATCAATTTTGTAATAATTTCATTTTCCAAAAGATATCCATCAAGTGGGTGACCTTCAAGTGCCAATTTTGTCAAAATCCAAAACATCCAACGGCGTGACATTTCAAATATGTGTGCGTTTTATGTAAAAGGAAACGTGTCAGTTTATTCCTGAATTTCGGTGCTATTCAATCAGAACGGCATTGAATTTAGGCTTTTGAATGAGGCAAAAGTTCCTGTTTAGAATGTACAGATCGTTTGTTGGCGATATCCAATGATGTCATGTTTCAAATTTCACTCTGTAAGAGTATCAATCAAAATGACATTGTATACCATTTTAAGGTGAGGTTAGTGACTTGTAGTTCTTTCCTTCCACTCTCATAAGGACTCCATCTATTGAAATATGGGTGCATAACAAAACTGAATTTAGTATAGCCGATTGTTGTATTCATCACATTGTTATAATTTGAAATTTCTTGTTCACTGCAAATTCCCCTTGATTGCTTTTTCGACGTAAGTCATTCACATAGACCGTTATCATGCTGTGGTTGTCCATGTCGGGTACCCTGCATGCAACAGTGACAGTTGACAGTTCTAATTCTCATATCATGGAAGGGACCAGACTTTCTTTGCCTTCCAGCCTCGGTTTGGTTACATTGGGTTTGATTAGAAGAAAAGCAAGATGGCGGCACCATGATCATAAAGGTCTATAAGATGCATGGTTAGTTATGCACGTTATGATGGAAGTATTCCTTAGTGGTAAGCTGAACGGCTTGTCACGTATTGTTCCAACAAACTTTTCAAACTTTGATTTATTTCATAGGATCATGTCACTTTTCTGGTTAGAGGGATTGAAATGTCAAAGGTCATTATGTGGTAAACTCTAATCAGAGAACATTGTGGGATGACTCTCCAGAGCGTCACAAAGGCTTTTTTTTTGGGGGGGGGGTAACTTTGTAAGTGTTTTTCTCTTTAGCACTTCCTGAGTGTAGCGTTTTTAATTGACAGTTTTCCTTTGGGAGGATTTACTGGAGGTGATAGGAATGTGACACTTTGCCAATTATCCAGGCATTCATGCACGCTCTCCACCGTGTTGCCATAGCGATATCGAACGTGTCCCGCATTGTCCAAAGTTGGCCTGTTTGAGGTCAGAACGAGCACATTAGTTAACACGTAAGCAAGCCTCCCCCATTGGGCAAACTGGGGGGAGTGCGCCGAAAGGAACGTGTCAATTTCATTATTTCATTTACTAAAAGCCGATTCGATGCGAGAGACGACAATCAGAAGAACATGATTTTACATGATCATTTTGAGGTGCATCGTTAGATGTAATTACTGAAAACTTAACTTGAAATGCTCAGTGTGTTTTGGCACCTGATGCAGAATGGTAATGGAGTTTAATTTTACTAAAAACGTTATTCATTAAACTGATAGACAAAATAGGTGCAAGCACCAATTGTTCAATTTTAACGGTCTTTTGAAGTGGTGCTACCATTTTGACAACAAGTTCAACAACAGCTATTTATTAAGAACATGTTTAAGAACATTAATATTAAGAACATTACCATATCATCTTCAAAAAACATTCTTTTGGGGGGGGGAATTTATTGCATTCTTTTGGTATTTCTCAAACAGAAATGCAGTCAAAAAAGTATTTAGTTTCGGAAGTACAGAATGAATGGATCTCTTAATATAAAAAGTGAATATGTATGATTTAATTGAAATTTTCAAACCATAAATTCATGATGCAATGATAAAAATAGTAAGACAGTAAGCGTTAAATCTGATTTCTGAGTTTCTTGGTCCTCAAATCAGCAAAATTGTTTTCAACAAGCTTGAAAAGTCTATAAAAGCCTATACCATACCATACATGTATGATGGCAGCCCCCTTGTACTATATAAAACTTTCCTACCTTTTTCAAAGGGCTAAATACGTGTATCATGCCTGATAAAAACACATTGGTAATTGTCAAAGACTGTTACCTGCACTTTGAGTGACCCAACATTTCATGAAATAACAAACCTGTGAAAGTTTAAGCTCAATCAATCATCAGATTCACAAGAAAATAGTAAAAACCCTCTTAATATGTTTTCACTCTTTTCAAACATCAGGTTTTGGACTCGCTGTTTCATGCATTTTTCGAAAACTAGAGCATTTCAAACAAAAGTTTTTTTATAGGGAAGTTTTCCACCATGGCCATCTTTATACCACATAAGTTCTGTGTAAATCTGTGAGCGATTTTATCTTCACTCTCACCAATGCTTTTATATGCACACCCTTTGAAAGCACCCAAAGCAAACTCCCACTCGAATCCTCCCAGAAATCTTGGGTCTATCCTCATTGCCCAGCAGTCTTGTCTAAAGGTCAATGCCAAAAGTGATGAATGGTTTGCAATCACCGAGACCCAAGGCTGATCCCGTGGGATAGCGACTCTAATAGATGACCAGGAAAAACTCCCTCTGGGCAGTTTAAGATATGTATCTTTGGAATACTGATGGAGAGAGTAAACGAGATGAACTGTCGGCTCTCAGTGGGATGATACACAAGATCTATATACATCAAAATTGACAGAAAGAACTTGCTTAAAGGGAAGGTTTTTGTTTGGTAATCACTCTTTAAAATTAATGTAAATAAAAACTTTTTAGTCAGAAGCCTACAGCAGCTTTCAATAGTATAAAGCATTTTGAGAAACAATTTCACTTCGAAATAATGTGGTTATGTGAAAAAATATCAGTTTGTATGCCCCAAAAATTTGAATCTATCAGAACTGTCAGAAATGTTTCTCAGATTCTTCCTGCGTAAACATAACCACTCCAGATTTTCGGCGATATCTCAAAAACGCGACCACCTTTTGAAATGAAATTTTCACAGGTTAGTTTTATTGTATGCATCTACATTTATATACGATTAAAGCGCAATCGAATGGTTCCTTTAAAGATGCTCTATAATTACAGCGGAAAACAACATTTTATTTAAATTTGTCAAATTTTGGCCAATTTGACCCGGAAATCTAGAGTGTAATTTTAAGTAGATAATTAGTTCAAGCAATTACAAGCTTTTATTTAAGGTCTTGCACCAAAAACATCCACCAATAGTTAGTAGTAGTTAATTGAAAACTGAAGATGAGTTATTGTCCAGACATGTCATTTTATTGATACTCTTTCGAAGCGAAATTTGAAATGTGACGTCATGGAATATCATAAAAACAAATTGGGTCTGTACATTCTAAAGAGATTTTTCTTTTGCCAGTCAAAAGGTCAAATTAAACTTTATTGAATATCATCAAAATTCAAGAATGAACTAAAGTTCTTTTTACCAAAAAGTACAAACCATACCTTGCAAATGCAGGGGTGAGAAATTTCAGACTTATATCTGAATTCAGACTTTATATATCTGAATTCAGACTGGTTGAAAAAAATAGCTGTTATTTTCTTCAGATACAAGAAAATCATACTCTTTGATCTACTTCTCTAGCGATGGGGGTACTGTTACAAGAAGCTCCTTGAAATCTATAATGGGGTTACCATAATGTGGAAATGTCATCATTTCAGCGGACCTCTTAAAATTTGGGTGCTAGTTTCAGACCTGTTAGCAATTACTCTTACCCTGGGAAATGTGATGTCATCAAATGTTTTTAGATTTTGACAAAAAAATGCATTTGAAGAGGATCAAACACATTGACATTTTACAACATTTTATCGTGATGTTACAGACTTGCAACATCATCTTTATATACAGCAGTTAACTAACAATATTTTATCGATACTTTTTGTATTTCAACATCTACAAGTGTTCCAGTAGAATCTGGGTAAATGTACTCAATATCTGTAAGCTGTGTCAAGAATAGCGCCCTCACAAGTTCAAGTTGAACTAATCTTTGTGAGATGCACAAAAGCACACTGAGAAGCCATGGGTCTCTGTAAGCTTTAAATTCCCCCAGTCCGTGTTGTCCCAGGAGCTGAAAGCAACTCATGCAATAGCGCCCTCTTTAGGTAGAATTCAGAAGAGACTTTAACCCAAGCTGGTATACCCAAGATGAACTTTAAATTCTTTGTATTTTTATTTCTGTTGGTTGGTTATTGTTCTGGGGCAGTGTGACAAATGAAGCTAAAGTTCTGTTCACCGTTGATAATCTGCTTAGCAAAGATTATTGATGCTAAAGCTTGTAAACGGAATGCCAGTTTTTGGACCCCCTTGAAGTTGATAGTTCGTTTGGATTCTGCTTAGCAGAAAGATGAACTTGTTTTATCGATCAGCAGCGGAAGTGATTTGACCTCGATAGCAGAAGAAAAAAAATAATGAAAGAAAGTTTGTTTTCTTAGTTCCTTTAATAAATTTGTACGTGTTTTCTTCTCTTACTTTCACAGGAAAGAAATCCCCAAGAAGTTCAGGATGGGATCAAATGCAATCAGACGATGGTGAGTATAAATTGTGGTGGTGGTGAAATGTTGTTTGGTAACAGCTTGATATAGATGATTATTAGGTATTATGCAGGATTGGTGGAGCTGACAGAGTAGTTGTAGACAGTGTTCATGTTTTGTGTGATCAACTATACATGAAACGGCAAACCTGTGAAAATTTTCGCTTAATCTGTTGTGTGAGTCAGGAGAAAATAGTGAAAAATCATGCACAACTTTCAGCATGTAAACACATTATCCGTAAGTTGGGTTGTGACAACCGAAGCAACTGTTATTTGTTTCCTTTTTTTTTAAATTTAGGTTTTCAGATACAGTGTTTTTTTCGAATGCGACTTCATTTCAGAGGGAAATATTTCTCAGGAAAAAAATGGTTGTAATATGAACTTCATAATCAGTAAGCTTTCAGACTAAAATTAAACAAAGATGTTTTTAGCGATCCTGTAAAATAATACCTTTAAATGCAGGATTTTGAAAGTGTGTCTGGAAATTTGTTTGGAAATCAAAACTTAAGGTTACCTGATTTAAATTCGAGCTTACTGGATTGTTTTGTTGTAATCAAACTGTAGTTGTTTGAACAAACAACAGTTGTTTGAACAAACAACTTTCCTTATTGCATTCAGTGGTTACAGAACTAAGTACACCAAGGCTGGAATTTGTTTTGTTCCTGAACCCTGAAGGGACCAAGTCATGGTATTTTTTGTCCTGATCAAAAGACCACCATTTTGAAAATTGGAAATTCGTAGGACATTTTCAAGAGACATGGAGGCCAAGATCAGAGCAGTCGATGATCAGCCCTTGTAGGCCCGATGTTTCGTTCCTGAAAGGACCCTGGCACCAAGGTGTTTTCTCCTTTGTAAAGGGCACCTCTATGAGGAAATTGTACATTTCTATTGGAACGTTTCAAGGGGCACCAAGGCCATGACCAGGGGGCAACTGAAACACTTGCCTCCATTGTTGGCGTTGATTGAATTTCAGTCTTTATTCACCAAACCCTGTCAAGGTTTGCATACCTCTGAGGTGTGTTCTCTTCCTAAAGCTGTGCGATAGATTCCAACATCGAAAAAGTAGACCTCAAGAAAACAACAAATTGGGCCACCAGACTTGACAAAAGCCTACCCTGAAGGACAGGTCCAATAACTAGTTGATTTTTTTTTTTTTTTTTGGTGAACCCTATGATGTTGTGTCGTTACAGATGTTTAATAAATTTGTTGATTCTAGAAGGGAGGTACCGGGTACTTTCACCCTGGGGCATAATTAAATGTTGTTTTTACCATTAGGACTTGTGTGAAATGGAGGGTCATTTAAAAGTCAAGTTGAAAAGAAAAAATTAGGTTTGTGGAGGTTGTGCTGTATATAAGTGGTGTTTTTTTTGTTTTTTTTAAACAGATTTAAGCACTCTGATTTATTTAGTTTGTGGCATGGATCTGATCAGCCACTCTTTGTGGTCACTGTGTGTCTCAAGTTGTTGAAAAGAGAAACCAACACTTTTGTCTCCGGCCTGTGGCCGTCTGTCCCGCCGTTGTTCCGTTTTCTTGTGATCCTTTCTCTGTCAAAGTGACATTTTTCAGTCAAAGAAATTCTCATCACAATTCCCTTTCTCTTTATTTGAATTCCTAACTAGTTTCTCTTAAAACTGGGTTGAGAGTGATATTTGCCCAACCCCCACCCCACCCCTAATGATGCCTTGCCACTACCTGGGTAAACCTTTTACTGCCTTTTCTCTTGTTTGCTACTTCTAAAGCTGAAGTAACCTAAAAGAAAATCCTAGCCTTTCTTGTATAAAAAGTCCACTCACCTTCGGACACTGTGCGCTGTGTCTGCGTTAGTCGCTAATGTTTTAACTCCTAGGATCTCAATGAATTATTCACACCGGGTAGGCCTCTTGCAAAAATTCATGCTTTCCGCAGTTTCCGTAGGCCCCCGGGCAGAATTTTGAGTGTGACAAAAATGGAATGCAAACAAATGTGGAAAATGCTTGTATAATCTTCTAACCTATGGGTGTTGTAGGGAGTCTCGAGTATAACATCCGACAAACGTAACATGGCAACAAATACATTGATGAGCACTCCATGCCCAATATTTAAAAAATGGGTCTGAAGTCACTGACCCTACAAACATGTCTAAAAGGTAAGGCCATAGATTGGTTTTTGTCAACGGAATGCCGATGCAAAATTATCAACTGTTTCAGCTGATTACAGTGTCTACTTGTTGAGAAAACAGCAACAAAAATTCACAGTATTTTCATCGAAGAACATCAAATCCATCCACATTTAGCAAGGTGACAGAGGGTACTAACTGCATCTTTGGCCACAGCATTCGCGAACGGACACCACGGAAATTTGAATTTTTGTCAGCCCTCGGAAATCTGAGAAACGATTCATGCACGAATTGCTCTTCAGATTCAAATTTTCTAAACCATATTACTTTGAAGGGAATCCTTTCTCAAAATAGTTTATAATATCAACAGCTGCAGTGCTTCTTACCAAGTAAGTTTTTATGGCCATATTATTTTTTGGAGTATTTACCATGAAAATTATTTACCTAGAAAAATCGCAAGCATGACTAGTCACAAGATTAAAATTTTATTGAAAGTTGTCGAAGAAATTTGTTGAGGAGTTAATATCTTTTAGGTCTCGCATTGTGCTAATAAAACTCACACATCATTTGATTGTGCAACACATGTCACGTGTCATTCTTTATTTGCAATGGCCATGTATTTACTGCCGTCATATATGGAAATCAATATAGGACGGTGTATATTGATTTTTATTGCTTAATTCTCTGCGTCATTCCCAAAACAATTATTCCTGCTCATCCGTCCAAATGACACAAGGTCAGGGTAGACAAGGTTGGTGTCTATGTGGAGTCGTCAATGTATAGGTTTTCCTTTGAGAGTTTCCAGAGTGTGGGGTGGACAAGTTTCCGTGTCTGTTTCTTGTGTATTTTGAAAAGTTTTCAAATGACGAGGATTTATGTGTGAGCTATGTAAAACAGATATGAAACTTGTTTCGTTCATGCATTGTGGCAGAGCATACTCTCTTGGTGAAATCTTGCTTCGCCTTGTGAAATGGAATAGTCCAGATTTCACTTCGTAATTATATTTTGCAAATTTTTTTTTCTTAGTTAGGCTAAGACACAAATGAAATCCTGCACGGATTTTTTCGAGGTTTTTTTTTTTAAAGGGAACATTTGCATACTTTGAAATTTAACATGAATCACATTTTGGTGAGAATCCTAAGGAGCATAGAAACAAACCAATCCGATGTTTTTAATTGGAAAACAATATTTTCTGCCCTTGAAACTTCCTCTCTGATAAAAGCTCAACTGACATTCAGTGGCCTCTGAATTTACATTTTTTGTAAAAGTCAAGAAGTCCTGAGACAATATTATTTCAACTCCTGAGTGCCGTCCCAGTTTAAGGTGACGAACAAAAAGAAAAGAAAATCCAACTTGGTATGGAGTAAATTGAGAGGTCAAGAAAAGGTCGCACGATTTCCTGCAGCTGGCCCTCTGTTGACGTCCTGACCTCTTAAAGTCACTTGTGGGTCAGTGTGAATTACTCGGATGCCAGAGACTCGTCCGGAGATTCGTCAACGGCAGACCATGTTATTATTTTTTTTCCCCGTGCGAAGCCCTGGCAGGCCTAGTGGGGAGGCTTGGGGACACTGGAATGTAGAATGCGAATGTGTAGTTGGCAATTACTTCGCCAAAGCTGGACTCAAATTTAAGCACAATGGGGAACAAGTTTTGGAGATCCAAGGATCCCTTCATCATATTGGAAGGGTTTTCTTTCTTTTTCTTTCTAACGACTTTAAAAAGTTAACTACTTAAAACAACATTTTCTCGAATGCCTAAACATTGCTAATATTTGATGACTGATACCAGCGTGATTTGCTATGATGACTGATTTTGATTCAAATACTAACCTTACTACAACTGGAAAGTTTTGAAACAGTTATTTTACCAATACTATTGTATTGAAGAAGAAAAATCAGAAATACTTCAAAAAGTAAATTTTTTTCCTCATTTATGATGAATTCAAAGGGTTTTCCCCCGAATCTGTTTTTTAAACTTGCAGGTTACTTTTAAAAACTAATTCTTAGAAATGTAGAAAAGTTAAGTTCTCCTCAGTTTTATTTGTCAATAGAGGGCAGTATACTACTTTCCATTATAATTAGAATCCACATATTCAAATCTTCGAAGTAAATTCTGCTCGGTAAGCGTCCTTAATCCGTACTTTTTGAGTCACGGGAAAAGGGGTATCCCAATACTTAATGGAGATTTGTTTGACTTAAACCCACCATCCACAAATGAGAAGAAATTGGGCCAGCCACTTAAAGAAAAATATTTGGGGTCAATGACCGGCTGGGCATTGCCCTCTATTCTTAGATGTAGAGCAATGGTGTCACAATATTATCACAGTTCTGTATCACTGGTGGTGTATGAGTAAGGAGGGTGGTGCATCTCACCACATCGCCCACCCCTATTAGTATACTTGGAATAGGGGACACGACCTTGACCCGTAAGTCAGAGTAATTGGAATTGGACCCCAGCATTGTAACCGAAAGGGGTGGTTGGAGTCTGGCAAAGGGGTCCCTACCTAGGAGCCAGAGGTGCTCATGTTACTGGTTGCGGGGGAAATTGCATTCCTATCTGAAATACTATATGGTTGATTTTTGATTTAATATATGTAACACCTGACCAAAAGGACAGGCTACCTTGGTGCTTGTCTTCTAGATAGAGGTGGGGACCAGTGGTGAGGAAAATGGATGCAACCAAGACAGTGTGGTTTTACCAGCAAGACGAGCTGGTAAAACCAGATTTGTAACCTTAAAGAATCTTCATTTAGATCATACCTTATTGCGTCATAAGATTTTATCACACTTTGGTTCATTTTCATGACCTTCAATAAATTTGATATCGTAAAATTTTGCATCATATGCGAGTTTAAATGAGCTCATACGTTGTCACTGATGCCACAAACTGACATGATGTGTCCAAAACCACTTTTTTTTTTGGGGGGGGGTAGCTTTTAGTTTGCTATACATGTATGTTTAAATGCAATACTCGTCAGGGCCTACAATTTCATGAAGTTTTAAAGCTACAAGTGCCCAACTTTTTTTAAAATTATGCATAGCAACCTTTGCACAAAAGTAAAACAAATTGTTTTCATGAACTGAAGCACACACTCCATTTAGCATTGTAATGCATGGCACTCACTAATCCCAAATGTGAACCCCCCCCAAAAAAACCTGTTTTACGAACCAACCTGAACCTTGTGTGTGTGGCGCTTTTGCGAAGTGACACACATGTAATGTTGTAATACATTGGAATGTGTCACTTGCACTTTGTGAAAACGGAAATTGTCTGTTTTGCTTTTTTCCCCCCATGAACTGATACAAACCTTTCTTACTTTATTGCTCATCAATTTAGGATGTAAAACAGGCAAAAAAAGTATTTGTATCAAGTTGAAAGCATTGAAAGTTCACTTTAAGAAAACTGGTCGAAAACGCTTAAAATGTTGTAGGATAGTTGTTTTATAAAATGCGTTCAACTTAAGATGCCGTTTTCTTCGATTGCTAGTTTTTACTGGTATCTGTGTGTGTCAGTTCGGGGCGTCAGTAAAGATACGATCATTGACTACAGAAAATATATATAACTATGAATCATGGAACAACATGAAAGGATGTTATTAAATTGTTGCGGTATCCGCCGCTAAGGATTCCATCTGCCTCTAGCCGTTGGGCTAGTTCTGTGGTCTAGTGATAAGACATCTGCTCTAGCAATGCAAAGGTCGTGGGTTTTAACCCCACCCAAGTGGATTTTTTTCTCTCACAGAACTCAGGAAAGTACTGAGTATACAGTGCTTAACACACATCGGTGTAAGGGTAAAAAATATATATATATATATATAATATGAAAGGAAATGCCAGATATCAAAAATAAAGGATCATCTCTTTTTTTTCTTTTTTTTAAATCTTAAATTCTGGAATAACTCATTAACACAGAATCGTAAACTTCAACCAAGCGAAAAATAAACATTAAAAATAAATAAACATTAGATTTCCTGCATTCCTAATAATGATGATCATTCTTTGATCTCTAACTCAAGGTTTTAAAAGTGCTTTGTTACTTTGCGGGTCATAAATTTTTTCCAACTGCATAAATGAAGTTTTTAAACTATAAAACTGAAAATTTGTTTGAGCTTTGATAAAAATGTTGGAGCTGGCTGAACACTCTTTGACTTATTGTTTTCATTCCATTTTGGAGAGTGTTCGGTCTAAAAAAACACAAAAAGTAAAATAACCTGTTGTCTTTGCTTTAAAGTGTTTTGTTTGTTGTGCAGAAATTGTATACCCGATCATGAATATTTGAGCATTTCTAAAATCATAACGCCTCTGTCGAAAGATGATCAGCGGATGACTTGGAATGTGTTCATTTCAGACAGCGACAATATGCAGTTGTTGTTTTAAAAGCTGGACTGGGTTTGAAGAATTGAGAAATATTATTGCTGATTGTTTGTTGAGGTAATGAAGAGATGAAACGCCCTTTATGTGCTTAGATTAGGGACTGACTTGGCGCTAACTGAGGTATCCGTCACTTATCCAGTAAATATTTCTCTTTCTGTTTATCGAGCTGTGATCAAGCTGCACAGTGTGTCTGCAGGGATTTGGAGGGCAATAATTGTACAGGAGAAAAAATCAACCCAATGTTGAGATTTACTTTTAGGGTTTTCATAGCCAAGTCTGTGCATAGATTTGAGGCTGAATAGAGTTATTCTGTTATTAACCATTCACATGAATATGTTACACAAGTATATGTGCCAATAGGTGGCTGTTTTTTAATTACTGTATCTGGGTCAACGAGATGATTTTTTTCCCACTCGTTTTGATGATTTTCTGGCCTGTTCAGCCCCCCCCCCCCTGAGGTTGCCAAGCTCATATTACCCCGGCCCACCATCACTGTGTACCTGACCCACTGTTGTTTTGCCAACCAATCCCGGGCAACTCGACACCTCCCCTGCGGGTAGAATGGTATGACCTTTTGAATTCATGAAAGTGAGTGAGAGCCCAGCATGAATCGTTGGATCCTATGTCAATTAAATCTCAGGTTATGGTATTGATAATATCGATTAGAGTGATCAGTGTCGTGTTGTTTTGCTTGGGAGTGGGACAACTCCATCAGCCCCTCCCCCTTTTTCCTCCACCGGAATGGAATGACCATCTTGGGCTTTTCATGGAACCAAATAGCCAAATGAAACGGCCGTTCGATAGCGCATGGATGAGAACTATCGACATAGAAATTGTTATGGTAGAAGTTGCCAATGCTGTCCAACACATTGATGAAATCATCCTCTTTGTGCTCCAGTCGTGAACTTACTCAACACAATGGCTGGCCCCACCATAAAGGAATAAATTAACCTTGTTAACTTTTTCACTCCCAAAGTTGGCTGCGAGTTGAGACAGCTTCCCACCCCGGACGGTAAATGGATCGGCCCATAACTATGAACTTTTTTTCAAAGGTAGTTTTGCTCAGAGGGGTTTATGCTCGTTGTGTTGTTGGTAGTCCCAAGCCATGTGTGGCAATCAGCACTTTTTCTTCAGAGTGAAGGCAGGCATGTAATGTATCCAATGTATTGAACATGTGTGTGTGCATGTGTGCGTACCAGTGTACTCACCTGAAACATGCCGAGTTCAAATCTCCTCAGTAGCCAGTCGGAAATAACTTTAGAATGAACGGTGGGCTTCAAACTATTGTGTGAACTGCTACCTGAACCAAAGAGATCCTATCAGTTTTGGAGTCGGTGGAGAATACGTAAGAGACGACCCTCTCGTCTTGTGTGCAGCTCTTCATTTCCCACCCAGGGGAAGGTGGAGTACATCCAGTGAATTTGAGAAGGTCTATCATTCTGAAATGGAACACTCGTAGATGCTGGCAACCAGCCTCTCTGATTCCCTTTTGGGTGGTTCCTGACAACTAGTTCCAAGCCAAGCGTCTGGCCATCCACCTCAGAATCACACGGAGGGAAGTCTCACCTCAGGCTGGAGCTGCCCCTCTTGTCCTTTTTGTAGAGGAACAACCCCACTGTACCTGGCACCCTGTTTCTCCAGGCAAGACCAGGTCCGACCGACCGGGGCCGATAGTCCTAATAGACCCGTAGTACAGCTCCTCGACTTACCATACCCCACAGGTGACGCCAAGATGGGACAGCAGGCTAACTCCAGAATCACAGGTAATGTATATTTGAGTTCTACTTGTATCGTGGTGTGTACGCACTACCACGGAAGCCATCCCGCGGACTGCATACTATTCACTGTGCGCATGTTTACGATATGCTTTCAAGATGGAAGTGATGTTTCGGTAATCACATTTTAAAGGATGTGATTTGGAGGTGATTAGGAAAAATGAGGAAAGTTGTTAGGTGTAAGCCCTCTGTTAGAGCATGTGTTGGTTTGTGGTTAATTACTCTTGTTAAGGAAGCAAGCCTAAATCGATGTCAATTTTATATAATTTTTTCTAAAAAGAGATTTATCTGAAACATGAGTTTTTATTTTAAGCACTTGCATATTTGACATGTAGTGTATCAGCTATGCACTGACGTTGGAATTCGTGAGGAAAGTTTGTCCATTTAAACAAAAATAAAAATTGAAGTGCTTTTTCTGCTTCTGACCTAAAAATGTTTTTTTTAAATAGATGAACTTTAAAATTTCCTTAAATTTTTTTTTCACATTTATTTTTTCATAATTGGTATATTCGATAACCAAACACTAATTAATATATTTTATTTTAAAAATAAAAATAGAAATAAAAAAGTCACTGTACTTATAAACATTTTTGTGAAAAGTCAGACAATCATCTTTAAATTTTAAACCCAAATGTGAAAGAAATTATTTGCCAACCGATAAGGACAATATCATTTTGATAACTTTTGTAGACACATTTGGAATTTTCAGACATTTCTTTACTCATACATGTCTTGACTGCAATTTTTTTGAAAGAATCAATTCAACAACAAAAATTCCTTTTAAAAAAGGTTAGCATTGAGAAATTATTTCTACAAATCTGACAAACCAACGAATTAACTCTAGTTTGTCAGATTTGTGAAAAAATTTTCGTTTCAGGTTTGCGCAAAGTTACATTGACAAGCATTTTTAAGAAATTGTTTTTTCAAGATTAAGAATGATAACCAACAAATAGCTGAAAGAGTAGTCCGTCTGATATTTCTTTGTAAGAATCAAGGAACAAAGTTACTTAGAGCTCCTTCAATATTGAGGTTTTCAAAAATATAGGCAAGATTCCCAAAAATATTTTGCAGTCCCAAGTTTTTCCTTGATCTCACTGCACATTCAGATTTTCTTGAAAAAGGCTGAGTTGCCGTCACAGAGATGGGTGAGCTGGGCCTTGCCGTGACCGGGCCCCAATTTCATAGAGCTGCTTAAGCAAGAAATAGTGCTTAACAATTTTCTGCTTTGCAAAAATAAACAGAATACCATTCAAATATGCTACATAAGACATGGTATTTTGGCTGGTAACCATATTATGGTCGGCAAAATTTTGTTGTGCTTAGCTACTTTTTCTACTGCAGCAGCTCTATGAAATTGGGTCCTAAGCAAATAGGAGCAGGATACCCCAGTCAGAAAAGATACATGGGAGTATGGGACATGGTGTTTTGGCTGTTTACCTAAATCTGAACATAAAAAGGCAGACTTGTTTTTTATTGTTCAACATTTGAGCCTCTACACAAACAACTCAACAAAGTCTCGTTAATTTTATTCCTGGTTACGGAAGCATGAACAATCATTGTGGAAGACCTTTCTTCAGTCACCTTTTTTCAAATGTAGTAATGCCGCTTCCTCTGTTTAAAAAAATCCAATGAGTTTCCATTCTGCAGACGGCAGACTTTTTTTATTGTTCAACATTTGAGCCTCTGCCTCTACTCAAACAACTCAACACAAACTCTACACAAACAACTCAACAAAGTCTTGTTAATTTTATTCCTGGTTACGGAAGCATGAACAATCATTGTGGAAGACCTTTCTTCAGTCACCTTTTTTCAAATGTAGTAATGCCGCTTCCTCTGTTTAAAAAAATCCAATGAGTTTCCATTCTGCAAAGCTATTGGAAAAAAAATTACACAATTACCGCCTCGCCCTATCGAATTCTCCCTGTATCAATTTGGTATGAAAATTCAATAAAAACACCTACATGCATGTCCAAATGCATCTAACCTTATTGTAGCAGCCAGTAAGGTTTTTTTCCCCCTTCTCTCAACCACAACGGTAAATCGTCAAATTGTCTGGCAGTAAGGGGCTAGGAATTTACTACCCTTTCCTTTCACAATTGGCCTAGTTCAGACTGAGGTCATGTCATCTCATGTCTCCATTGAGACTTGTAAATCTAAGACTTCCACACAGGACTGTAATACCCAGGGTCTGATCTCGGGCTCTGTGGGTTATTGGTTAACTGCTTTGAATCTTAACAATGTGGAGAGTTTTTTTTCCCCCTTTTTTGAAAAGCAGCCAGACTATGTGGTCTGCTGCTTCATTATCATTGAATCTAATAGAGAAAGACATGCTGCTGAAACGTATTGGGTAACCTGAGCTTTCTGCAAGAAATGTGAACAGTCTGTAGCCCCTGCGAGCTCCAACCCTCTTTCATTATAAAAAAAATACAACTTGAAGTGCAAATCTGGCGAAAAATTGAACAGAGCTGCAATAAAAAACTCCTATCAAGAATCAACTAAACACCTGTGTTTATCCTGCATTTTGCAAACTTACCTTTTTTTTTTTCCAGCCCTATTTTTGTCAATGTTCTATTGCCTTTCACTAGTTGTTGTTTTTTTGCTTTTTTTCCCCTTCTTTCTCATCTCCCCCTACTGGAAAATTCAATCTATGTGATTGGTGTAGTTGTATCACTGAGTAATTTAACCTCACGGCTACCCACCCTAGCTTACTACTAACATTGTACCTCTTTCCTTTCACTTCCTTCAATACCTGCCTATATAGACCTACGTCAAAACTGACCCAACGGCGACCCCACGCCTTGTGTAGAATTTGACCCCTGACCCCTGTGGTGATATGCAAATGAGTGTGCTGGATGTTGTTGGCGGGTTGCCCGAGGGGAAAGTCTAGATGTGCTCCATCCACTGTACCTCCGTTTTTTTGTTTTTTTTCTCTCTCTCCCTTTTTTTCCCCTTCTATATAACTGTCTTCACCGTGGGTGTTTGTGTAGGGTTCTGAATCTGGCTTGTGTGTTAGTAGGTTAGGTTTTTACTTGCTGAATGGCTAGCCAAGGCTTTGTGGTAAAGCAATGGGACAGCCATGGAAATAAAAAAGAGCTTAGAATCCAACCGTGTAAAAGATTTCCTCTGGGTATGTGCGTGTATTTATGCAAAATTCTGGCAAATTCAGAACGACAGGCTGTTAAATCTGTTGGATAAACCCCTTTGTCAACCCCATCTTTTTTACCCCAGAAAAAAAAAAAAAGCTAAAAAAATAAATTACTTTAATTTTGCAAGACCAGGTAATAATGCTCCATTTCTTGTACTTAATATTTTAACATCAAGCTCATCCTGATATTTAGCAGCACAACGTCCATCAGTAATTTTACATTATGATGGGAGCCGTGGTTCAGTTTTTACTGGCACTATCTGTTCCGAAACACAGTGAATATTACATTTCTTTCATTCAAGAAGTTTCATCGGTTTCTCTTGATATTTTTTAACATCGAATGTTACTTGGGTCTTAGCCAATAATTTCATAGTGTTATCGGCACCGATATTCCTCCCGCAGCAAGGTTGTACACCAACTTCATCATTATTGCAACAACAAAAAAGATCTTTTAAGAACATTTGTCCTTTGACTGCATGTTGACCTTTTTTTGTATATTTCTAATATATGTTTTGACTTCATGTGCGTTATATGAATCTATTGCCCCCCCCCCCCCACGGCAAGGCAAGCAACGTCTACCTCACATTAACGTTGATTTATGTACACACACATACATGCATTCTCTCATTACAAGTCATTGTTTGTAATATCCACCCACACATTATGTTGAATTTAGGTAAGGTACTCCTGGTTTGTCCAGTCGCCTTCAGAACACCCCGAGGCACTGCGTCCAGTATTATTACGCAGAGCTCCCCCGCAGCTTGCCATCTGATTTTGGGGGGATGTTTTTGTCGGTGAGGTTACGAGCACTAGGAGGTGGGAAGGGAATTACAAGCCCTGACAACCGGCATCCGTTGCCTAAGATGAGAAGTTACAGAACCTCTGTAAGAAGAGGGGAAAATCCATTGAAATAGTCTCAGAAAGTTTAATTGAAAATGTCAAGTACTTGACACATCCATGGGGCAAGAATTTCTTCTGAGCACTATTGCTTTTTTCAAATTTTTTTGTCATTTTGTTTTCCTGTTTTTAATTGGATTTTGATAAGCTTCATGCTACTTTATTAATTGGAAACAAATTGTGCTGGATGGTTTTGTTAACTTGTATAAGAGAATGGTCTTAAATTTTGCAAATTTAGTTCTGGTCTTCTTGAATTCCACAAAGATTTATTTGTTTTGCTACATCGCAATACTTATTTCTAAACTGAAATTAGTTTGCAGTGTCAAATTGTCAATAAATCTGGTAATTTATGCCAAATTACATCCCTGTTCTGCAGTCCTCTGCCTCTACATATATATATTTTTTTAAAACACATATGTATTTGAACATGACATGTTATTGATCAGTGGTATTTACCGCCGGAGATGAAACCTGGCCTGCACTATGAACCAGGCCAACGAACAGACGTCCATTGTCCCCATTCAAGTAATATATCTTAATGAAATGTGAGGCAAAGCCTTGTCTGGCTTAGTCAGTCAAAAGCAAACCTTCCCCCCCCCCTTTCCAACATCCAGAGAGGAGAAGAAGAAGAAAAAAAAGGAGTCATAGGTATGGCTTTGAGCAATAAGGATTTAGCAAATAATGAACAAAAAAATTCAGCGATGACTCGGGGATGACACAAATTGCACGGCAATTAGTTTGCCACAAGTCATTATAGGAATCTTAAGACCCTGTGTGGCGAGGACACATCATTGTTAATTTTTTGACGAAGCATCACGAGGGGGGGAATTATGGACGGGAATGTAAGAGAGGAGCAGAGGTGTTATCAGGGAGTAGGAGGGACATGTCCGTCTGGTAGTGGTCTGTCCTTAATAGGGGATGTTGAAATTAGGAGGGTTTTTTTTTTTTTGCTGTTGCAATCAAGCAAGTATTTTTGTGTCTAGTTGTCAATTTGTGGGACGTCAAGTGATGCTTTATAAAATTAATTTGACAAGGGATTTTGTTTTTATTTTTATGGAAATCTTTATAGAAAATAATAATCTTTATAGAAAATAATATCACATGGGAAATGAAAACAATTTTCCTTTCTCACTGGAGAAGGAAAGCTGATTTTAGCTGAGAATTGCAATAAATTGTAAGTGTCTTTTGTAGACATTTTGCCATTGCTTTATGTGATCATCATGGCTATCATGTCGATACGTCTGCAGTTTATATATTGATTGATATCAGTAGTGTTTCGTCTGTTTGTTTAATTGTAACACGCTTGACTAAATTGTGCTGGTATAAATACGTGTATAATACATGTTAACCAAATGTTGAAAATGGTCTTGTTAGATTCTACGAGCAAGGCACTTGTTAGTGTACTACTCCAAGGCATCAGAAAAATGCAATCTATATCAACACTTTTTGACTGTTTCGGGGTTTAGTGCCCTGACTAGGCCACATATAGTAATTTAGGAAGTGAACCCAACTTATTAACAACAACAACAAAGACTGTATGATTTGACTTCAGTGTAAATCCAAGATGGCTGCTCTTAGTTAAACTCTTTTTTACCTTTGGCTTTGTTCTCAAAATCAACTCGTACCACAGAGAAAGGGCCACTATATTCTCATACAAGGACATCTTTGATAGAATAGACTCAAATAAAACTAAAAACTGCTTTAATCCTTAGGTTTTCTTTTTTGAAGCTTTTTTTTTTTTTTGGGGGGGGAGTAAATTTGTATAAATGGGATTAGTTACTGCTTTAAACAAATTGCAGGTAGCATATTGAACAGCAACGCTCTTCAACATAAATGGATGTACAAACTGAATGGGTTTTTACCATTGGTGGTACGACTGGGAGTTGCATTCTATTTGTTCAGAAATGTTGACAATTATTACTATTTTTGAAATATCTAAAAGCGTTCATTTATCTGACTCTAATGACGGCTGTGGTGTAAATTAAGCCCAGTGTGGAGCTACTTTCCAGTCAACGGCTTGCGCCACAGCCAGGCTCCTATTATTTTGTTGTGTAGGGGAAAAGTGAGCAGTTTTGTTTGCTGACCTGCCTTGCTGCGCGCTCCAGAAAACCCTCTGTCATTTTGTTATTTTTGAAAACATGGCTCGTCATAGAATGAAGGAAAGCTCTGAAAGAGGCATTTTTTTCCTCTCCACTAAGTGGAGATAGTGCACTGGTGTACATGCATGTGCTTACCACCAATGCCATTGTGTCTAAGCCCCAGCGCACAAAACATTTTAAATGTTATTTTAGAGGAGAGATTTGAAGGGGTTTTGTTGAGGACGGAGAGCTGGTTGTGGAGAACCGAAGCTCAATTTCAAAGCTGGAATGGAAAATCCTGCTTACAGGACATAAGTTAAAATGAAACCAATTTATAATGATATTCAATACACAAGGTGGTTAACTCCATATGCTATTCTCTTTTCAAATGCAACCTCTGAGCAGACAAGCCGTTTCCCTCCTTTTTTTTAAGGGGGGGTGGTTTCTGTGCCACAGAAAACTGAAAAACACTTTACAAATGTTCATGTCCGAGGCAGTTTCCTCTTTTAAAAAGTTGCATGAGTGAATTCAGTTGCAGAGTACTTCTTTAAAAATGAACATTCAAAAACACTAATAATAATCCACACATATTGCCTGTGTTATGTTCCAGTCCTCCTCAAAGTTTCATTCTCTGGCGTGCTTTTATCTGACTGTTAGATGTGGGTCAAGCTATCTTGTGTATCATCTTCCTTTTGATAAAACATTTCAGCTCAAATAACAAACGCTGTCAAAGGTTGGGTTATTGGCAAATTTCCTGGAAGAATTGCGAATGGAAATACATTCTAATTTCAGGGTTTCTGCGGATCCTTAAAAAGTATTGAAAAGTCTTAAGTTGAACTATCAAAATTTAAGGCCTTAAGACGTATTTAAAGTATTAGATTCAGTTATTTGGGGTCTTAAAAAAATGGATGAAGCTTGTACTGATTTTCCTATTTGCTCGAAGAGAACCAATAATGCTGGGTGTAAAAAAGAACGAATTGTGAGCAGTTGTAGCTGTTTCTCTTCTGCTTTATTGACTTATTTTTGTTCTTAAATTTTGTAAAGTGTAGCATTACAAGGGTCTTAAAAAAGTCTTTATTGTTATTTTTTTTTCAAGTGTGCAGATACCCTGAATTTGTGAATGGCAACATTGGTTTGCTTTTCCATATAGGATGTGTTTTTAACTCGACCTCAATCAGAGAGAGTGTTAACCCGTGTCTGAATCAAGCGACTTTGGCTATCTGAATCAAGCGACTTCTCCTATACGGCTACATCGACAATGTTGAAGAGTATAAGCCTATCCGGATCCCTAGCCGTAGCCACTGCCGAAGCCATGACATTCGGACACGGCCTTATCATGCTCTTATTCCCTCCAGCCGATTTCATACGCAAGTTTGAATACAACAACAACTCTGATGTGTGGAGGAAAAACCCAAACCAAACCAGATAAACCATAGCCTTGAACTTACTTATGGCAGACAATCTCAGGGGGCCTCTATATTCAGCCCTGATCCCCTTGTAAATAACCAGTAATGCCGATTCATTATGTCCCAATAGATGTATATATTTGCCTAGTTTCCAGACATACTCCATACCCTGGGAGATGTACATACATTTTTTCCCACAATGTTTTATCATCCGTTGGTTAACACATCCAAAACCTGAAAATAAGTGTACGATACTTCCATGTTATTGAGAAGTTATATTCCTGCTGGTTACCTTTAAAAAGATGCACACTTTTTTTCCAGTAAACAGAATGCAGCAGGTGTTCTTTGTGGTATTCCCTATACGCACTAGCAGTTTTATTATGCCAGTGTCCATAGTATAAAAAAGGAACCAGACCTTCCAGCCTAAGTTTTGATACATTGATTTGATTGGAAGTAAAGCAAGATGGCTGCTTTTCAAGGGAGAGATTTCAGACCAACTTCTAATGATCTTCTGAAGGCATGAGGTCGTTTGTCAGGACAATTGATACCAGAACAAACTTTGCTTCAGTTTTGAAAATGTGAACATGTTTTTGTTTTCCCTTTCCCCTCAATAAATTGGCAAAACTGATACAATGTCTATAATGAATCTAGAGGGGGAGTAGAGAGAGCACTCAAAAACTCTGCTGATTTGCCGTTGGCGAAAAATCCTGGTTACCTGCATACGAATGTCCACCTAGAAAATGTCTGCTGAGTCAACTGATGAGTGACCAGGGTAGTATGATGGGTCAGCACGCCACCATTGTCTCAGTTGACCCGTGGCCCAATGCGCAGCGCTCTTACATGCGCCTATTCTGTCCCTCATTTTGGGAGGCAAAATGTACACAAGTAAATTGAGCCCCCCTGAAAAAAATTGTGGAAATGGTAGATGTAGTTTTTTCGCGGAGGTGTGTTGTGACCAGGTAAAGTGTCGCTTGGCAAAAATGTTTCATGTCGGGACCGTGTTACACGGTTTTTGTATACCCTCTTGGTCTTTTATGTAACTCTATGATCTGAATCTACTTTCAATGGATCATCATTCGCAAATCTGGATTTTTCTCTCATGAATATTCATAAGGGAAAGATGTGTGAGAAAAAGGCTGGTAGCCTAGCTGCAGGTTGCGTGTACTTTGGGGAACAGTCAATGGCGTTAGAATGTACTCTATCCGAACTTTCAAGGCTACCCTTCATTAAGGACACAATCCTACAGTTTATAGAATAATTTATCACTTTTCTCCGTTGCACGACCCGCCTATCCAATTGTGCTTTTGGAAAGAAACAAAAAATCAGTTTTGGTTCTGAGGGTGAGTTTTTTATTTTTATGAGAAGGTGTGTTTGTACTTTTGTGAATGGCACCCTCGAGGTAATTGTACTTCGAAATTGTGGTTTTAAAAAACAAGGTCAGGAGGTGACTTTACTGTTACAGGGACATTGGTTTATTTATTTATTTTTATTTTATTTTGTATAACAATGGATGAATCCTTCTTTTCTTTTTGTCCTTTTCTTTTTTCTCCTCCCCCACCTTTTTGTGTGTGTGTGGTCAGAACAAGCTATTTGTCAGTGTAAATTGTAAGCTCAATCAATCATGATCCTGCCAATTTGTTGTCTGGCCAGCTCTGTTAAAGCAAAAAAACTGTTCAGAAACAGTTTGGTCGACAGAAACGTAGCTTTCGATAATAGTCTCTCTTTTTTTCTAAATAAGATGCCTTTTAATTGCAGTGTAAAATGAACATTATTTGCTGAGTACTTCCAAGTAATTGGATTAGTTACAGGTAGTCGTCAAAATTAATATTGATCCAAACTGTATGGAATAAAGACCAGAGTACAGTATTTCTAAAACAGAACATAACACTAAACAATTTACTTGGCACATGTACACTGGGTATGTGCATTATACAAACCTGGCATCCGACTACAAACAAATACAGCTAATCAGCCAAAATGTGCTCACATCTCACAGAAGGTAAATTTTGAGAAACGATCACGCCATACTTTAACAAACAAAAAACATGAGTAGACAGGTTGGGTCTTAGCCACTACACAGTTCTAAATTGAGGGTACAGCCAGCGTTTCTGTACTGACCTGTATAATCACTGCCCACGGCTACAAATCCACAACCCGAAATTGAAGCCCCCTCGGCTGCTGTTACACAGACATTTTTTTGTATGTGGGCCGTCAGTTTGAGAAGTGCTGTGAACTCCTGTTAGTCTGTACCTGCCAGATATCTGTGGTTAGCGCTTGGTGGTCTGTCCACGGACCCTTAGTGTGAAACTGTCAAGGTTAAGACAGGAACCAGGAGTGTTTTTGTCTTATTTTTTTTCCCCCACAAAATTGCAAGCGTTTTTTTTTTTATATTTTGGTTTTAATTAGTGAGTATTATTATGAATGTTTTCATGTTGGTTGTTTGGTAAACAAAATGTGTGCATGGCATAAATTTGAAACTTGCTACTGCACCAAAATTATTGTTTTGTTCCTTTCTTCACAGTCTGTTACTTCTTCAACAAACCAACAAAATATTTTTAGGAAGAGATCACAAATAATATGATCCTTATGAATTTATAAAGTACAAGAATCCACCAAAGCACCGCAAAATGTCATTTGGTTATGTCTCCTTGCATGTCAGGAATACTTTTTCGCCGATTTTAGAAGAACAACAGCTTCAATCTCTCTTCTTAGCCGCATTTTGAACTGTCAGTTTCCCTCGAATGTGAACCATTTCACCGATTATTGAAAAGTATACCTGCTATAGATTCTTAGCTCCTTTTTGCCTCAACAACAGATCCAGTCGTACACTTTCTGGGTCGTGTCCTACTTTCTCAATATTCCAAGATCTAGTACCCTAGTTTTTTAATTCCTTCCCCTTTTTCCAAATCAATCCAGCGCTGTCCAGTCTCTTGTGTGTCTCCTGAGCATCAATCGTCGCAGCTACCGTTGTCGGGGGCAAAGCGCTGGTTCACATAATTCTGTTGCTTTGGAAGCCCACCATATATCACCATTTTGACCCAGTTGCTTAGATTTCAGCTGATGAAGTAGTCGTCCTGTACATTAAAGGATGGACGCTGAGGGACCCCGGAGTGAAATCCCTCGTGTCCCAACCATAAGGTCTCCTTGTAAAAGACAAAATTCGGGTCAATGAGAAACTTGAAAAAGTACACTTGCTGGGATGAGTACATCTTGTGACGTTAGTTACCTTTTACTAGATTGAGAGGTACCTGAAGACCACCCGCCCCCCCACATGCTACATTTTAAACTCCCTTTAATGCTATGCAGCTAATGTACTATTTGTAACGTAAGCATCCTCACACTTCATCACTCATACTTTAATCCCCTGCTTACAAAGAACCTCGACCGAAATAATTACAGTTTTATTTGAGTTGTCCCTGCGCCCAGTCAGTGTCCCCCCCGCACTGACATATTGCTCAGATGGGCATGCGTTTGTCAGATTCACGTCATTTACCTTGTTCTGGGTTTGACAAGAAGTACGACAACGTTTTTAGTCAGGCCTGTTTAGACAGCGAAACAACAGAACCATGCCACGAAACAAACAGTGCAAAGCCAAAACTATCCAAAGCAAATAACCCCAAAGCATGAGTGAACTTGTACGTACCAGTCATGCTGAAAGTTTACAAGAACTCTAGAAAGAGAGAAAAAAAAGGAAAAGTACAGGTGACTCCCCGTCATCACCCCCTCCAAGAATTGGTTGGTCAAGCAAGACTTGGTACGGTTCATGTACCAATGATGAAGGTGTACGCGGGAGATGTAGATTGTGCAATGCACTTCAACTTGCCCTGGAAATAGTACAGTTACAAAGAGGAGTGATGTTGAAGAATGTAGTAATGTCGTTCTCTGACAGGCAGAATCATGAGCTGTAATTCAGTGTCCCACCCCTCTTCTTTCCCCCGCCCCTCTTCTTTCCCTTCCTACTCCACATGCATGTTCTCTGATACTCCTAGTCAATCCCTCGACAACATTTATACTACATTATGACTACATTTTTATAATTTGAATAGTTATTTCTCGAAAACTACAGGAATGAAATGAACGTTTGTTGTCAATCAACATCCCTGATTGTGTTTCTGCGTAAGAAATTGGATAATGATTTTTTTCTGGGTGAATGAATTCATCTATTTTCACGCACTTTAAGTTGTCAAGATAAGTGACACCTGTTTTGTGGAGACACTCAATTAAGTCTGTCAGTCTACTTCATCAAACTTAACAGGCAAATAGAATTGAGCATCCAGGAGACTATAGGTGGCGCTATTACAAATACCATGATGTGACTCTGTCAACTCCTGTGAATGTTTTCATGCAGATGTTATTTTGTTCTCTCGGAGTGTATAATTATGCAGGTAGCTAATACAATGGTTTGGAATCAAATAGAGTAGAATTCTTTATTGTGTCCGCGTTTTTAAAATAAGGCCTACGGAAAATTGTGTTCCCATTGCCTATGGGAAACATTAAAAAACTCACAAAAGCAAATACTTTAGACAGTGAAAAGTATAAAGTGAACTGGAAAACCTGCAGTATTGGGATGGTACATGTATTCAGTCACAAATACCTGTATAGTTTATTCATTCTGATTGGTCGAGAGGAGATCACATGGCTACGTTTAAAAGTGCGATATAACTCGAGGAATGTTTAAACATACATGAGGAAATTGTTTGCTCGGAGCGCGCAAGTTTCATGGTCCAATTTAAATCGGAAAAGTTTTAAACTTGCGTGCCATGGTTTGAAACTTAACGCAAGTAGGTTTGAAACTTGCTCAATGGGCTACTTAGTGCTCAACATGGATAGAAATTCAATGCAGAGTCGAGGCTAGCTGAAGCTTAACTGTCAGATTTGTGCACATATTTTTACCGGTTTTGGGATGTTATTAATGAAAGGTATTTTTGAATGAGAGTAAAAGAGTTGTGACTCAGTCTGTGAACGGCCAGTTAAAACCTTGGAGGGTCGTGGCCATGCAATAAAGGACCTTGCCTTTGGCCAACGGCCACGACCCTGCTGGTTTTAAAATGGCTATTTAAAACCTTGTTGCCAATCTTTTATTCCCTTTTAGTAACTCTAAATGTCTCATGGTGACAATTTTTTAACATCACAAGAAAAATATTTGAAACAGGAAAACCAAAACTTTGTGGCAAGACTTAACAAAATATTGACTCCGACAAATGAGATCTCAGTCTCCAGGATACTGAAACAAACTGCTATGCAATTTTAACGGTTGTCATTCGAGATAAGCAAAGATTCTTACTCACAGACAATTTGACATTTTGGGGAATAGAATGAAGTGAATAGAAACATTAGTTAAACGTATGTTGTTGTTGCAAAACATAATCACAGATGTTAAAGGTAGGGTCATAGACTGGTTTTTGTCAACGTAGCGCTGATTTGTAGGCAAAATCATAAAGAAAGATACAATAAAAGTCACATGGGAAAGTGTCAGCTTAAAGCAGTGTCTACTTGCTGAGAAAATAGGACAAAACTGTCACAATATTTTCACAAGAACATCGAATCCATCCACATTTAGCGAGGAGGCAGGAGGTACCAACCACATCTCCTCTGGCCGCAGCATTCGCATATGGACAACAACCCTCAGAAATCTGAAATCTTTGGGGGCTGTAAAGTTGTCCAAACCATATTACTTTGAAAGGAATCTTTTCTCAAAATAGTTTATACTATCAATAGCTGCTTTGCTTCTCACCAAGTAAGTTTGTATGTTCATTATTTACCAATCTATGATTCTACCTTTAACTAAATCATTTAAATTTGGGGAACAGAAAAAAAGACTATTGAAGGAGAAACACTTTTTTTATTTTGAGGCCTATTATTATTAAGTTATGTGTATTACTTAGGGCTGTCTCCCTGCCCGCCTCCCAGATAATTAATACCCCTATTATCCTCAATGAGACATTCCACTTTCAAAAAGAACAATTGGAGTATTCCACTTGCAAAAAGGGGGTAGCTTCTACTTTTTATAACAACACATATTTTAAAAAGTGTATGCTTCTTGCATTAGAAACGAAGGATAAAATGTCTTGATGATGTCATCAAGAAAAGGGATTCTATTGATGAGAAAGGTGTCTCGTTTGTCAGGTTGTAGTCTTGATCCCGAAAGGGTAAGATATTGTGTCCCCCCCCCCCCTCTAAATCTCCAAGGTACAAACCCTGTTGAGAGAACCTGGGGTAACTAAAAGGCAACAGGAGTGGTCCAGCCCAGGATCGTTACTTAACTTGCCCCTTTTCTCCAAGATTACCTCTGGACAATAGGGCTTATTTAGTCTGGGCTGTCTGGAGGGAAGAAGATCAATTATATCACATCAGAACAACACCTGGTGTGATTTGGGTTGGTCTTACTGCTTGCTGGAATTAGAAGTTACCTGGGAATCCAATAAGTTACCTTGAATGGCTCCTTGAAGTTACTGGGTGGTTTCTTCCCCCCCCCCCCTCCTTATTATTTTGGTGATGTCTTCCTTTGGGACATCATCAGTACAGCTTCCAGACCTTCAGTCCTTTTATTGGTTTCCGGCACTGAGATAGAGAGGTACGGTTAGGCCAGAGTCCGAGGTGTCAAAAGGAGAGTCTCTGCTCAACCAGTCATTGAACCAGCTTTTGAGGTGGTCATTTTAAGTTAAGCCCGCACATACGCTGGAGACGTCAACAATTTTGTTCGTACGTACGCTGGAGTCTTAACCAACAGTTTGAAAGCTATCTGTGTGGAACTTGTACATGTTAACCCAGAAAGGACTTCTTGTCGTATTCCGAATATTATTTCATCATTACACTATCGGGAAATTAATCTGTCCTGGATGTGTGAGGAAATTCCCATGGGTGGATGTAATGACGTATCAACCAACCAATATTTTTTCCAGCGTGCATTTTTCTACCTTAGAAAAAAAAACTCCTGATTTTTTTCGTGTGTGTACATAGCTTTTTATCAGAGGGCTATTCAAGTGAGCTATGACGGCACAATTAGTTTTCATATCGGAGGAAGCGTCCGTCGTTGGCACAAGAAAGACAGAAACATTGATCTTTCACATCAATCAAATCTCATCAAGATGATGAAGGCCTTATCGCAAATTACTGGATTAAATGACGGGGCACATGCACACTCCATCAGCGTAGATTAAACAAGACACATGTATAGCGTGGCTGACAGCCTAGTGTCCTCGCCATCACCAAGCGCCATCCATCTTACCGGAGAGTAAGACCAGTTAGGACTCCGCCAGATTGTGTGCTTCCCACTTCCACCAACCATTTTTGTTCCAGGATGGATTTTGGAAATTTCTTTGGTTAGGAACTGACAAGTTTAATCATAACACTCGCAGCCTATAGGTTAAGCGTCCATGATGTGGAATATGCAGCGGCCGAACGGGAGGTGGTATGGTGAGTAAAGATTGGAGATAAAATTGGATGGTAATCGTTTACAAGCCCTCGTTCACACGCCCGGTACTTTTACCTCATCTTTTCTGTCAACCATGGTTTAGGGGCTTGCCATTCTATCAATCAATTTGCATTCAACCACTCTTTTTAAAAATATATATTTACAATTTGGCAGCAGAGTGCACTTTTGATTTCAGGTTGAAGTCGGAATAATTTTCACAAAAGGCATTAATAGGCTTGGTGACAAATATTTCCATAGTTTATGTTGGCTGCAGATTTTCTTGTCGTTCATTTCTCTGTTCTTTAGAAACTTTTTGAGGTGGCAGTGCTGAACCAAATTTTAGGCGGGAATTTAAGAATGTTAAAGAAGAACTTTGGTAGAAATTTGATTACATCATCACATAAGTACCAAGTAATTGCTCAATCATTGTTATTTTTTTTATTTTATTTTTTTATCAAGTCATTCTGAATAATAATGCCTAAATTTTGTGATATCTGTGGAAATACGTGATCTTTTTTACCCAAACCACAAAAACAAAAAATAAAGATGTGTATTATTTGCCACGCCATGTGATTGATTGCTGTAGTAATATATTGTTTAATAGAACTTAAGTCTGCATCAGGGATAAAAATGAAAGTATAAAAATACAGACTTTTCATTAATCTAAAGATCAAGTATTATTCATACATGCAAGGATTAAGTTAAGCTTGAGGACGAGCTGGGCTGACAACTCCATAAACTAATTCCTTCTAAAGGAAAAGTAAATATCAATTTGTGGCAAGCCTTCTTATTAATTCATTCAAATTCTTAATTGCTGTTTGTTCAAGCCTTTAGCCAATTACCGACGGGCAGCATTATGTCATATCGTCCGTTTCGTCAGGAACATAAATCAATTATCTATTGTATTATAATTATAGAAGTGTATCAATAAATTAAAAGAGCCCAGTCATATTGACAAATAAGACAGAAGCAGAATTCATGTGAAATTCTTGAGAGATCTGTGGAGAAAAAAAAAATCCACACAAAAAGCCTTAAATTACTTCCAGATTTGGTGGATTCCTTGAGGAGGAAGGCTCATTTCAAAGCATTCGATTCATTCACCGAAACGAATCGTTAATTTTTATAATCTAACATAGCTGGACATCACGCTTGGAATATCTCGCTATCAGAGGAGTTCTTCCTGTCATTAAATTGAAGCCTCCCGAAAAAAAGAGAAGCGAAAAAAAACAAACCCTGAAGACCACTTGGATGTTTTCATTAACGGGAGAATACTATCATCTTGGCCTCTTCTTCTTATCGATAACAATAACTGGCTAGACAAAATCAATACTGGTTGTGGCTGGGTTTAATTGCTGTAAAAAGCCGTCCCCCTCCATACACGGCTCTCTTAAAGCTCATTGATAATTTATGCAGTATGAGGGGAAAGTGGTCAAATCTATAATTCCAATTTGAGACTCGAATTCGGGAGGACCTCTCTGTCCGCTTCTGTTCGCTTCTGTTCGCCTGACTCAATAAACTAATACTCATTTACATCCATATTTCATGCCTGTTTGACTGTCATCTGGGCGAGTTTATTTTGTTTTATGTTTGATGACGTTTTCAATTCTGGTGTTTTCCACCCTCTATGATGAGATTCTTACTGATAAAATATCGGAAAACACAAACACTAGAAGTAGAAGAATCTACGAAGCGTTCAACAACTCCAACGTACTTCAGATAGCCTTTTTTTATCAATTTAAAACAAGTAAATTTGCCTTGTTGGGACAAGGTTTTAGCCAGGATTTGGTAAAAGGGTGTCCAAATTTGCTGGAAACTTAAAAACTGGCTGTCCAAATTGTTCACTTTCAGTACACTTACACGTAAGTGACAGATAAAACAGGGTGTCCAAATTTAAAACAGAGTGTCCAAAAGACACCCAGACACCCCTCTGGCTAACACTATGTGGTGGGAAAATCTCTGAATAAAAGGACTCTTGCTAAAATATCACGTTACCTATACATGTATTATGTTCCTTACTTATTCCCTTCAGAATTTTATGAACCCAAAAATACTTCTCAAAATTTGCCCATTTAAACCCCCGTAACTGCCACCATTGTTTTGTTGTTGTTGTTGTTGTTGTTGTTGGTATTTTCATGCTTTACTTTATTAGGGTTTTCTTGACTTTGATTGGTAAAGTCAACCTTATTTTTGGTCCACTCTGTAAGTGCACAAATTGTGTCTCTAAATTGGCAAAAACGATGTAAACTGTTGTCATCATTTTGTAGGAGTCACTCCCACCACCGATGTTGTCTGTGACTGATTCCACTGCACCCCAACCCAACTCTCCTTGTACACCTCTATAGACGCCAATAGTATTTCTGTCCCCTGGGCCTCACTATGGCAACATTGTTATTAATGATCAAGACGACCTTCGCTCGGATGCAAAACTCCAGCTTCTTAAGAGGTTTTCAAGATGCCCTGAAGCTGAGAGGAAAAGATTGTGAATCTTTAACAATACCTCAGAGTCTGAGGTGGTTTTTTTCCCCCCCTTTCCTTTCTCTATTCCATGGTCCAAGGACAACACTTAGCAATTAGTTTAAATTCATTCTTGCTTCACTTGACATTATAGAGGGGAAAAAATTGTTAGATGTTGTTATGCAGACATGAAAACTTGGTGCGTCAGCAAGAGAGTAAGAAATAGAATTGGGAAGGATTAAGGGTGAACAAAATCAGTTCAAAAAGGTCAGAATTGGGTTGTAGAACAGGTTTGGAAGAGTTGTTGTGTGCACACAAATTAAAGACCAATCTTTTGGAGACTCATAACACTTTTTTCCGTTATCCAGAAGAACATTTGTATGTAAGTCAGTTTTTCCTTTAGTAACTTCCCTATTCCTTTTTTTATGCAGCCTTTTAAAAAGTGCAATTCTCTCTGATTTGATGGGAGTTTAAAAAAAACCTCCAAATATTCATAAAAACATCATTTCAATAGTGTTATTTTTGTGTTTCTCCTGTCACTCTCTCTTGTCACCCCCCCCCCCCCCAGTTGGATTTTGTAGGTGAAACTTTAAATTCTATACTGCCCTCTAGTGGACACGGAATTCCATGGGACACGCGCAAAACCAGTAGCGAACCAGATGTTGGACGTTTAGAATCTTGGCATAGGTGCCTGAAATTTACAGGTTTTTCATCCGTAAAATTTATACCCAAACCCTAGTCCCAATGGGTAAGGGTGATGCCAATGGCTCACAAAAAATTCAGAAACATCACAAACGGGAAAAGACAAATGTCATTCCCAGACCGAGAACAGCAAATGTGACAAATAAGACCACACATACAATTGCACATAAACAAAAGTGGCTTCCGACAAAACCAACTAAATAATTGAATTGTATTCTCCCCTCGCTGTTCCGAAGCCATTTTGTTTGCTTCATGAGTGCAGGCCTTCTTGCAGGCTGCTGAAAGCACTTCAGACTTTACTAACACACAGCGATGATTAGGTCAGGCAAGCTGTAAGTAGGTGGTGGGAATGTGCACTTAGAAAGTGGCATTACATAACCAAAGCACAATGAGCAATAGACATATGAAAGGACATCGGATTGTCTGGCTGAGACAGTTTTTTTTTTTTAAGTGGCTGAGGTAGTCCCTATTTGAGCTAATTACTTGATGAACTGTATTTGGGGATCTTCTCAGAATATCACAGGTTAAAACTCTTGCGTTAATTGACTATGTTGATGCTTGGTTCGGTATGTGGCATGCCACTCGTAGTCTGTATTTTGTTTTGTTGTCATCCAGATAGAAGAGTTTCATTTGTATTTTGGGTTTCGTTTTGTTTTGGGTTTTTTTTTGACAAAAGTACATCGGCATGAAAACCGACATTCATTTAATGCATTTAATGTTAGAAGTGAGCAGTGAGGTAATTACAACACCATGTTCAGATCAACAAGAGATTAAATAATGGAGTAATGTCTCGTTACATTAGCGTGAGTCGGATCTTTTTAATTTCTACGTGATTGATTAATAACCAGACACCGGACCATTAAGCTTTCAGCCGTTGAAAAGAATTATAAATTCGCTGTCCTTAAATCAATAGACAGATAACGACTATCTCAAACCATGTTATGAAACATCTCTGCTAGGTTGCTGGATTCCGTAGCTGATTAGTACTAAGTAAATACTGTCTAGTATAGAAACCCGCAATGGTAAATACTCTCAACATGATTTCAATATCTGGACTATCTATCAAGCTGATAGTATAGAGACGATGTATCAAGTGCCCATATGGGCTGATTCCACTCACAGTCCTTAAAATCAGAAGCCATATTGGATGAAGGTGTTGGTATCGGATCCAAACTGCTCTATGGATAGTGCTGCCTATTCGGTGTGTTTGTCTGAACATGTTTCTTCGGTAACTGCGATGAAGTTTGTGGCGATGAACTTCTGGCGATAGGATTAGAAGGGGTTGATACTGTGTGATATCGGATTGGGAAACTGCCTGGGTTTCATCTACAAACATTTAGAACATGGCCAAGGTGCGTGTGTATGTTAGATCGCAGTTTGATAATAGAGTTTGATAGGAACATTGCTGATTCATATGTAGATTGGCTCTTTTCCACCTGATTTTCAAGATGGAATTTTATGTGTTTACATTGACAGCTTTACAGCCCGTATTTTGTTTATATGGGCGGCCATATAAAGATCTACTTTAACTCGAGGTAGACCATTGGAAAATGACTTTTTCCTCAGTGAACACACATTGGATTCGACCAGCATTTAATTTCCTCCCAATGCCGTGAATCCCCTATTTTAACTTCCACGTTCATAGATGGCCAAAATCATGCCAGCATTTCTGCTTCTTTCAAGTCTGTTTCTGTTTTCTTTCAAGTGCCTTGTGGCACCAGACAATGTTTTACAGGCACTGGGAGGCAAGCAGTTGTGCTGCAAGCAAAATACATCATTATTTGATTTTTATTATAAATTTCTGAGAATGAAACAAGGATGCCTCATAAGTGAACTTCATCACTGTAGCTTGCAGGCATGCAACTCTTCCGCGTTTCCGCGGATTTCCGCGTTTTTGTAAAATGATCAGCGCTAAAATAAAAAAAATCGAAAAAAAGAAAGAAAAAAAAAAATTTTTTTTTGGCGATTAAAAAAAAAGAAGCCTTATATATGCTTGGCAACAACAATGTACAACCACAATAATGTGAAATAAGCCTAGTACATGCTAAGAATGCACCTAAGAGCATAATAAACCTCAAAATTTTCTAGGGTACCATTGTGGATCTCATGTCCCTTGGCGTTTTGGCTGCCTCGCTCCGCACTTGCGTTGTGCCTTTGAAAATTTCCTCTTTTTTTTTCATCGGGCAGTTGCATGCCTGAGCTTGAGGAAACCTGTAAACAAGGGTGCTTGCTGTGTGAACCAGAAACACTGGGGTTAACCCCATCTCTTCCAGGACAAGTGATCTGGGTTATTTTACGTGCACTACCTATGCTAGAACATGGGACCTAAAGCTTATAGTCCCATCTTAAGGACAAAGCAATTATAGTAAAGTGTCTTGCTCAAGGACACAAGTGTCAAGACCGGGACTCGAACCCACAATCTGCTGATCAGAAACACTAGAGCTCGAGTCCAAGACACTTAACCGCTTAGCCGTGACACCCCACATCTTTGGTAGCACAAGATCCAGTTTTCTGACAGTGTTGTACCATCTTTCTTACAGGCCTGAGATTTCTTAGGAGTTTTCCTTATTGCAGGATTTTCCCAAAAAACCTAAACCTTTACGATTTCTTGAAAGAAGTAAAGTAGTCACCAAAGCCTGAAAGAATTAGTCCACATTGTGTCAGAACCTGTAGTTTTGTCTTTCTGGTGATGCAAAGAATCTGAAGAACTTCCTGACTTGTAACATCTGAAAGGTTCTGGGTTAGGAACTAAATGGGAACCCAGGCCTGTCATTTATATTTCAGAAATTTTCACATTCGTCATATCTCATCCCTGTACTGGCTCGAAGAAAAATATTTGAACATTTAAGCACGAACGTGTTTTCTTTTTGAACTGGTTGCATGTAAAGTTGTCTGGTGTGACATTGCTCTTTTTTCCCTCAGAGATCCTTGTGATAAGAATAGAATTGTTAAGGAGTCCTTTGAGAATGTTGTATAAATGGGGCCGTCTGAATCGTGCTATCATTCCAGCATGTTATCTCAAACTTACCTACCTTGTGAATGCACTGGGGTCATAACAATGTGATATAGGGCTTGATAACAGGGTATTGTTACATGAGTATGGATAACAACTTGCATTGTTGACTTGTTTTGATCATTGCTTGGGAGCTAAGTCTAAAGTTGTGGGTATTTCAGGTGGCGTTTTGGTTTTTCTTTTCTTTTTCCTTTTCTGTGGTACATGTTGAAAATGGCGCTGGTGAGAGGAACTAGCTGTTTTCTGTACGTGACGAAAGAATACACTTGTAAACAGTAGCTGCTAGATGTTGCTCGTTTGTGATCTTCGACCAATTGTTCAGTATACTATTAGATGTGATGAACACCATCACAACGAACATTAAGATTCACGTGACATGAATATTGGCTTCAATCTCTGTTTTAAGGTTCTACAGTTACAGTTTTAATAATTGTGTGAGTTTGAAATAAGTTTGGACCAGATGTTCTAAATGTTGTCGGCAAACTTTGTCAACTGATTTATAAGTTGACTTTTAACCAGTAAATTTACATTGTTTTTGTTTTTGTTTTTTGTTTTGTTGTTGGTGTTGTTGGTGTTGTTGGTGTTGTTGGTGTTGTTGTTGTTGTTGTTGTTGTTGTTGGTTTTTTTTAGGGGGGGGGTCATTTCTTTCCATTCTCTTACTGATGAAACTTTTCACTGATCTTTTATGATGTGATTGACTATCCTTTACAGTCACATTTCTCGACCTCCGAGTTTCACTACTTATTTTTTCTTCATGCCAAATCTTTCCACCACTCATTTGTGACATGATTGTTTCAACCGTTTGGCTTTTTGTTCATCTTTTTCATCTGCAGATTCTGGGTCCAACTCAGTCATCGTTAAAAGGGAACCCCCGGATGATGGCTATGATATGTCCCCACAGTATAGCAGTCAATACACGCCAACCAGCTCAATAGGGAGTACGTCAAGCTCCGGAACGCTAATCAAAGAACAGATACCGGACGGAGGATTCAGCTTGTCTAAAAAACGGAAAGGTCCAGCGCCCAGGATGGACCTAGAACTGTGTTTAGTCTGTGGGGATAGGGCGTCAGGGTTTCATTATAATGCGTTAAGTTGCGAGGGTTGTAAAGGTGAGTTTGTTTGTTTCACCTTTTTGGTAGAGTGAGTTCAAACACGAGCAGGGCTGGGGCTGGGGCTGGGGCTGGGGCTGGGGCTGGGGCTGGGGTGGGGTGCAGTTGAAGGAGATTGTTTGTGTTTGTTTGTTGGCAAATAAGCCATTTGCGTGTTAGATTTAAATATTGTCTGTTACAATGATGTGCTTTATCACAAGTTACCACTTAAATTTGAATTCGTCAGACTATAGAGACAGTTGCTATGTCACATGATTCGGGGCAAGCTTTTTCGTAGTTACGTAAGAGACGGCGAACACCCACACACAATTCTGAATGAATGTGTATGGCACGATGGTACCAGGGTTTGCTCATCTGGAGATTGCTATACAAAAGCTTGCCCCGAACCGTTTGACATAGCAACTGTCTCTGTAGTCTGAGGAATTCAAGTGTAAGCGGTACCTTGTGATTAAGCAAGTCATTGTACCAGACTTTATTCAAATCTAACTCGCAAATTGCTTATTGCTTGTTACTTCGTATGTTATTAGTCCCTTTGGGCTAGTTTAACCAGGGCCCATCATAGAGCTGCTTAAGCAGACACTATTGTGTAACAATTCTCTTCTAAGCAAAAATAAGGAGGATACCAGTCACAAATGGTACATTTGACATTTTGGGTGGTAACCTTTTTCTGGTAAGCAAAAGTGTTTTGTTTGTACGTAGTTACCTTTTGTGCTTACACAGCTCTATGAAATTGGGGCTCAGGTACTAATAGCTGTTTTGCAAAAATTGATGTTGGTTGGTTGTTTGTCCATTTGTTGGGGGTGTTTGTTTGCATGTTTGTTGTATCTGTAAACAATTGCAGGAGGCTCCTTTTGATTATGGTCCCCCCCCCCCAGTAAAAAATCATATTACAAATTAAAATGTATGCATTGTTTTTAAGCTTCTGGGGATTTGGTACTAATTGGTTAGCATTACGTTAAATCTGGTCAGCATTAATTTTTAAGAAGAAAAAAAAAGATCCTACGTGGCGTTGCCACAAACCTAAGTTTTATTTTACTCTCACCACGCAAACTGTCCCAAGTCATTTGTGGATTTAAATCTTTAAATCCAGGTTGTCTTACAGCAGCTGAATTTCATTACAAATTTGATCATTTTTTGTTATGTACGTTAGGTTTCTTCAGGAGAAGCATAACAAAGAATGCTATCTACAAATGCACGCGAGGCGGCAACTGCGAGATGGACATGTATATGAGGCGGAAATGCCAGGAGTGTAGACTAAGGAAATGTAGAGAGGTCGGCATGCTACCAGAATGTGAGTTAAAGATACTAATAATCGCACAGTTCTCGTATAAAGCTTTATCACACACGAGGGCGTCTCAAAGCGCACATTATTTTTGTCTATAAGGGTACGTTTGAAATATTAGACCCATTTATTTACATTGCGCCATGTAACGGCACTGTTTTGAGTTCTTTGGTTTCATTAATGATGATAATAACAACGCATTTATCAGGCGCTTTTAAAAGTAGGGTCGTAGATTGGTAACTCCAGAAATATATGGCCATAAAAACTTACTTGATGAGAAGCACTGCTGTACCTGTTGATAGTATAAACTATTTTGAGAAAGGATTCCCTTCGAAGTAATATGGTTTGGATAATTTTCCACCCAAAACCATTTGAATCTGAGATGACTTCTACTTCTTGTGAAAATACAGTGACAATTTTTTGCAGTTTTCGCAGCAATTAGAGACTGTATTCAGCTGAAACTTTCACATGTGAATTTTATTGTATCTTTCTTTATATTTTTGCCTTTAAATCAGCATTACATTGAAGAAGAAAAAAAAAACAATCTATGAGCCTACAGCCTTTTAACATTGTCTCAAAGTGCCTTACACTATTACTACCCTTGTTCATTGGGCCTTGAGCATTCTTGAAACCATCTCAACTCCTCAGGAGTATGCGGCACCGGCATGCCAAATGGGCACACATGTTTGCTTGTCATTCACATCAACCCTTGCAGGCACCCATGTACTCCTAGGTGATGAGAAGCAATTGCCCTTGCAGGTACCCATGTACTCCCAGGTGATGAGAAGCAATTACCCTTGCAGGTACCCATGTACTCCTAGGTGATGAGAAGCAATTACCCTTGCAGGCACCCATGTACTCCTAGGTGATGAGAAGCAATTACCCTTGCAGGCACACATGTTCTTCTGGGTGATGAGAAGCAATTACAGTAAAGCGTCTTGCCCATGAACACAAGTTTCACGACGGGGATTCGAACCCCCTACTCTAATAACTCCGAACTTGAAATTGATGCTCTATAATAATAAATGATTTCTTACACTTCCTCCAGGTTTGTTAACAGAAGAGCAATGCAAATCAAAGAGGCAAAGGAAGATGATGAGGAAAGCTCAGGCCCAAGCTGAGATGAGCCCTCAGCAGAGTGAAGACGAAAGTCCAGTGCTCACAGACGAGCAACGAGAAATCATTGAGAGGCTGGTTGTAGCTCATAAAGATCTGGAAGTTCCCGGACCAGAAGATCTGAAGAGTTTGACGGTAGGCATCTTTAAGATTAGTCCAATTTCCTTAGAATTCTCGAAGTTTGCATAGACTTGGAATTAATTGTAGTGTAGTTTAGTTTACAGTCCTATCCCCCCAACCCCCCCCCCCCCCCCAAAAAAAAAAAAAACCAAGCAATGACTAAAAAGACAAACTTCCTTTGTGAAAAAGAAGCTTCCTTTTTGAGGAAATTGCTATAGGTTGGTAGTAAGTTGTGGATAGTAAAATAAAAAAGGATATAATAGTAATAATTGGCATTTATTTAGCACCGATTTTAGCCGATTTTGACGCTCATTTTGAATGAACATTATTACCCCCGGTTACTTGCCCATTTTGTAAAAAAATAAATAAATTGTCATCTCTCAAACCATCTCAAGCTCCCAATGGAGTATGCAGAAAGTGCTGCCAAGTATGTAGCGTATTGAACTAAATCAATCTTTCGAACCATTATGAAAGCATTCTTCCAAAAATCCATTTCGGAGGCACTAAGACAAATTGATTTTTGTTTTTTCATTTTGCAGCCGTGGATGGATGAAAACAAAGAAAAAGATGTAAGTAGAGAAATATGTCTATACACTGTTTTCGGATAAAAAGTTGTATTAAAAAATGGCTCTAAGGTCAAATTCAGTTTTGTGACACAATCTTTTTCCAACAGATAAAGTCCATACGAAAGTGAGGGAAAAAATTACAAATACCTAATCCCACATTAAAATTAGTTTAAAATGCCATTGTGTTTGATACACTTCCAGTGAAAATGTTGTCAGCATCCAAAAAATATCCACATGATGTCACATTTCAAATATATATTGGTCTGTACATTTTTGTTTTTATTTCATTCCTGAAATTCGATTATATTCAATCAAAATGGCTTTCAATTTTATCATTTGACTGACGCAAAAATTCCTCTGTGGACTGTTCGGACCTAATTGTTGTTGATCTCCAATGATGTCGTGGTTCAAATTTCGCTCTGAAAGAGTATCGAATAAAATGGCAATGCACACCATTTTAAGTTGAGGTTAGAGTCTTGTAATTTTTTCTCCCACTTTCTATTGGAAAATGAGAGCATCACCCAAATTAATTTGACCTCAGGGTCCCTCTTTGAATTGTGTATTGTTTTTATTTTGTACATATTGTAGACCTTGTGATTGTTGGTAATTTGATACATGTTTAATCTTTCAATATTTCTTATGGTGTACGGGTGACTTTCAGAATATCTAGGCTCTTCGGGGAAAAAAATATTACAGGAATCGGACATTTCAAACAGATTTTCTCTGACACTTCTCTGATGAGTGTCAATTGACCTAATTCACCTGACCTCACCACCCATGATAAATCTTGGTAGCGCTATTTTGTTAGTCAGTATCATGTTTGTTACCATGCAGTGTGTGTTTTAGGCGGCATTCGTGTGGTGACCCCCACACCATATCTTTACATGATTTTTTACTCCCAAAATGGCAGACCGTGGGCAGACTTCAGCTGCCTGTGAAGAGAGGTCTATAGAGAGAAGCTTCATTGATTTTTCTACCAGTGATGTCAATTCTGAAATTGCTGAACTAAATATCTCCCGTACGTTGCAGTCCATGTTTCCTGAGAATATTGGAGAGTTTATTGGCTCCAAATTCAAGGAGTTGACAAACATGGCCTTGTTGAACTTCCAGGGTATATCCACAGAAGGGGAGTCTATGACCTTCAATGACCCCTGCCCCTCTGTAAACCATTTTATTTTTTCTGTTGCAGTTAACCCGGGCAACCCTCGCAGAATGTTTCACAGGAAGTAAAGTTGAGCCAACTTTGAAGATACATGTAGAACCATGTAAAGATGGCGAGGGAGGGGTACGTAATAGATACCCACCACTAGAGGGCGCTGCTTGCTGGCAGAAGCCTCATGAATATTGATGATGTGGGCTCGGCCTGCATGATTTATGTTTGTTTTATTCCTGAAGTTGATGTTGAGAGTAGAGGCAACTACTTTCAGTGTCATTCTGTGGGGAACACCTGGATTTGGTTTGACTTCATCTGTATGAAGCTAACCTTGTGACCCTGTCTCAATCAGTGCATTATCAGAAACTGACCTCATTTGCATAGAAGCTACCTTTGACCTTTATCTAAATGTGACATTTTCCATAGCAACCTCTTTTGCGTAAAGGTACCATTGTAAATCTCTCAAACTCGTCACACTTATATGTACCTGACAGTTTAAATAGATATAATATATATTTATCAGTTTTCACTAATCGGAATAATCAGTTAAATTTACTTCATATTCTGGTTACTTCTTATCCAATCCATCCTCTTATTTTCTCTCTTTTTGACTCAGAAAATGTTTGCACACAGAGCTTTCTCTCTCTACCATCAGGATGTTTCATAAATACATTTAGTATCTCAATCTTGAACTCTGACCTCCACCATCCCCTTTCTTAGATTATTAGGTTAGATTATCAAAAGTCTGTATGAAAGAAACGTTCGTAGTGGATCGGTTAAGTATTCCTGCGGGCTTACGTGGACCCTCCGTTCTGTTGGAATGTTCAATATGCCACTGTGCATATTCTCTCATGTAGAAAAGTTTTCGTAGTTCAGCACAATGTCGCAGTCCAGCAGAACGTTCTTTTGGAACATACCCGATTTTTGAGACCCTTCATCACCAAAGCTTCTTCCATCTGTCAATAGATAAAATTTCCTGACACTAGTTTTTATTGTCTTGTTCCATGCAGTCCGGTGAAGAAGATTCCACAGAAGAAATACAGCTCAGGTTTGCACACATCACAGAGTTGACGATTCTCACTATTCAGCTCATTGTAGAATTCAGCAAAAGAATACCGGACTTTCTAGGTCTAGGGAGAGAGGACCAGATTGTTTTATTAAAGGTAGCTATCATGACACGACATTTTTTAAAAGATGTTAATTTTGCATCGGGGATAAAGAATATTAATTTTGGTTTTTACCCTACACCGATGTGTGTTAGCACTGTATACTCAGTACTTTCCCGAGTTCTGTGAGAAAAAATCACAGGCATATTACTCGAGTGGGATTCGAACCCACGACCTTTGCAATTCTAGAGCAGTGTCTGAGTATACAGTGCTAACACACATCGGTGTAGGGTAAAAACCAAAATTTATATTTTTTAAAAGATTGTAAAAGATTTTTTACTCTAAGTGAACCACAACGTGCAGTGAACATTATTTTCATGCTCACCCAGAATAAGTTGTTTTTGAGAATATCGTTGTCACAATAAAATCATGGCTTAACCAAGTAAAGACAACAAGCGTTGTTAAAAAATGCACTTGGATTTCTTCTCTCTTTTTTGAGAAAATGTGGCTTTTATTCACCGTGAATCGGCCAAACCTTAGCCATAAGTTACGGCCGTTAATCGGACGTGGCATGCCGGAATTTTGAACTTACCTCCTATGCCAAATACAATGATAAATAATGGTGGCAGCCTATCATTCTGTCTTAATTGTCATTTGTCCAACAAAAAAGGGCAAAGGGCTAGAATGGGAGAATACACAGTAATCCTGGAAAAGGGAGATTTTGAGCATGAATTCCATAATCCTTTGTCCCTGCAACCTGCGTAATGCGCATCATTACTAGCCCAATGTCCTATTTTATCAACTTGATGAACTCATAGAGTCTCTGTGAGCTCTTCTTTAATAATTTTCATAAACTTTTTACAATTTGAGCTAGCCAAAACTTTGTGCTACATACTATTCTCATTTGTCTTGGTTCTTGACCTATTTTTTCCATTGTTTTTTTAAATATTTTTTTTTCATTTGGTGCTCAATATGGGGCACGGTGGTACCCCCTCCTATTGTGTCTTCATTGTGTGCTTGAAATCTCAGGAATTCTTCAGAGGATTTTAGGGGGCACTTCTATACAAGAGGAAAATAGTGTGTTAAAGTATGGGAACACTGTGGGAGGGGGGGGGGGTCACCCTCTGCCCCCCACATCAGGCATGATATAATTTAATTAGTGTTTCCTACAATTCGGATGTTTTAAAAATTGTAAGTTGTCATGCACTTTGGCCTTTGGGTCGCTATGCGATAATTGGTTACTATGTGACACATATTCATAGATCGTTTATGTTTTACAAGTTTGAGATACGAGCGACTCCCCCGAAAAGAAAGTTGTGCCTCTCATCTTTGAGGCTTCTTTAAACTTCTCTTTCTTCTCCCCTGCAGGGTTCCGCCATTGAGGTTATGCTTCTGAGGACGGCGTTACGATACGACAAAGAGCAAGACGCCATCATGTTTGGCAATGAGCAACCCTACACGAGGAAGCAGCTCCAAGAGGGCGGTATAGGAGACCTCGTTGATCCCATGTATAACTTTGCGAGAAGCATGGCTGAGCTAGACCTGGACTATGCTGAGTATGTTCTTCTCATGGCAATAACGATACTCTCCTCAGGTGAGAAATGCACTTATTCTTTGGTTTGATATCTATCTGTTCTTTGAATCATTATGTTGGTATTCCCAAAGGTGCGAAGTAATTTTTTGAAACTTTTTGGAGCTTCTGTAGTAAACGTTTTCCTTTTGAAAAAATTGTTACCTCAGTGAAAACCCCTGACTTGACAAAGGACAGGCGACAAAGGTTCTCATAATAAGCACTGGGATTTGTTGTTGTCTAGTGGGTAAATGTGAGTAGGCACTCGCAGAACTTCGGCCACAAGCCTTGGCCGATAATCTGTCCTGGCCTGCTGAAATCTTGGAACGGCTTGGACTTACTTCCCATTGGGCCAAATACAATGATAAACTAGTGGTGGCAGCCTGTCCATTTTTGTATTCCACTTGTTATCACAAAAGGAGAAAGGTCTGGAATCGGGGATTATACAAAACACACAATAAAACCCGGGGGAAAAATTGATATAACGTACCTCCTGTACCTCTTTGTACGGGTAAAACGAAACAAAGCATAGCACGGTAGGTGCATGCCTTTGCAGGCTACACAATGGAATGTCCGGGTGGAGATTCACGTCAGCTGTCCCAACTGACTGCAAGAAGTTGAGGGTGCTCCGAAAGTTGTTCTGGGCATTTAAAAACTTCTACCATAGGCCAGTCTAGAAAAATTTGGCATGTATACATGTCATCCGACGTGAAGTGGTTAAACCAACTCTGTAGACTTGATCAGGACCGAACCCATGACCATTTGGTTATCAAGAAAAGGGTTGCATTTCCTGCTGCTGTTTACACGTATGGGCTAAGCTCAAAAAAAGTACTGGAATAAACACACCACTTGCAAGAAGTCATGCATTGTATATAGCTGCTGGTTACACGCATAGTTTTGTGTCTAGTAATTTCTCAGTCCCAATTGTCGCTTCGTTTAGCACTTACATTATTACCTTACGTATAGCCCATATGCATGTCCCAATGCACATGACCGACGAGCAAAGGATTCTGGGTGAAATTCTGGTCCAAGCAAAACCAGTAACCATCATGCCGCTCTGTTTTTGAAACAATGTGGTAAACGACCATCAAATCTGGCATGATAGCATGTAAATAACCGCATGGCATCCATCTTGACATCTCAAGTTATTTTTTAACTGTACTCGATTTCTCCAAGAGGCATTGCGGTATATTTTTAAGATGGCGCTTGTGCGTATGGGCTATTCAGACTGAGATGGTTAATAATTACAAAAACTGATTTGTACAAGAACAAAGAGAATCTTTCTGTATACAGCAGAAACCAAATGTATTTGTTTTCGAGAATGTTTTGATGTGACTCGACTGTATTGGTTGAAATGAATGCAAAATGTTTAAGCTCTTATATCTTCGGACCAGTTTCTACCAAGTTTAGAGTATTTACTCATACGACTTGGTCCAATTCTTTTTTACTACAGACCGGCCAAGTGTAGAAGACAGGGAAAAGGTCGAGGAAGCCCAAGAAAAATACCTGGACATGCTCACTGCTTACCTGAAATTACGACGGCCAAAAGAGACTTTGATTCTTCCGAAGGTTCTGATGAAACTCACCGAACTACGGTCTCTGAATAACAGCCACTCTGAGTTACTGTTCCAATTGAAGCTCAAAGACCAGAGAATCCCACCGCTACTCAAAGAGATCTGGGATGTACAGTAACCGTCCCTGATTGGCCAATAAAAATAAGAATAACAAATGGCAAGGGGACCAGTGAACTTATACAACTATTATTATAAAAGATAAAAAAATATCGTTGGCTAATTTTGTTTTGTTCTGTTTGGATTTCCCATTGGAAGATGTTGTTGAACCTCAGCACTGTACCAAAAAGAACAAAATCGTAGCGATCATCTGGCAGGCAAGGTGGGCAACATCATGTGACGGTATCAGCCAATCACTGAGGCATATCATTGTGACAGAATATGACATCATTCCAATCACTTTGTGGTAAAGTGACGATGAGGAGCCATTCATTAGTCGCATCTATGCTCCCCTGGAGGGTAAAGAAAAAAACTTTGTTTTAGGTGACAAGTAAATCACAAGTGAAACAAATTCTGTGTTGACATAAAGGCTGAATTAACTAACACAGATATACCGCCCTCTATGGGAGAGAAGCGGTTGCCGTGTCAGATCGCAACACTCTACTCCACCCCAATGATGTCCCCGGCATACTGACACATGGGAATTTAAACTTTGTTGACCAATAGAGGGAGTTGGACTTCTCCAGATTCCTGTGGAAATGAAATTTCTCAAAACTATGGCGGGGAAAAACAAATCAACCAAGATACCACCATTGCAATGCTGCACGTCAGGGATGCGCTCCTGTTTTGGGGGTTTTCTACCCACGGAAACCTCTTGCCTCATTGATGCACCCAGCTGGTCTGACGGTGGTCCCAGGTTCAAAACCCTCCACTGACAGCAGCGTGCTCCACTTTTTATGTACAAATAAATTGTTGGATTGACCTATGGTTCGGAGAGCATCGGAGCTGATTTACGCCAACAACAGAGGGCGCTATTCAACTGAACTTTACAACACCACCACCTCTGCCTGGCAGTCGGTTCACGCAGTGCCCACACCTCATGAAGCTGCAAAACGGGGAATGTCAGTTGTTATGAAAACTAGAAGTAAAAATTTATTATTGATCATTGATTTTATTATTATTTTTCCTTTTTAATTATTCGTTGCAGTGGCTGAGCTCAAATAGACATGTACATATTGAATAAATTCATCACAGCCAGTTAATTGTAATTACAAATGATACCGTCAGATGAGGTACAGATGTATTTAACATTGCCAATAGTAATACACCCCTCTGTTGGATGGAAAACGTAATAATGTAAATTAAAAGGAGTAAATTCCCCAGGTCTTTTTACACGGATACTTGATCATTATCCAGTGCCAAACGTAGTCTATTTTAGATGGGCTTTTTTTTTAGAGTGTGGTCCAACCCCATTATTGTGTAGACACCACTGTGTGTATAATCCTAAGATTCATATCAGAAATAGTTCCTATGCACTTTGTGAACAAGTCGTGAACTCTGTCCAAGAATTACTTGTGAAGATTTGTTGGTTTTTTCTTTTTTTGAGAGAGAGAGAGAGAGTTTTGTTATTTTAATATACTCAGTTGGGACGTCATCAGCAATACAACCTTAAACATGTTTTCTGCCTGTCCTCTCCTCCCAACTCCACCCGATATAATTTTCACACAAATGTTACCAGAGACGTTCTTGAGTTGATAAATGTTTTAAGAAACATTTTCAGACAAAAATGGTTTGGCTTTTTGGGTCAGAGCTGTATGTTGAGAGAGTTGTGACTTGGAGGGACAAGTTTTCTTTGGTCCAAATGTTGCACAACCCAATGTGCAGTCTAGTCTGGCATCCTGTGTGCACACATGCTTTTTAAAATATTTCTTGTACCAAAAATGGCTTCTAATATTAAACTCTATCAATATACAGCTCTGGGTGAGGTTCTCTCAAACTGCCCTCGTGAGTCCGGTAATGTCCAGTTTGGAAAAGTCCTGTAAGCTTCTGGTTTGCCAGCGACAGTCAAACGATTGGCAGCCTTAGATGCAAAGCAAATCGTTATAGAAGTTTTACACAATCCCATCATTTCAAACACTGTGGAACCAGTATATAAATATATATGAAAATAAAACTTCTAAATTAAGGGGCAAACAAATGTTTCCAGGAGTACGGTTGACATATTTCGGAGTTCAATGTCACCAATCCCACACAAACCATTCAGTTTTATAGACAAGATTGAAAAGAAGAAAAAAAAAATTCTAAATGAATAAATTCCACCATAAAAGAGTTTCCCTAGTGATGCTCTGGTTGACATTGCCTGAGGCAGAAGCAATCACTGTCACCCAAATGTTCCTTGATTGGGGACTACTAATACCCTCATTGGGGAAATTCCAATCGGGGTGTCTTGTCTCAGTGTTGATCATGTGTGTGGTGATATTTTTTTTCTATCAAGTTTGTGAACTTGAACTGGTTTCAACTGGCCGGAACTGGTTATAGCTGGTTTATACATGGTCCACCTGATAGGTATAAGAATTTAAATGACCCTATAAGTGATACTTTCTCCTGCTTGAATGATAGAGTGCGTGTACTAAGTGCAAAGACACATCATTGGGAATTGGGCCACCCATACTGCGTGTAGATTTAATGTGTGTAAATAATCTCTTTCTCGATGGTGGACATTTTTACCACATTTAATAAAATAGAGTAGATTTTATGGATACTTTTTTTAACAGTTTAAGAGGTTTATCATCGTAGGCGAATTCATTGGAGTGTTGTGCATTGATTTTATTAAAGTAATTCTTAATAATATAGTGTATGTTTTTTCTATCAAGTTTGTGAACTGGAACTGGTTTCAACCAGTCAGAACTGGTTATAACTGGTTTATACACGGTCCACCTGATAGGTATAAGAATGGGCAAACCATTATTTAATCACAATGGTGCAAATCATCGGAGGTTGTGGAAGTAAAGTTTTAAACACGGAGAAAGCAACCCCCAAAAAAGAAGAAGAAATGTTGTTGATTTATAGATTCCCAATTGTGAACCCAACTGGGAACCCATCTGGGAATAACACCCCCTTATTGCTGCGAAACTAATATCATGATCATGATAAAGTATCTAAATCTATCTCTCCTGTGCTTCCTTGGTTATTTTACTATGTTTTTATTTTACAAAAGATGTCTTGTAAATATAGAATTTTGTAAACTTTCCTTACAGTCAGATGTCTACGTTTTGCAATCACCGGGGAAAACATAAAACGGTGGTTCTCTATTTTTCGTTTATTCGTCTGCTCCTTAGCAGGAGTATTATAACTTTAGAAATTTTACGTTTTAAAATGAAGAACAGTAAACCTTATTTAAGAGCCCAGTAAAACATTTGGTTTAATTTGTTAAGGCCATTTTGTCAACAGTTTCTCAGAAAATTTACAGCATGCATGTCGACATTCATTATTATTGTCCAATTATGATTTTGAAACGCCACTTTTTAAAAATATAATGCACAGTGCACATGGGATTTTAACGATTAAGAAAAATTACACAAGGTTTAGAAATAATTGAACAGCAAGAGTGTCATGCATAACACAGTGCCAAAACTAAAAGTAAATCTGCTTTCTACAAAGGGAAGGGTTGTAAGGAAGATGTAAGTATAAAAATATCTCTAAACAAAGATTTGATTTACTGTTAAATGGTAATGACTGTTAAAAGCTAAAGACACGTCTTTTGTTTTAAAGGCAAATATCATAGTATCAGAAGCATCATAGAAAGCTCATGAAGTTTGGTATACTATTTAAGAAGCAATTATTACATTGTTATTTAGTTCTAGGAATCGGAGTGACATGTTAAACCTGGAAATGTTCCGACGTGAACCCACAATTTGCCAATATTTTCATTTGGATTATTTATTGTTTTGGATATACTTTTCGATATACATGTACATGTATTCTCCAAACAAAAAATCATCGCACAACATGACTTACAAATTGTCAGGCATGCAGCTTCTCAGCTGATTTCCATACTTTTGTTAATGTTTTTGTTTTTCAGCTGTGAAATTGAAAAGCACAGCACAAAGTCTTGACATGCCTGGCACTTTCCACCGTTTTTGACAACCTACAAATGCATGTCTGGATTGTAGATGGTATAGAAGTAGTTGTAAGTATTTGTGATCTCTATTTTACCGACTGAATATAATCGTCTGCCACAAACGTTAAAACATCTTCCCAGTTTGATAAGCAGTGTATTTAAGATCTTTCCTCAATATCCAGTGCTACTTCAAGATTTCATTGAAGTCTGCGTTGACTTGAAGCCATGTTTTTTCTTCTATGACCGTTTTCGAAACAAGGCGTCGTAAAGGACTGCTGCTAATTTTGTACCTCACTTGGAAGATACCTTCACAGATCAATCCTATAGCCAGTCCATATTATAGAGATCATTTACTAAGGACTCAGTATTTCTCCATTTGACACCAATTTCACTGAAAAATCCATTTTTATTTGTTTATCCTGACCATCTTTGAGTGATAGTGTTCTAGTTCCTAGGCCAAGTTATGAGTTTTCCTTCACCAGTAAAACGTACTCCAATATCCCACCTTAGTAATAAAGTAACACTCGATGCTGACTGCATATTTTGTAATGGTATTTCTGGATACAAATATTCAAGTAAATCAGGTAAAGACGATCGTAATCTGCTTCCACAAACTCCTCCAAAAGATGCTTATTCCAAGCTCCTTCAAGATGAGAGTTAGCATCCAAAAACAAGGACTTAACTCTCATACTGTGAGAGCAATCACTTGGCGTTTTGGCACAATATCAATGTTGATCACACACTGCCAGAAATTGAACGTCTACTCTCATTTTGGAGGAACTAACCAAGTAGTTTTCAACATGGTAATCCATGTTTGTTTTTAACATCCAAGCCTAATATTAACATATCAGAATCCACCTGACTGATTTTCCTTTATACTGAACAATAATGTGTACATTTTCGGTGAGCATTTCTGTATTGAGTTATTTTGGGGGTATCTCTATGAATATTAAAAATGAGGCAACGTGTATGTAAATAAGTATGAACAGTCATGGCGTAAATGTCCAGTTTATTTAACAGTTTGTGTGTCTCTATTCTTACATTAACTCCATTAATACCACTCTTTGAACCCAAAAGATGACAAGATTAAGGTTTAACAAAGTCATACAGTTATTAGTGTTATTTTCATTTTAATATTCATTGTGATGCCTTTTAAACAGCATTTCAATGAGTCTAAACAAAAGCCTTAAAATATGAATGTCAACAAGCGCTTGATGTGCCATTGGTAATATGTTTGTGGTTCCATTACATGTATGGCTTTGATGCAGGGCTTTTTGCATGTACCATTACATTCTGCATGAGTAATGGACTATTTTAAAGTCCAGTTTGATTTGCGCAGTCAACGAAGAGCAAGTTTGTTGCACTTCTATATGATGATTAACAAACCCCGTTAGCTTGAAGTCTACTCTAAACGACCACAAGGAAACAACAGGCCATTTCCCTGTCTAGCCATAGGCCAGGTCCAAATTGAGCAACTGAAATGTAACAACAACGTACACCATTTCATGAACCATTTATTTACGCTCGTGCAGTATGTCTCGATCAATATGAATAAGAGTTAGCAAAATGGAACAGTTAAATGTTCTAATATGGCCTCAGGCTAATCTTAAACCTCATCATCAAATCCTGGACTTGCAAATACAAACTAACATTGATAAATGTTCTTTATTATAACCCTTTTATCTTAACAACTATCATGAACATGATTGGTATTGACCCCTTGCACCAAACGTTACACATGGTTACTGTCTGTCTGCCTCATTCGCCATTTTAGGAAACAAATTACATGTAAAAAATAGGGTAAGCTTGTAAATGGTGCATCGCTTAAGAAGTGCATTACACATGGGGCCACTGACTCCCAAACCAGTGCAACTAAATTATTGTGATGATGACGTCGGGTGAATTGGGTTAATAACATCATATGGTGAGTAATAGACTGTGTAATACACCCCTATCGTGCTGACACCATCTTTGTCAATGGACCTTCGGTTACACTGATTTAAGAGGGAGTTAATACAAGATGGATGCCCCCATGAAAGTAGTCTATTGACAGCTTTGGCATTGGCTATAGCACAGACCACTTACCCCAAGAACTATCATCAACAAGATTGGTGTTTACCCCAATGGCTACAATCATAGCTGCAGTCTCTTAATTCAGAAAGGCTTCACTTGATAGAATTGTTTAATACGCAGTGGCCATCTTTGTTACGTTCCTTGTGCACCCAAGAAGGGTTAACAAGGGCTAATTCTCAAAAACAAAAGCCCAGACCATTTAAAGTCCAGTTTAGTTTGCATGGTGGATGAAGAGCAAGTCTGTTGCACTTCTATAGAGATTCGCAATCCCTGTTAGCATGAAGACTAGCTCTAAATGGCCACAAGGAAACAACAGGCCATTTCCCCGTCTACCCATAGGCCAAGTTCCAAATCAAGCGGCTTTGGCTACTGTCAAAACCATCAATTAGAACACGGCCTCCAATTCATGACATGACTTTGTAGTGACTGAAACAAGATGGTGGCACCATGATAAGAAGGGTTAACACTTTCCTGTATACAGACAAGATGGCAGGTTCCTTTCTATCTTCTCGCATCCAAGCAATTTTCTTCAGTGTTTGACGTTTAGAATCGCCAAATTATACTAGTTGCCCCAGCGCATGTCGGAACAACCTAAAACACTTACAAATTGTGTTTGTTAAAGACATGTGCCTTAACACATGTTGCATAGATAGTGGAGGAGATTTGAGGCCGACTGCATCATCTGTACACCAGGATGTATGTCCTTTAGATATAACAATGTCTTAAATCTACAAATAGGGAATTTTAACTGTTAAAATTAGATTGGTTTTTGTCAACGTCATGCTGATTTATAGGCAAAATTATAACTAAAGATACAATGAAAGTCACATGTGAAAGTTACCGCTGAGTACAGCAACTACTTGCTGAGAAAACAGCAAAAAACTGCCACTTTATTTTCACAAGAACGTCGAATCCATCCATATTTAGTGAGGTGACAGCAGATACCAGCTGCATCTTTAGCCACGTTTGCAAACAGACACCAACCCTCAGAAATGTGAGAAAGGATTCATGCATGAATCGTTTCTCCGATTCAAATGTTTTGGGGTGAAAATTTGTCCAAACCATATTATTTCAAAGGGAATCCTTTCTCAAAATAGTTTATACTATCAACAGCTGCAGTGCTTCTCACCACAAGTAAGTTTTTATGGTCATTCAATTTTGGAGTACTTGCCAATCTATGACCCTACTTTTAAGGTATACCTCCTGTTCTTAAGATGTTATGAAAATGGACATGGGGACGATGTAAGTAGCCCCTAAATTACTATGATTGCTAATTGATCAGTTACCGTAAACAGCATTCTATTGTTTCAAAGAGGAACTCGCTTGCTTTGGCTGAAGATTGACCCTACATGGGAGCTTCAAAAGTCACTTTCATTAACGAGCTGTCATTCCATGGCAAGAAAGCACAAAATTGGTAAAGTACGACAATTCTGATGTAGAGCTTATCATGTGTACAAACAACATTCTATCATTCTGTCATATTCTGTGGAATTCTGTATCATTCTGTGTACTATAGAGCTTAAAATAACTTACTTTCCTAGTCTGGTAATTTTTGTGAAACACTTATCAAATCAATACACAAATTTGCCCACATACAATAAAAGAAATAGAAAAAAAAGAGTTAAATCACACGCAAATTGTCTCCTGTCGCGCACGCTTTCTCGATTACAATCTGATGATATATCATTTTTATCAAAGAGAAGGAATAATTACACTTCACTATGTACATTTGTTATTAGAAGAGCGCCCTCAAGCGGAGACGGCCGTCATTGAGTTGCGACTCTGATTGGAGTAGCGCTGTGATTGGTTGGAATAACGCTGTGGAAGTCGTCTGCCCTGAGGCCCCATGGTACGCTTGTAGGACGTCAGCTTGGGTTGTGTAACCTCCATCTGATTGGACAAGGGAAAGAGAAGAAGAATTAGTGGAAGACATTCATTCCAAGCCATTAGTTTACAAGACACATGAAAGCACATGGACAACATCGGTAACTGTTAAGGACCAGCATTTGCATTTTTGTGTGGGAGGGGTGGGGTGGCGGTCATTGCATCTTTTGAAATAAATATTCTTAAACTTGATGTTGAAGGGGCACATTGCCTTCAAACTCTCTCAAAATTTTGCTGTTTGGAATTACTCCTTATCTTTTTTAAGAGTTGTTCATGCACTTACAGTGTGTTGTAATTAGTGAGTAGTGATTGAAAAAACATCAATTTTCGTCTTGAAATACAACCAGTGGAACATACGATCCGCCATTTTGTAGAGTAAAAAATTTGGTTCCCAAGTAGCGGAACATATGTTCTGTCATGAAATTACACAAAAACCACACAAGCTCAAGGGATATTTTTGAGAATCATTACACTCTACTTTTAAAATATCTTTCCAACCATATCATTTCAAAACAAACACTTTTTATAGCAAAAGACTGCCAATCTGAAGGCAACTGACGTGCCCCATTCAGTTTCAAATGGACATGGATCTTCCCAACTCAATCCACTGACCAATCCACTGCTGACCAGTCCAACACTCACCCCATCAAAGATGTTTTCAAGAGAGCCGAAACTGAACGTCTTGTCGTTTCTCTTTTTGCCGTCTGCAAAGGTATCGATAGATTTGCTGCTACTCGTCCTCTTTGCTTTAGGTTTGGGAGCTTTGGGAGGTGGGGGTTTAATTCTGGTCAAGATAGAGAAGAGAAAAGATAGTATTAATAATAATAAAGATATTTATAACACGCAAAACATTTACACCCACAGGATGCTCAAGGCGCTCACAAGAAGAAAAGTAATTAAATATGACGTGTCACTAGGTGTGACTTGAGTTTGCTCTTGAAATTATCACCCTATGATAGTTTTGATTTTGGGACAACTAGAGAAAGATCACTGGGAGACCAGAGACTGGAGCGAGATGGCTTATAGATGTTGATGAGCGAAGCGATGCATTTAGGTGAGGAGAACTTCAATGCATAAAGGATGATATTTGGTTGGCAACATTTAGTAGGGGAATAGGCCATATGCAACAAGCGCCATCTTAAAAATATACCGCAATGCATCTTGGGAAACTGAGTAAAGTTAAAAAATAAATCAAGCTGCCAATATTGACGCCGAGCTGTAGTTTACATGTAACTATATCAGGTTTTGTAATTGTGTATCGCATTGCTTCAAAACCAGCATGCCAGGATGGTTGCCAGTGTTGCTTGCACTCAGATTTCAACCAGAATACTTTGCACGCTGATCTTGCCCATTGGGACATGCACATTGGCTGTCACCATTCTGTACTGGTGGAAACTTGCACTCTCGAGGTGCTAAGTCAACTAATAGTCATAAGTTTTAAAGTATGTAACTTCTTCTCAAGGACAAGCTCATTAAGCCAATTACCATGAGCTCTGATTTTTGCTTGTAGTGCTTTTATATTAATTTGCGAAAATGAATAAATGTTAAAAAGGTACCAACACAGTATTTGTTTTAGAACACCATGTAATAATTCTCTTAAAGCACGCCCACAAAATTGGTAATTGTCAAAGACCAGTATCTGCACGCTATGTGACCCAACATGAAAAAACACACCTGTGAACATTTAAGCTCAATTGGCCGTCGGAGTCATAAGACTCAATGAGAACAAAATTAATTTGGTGTTTATCTATTTGTGCCGCTGATGACCGATTGAGCTTAAACTTTCCTAGGTTTGGTATTTCTTGTACATTTTGGGTCTCATAAAGTGCAGATACTCGTCTTTGACAATAACCAATGTTGTACACTTTCTTTTAAGGATAAATAAAAACCAAACATGGAGAATTGAAACATGAAATCATGACCGAAATAATTTTATGGAATCATGGGAAAGTGTATCACACGTCCCTTGAGCACAAGTTCATGCATGTGGTTTAAATAGCAGACGACAAAATGGCTAACGTGTAATGGAGGTGCGCAACTTCCTCGTTTTAAACGACTCTCCGAAAGTCATTTCCAAATCTCGCTCGACTTTAATTTTCTCCTCAATTAAGTTCTCCTTAGAAAACCACCACCGGGGGAACTTGTTGATTGGTTTTGCCAACCGGAGAAAGAATAAGGGCTTTTAATTCCTAAAACAAATGTTGAGATTTTGGATGTCATTCCCTCAAAACTATTTCTGGGCAAGTGGCATCTAACAAGATGATGGCCAAGACTTCCTGGACCAAACTTGTGTACAAGAGGAGTGGGTGTGGATCCAGGGGGTGTGGATCCAGGGAATGTAGAGCAAAAATCCTGGATCTGTGTAGGTTGGATATACTACACTTTACTTCTTCACACTTACTTAATAACAGTAGGGCTTGTTGCATCAGCGTTATCACTCTTTGTCGAAACTGAGATATTTTTTGCTTCCTTCGTCCCCTTTCCATCCACATCATCTCTGCCGCTGGGACTCTCCTTGGCGTTGGACTTCTGCCCCGCACTCTTCAGGCCCTCCTTGCTTGACAAGATATCGGCTAAGCTTGTCACAGGCGCCCGGGGCTGTGATGAAGCATCTTCGGATGGTCTTCCCTTGGCTTTCTCTTCGGACTTGGCCTCCTTGGTGCCAGCGTTGTTCTTGGGTTTGCGAGCTTTGCCGGCACGCTGGGAGCGACGGGCTTTTCTGTGGCCGCTGTCGGTGCGAGGTCGTTTGGCAGAGCCTTCCTCTTCGGAAGACCAGTCACTCTCTTCGGCACTTTCATCTCCAACTATAAGATCAAAAAAATTATACCCAAACGAATTTGTTATCAAAACCATGGTTTATTATTTGAGTATTAAGGGAAGGTCCAAAAGGGTCTATTTTTGTGAAAGGGGTGGGAGCTAAACAGTTAAATGGCATAGTTCATGGATTCCATTCTACAGGTGCGGTTCTAAGGCTTGCATGAAGAGTAGAATTATTAAGTGTTTTCTTAAATTGAAAAACTACCTCTGAACATAATGGAGCAAAAAATTAGAACCATCCTGAAAATAACTTTTGGGGGTTATTCTTGCATGATTTTATGAAACGCACTTTTTAAATATACCTCATTTTTTTAAGTAGGATTTTTAAAACTTTGCATGATGGAGAGACAATCTAGTAAGGTTTGTGGTAACACCATGTACATGAGTAGGATTTAAAACTTGCCATGGTGGAGATACAATCTAGTAAGGTTTGTGGTATCACCATGTACATGAGTAGGATTTAAAACTTGCCATGGTGGAGATGCAATCTAGTAAGGTTTGTGGTAACACCATGTACATGGATGAGTAGGATTTTAAACTTGCCATGGTGGAGATACAATCTAGTAAGGTTTGTGGTAACACCATGTATATGAAATATCTCGCTCCATGTATGGGCTGTGGTGGTTCTGAAAAAGATTTGGGTGTGTAACAACTCAATGTTTCGTTCAGGTTGCTCTGATCGTCTTCAAGATTCTGATGCTATAAAGGTTGCATAAGTACTGCACCAAAGCGCAATCCACAGTACTTTTGCAGCCTGCAGCATCAGAGTTTAGCTTTCTCCAGAAGACAATCAGAGCATACTGATTGAACTGTCAAGTTGTACGACACACCACTGGTTTTATTTTGTTGTTGTGTGCAGTTGTTGAATGTTATTCAAAATTTGCCAGGTTATTGTACTTTAAAAATCGATTTTACAATTGGACTGAACTTACACTTATAAAAATATATATTTATTCCTTCCTTTTATGATTATGTGAAACTATACCCTTCCCACCAGCATGTCCATCAACTCTTAATTAACTAGTTGATTTCTGATTCATTAGAATGTTTGACCACAATCACGAACACTTTGTGACACTGTCATTTCGGGGTAAAAGCTACATGTATGGGTTTAGGAGACTAATTGACAAATCCTCTCTTCCGAGAGTTGACCTGATGATGAAATTAGACGTTTATGTGGGACATCCTCAGGCGTGAAATCAAATGTCACGATATGCATCTAATCCAGCACATTGCCATCTGAAAGAGCAGCTTCAAGGTCTTCATTTTGGGGTTTAACTTTTAGGTAGGACCTTTTCCAAACCTAGGATTGGGCTCAGGTACCGACTTGGGCTCCGTAGAGCAGTGTACATTTTGTACGATGTTAAAAACAACATCAAATGAAACCCAGAGCTGGAGCCAGCGCCTAAGCCGAGTTTGGGAAATGCCCTTGGTACATTACTGGGTTTGAGAAAAGTCAATCCATTTCCAACCAGTAGTTTCCAATAATAAACAGGTGTCAACCAATATTGGTTGGCGTATGCCAATATATTGGTATATGCCAATATATTGGTATATGCCAATATATTGGTTGACACATGTTCATTGAAAAGTAAAGTGCTAATTTCATGAAGTTTCACATACTGCAATATGTGAAACTTTATTGTATTAGGTGATCCCACTTCAGTGAAAACAATGAGAAATATTTTGTCAGTGATTCTGTGATGTTTATTTCAACTGCGGCAATTTAAATAAGTAATGATGATTAGGGGGGATCTTCAAATGCTATTTTCTTGACTTTCCATTGTATTTCAGACAGAAACAGTTTCTCTGGAGGAATTTGTACCAATAAAAACTTTGTAACCAGTGATGAGCCGTCAAATAGAAACTGCATTAACTAATGTCTTTTTCAACCATCACTTGATCATAAAAACCCCTCTTAAAGCCAGTCCAGTTTGAAACTTAAAACTGTTCAACTTGTTGTTATAGACCGACTCTACTATGTTTGAACACTGAAGTTTGGTTGAAAGAGACTGTGTGTTCTGAATGCATTCCAAGTGACCCTAATTTTATTCTAAAGGTTACCCACTTTCCCAACATAGCATCTGCTCTTATTTTCTGCTCTGGGATACAAATCTTTTAGCCTATGTCTTGCCAGTGTCATTTCCTTCCAATAATGTCATTTCAAGAAATCTATTAGAAATCTATTCAGAACAATGGAGGCTCTTGATTATACAGGGTGGTAGGAATTACAATTTTGATACAAAATATTTGCATTTTATACCATAATAGTATGCTTGATAAGTCATACTATATTTTTAAAGGTTTGTTCAACTATTATTTTGTACTATTTTCAAGATGGCAGAAATGACAAATAAAACAATGTCTTAATATCTTAAAATAAATCTACACAATTTGGCCAACAACTACACTTTTGGAATCAGTCATTCCCATTCCTGGTGATTTGTGTCTCACCAACTAGTAAATAAGCCCTACTTTTCGGTCAGATGAAAGTTTCAGACAAAACAAAATTAACGTTGGCGTTCAAATTCACACATTCACTGCTTGGCTGGCATGCTTTTGGGACCCGCATTGCACTCACAGGATATGTGATAAAAACTAGAACTCCCATATTGCACAAACTTGACCAGCGCAGTTTGGAATGTTGAAATTTATCTTCCTTTTATGCAATGTCAGTTCATGGAAAATTCCCTTTTACTGTTTTGTGAAAATATTTTGAAGAATTCCTTTTGCCTTTTTGTTGATGTCAGATGCATTCCCTTTTTGATTTATTACGCATGCACTGAACGAGTATTAATAACTATATTTTCAGTACGATATTATACGATTTGTGTGTCGTGGAAATAAATGTTACACTGAATTGAATTGAAAAAAACTCTATGCAAACTGCTTTGTAGACTTCGTTGGCCATTCTGAAGCCACGTACACTTAAAGATGAGACTGCGAAATGACTTAACTACAGTAGCCTAAATTTTGACAAAGTGCATTTAACAAGAACATAAAAATGTAAGGGGAAAAAGTAATTAATTTGGGGTTGAACAAAGAAAAATTGACTACAGCAGGATTTGAACCTGCGATCTCCAGAAACGTGCTGATGCTCGACCAACTGAGCCATGGCATATTTTGTCAATAGGCCTGTCATTGTTCGGGGTTCAGCAGGTTCAAATTCTGCTCTAGTCAATTTTTCTTTGTTCAACCCAAAATTAATAAAAAATCTACCCAGTCAGTTTGTGAGTGTTGTGATTTTTACAATTTGTAATTTTTTGCCTTTTGTATTTTAATGACTGGGGAAAGTCTTCTCATGTTTTCATGATGAATAGATAAATCTTATCTAATCATACTTATAATTCCTTGTGCATTATTACTTGAAAAAAATGTAAAGTCAATCTCTATTACTGGTGAATGTTGAGCCCCAAAGGCGCAATTCAATTCGCAAACTATCTAAAGAAACAGAATGTTGTACTATGGTTATATACTCAACATTATCGGGAAACAGTAAGATATGAGAAGTCTCTTAGAAGATTGTATACCCTGACAGGGTTTGACACTTGGTCCTTACAGGGCTTCATACACTCAGTGACTGAGAACAAATTTGTTTTTCACCGGATAGAATATTAGTGAGAAAAAGTTTAAAACACAAGACAGGTTTTGATTAAAATTGAAACAGCCAGAAATCATTCTAATTCCTTAAGGAAATTGGTTGATCTATCATTTTTGACAGGTCTACTTCGGGGCTCAGGGATTACCGGAATTATATATAAATATGGTATAAGTATTCCAAATACGGAAAGGCAAGGGTTGAGCTGTGCAGCTGTCTCATCCAGGTGTAGCCTTAAAAAAACAGGGGGTGAAGTATCACGTGTGTTGGGTTGAGAGCATGGAAACTAAACTACTAGGAATACATGATAAGCACATAATGGGTGATATGTTGCAAAGTACGCATTTAGACTGTGCAATGAGTGTCGGCATACATGTACACCATGCAGCGGTGTAACTAAGGTAATTTTTTAGGGGGCACTGCTGGCAAATCAATTACATTCAATTTGCACTTTAAAAAAAAATGGATCTACGTAATGGCGGGTTCCAAATGAGGGGGGGGGGCACCCAGTGACACCATGCACTCGCTTATAGGTACATGTACACAGAATGATTAAAACATGGGATGTTTTCAGTGTGTGGCCATTTACAGCAGGGTATCTACCCCCGGAACTCTTTCACATGTGGAAATCTAATTTGTTTAAGGTTGTACGGTTTCTGACCCTCATCCCCGAACAAAGATATTGACAAAATAGGGAGAACAATTGGGCTAGATAGCTCAGTTTGGTAGAGCGCTGGCACGTTTCCAGAGGTCACAGATTCAAGTTCCGCTCTCATCAACATCGTTCAACCCCAAATTATTATAAAACATGTGGAGACCTAAGTTGTTCTGAAGGATATAATTGTCCTTTTGAATTCAAGAAAGTTTATCCAAAACAAACATCAGAAAATAGACATTGTTTTCTAAAAAAAAAAAAACCCTGGTATCAATGGCTTAATCATCAAACATCAAACAATTCATACCTATTTAAATCTTATACAATACTCTAAAAATTATCATCAGTAAGATTTGAAACTTTGCATCGTAGGAATACAATTTAGTGAGATTTGTGGAGACACCATGTGCATGAAACTTTCTCTATAAGTTGTTGCAGTTCCGAAAAGTACAGGAACAACTCCATGTTTCAATCAGTATGCTCTGATCGTCCTCAGGAGAATGCTGAACTCTAAATAATGAAAAACTCTAAATCTCTTTTGGGATGAATAAGCATTCTTTAATTATGACCTGATACTCAAAATGAGTTCCAATTCAATGGTGCATAGAGAAGTGACAATACTCATCCATGAGCGACGTTTCTTAAACCGTAGCAAGGTGTTACAGATTTCCTTTCTGATTAGACATCAGGTGCCTATACATCCCAGAAGGCCTTAACCGGCCTGGGCTTAATATCAAGACAAAATCTGGACGGAAGATTTAGCTCAAATGTTAAATACACGTTCCTCCGTTGGAGGTCGTACCCCAATCGGTGGTCATGCTGTCATTTGTTTGTCACCCTGGAGAAGAAGTCAACCCTGGTTCAAATTCAACCCTAGTCAGATCTGGGGGTTGGAGTCAATGCCCCCCTTTGGTAAAGTGACACATGTAACAATGAGTCAACAACATAGTGCATGTGGCCCCACTGTCTAAAAATAGTACAACGACAAAAGTACATGAGTATGTTCAAACATACCCTTTACTGATGACATATAACAGTTTAGAATGTGACCATTTAATTATCCGGATTCTTCTTTTCTTTTTAAGAAAAAACTGTGTCATCCAATTACCCTCAAAGCCATGGCGCCCTGTACCCATCAACTTCTAACCGCATGTGTGGTTTGGTTCTGTTGGACTGAGGACTTCACTAGTAATAGTCTTGATTGGCGACATTCATTCTGTTAACGTACTCGTCGATATCGCAAAGCGCATTACTGTCCGCAACACGAATTACTGGAGAAGAGATATCTGTTTCACACAAACATCTGGATCAAAACGAACTATTTCGATCCAGATTTATAGACTTTGCCCAGTCCCTCCGAGTTTAGCCTCCAAAACAGTTGGTTGTGTGCCCTCTACCGGTTATTATACAAAAAACAGCATTGCCAATCAAGACTACATTAGTAACTGATTATGCGTGGGATCAGGCAGACTACTATATTCAGAGTCCAACAGTTTGGTCATTAATTCTGCCACATGGTGCTAGGTTTTGTTAGGAGTGAGGTAGAATCCAAGTACACGTAAATTAACCTTGGGAGTAAGGATGTTGTTCTCTCATTAAGAAGTAATTTTGTTCTCTGTTCCCTGTGTAAGAATGCATCATATCACTGTGAAATCTCTTAGTTTTGAAACAATTTAATCAATTTATTTGGCACAGATCTAAAGACTTGAGACTCTGAGGTGTGTTTTTTTTTTTTCAAACAGTAACTTGTCCTGATGCTGAGAGTTGTCAAAATTAATGCTGGCATGATCAGAACCTGGCACTGTATGAGATGTGCTGTTCATTTTCATTTCACAAGATTATCTTTAGTAGGTTTTGAAAAGGTGAAATTATTCAAGCGTTTGTTTCTTTAAAAACCATCTGCATAATAAGAATTATGATGATATATTTCTGGTAATGACACAAAGGATGCCTTAATCACTGTAGCTCGCAAGCCTGAGGAAACCTGTCAACTAGGGTGCTTGCTACGTGAACCAGAAACACTGGGGTAAACCCCTACTCTTCCACGATAAGTGTTCTTGGTCCTTTTCGTGCATTACCAATCCTAATACATGGGACTGGTGGCTTAATGTCCCGTTCGAAGCACAAATAATTGTGATAAAGTATATCACCATGCTGCCACGATTGGGACTCGGACCCACACTCTGCTGATCAGAAACACCGGAGCTTGAGTCCGGTGCTCTTAACCACTCGGCGATGACATACCAATGGATAATATTACTAGCAAATCACACTGAAATGGTAGGTAAAATACAGTTGACAAATACAATCACATAATAAGCATTTTCCCTATCCTATCAGTAGCCTACATGGCCTAGGGGAAACAGGAAATGTAAAAACATTTGTTCTTCCTCGTTCTGTTTGTTGAAGTGTCTTGAGTACCAATTATTGATAGATACATGCGCTATATAAGACTATATTATTATTATTATTATTATAATTATTATAATTATTATTACATATGTTCAAATAAAATAGCATCAAACAGTGTTGATAATAACTTATGCGGAAAAAGACAGCCCACAAGATAATAAATGCAAAGCTCTCCGAATGACATGTCTGCCTTCTATCATACGACCTCAATCCAAAACCACATACAAAAAAAGACATTAATGAGTCATGGTGGCAATATGTCACTGACATCATGTGACAAATAAACCGACCTTTAAACACACTCTGAGCCATTTGCGTACAGCCTGACGCACGAGCTCTCAAGTAACACTGTGCTGTGTACCGTCAAAACATAAAATAATATTCCGTTGGAGAGTGAAGCTAGGCTTGCTCTCAGCTCACACGATTCAAAGTCCTTAAACAGTCTGAATTTTGCATAGACTTGAATTGGCAGCCATGTTGCCACTTCCCTGAACTAAAATTGTGATAATTTATTGTGACTGCATTTTATACCTACAGGTCATTTTGGTTGTTAAGCAGTTTGTAAAGATAATTTATTATTTAAATTTTTCTTTTTCACTTTATGTGTCGTGGCTGTAAGATTTAGAATGACGGGGGAAAATTATAGTCAGTCTGCGGCTCGGAAAAACAATTACATGCCCGAAGAATATCATCTTTGAGTGGGCAAGGCCACTTTCATTTTGCCAAAGGGCATTTCCATGGAAAAAATCTGAAAGTCTAATGGGAAACTTTTGAATGAAGGGGCACAAAAGCCATGTCCTCCATGGCCTGTGTTTAATTCCGGGCCTGAAATTACAAAGTTTAGTAACTGTTAATTGTGGTCAATAAATCTCGTTTGCATCACTATAGTTATGCCAACAAATAGCTCATTTACATATAAGTCGTGAACAAATGTTGCAATTTTCCCGGGAAAAACAGCTCCAGGGCAGTAACAAGCTAAAACTAAAACGGATCAAATAAAATGATGATAATTTGGAAGCAGAAGATTACCCATTGCACAATGCAGATCATAGGGTTTGCAGCTTTTAGGTTTGAACCTTAGCGATGCGTCACCATTTGGGTAGAATGGAGTCAACTCACTGATGAACGACAACCGTTTCAGAATAATTTGCTGAACATAATAGGAGCACTGCAATGTGCATTAAACAATCTGAACCCTACATGTGTATCAAACCCAGCTGTCTGTCCAGTGATGTTTACATAGAATATGGGAAGTTTGTGAGTCATGAAGTCAATCTATTCCAGTTGAAGAGTAAGACGACAGAGATGCATCTTAAGTCGTGGACACAAGCAACTAAACCATGATTAGAATACACCTAAGATGTCTTCCTTTATAACCAAATAACATCTCACTGATGAAATCAGAAATCTAAAGGGTTGAAGAGGTATGGAGGATGCACAATTGCATGTCTTCTCAAACGATAGAGAAATTGTATAACAAAACATATTTAAGAAGTTTTTAATATTGATAACAGTAACAATGGAGTCTTAAACAGCGCATGTATCCACCAATAAGGTGCTCAAGGTGCTGGAACCAAGAGAAACACTTTTTAAGAAAGATTTTGAAGTTTTTGACTTATGAGACCCATTTATGTAGTACCTGATGGGTTTACAAGGTGCTGCAGCGCATTCAGCAGCCACTGCCAGAAACACCGGGGCAAACCCCTTCTCTCTTAGCGATAAGTGTAACTGGGTCCTTTCTACATGCATTGCACATCACACGTGACCTACGGCTTCACGTCCCATCTAAGGACGAAGCAATAATGGTTAAGTGCCTTGCTTAAAGGACACAAGTGTCAAGACCGGGACTCCAACCCACACTCTGCTAAGAAACACCAGAGCTTCAGTTCGGTTTGCTTGACCGCTAGGCCACAACACTCCACACAAGATGAGATGACAACCTTAACTTTTAAACTCCCATGAGAACTTTAATTACAATTTTTTCTCAAGGTACTCACGTACTCCTAAAAAAAACAACTCCATTCCAAAAGGTGATTCAAACAGACATTTTAAAAAACTAATATCTCTTACCTCAGTGGTAGTCCGCTGTAGACTTCAAAATAACCGGCAAAAAAATGTTAGTCAAAATTCCAAATCAACATTATCTCTCAAGTGGACATTTCCAAGGGAACTTTTCAGGGCAAGAATACAAAAACATTTACCAGAACGGCGCTGAAACGTGCACCTTGCATCCTCTTCGCGTGGATAAAAATTGCTGAATCTATTCCGGACGGATCGACCGGCAGAGGTTAACGTCGATCTGAGGGGCAAACTGCGAATCCTACTGTTAGTCAAACGAAGGTGGAATCTGGCCAGCCGGGAAAATACTCGTCCAGGAAGACTCTTGATGAATGTTCTGGAAGTTTCTAGGGACAACGCCATTATTAAACGATGGTCGTGAAGTTTCTATTTTGCATGGAAAAAAAACCAAACTGTGCGAGTAGCAGATGTTCATACCTCAAAAGTCATTTCCATTATGAGTATGAAGGCATATCCCATCAAATCCTTATCTTGCAATTTCCTTTTTGTGGTAAACGCTTTCAGTTTTGAAAACAACAGTCACATGGGGGCTGTTGTTCTGTTTCGTTCTTCCTCAGTCTGTATAGTGTTCAGATATATCTATTCCTAAATGGCACATTTCCTCCATGACGAGTTTATGCACAGGGATTTTGTTTAACAACCTATTGTTTGAAACTATTATTCCTGTCATGGCGAGAATGTTACCAGGAAGGGGTCCTTGAGTTTCAAGCCGAAAAAGTAACTGGAGGGTCGCGTTATTTATGGGCTCGACGCAAGCGGGCAATAGGAATAACTATTAACATGTTCAATTATAGTACTCTTCGGAGTGTGGTATTACTACTACATGTCAAAAAAATGGATGACAAGAAACCCGTTTTCCGACAACCAAATGGTAAGAGTCTCTAATCTACATGTGACTGTGAGAGAGTTATCTAACAGCCAGTGAGGCTCAATTTAGAATATTTATCACCATATCATGTGAGCTAGGGAGTCTGGAGTAAAATGAGGGCTTTAAATGTGATGGTGGAAGTTTAAAGATTACAAAAGGTTAAAAAAAAAATAATACAATAAGAACACCTTCTTTTTTTCGAACGAGGGAGCGGGGTTCGAACCACCAGGACCCACCCCCTGGAATGGGGTTTGAACCACCAGGACCCACCCCCCTGGAATCCTTGCCAAGTGTTAAGCCAGAACTCTTAAGCCTAAACAGATGAAAAATGTACATCCATGAATTGTGAGCATTTATGAGATTTTCATTTCCATAACATGGTGTTTTTGTTTCTATAATTATATCATACCTTCCCTCCAAGTCATTTTCCGATTGTCTCCTAAAAGTTTCATTTTCTCCCCTTCCACCTCCCTCTCCCTGTTTTGTTAAGTTTCTGCCTCCTCTCACTTTCATACTTCCACTCTGTTTCATTTCTGTACATGTTCATTTTTATTTGTTCAGTCAACTTGTCTATTTCCCTTCTTATTTCTATCTTTTTTTAAAGTGCTTAAACATTATCACTGTACAAGTGCTTGTGTTTTAAATTACCTTATTTTGCTAATTCAAATTATTTTTTTAAGATGCCAGCCTGAACTGTGCAAATTTTGACTCAGAAATGTACATTAAAATTTGAAAAAGGTAGTGTATAGATTCAAGAAAGTTACAAGCTTCCATTAAAGGCATTGCACGAACAATTCTGACAATGATTAGTATTAGTTAATTAACAAGAAAAATTAATTACTAGTCAGGGTTCAAGAATTAATCCATGTCCATCAGCCGTGTACAAATAATTTTCCATAATTTGTGCACTGTGTGGTCATAATGCAAAACTTTGGTATGTTTTTCATTTCAAAACAGCATCATATGTCAAAATTGGTTTACAGGCAAAGTTCGGGAAAAACAAATAATACAGTAATAATAATTTCAGCAAAAAAGCCCATGCAACTTCACAATTCCGGACCAAACTTCTGAAATCGGACCAACTCAGACAGTTGCTTCCACCTTCAAAATCTAACACTTGTTCTAGGGTCTTACGTAACATGTCTGGTTTAAACTTAATTAAATGCAACACAGAGACATACAGGAAATCTACAATTCCACAACTTGCCCAAATGTTGTAATAGTTTGTTTTAATGATTTTGTAAATATTTTACTTTTTACATTTTGGCCCTTTTAGTATTTGTTTGTTTGTAATTTTACCTGTGATTATATATTTTTAACATTGTTAAGTGACCCTTTCAGCTACTGCTGCTGGTCATTTTTATCTGTGAGTACCAATAAATAAAAAATGTAAACTTTAATGTGACGCTTCTTATAACCTACCCTTTATCTACTTTATGTTTTAAAAAATGTCATAAACTCAGTCATTGTCTACTTTCATGCTTCTCTTTGATGCATTTCTGCCTGGTTGCCAAACTGTTGTGCTATGTAATATTCATGATGCCATTCCGTATTACTCTTTTTTTTCATTGTTAATATTTTTATCCTATACAAATTATTGTTATTATTATTATTTTTGTTATTTTCGTTCAACGCATTCCCCTTTTAATTAAATTGTTAGTACTTGTTTGTTTGTTGCTTTCGTTTTTGCTGTTAATTGTGTCAGTTTGTATTTGTCAGTGGGCATTTCAATACAAGCCTCCTTTTTGACTTCTAAAAATGCCCCCATATTGGTCTCCTCCTAATCAATTTCAGGTTGTTTTAATTTTTACAATCAGTTCTTGATTGTCTTTGATTTGAATAATTGTTCCAAGTTTTTTCCCACCAATACGGGGAAAAAAATGAATTGATTTAGATTGAATTGAACTGAATTTTTAATGAATATATCAACAATGAAAACAAGATCAAGGTAAAATACATTTCCCCCTTCCTTGTTAAAATACACATCTCCCGTGAAATTCAACGTACCATCTTCAGATAAGGCATCCCATCCATGGAACAAACGGTTGATGAAAGACATAAATCGCCGTGGCAACTCCAATATGACTGTAAACGCCATGCTCCCAAATACGCATCAATCACTGTCAGTTAATCTCATGCAGTGGGACAGTTCATGCAGGGAGGGAGAGGGGGAGGGGCAGGGGTCAGGGGAGGTAAAATTTCATCCAGTTCTACTGTAGGGGGGCGCTGTTCGGGATTCACACTCAAAACGCTGACGTCATCTGTCAAGGATCATCATGCAAATTCAATGCACATTAGTTCTGCCATACACAAACCAGACCTGCCAATTGAAAAGACAATTTTATTAGAGAGCGAATGAAACTAAAAGATCTTCCCCCTGTTTTTGTTTTTCTCTCAGAAATTTATGATTAATTTTTAAACCATACTTAAATAATTGTTATGATTGTTTTATTGCGGTGATTGTACACACGCATCGTTGGTTCCTTTTGCTAATATTACACAATCTCCATGGAAACACCATCGCAGGATAAATGCCCAAGTATATTTCCCATGGGTAAATAGCTATTGGGAATTATTTATGCAACGATTTCAACCATTCAATACATTTTAAATTAGCTCCTTTGGAAAGATTGAATAGTAGCTGTAGCCAGTTAGGAACTATATTATGTGTGTGTGTCTGATGGGTGAATGCTCAATGCCTAAGCACAAAAGCCAAATGCCAGTTAAAACACCCGAGGACCAGTCAAAATTCACACCAAGTAGTCTGACTGGCTCTAGTTTAGTGTTGAAAAGCATCCCTTTTCATTTTAAATATGGACTATTGAAAAAGCTGATGGACTTAAATTACAAGTTAACTGGTCCTGCTGGCCAGTCCATACAAAAAGTTTAAGGCAAACCCCTTGCTTGAATAAGGGTACCAGCTAAAACACCATGTACTATCTGTGACTGGTTAACTTGCTCATTCTTGCTTAGCAGAAAGTTGTTAAGCACTATTTTCTGTTTATTCAGCTCCATGAAATTGGGCCCTGCCAAGCATTGTGTAAGTTTCAGTAGTGTTTTCAGATTATCGCATTAAACAAAACAAAAGTATCGAAAGAAGAAAAATTTGTTTGATTGGTTGCGGCTGAAAATTTTGATTTCCAGCTCCCTTTAACCACCAGTTACCCAGATTGCCATTGGGGTTATTCTGTAATTATTAAAACAATGCAATTTTCTTTTTTTATATTTTGGTTTTAGAGATGATTTGTCAATCTTCATCATCAACATAATTTATCTTCAATCCGAAAACTTTAAAAAAAATAAATAAATAAATACGGACTGGAATATTTAAATCTGTCATTAGTTTATCAACTTCATAGCTGTTATCTAGACCCCCCTTTCACCTCACATGCTGCTACTTTCTACAATCCATTTTAGGAGTTAAAATTCAAAAACAGTTTGTGCCAAATTGCACGCACGATGCCTCAAATGCAATCTGCACATTAGCAGCACCTGGTGAAACCGACTCCCAACATGTGGCTACAAAGATTCAAATAGTGTGATGACATCAGTTCCCAATTTCATGGCTACTATTTCCCACATAATTCCGTGCGTACAGAGCCCTTGAAAGTACCCGATTCTGTGAACCGTAAGCATAGAAATTGGGTAAACAAGTTTCGGTAAACAGAACCATGGAATTCATAAGTGTTATATGCGGACAAATTATGCAGAAAGGAAAAACATGATCTGATTTCTTACAAGTATGCTCTGAAATTAATGGTTGGAAGATTTTATACAATCACACCTACTGTATTCACAGTGGCCCATTTAGATTTGACAGTCAACACCTAATGAAAAGTCAAAACCAGTTTAAAGTGAAACTACACCAGCTTCCTCTTTCGGTATCGCAGCAATGAACTCAATTTTTCTGAAAGGAACTTTGATCTACAGGTACATGTAGGTGACTTTGATTCATGCCGTTGAAATGATAACTTTGATGTTTCGCTGAATGAAAAATTCAACTTTGTTCTTGAAGAGCGTCAATATATCCAATATCTTCTTTCCATTTCTTAAAATTTAGCATAGGGTAAATTCTGCAGTGACTCATGCTATAAACACAGGTATTAAATGTCTGGTTTCGAAATGATTGATTAGAGTTGATAAGTTTAAGTCTGTAATAGTCTGATAGTTACAAAAGTTCAACTCATTCAGATGAGTTTGAGATGTGCCCCCATTTTTTCATATCAAAACTGAGTTGGTACAATTCGTACAGTGCAATCTGCATGAAACGCAAGATTTGATGTTTTCTGTGCCTCCTTAGTGGACATGTGATGTCACAGGTTACATGGTCTGTCATGCAAGTCGCCATAGAATTTAGTTTAGTCTAGTTCAGTTAAGTTCAGTTTGTTTTCCACAGTATCAAATACTGATTACTATTTTTCTTAGGAGAATAACAGACAGGGAATTTGTAATAGAGCTAAAGTGAAGAGTACAGGTAAGTATGGAAAAGGCGACTCTCTATGTTTCCGACAACACTAAGTTCCGACAACCCCTCGTGATCTACACACTAGGGTTAGGCTTAGGGTTAGGGTTAGAATTAGGAAAATACATTAGGGTGGTCGGAACATAGGTGTGAACCATGGAAACTGGTTGATTCTGTGGAGGAGACCCATCCATAAGGAAAGTAGCTTGTAAGGATAGGTGCACCGCTGATGAGAGTGTGCGCTGTGATTTGAGATGTGTTTTAAATCCTTAACTTGTGTTAAGAATAATAACCATATAGAGGCATTTTTATGTTGGCTTTAAGACCTTAATTCAGACAGCCATCTTTATAATGTACCCAGACCCCCAAAAGCAATGCTAAGTGATTCTAATAATACCCAAATAAGGGGATCCGACTATTTTCCTTCAAGCCTCAGTTTGGTTTCATTGCGTAGGATAATAGCCCGTCAGAATGTATACAGAGGGATGTCTGATTTAACAGAATCTAAACATTATTATATGGTTTTGCTGAGAAAGAAATATCTCTTGTAAGTTGTAAGAAGAAACTTAAAGACTATAAACTAAAGCTAGAAATATTGCATTCCTTGAGTGTGACAATTTCATGACAAATCAAATATCAGCGCACTCCCCGAGTCCCTGTCATTCGTTGAAATTGTCCACATCAACTACACAAATGAACTAATTAATTAGCATCAATGGATTCTACCTAACGATTAACATTTCTCATGAAATCTCCTTGAAATTCTACCTTCCTGCCAGGGATGGATTCATGGCCAAATATGATGCCCTCACCACATCTCTCCTGATTGAACAACCCCACCCACCACCACCCGGGGGAAAAAAACCTGTATTTTTTAATCTAAATGCATACTGATTTAGAATAAACTTGAATTTAATTCCAGATATTATAATTTCAGACACATTATACATACAAACATGCAGCTGCATGGATTTTGCTGCAAAACTGAAAAAAAAAAAAACCAACAACCACACAGACAAAGGACCCAATGTAAATATGGAGGGCTGATAATCACAAAGGGGTATATGCCCGTGACTAATTTCATTTTACCTCATTACCTTCCATTTTATCCTGTTAGCTCTAGTCGATCAACTCCCCCCTGCCGTAGGCCCCTATCCCTACTCCCAACGTAACAAAGAACGCCAGATCAGATATCTACATTTTTACATCGTCCGAAGAAAAAAAAAACCACAGTATGGTACAAAACACATTCATATGCAGATAATGGAAGCCTGTGCTTAATAAACACACACTGTTTAATTGAGACCATATTATATACTCACCGTGGTGTATCACAGGAGAAATATTCTACCTCAGTACCGTGGATGATAATGATGCGTTCAAAGCACAATACATTTCAGGCGTGGATCACTTGATATGAGATTTAAGTCAGTAGCTGGTGTACTCTGCAGCCAAAACAAACGATTGACTCGATCATCCGGGCCCCCCTCTTCACCGGCCCCCCTCAAAGCCAAACCTGAAGCTCACTCTATATACACCATAGATTAATTAAAGCCCGCTGCTGGTGATTTGCACATGCAAATACAGGATCATGATGATGTATCTGTAAAAACTACGACTACTGCATTACGATAGTCAAGAGGTCATTGATAGGAGCAGTGTGACTGTCTTCACTCTAGGTACACCGTCCTCCGCTGTGCAGGGAGTTTCACACATTAGAAGGTTTCTGACAATAGAGGCAAGGCTAGACAGCATTCATGACATCAGCCCCACATACTGCTATTCCAAGTCAATCACATTTGCACAGTGTACACAACCGGGGTTGTTTCTTTTGTACTGGTATCATTCTTTTGTTCGGTCTGATAAGTTAACACAAAAGACCATTGGTTCATGGGTTTTTTGTTATATAAACCAGAAAAGAGGAAGTCTACTACCTGTTTATATTTCCTGATGTCCCAAACTTAATAGAACTTTCTATTCCAAGAAAATGATGCCGTGGGCTCCATCAGTGGTGCATATATGTGCAGAGAAAACTAATTTAAATCACAAATACTCTTTAATTATGTATTTATTACAAACAACTTTTAAAAGTTATCATTTAAAAAGGCACCTGCAAAAGTATTGAAAAATCATTTTCAACTAATTATAGACCAGAAAAGTCCCTACACAAACCACCTGTGTCCTTTCGATCTCAACCAGATGGGGTCAGATTAAAACTTACATTCATAATATGGCTGAATAAATAATTACAATCACACATTTGTGTTTACTCAGACTACTAAACCATTAGCAACAGTTGCTATGGGCTGTGATAACTGTATGATTATCTCATCATAACCTATGCACTTTTTTTTGTACACAAACGATACGACACATTTTTATTTATTGTATTTTATTTTATATTTTATTACACTTCACACTGGCAAAACACTAAGGGTAGTTCAAAGGTACAATCCACAAAATAGAACTTTGACTGAGAAAATTTAAATAATTACAAATATACAAAATTGTGTAAAAGACCAAGCCAGTGAGTGGCAAGGGAGAACAAGGTGACCAGCATCTCTACAAGGCCATCCTACCACAAAAATCTTCAACAAATACCCCGCCCCTCAAAAAGAAAAAAGACAAAAAGAGTTGGCTAATGCCAAATATTAAATAAAATATCTTAAAAAGTCAGTGCTGCCAACATCTGCATCTTGCAAAAAGGGAGATTTTGTACAACAATCAGGGAGATAATTATAATCAAATTCAATATAATAGGGAAAAGTTTCCCTAATCAGGGACATTTTTTAATTTGTTCATCAGAACATGGAAAGATTGGTTTATTTTCAGGGAACTTTCTGCAAAACCAGGGACAGTTGGAAGCTCTGTAGTGTTGAATAGAAGGAAAAATTTCTGTTCATATGCGTTATATATAATTATTAATATGTGTGTTATATTTTAAAATATATTTTTTGACTAATTTACAGTGTTTGTTGGTGTGTGTTGTGTATGAACTATCATTTCATATTATTTGCTATTTTATGAGTACTTAAACTTGATCTTTTGGGGCATGAGGCAGTGGCATAACTAGGGGGGCGTGTGCCTCCCAATTGATATCTGTGCCCCCCCATCCATCCCAGTGCCGCCGCCCCCCCATTTCAAAATACGAACCTTTAAAAATTACCAGAGTGAAATGTTACATTTTTAAAGCTTTAATGTGATAACTCCAATGTTTTTAAAATTATTTTCTCCATTTACACTAGACAATGTATTTGTTTTTACACTCACATCAGATTACCTTACAAAAAATATTAAATTGCATAACAAGAGCACTGAAAGGGGCTTGTTTAAGAGAAATGCAAACAGAAACTAAGGTTTTAATTGGCCAGAAGTGCCCCCTTAAAACAAATAGTGCACCCTAGTTTCAGCGCTGGAGTGCAGTAATTTCACTCGGAATTATTTGTACCTTCCCTTTAAACGTTCAACTGCTGTGTGTTGCGAAAACTATAGCAACGAGCACTTTTGGAGGTCAATTGTTTATTTTAAGGTATGACAAACAATGACTGAGATGAACAGTGGAAAGCCATGAGTGACATCCTGTACAATAGAACATAAAGAGATGAATAAACACTGACATTTGAAATAAAAGTTCATGTTAACTTTTTCAATGCCAATGTTGTACATAATAATAATAATAATAATAATAGTATTAGTAACAATAAGTTTTTATAAAAGCGCTTTTACAGGGGGATCAAAGCACTGAACAAGAATAGAAAAATAGCTATGGTTGTTGTGAATCAGAAGTGTACGATCTATTTTATGTATTCTGAAAGCACCTTTAATGCAAGATGTACGATCTTTTGTTTTGTATGTTCAAAAAGTGTCATCAATCGTACATGTACGACCCATAATATACATGTTTTTACAAGAGAGCATTATCACTCAAGAAGTACTAATGACTTTGGGATGTACCAAGGCAACACAAAACCAGCAAGATACATTTTGTTTTGTGAGAAAGACTTTATTTATACAGAATTTTGAAAAGCCTCTAAACACTGGGCATTTTAGGTTCAAACCGCAAAAAAAAAAAACAGGCACTGAAAGAGTTAATGATAAAACCTGCTGAAGCATGCAGGATCGTTTTGAGTCAAGTACGATATTATAGTTTAAATCTGCAAAACTTGTTTCTTTCAACAGATGTTAAATTTGCAATGGGGATAAAGATTTATCTGATTTTACCCTTACACCGATGTGTGTAAAGAGCTGTATACTCAGTACTTGCCTGAGTCCTGTGAAATAAATCCATGGGTATATTATTGGGTGGGATTCGAACCAACAACCTTTGCCATTCTAGAGCAGATAATTCTCTTACCCCACTCTACTTGAATCAAATTAGAAAACAATGTTTTGCAGATCTAATCTTGACTTTTCTTCCGTGTTCGGGGTTGTGGGTTTTTTTTAATGATCATCCAAAATTAATGTATTGATTTCAGTTAGATTTGCAGCGGCACTCCCTTGGAAAAAAATATATTAAGAATATTAACTCTGGATAGAAACAGTGGTGCAAAGATTGAGTGCTGTTAAACTACAATGAGTATATCACCTATATCAAGCTTCACAAACAAATCTTGCCAGAGATGGGAGACTGGAAAAAGCTATACTAACGTCGGATCAATTTTCTAAAGGCGTCACGAAACTCTTTTCTGAAGATTGTGTACAGAACGGGGTTTAATGCACAACTAGACCAGTTGAGCCACCATAGAGATTTTGACATATACTGGTTCACGAATCGTTCCGCTGGGTATCTTACAAGATAGCATTCAAGCGCAAAGAGGGGAAGACAGGAGCCAGCCAATGTCCCCAGATTCAGGAACATGACGAAGAAGGCCTTCTTCTCACGGTGAAGTGAGAAAACCTGTCGGTTGAGGTTGTGACTTTGGGCATCAGCTGATTGGGTTCCAGTTGTATCAATATTCAGACTTTCTTGGAGATTTATGCGAGAGATGGAGCGAAGGCGGATCAGCTTTAGGGGATGTGAATGGGGATGAATGCAGACACTTTTGGACGGCCGCTGGAGATGATGCTTCGCCCTATCACGAGGACTTTTGAGCTCGCTGATAAGAGACAAAGGAATCCGAGGTAATCCAGTTGTTTCTTGACAACCAATTTTACTCTCGGTGACGTGAGACACTGTGGAGGATACACCGCAGGAGATGGTGTTCTTACGAACGGCCCTTGGCCTCTCAAGCTGAGGAACGGGAAATGACATCTTGGAATCTCTTCGTTTGGTTCCAGGCGAGTGAAGTCGGAGCCTTAAAGGCATCAACTGCATCTGCCTCTTGCGTCTCTTCAAAACCACCTCCAGAATGGCAATGTTAATTGCAAAACACACCAAGAGAGGGAGCCCCATACCCACGCACATACACAGAACAAAGTATCTCTGACCTTTAGAGTTCTCCCATGAGTCAGTCATTACTTCTCGGTCATGCAGACTATCCTCTTTGGTGAGCGTGTATAGTAAGACCAGGATAAATGGAGCTACCCATGAGATGACTATTGAAATAACAGCCAAAGGAACATTGCGTTTCTTCATATAAATCAGAGGTATCCTTACAATAAAATGTCGATCCAGAAGAATCGGACAAAGTGTCCATAAACTCACCAACGTGATGAAAGTGTTGAAACTCATAAGCAAGTCACACGAGATCTTGAAGCAAGCATCTGCGTCCACCTGAAGGAATATATTGAGCGGGATGGTCACAGTACTGATGATCAGATTGGACAGCACCATCGAGACGGTTAGATAGTTTGGCACCGTTCTCATGTGCGTGAATTTACAGGCAACGGTGCAGATGGTGGCGTTCTCTACTGCTCCGATGGCGGCTGCAATGGATAAGAAGACTACGACGGACAGACTGTAGGATGGAGCATCCAGGGGAGAATCTGAAGGAAGACTTTTGTTTCCTAAGACATTCTCCATGACTGCAATTGATGTGAAACTTACTCTCAGATGCACAGAGCTGATATTGCCGTACAGTGTTTACTTCCACAACCAAAGATTTCTTAAGTCTGAATTACTTCTGAAAGGTACTTTCCAGCAACATGAAAAGATTGAAGATTGGTTTTTTTAAAAACACTCAATCGTAAACTGCCATCGATTTGTTTTACAAACAGAAAAATGTTTTGTCTTCCGCAGTGAGAACTCAATCAATTTTTTGTTGAAAATAGAAGAAATGACTAGATCAGGATTCAAATCTGTGCGACCTCTGACTTAACGTGTACCGGTGCTCTACCAACTGACCTATCTAGCCCTAATGTTGGCGGTCACTATTCTGTCAGTTGTTCATGGGTGCCATCAAATCTCTGAAAGCTAAAAAATTGTTCTGGACGTCTTCCGACAGAATTGTTCTTGATGTCTTCCTATGACTTGTGCTGTTTGTGTTTATCTCTTTTATACAATATGACATCTTATTATTTTCATTCCAAAAAGTTCATTGGCTGAATGATTTCATTATAGCCGCAGACCCCCCCACACAAACTTAGCTTGATGGAAATTCTTAGCACAATTAAACAGACAATCATTCCCCCCCCCCACCCCGCCACCTTCAAATTAACGAAGACAAGAACTGGTAAACATAATTAAAATCCATTGATGTCATCAGTAATGACATGTGTATATCACTATATATATTTCTTCAGGGTTGTAATTATTGGGGAAAAATGTGGGTTGGAGGTCATTCATTTTCCTAATAAGAAAGGGGCTTGATTACATTGGGAAAACAATCAAATGTTTAATTTGGTTTAGTTTGCCTTGGAGGAAAAGAAATCTCATTGAGGCACTAGGACAACATTGGTAATTGTCGGACTACCACAAAGAACTGCAGAATTACTGTCAAATTGTTAGAATACTATACTCAAAATACAGAAAGACTTCAATCATATGTTATAATCACAAACACAGAATTATTCACAATTACAAGAAATTGTAATTACAGTTAATTAAAGTATTGAGTAAAAATGAAAATGCAGACCCTTGTGATTAATTACAGATAAAACGATGAGTCAAAATTGTCAACGCTTTTATAGGGAAGGTGTACGTTTGGTAATCACTCTTAAAATTAATGGCAATAAAAACTCACTCGGGTTAGAAGTACAGCAGCTTTCGATAGTATACAGCATTTTGAGAATCATTTCACTTCGAAGTAATGTGGTGATGGAAAAAAGATATAAGTTTTTATCCCCCAAAATTTGAATCTGAGAAATAATACTGTCAGATACATTTCTCAGATTATTCCAATTACAGACATAAACGCTCCAGACTTTTCTGCCACATCTCAAAAACAAACCACTTTTTGAAATGAAATTTTCACAGGTTAGTTTTATTGTGTATATCTACATTTATATAGGATTAAAACAATCCAACGGTTCCAAAAACCGAAGGTATAAGTTCCCTTTAAGTTTCAACAAACGCTTTTAGTATTTTTATTTATTTATTCATTTTTTTTAATGACACTTCTTCTTCACCATGCAGGTTTTGTTTCTCTAAACCACCCACATTTGAGGAATTATATGTATGTATAATTTAATTTAAAATATTTAACTAATGTTTAATTAATATTTAATTAATTTATATATTTAATTTAAAAGCACTGAATGGCCCCCCTGATGATTTTCCAGACTGGACTAGTTGTTCAAACACACACATATATTCACAGAACTGAGGAAGGAATTTCTGGTGTGACTATATGTATCTCTCAATGTATTGGCAATGTAATTTTATATTTATCACCACGTAGGTCATGTTAGAGGAAGTCATTGCTATGATGCAATGTTGTTTCATGTTGGGTTTTCCCCCTTTGAAATCCCCTCTACAATCAACCCATTGTGGGGAGTGGGCGGGGGTGGGGGGGGGGGGAGATCGACAGTCCAAAGAGAAATACTAGGCAAGGAAAAACCAAGTGCCATAAGTTAATATTTCAATCTACAAACTGTCCGACTTAAATGTGCTGTTGTTTTTTTCATTATTAATTTGTACTTGTTATAAATCATCCGCGAACATTCTATGCGATTCTGTGCTAAATTTGCCGACTTGGATGTGTGGTCAAGCATTGTATTCACAGTGCTTTACAAATCCTGTCAGAAGTGGGAGCCAGACCTGTTAATCTGGGGGGGGGGTGGACAAAAGGGGGGTAAGATTAAATTTAAGGGGGAAGCAATCATTTTAAGTGTAATTTTGCACTGCTGAAAAAGTATTAACTCACCTCCAATCCACAAATGACAGACTTAAACCAGCATTTATGGTCTTGAGCTGGGGTAACACGAACATAATTGCATCAATGTGGGTTTAATGGTTTTGGAGTTAAGTTCAATTTCTGCCATTGGTGGAAAAATGAGGTGAGAATTGGGGGGTGGCAAAAAGTAACTAACTGGAATGCCCCCTGCACCACCAATGGCTGTGAGAAAAATACCCTGGAGGTAGTTCACACTAATTTGATGTACTTCATAGATCACAGATCGGGACGCTTACAACCAGGAAAAGTGTCCTCCTTTTAGCCTACCTTGTGATTTCTCGTCCAGAAGCGGCTGATCCTGAGCATAGAAAAGACTCCGGATGAACATGTACAATCGATGAGGCAAGTTTAATAGATATTCCATCGTAAAAAGAACCAAGGAGACTCGGACGTCGTACAAAAAACAAATCAACAACCAACCTTTTCAACTATACCAACGTAAACAAGTGAGAAATGACACCAGCAAACGATCAAGGGCAAATACACTATCGTTTTAGTCACGCGGTTGTACGATGAGTGTTGTTATTGATACATATATAACTATGACTTGAATGATCAGACCTTAAGGTCATTGACTATGATACCAGATGCTGTGGGATGTAGTTGACTGTGTCGATTGTTCAGTATAACCATGGAGGAAGTCCGAAGGATCCTTCCTCCATGGTATAACTGATGTCAGAGTAAAGGGCTAAATTTACTACACCAAAGTATTTTTGCAGGAAAATTTAAACAAGCATTCAATGGAAGAAGGAAGTTACTGAATACCAACAGAGTAAATATTTAGGAGATTGGTGTTTCTGGATTGATCAGTATCATAATCAATCTTGTCACTTAAACAAACCCAAAACAAATAAACAAACAAACAAAGCAGGATTTTGCAAGTTCATGAGGTAGTGAACTTGAGTTGACCTATAAATGGTAAAAAGATCAAATCACCAACAAGTTGAAATTTGCTGATTTCTGGACTACACAGTGAGCCTAGTCACTTTCACCAAAATGTCCTTCTGAATTTCTACCAATTATGAAAAGTTTGATACAATCAATATAAACATGATTTTGCTCCACACAGCCATAACTAATATCACATGTAAAAAATTAACATATCATATGTTGTACTCAACATTCCAATGCTGTGATTAATCACATAACAATCGTACATGGCCTTTTCTCAGAAGAATTTTTTTTCGTAGCCTTGGAATACAACCAACATAAACCATTTCATTATCCAAAATAAACTCAAATAATGAGGAGTTTGTTTACTGGAAAGGGCTCCTTGTTGAGTGTATATTAAAGGGAACGTATGCCTTTGGTTTATGGAACCGTTCAATTGTTTTAATCCTAAACAAATGTAAATATATATACAATAAAACTAAACTGTGAAAGTTTCATTTCAAAAGGTGGAAGCATTTTTGAGATATCGCCGAAAAATTCGGAGCGGTTATGTCCACACAGGAAGAGTACTCCGTAATTGGAATACACAATAGATTCAAATTTTAGGAGATAAAAACTTATATCTTTTTCCATAAACGTCAACGAGAGAAATTATTTTCAAAATGCTTTATACTATCGAAAAATGCTGTACTTCTAACCAACTAGGTTTTTATTGCCATTAATTTTAAGAGTGATTACCAATTGTAAACCTTCCTTTTGAAACTATAGTATCATTGCAACAAAATTGCTAATGGCCTCCTATTTCGACCCCTCGCAGGGTCTTTCTCAAATTAGCCCTTGAGAGTGACTCTGACGGTCGGACCTTCAAACCATTGACACATTTTGTGCATTTATACCATAGGTCCTTTCGGTTGGTAAGCAGTTTCCAACAGCTGATTCTACTTTTCTTTTTTTTCTTTTTTTTCATTTTCAGAATCATTCCTAATTCTTTGGGGTTTTTTTCCTTTGAGGTCATCCTGAATGGACATTTTAAAACTATTTAATATTTATAAATTGTAAGCTTGCAGACTTTTCTGTCAGCATCCTAGCATAAACACTCAGAATATCCACACTTTATTTAAAAATATGAAAGCTGTTAAATCTTTTGCAATACATATGACTTTCAAATGTGATGATGACCTTACTGTTCAATAAATGTAATTTGATTATACTGAATGGTCAAAGGGAAGGAAAGTAAAAGCGATTCTATTTTGATTTTTTTCTTTCTTTTGGGGTGTTTATTTAAGTAAGGTTTGAAACTTAGCACAGTGGGAATAAAAATAGTGAGTTTTGTGGGGACACCATGTACATCAAACTCTATGAGTTGTGGGGTGGATCACTAAAAAAAAAAGCAGAGCCAATTTCCCGACTCTGCTTACCGTGGAATTCTGTGCTTACGTCACATGGAGCTATGTGCTTTATAGGGCGGCTCGGTAAGCGCAGAATTCTGAGGCTAAGCAGAGCCATGAAATTAGACCCCGATGGTTTAGCAACTCGACATTTCAATCAGTACGCTCTGAGTGACGATCACCTTCAGGAGAAGGTGAGCTTATTTATTTTCACAAATATTTTAACTATGCCAGGAGATGGTTTCTCAACGGGATCACTGCATTTCTCAAGTTATGGTTTGAATTCAAATACAGGGTCTTTTTAATGGCGAAATTAATTTGACAAAGCCATTACTTTTCATGTGGAATTAATTAACAACATTTCTCAAGTAATCACTGGTTTTATAACAAGTAAACTTGCGTAAATCTTTTGGGAAGAGCAGGCCCGTATTAACTAAAAAAAATTTTTTAAAGTCCACCCAATTTTTTTAAAATGTATGCTTGGTTTGGGGGTAACACCATGTGTATATCTACTAGCTGTGTAGATTTGTTCTTTGGGGAACTAGGTCTTGCTTTTTATTCTACTGCTGCGAAAAAATGGTTCTCACTAAAAAAGTAAGCGCAAAAATGGACCAAATGGCTTGAATTGGGCCTTTATTTTCAAACATTTTCCAACTCCCCCTATGTCACTGCGCGGCGGACGGCACTAACGCGCCGATGTACCTTTTCTATACCAAATTCATAATCGCCCCCCTCCCCCCCCCCCCAAAAAAAAATAAATAAATAAATAAATTCCTGGTTATGGGCCTGGAGAGGAGTGTTGGCTCTGAAAAGAGCAGTGTGCGTGGTCTCAAAAATTCAAACAGTTTACTCTGCTCAGTTTCAGAAGATGGTACGACTACTTTCTCCGGCAGATTATACTCTCCGAAGCGTTGAGACCACACCAGCTCTTTTCAGAGCCAACACACGGTTTGTACCCACAAGTTTACTAGTTATAGTTACTTCTTATTTTCCACATGATGCACAGCTTCAAAAATCACTTAATCAGAGGTTATTTCATTAAGATTATTTTGTAGTTTATATTCAGCTATACAAGCATGACAATAACTATGGCAACATATGAGAGTAACCAGCTATTTGACGTCTGCTACCACTATCGTGGGAACTATACGGGACCTTTAATCGCTGATGGGTTGAGCACCATGGAGAATTCCACTTAATTGTTCTCTTCCTCCCAATGTATCTTCAAAATGACACACGTGCTGTTTTAATCAAGGATTGTTGTCCTTCAATTAGCTTGATTTCCTTGAATCCTTAGATAATGACAAACATTGCTAGGGGGATGGTACAATGTTGATGATATGCCAAATCTTAAATGGAGCCTGACGATTTAGTCAGCGCTGTCCCTTCTTCTCCCACTACACCATGCCGATACGTGGCACAGGGTGTGTCCCCACTCCCTCAAGAACTAAACGTTCCCATACTTTAACAAACTTTTAGAGGGTATTCGGGATTGGTAAGGATAAACAAACATCATTGTTCAGGCCTTGTGCTTAAGCTGTTTGTAAAGTTGCCCACCAGGCTAGTAAACTGTACGTTTTACTTGCCCCCAGGAAGTTTTAGTAGCCCAGATTTTAAACACGCATTGTCATAAATGTATCTTTCTGATGTATTAATGGTTGCAATCCCAACCAGTTGGGTCAAATTAAGTTACATACACAATTGACACATTTAACAAATGTATTATTAAGGAAGAAATATGAACCTTATAAACAAGTAGGTTGCACAGTTTTTAGTAGCCATCTTAAGTTGAGAAACTGGTGTTTACTAGCCCACAGCAGTTTTTACTAGACAATGTATCCCCGAGCCATTGCTAAATTTTAGACTGAAAGATTACTGATTATAAAGTTCATATTAGAACCATTTTTTCCAAATATTTCCTTCTGGAACATTAGTCATATTCAAGAAAATCTAAAAAATACCTTTAAATATTATTAAATGACTGACTGTTGTTCCCTAATATGGTTATTTATTTTGGAGACTGAAACAAATGAAATTATATGATTTTACTCAAGAATAAAAATAAAAGAAATAAAAATGTTCCAAAACTCTGCTGAGAATGCACTTCAGGTTGACTTGTCCAATCATCTCTTTTCCTGTTTTTTTTTTCATGGTTTATTTCATTTCAACCAGCAGGCCATTTAGTTGTAGCCAACCCTCACCCCCTCCCAATTCATCAGTGTGCCACATGATATGGTTTTTTTCTTTCAACTTTAAGTAAGATGTAGACTTTAATCTCCCATTATGCAACAGCGCTCCTCATGGGACCCTAATTCATTGTCATTTCTTGGGTGAGTCTTGGCACCAATTATTTCCCCTGTCACTGTGATATGAGTCACTAAGATGTGGCCAGCTGTTCCACCGCTAAAGGCTGTTCTTGTGCAACTTGCACCATCACGTCAACTATGTAATAATAATACTAATAATGATAATGTTGGAGTCTTATATAGCGCATGTATCCACCAATAAGGTGCTTAAGGCACTTGAACAAAGAGAGACACTTTATAAGACAGGTTTTGAAGTTTATGAGTTATGAGACCCATTCATGTAGCACATTATTAGGGTCAAAGACCCACTTGGCAGCCACTGCCAGAAACACTGGGGCAAACCCGTTCTCTTAGCGATAAGTGTAGCTGGGTTCTTTTATGTGCATTACACAACACAGGGGACATAAGACTTTAAATCCCATCCAAAGGATGAAGCAGTAATGGTAAAGTATCTTGCTCAAGGACACAAGTTTCAAGATCTAGACTGGAACCCACACTCTGCTAATCAGAAACACCAGAGCTTAAGTCTGGTACCATAGACTGCTCAGCCACGACATGCCACTATGAGATGCTGCATCATTATTTTCCTCTTCCATATTACCATCTCTCTGCCCCGCCCCCATTTCACCCCTTTACCACTTCTGAAAGATTTCATAAATAAATATCACATATCTAATGAGACAGTTTCATTCCTGCCAACATTGACACCTCAGAAAATAGGTACTCAAGTTTTACGAGTCTACAGACAGCGACACAAAAAGTCGCGCGAGTGAAGCTTTTTACACAGACACATACAATGTACAAAAATCACTGTATGCCATAAGTAAATCTCTACTGTCACAAGCAAATGGCACCCTCTTTTGCCAGAACTTTTTGATCTTGTTCACTGATGTTTCTTAATATCAGAAATAGGAATGTTCTTTTTTTTTTGCAGCCTGTAATCTCAAAAATATGGAAATTCCAACTAAATCTGAACAGTTGGCAGGTTCGGAAGTAACTTTTAAAGATTCTAAGTTGATGCACAGATGTCCTAGTCTAGTAATCATATGGCTTCCGAACTAGGATTCCCTGTCAAAGTAGTCCTGAGATCATTAGTATACTAATGAAGTCATTTGCAAATGGTGAAAGTTTTACGAAGTTGGAGACAACGTACATGTAACAGTTCATAGGCTAGACAAGTAACAGGTGCTATAAAGTCAGTGATTCCAGACATACATGAGGAGAGTTCATGACTTGATAAAAAAGACTCATCCTGTAGTAGTCCCTATAAATCTTGTGATCATGCAATCATCGTTAAGAGTTTGACAAACGCAGTGTGCCAGCGCTGATTAGAAGACTTGCAATCCTTCAAGAAGGATGTCACTTAAACTGGAAATCTTCAAAATCTCCTACCAACCAAAGTTTTATTCTCATCATTTTCATTATTTGTCAACAATTTTATTGTTGTTTATCTTTTTGCAAAGTGGCAAAAGTGGCAAGCACATTTTAAACCGATTGTGATTGGGGTTGGACAAAGAAAAATTTACTAAAAGTGGGATTTGAATTTAAACATCAAGATTAACGTGCTGGCGCTCTAATGTTGGTGGTCTCCCTTTTTTGTCAATATTTTGTTGGGGTGCCAGTCATAAGCCATTCCACCTGTAACTGTAATATCGCTAGGGTCATGCGCAAGCTTGTAATACAACCTGGGAAGCAGCAGAAGAGGGATCACCTTATAAGGGCATGCAATTTTTTCTTTCAAACTTCAAGTAACAAAACCACAAGGGAAACTGACTGAGTAAATTTATAATTTTCAATAATAATTTTACATCTGTCACAAAATGTACTGTGCCGCACTCGTTAATCAAAAAGATTTTTTTTCTTTATCCTTGCCACTATCTATCATCATGATATCATTGTCACTTTATTAACTGCAACTGAATTTGACATCTGATTTGAAGTGACTCAGAGTGAAGTTTAGAACCACTGTTTTACCCTGCTTTTCAGCCGCTACAATACCGTCAGGAAAAAGAAGGGGAAAAAAAAGAAGGAAAATCCAGATTTGACCTGGGGAAGTAATAAGAAATCATAAGACAATCCTAAATCAGACTTGACTTACGGATCAGTGGCGTACGAGCGAATCTTTGGACTGGCTCCATCGGGATCTCATACTCTGACTTAGTGGAGCCTTCCTCCAGACTGGACACATCCGGTAGTTCACAGTTTGAAGGCGGCGCCGCGACGCTCTTCGGCGACTTTGCAAAGAATCTTGACTGCATGCGGTTAAAGAGTGACTTTTGCACCTCCAACTTTGTCTGGGCGCTTGAGACCCTCGACTGAACCCTCTGGAGGAAAGACACCTGGAGGAAATACCAACATTGATGAGGATTCATTCAAACTGAAATGAAGTTATCTTAAATCTACCTGTGTGTTGAAATACCCCAAGTTACTGTTTCGAAGTAATGGTATAATAGTAGGTATTTTTTATCTGGCACTTTTAAACTTAGTACCAAAGCTCCTTACAAAGTGGCATTTACTAGAGGGGGCAGGGGGTGGTGGGATCCCCAGCTCAGGACCCTTTGCCCCCCCTCCCCCCGCCCCCTAAATTTGATTAGATTTTTCTTAGATTTTTCACAAAAGTATGGTTTGATACGTTAAACAGTCATTCCCAAAAGAAAATTTCTTTGACCCCGCATGCCCCCCCCCCCAAATAAAAATGTCTGGTTACTACACTGGCCTAACACTATTACTACCCCTGTTCATTGGGCCTTCAGCATTCCTGAAACCATTTCAACTCCTTTGCAGTATGCAGCACCAGCAGCCACATTGGCACAAAGGTTGCTTATCATTCACATCAACAATCTTTACCCTTACAGCTGTGAGTGGGAAGCAATTAATTTAAAAAAAAAATTGTTCTTGTGCTCACACATAGTAGCACCTCTAATATTGTTATTTATCAGTAGTTACTTCTGGTAATGAAACCAAGGATGCCTCATATGTGAACTAAATCACTGTAGCTTGCAAGACTGAGAAAACAAAGGTGCTTGCTATGTGAACCAGAAACACCGGGGTAAACCCCTACTCCTCCACGATGAGTGTTCTGGGTCCTTTTAATAGAAAGCTTTTTTCTCTTTCTTTTTTTTGCAGGAGACATCAACCTTACCTTTCCTGTATTCTTGACTTCCTTTTCCTCCTCATTCTTAACCTCCTTGTTGGCTTTGCTTGCCTCCACCTTTCGCAAGCGACTCGGTGACCAGGACCTGTTGTGTGCCTTTGCTCGTTTGTTACCGGTCCTCCCTGCCGTACACCTCACCACCGGTGCTTCATTCTTGCCCCCGAGGTTGCCGCTACTGTATGTGCTGGATGTGGCAATGGCAGTTGAGTTGTGTTTTTGGAAGTGTTTGGGTGAGGTGCGAATCCCGACTGATGTCATCGGCTGTTTGATGTCATTCATGCGGGGTGGGATTTGTGGAGGCTTCGGTGACGATCTTGGAAAGGTGTTTGCGTTGCGCTCTTTTGATTCCAGCAAGCGTCTTAACTGCAAACCAATTTTGAAAAGATTTTAAAAAGTTAGTTTGCACTGATCTTGGTCAACTTTTTGAAGTTTTGTCAATTACTGATAACCCCACATAGCTACCACTTTTTATAATAAACAAACCCGCCTGAGGCAAAACAACAAAATTATTGACATATTGGTTGATGGATTGTTTGGTTGGTTAGTTAATTGGCAAATCTTTAAATGATGGTGGGAAGGGCAATAGTAAGCATACACCACAAACCCCCATGGCCTAATTTAATGACAATGCTTACTCCAGAATTCTGCGCTTACAGCACCTTGTAAAGCATATAATTCTATGGGCCGTAACAATGCGCTAAGCTGAGTCATGAAATTGGGCCCTGGGTCGAATTTCATAGAGCTGCTTAAGCCAAAAATACTGCTTAACAATTTTCTGCTCAGCAGAAATGAGCTGGATCAGTCAAACATTGTAAATGTTACATGGTAGTTTGGCGGGTAAATTTATTCCGGTAAGCATAGTTTTGTTGGGCTAAGCTACTTTTTGCGGTTAAGCAGCTCTATGAAATTGGGCCCCGGTCTAAGAGCATCCCAGGTGTAAAGCTCTTCAAAATGAAAAATACAGTCATTTTCACTAGTGAGATCTCACAAAGTGTCAATAACGCACGGTCAAATCACATGCCTGAAACTATGGCCATTAGCTGCAGCAGCAATGTTGAAGAATATAGACCGTGCAAGTTTCAACATTCAGGACCCGTATAAGTGCACAATTTCGTTTCCTTAACATTTCAATACCAAGACATGGGAAGATTGCCAAGAATGCACAGTCTGTTGAGCCCTTGCATCAACGTCACACGTGACAACTGTGCCACGCTCACCAGTTTTGGGAGTAGCGTGTAACTGTTGCGTCGCCAAAAATTTGCACTACACTGTATGACACATGGGAACATTGATTCCTTGAGATGGTGCAACCAAGATTATGTTGATGATGACGTCAGGCGAATCAAGTCAATAGACCTTTTTCAGTGATCTAGCCACAGCCATCAATTCAAACACAGCCTCAAAGTTAGTCATGCCAGGACTTACCTCATGTTCAAGGGCAAGGGCTCTTGCCTCGGCATGATTAGCTCTGTCCTCGGCCATCCGGACTAACTCTCTGTGAATCGTACCAGACACCATCTCTGCCCTGTATAGACCAGAAAGAAAGTTTAATTAAAATACCTGGTGAAGTTGAAAGCTATGCATTATCTGAGTAAGTATGGTATTATTTTGAGGTTTGTGGATAAGAGAAGAACTCGATCTGTTTTCTCCATACAGCTCCTAAATAACAGCCTTCAAGAGATTCTGCAATTCTCCTTTAGAAGATATTGAACTAGTATTCAATCTTCAATGAGAAATAAATAAATATTAATAATAATAATTAGTTTTTGAATAGCGCTTTATCTACAGGCGTCTAAAAGCGCTTATCATTATTTATTTTCAGACAGGTTTTTTGTAGTTTGAGACCCATTTATTTAACACCTTGTAATAGTTTACAAGGTGCTGCAGCGCATTCAGCAGCCACTGCCAGAAGCACCGGGGCAATTAAACCCCCTTCTTGCGACAAGTGTAACTGGGTTCTTTTACGTGCATTACACAACACACAGGACCTAGGTCTTTACGTCCCATCCAAAGGACGAAGCAATAATGGTTAAGTGTCTTGCTTAAGAACAAAAGTGTCAAGACCAGGAATCGAACCCACACTCTGCAGATCAGAAACACCAGAACTTGAGTCTGTGTACTTGAACACTTGGCCATGGCATACCAATGATACAGCATCTGTGGATTTTTTTTCTGGCCTATGAATTTGACAACAACTTACTTTTCTCGACTTGCTTGGGCCAAGCGAGACAGCAGTTGGTTGACTTCATCTTTGGATGCAAGAAGCTCTGTCTGGACAACTTGAGATGGGGAAAAAGAAATCATTCACATTTATTGATGTGAAGCTGGACACATGAATGACTTTTGACAGTACGTATGGTTTTACGGACATTAATGAAGTAAATTGAGAGTGCATAGTTTGAGGATTGGATGGCCCTGGCAAGCTCTGAACCAACTATTTATTCTCAGTAAAATAATCTTGTTTTGTTACTCTGTATCATTTCTGTCTTTGTTCAAGGTGTTGGTCTGTGTGGTTCCTGCTTATGTTTTGTTTGTCTGTCCATCAGGCATCTCTCCACAAACCCAAGCTTCTAGATGACGGATCCATACTTATTTGTTTTCTGTCTGCATTCATGGTTACTTCCTAAAATTCAATTGTTTTGCTTGTGCATTGTTTAGAAATTCGTATAAAGCTTGCAAATGTGAGTTTGAATGAATGAAGGATATGAGCACTGGATGCGGCCTATGTAGCATCCATGTAAGAAGCATTTTAAAGAAATCAGCTGGCAGGTCCAGATTTAACTTGAACTTTGTTTTTAACTTGCATTTTGATTTTGTGTAATTCATTGGTTGCCCGACTTGGCTCGATGGTGGGTAATGAACATTCCTCCTGGATGGGGGAGGATTTGTTTGGTCTTTTGTTGTCCAAGTTGTTTTAAGAACCAAAAGGTCAGCCACTTTGAAAGTGACATTTTGTCACTATTGCCTTTCCCTGCCAGAGTTCTTTTGTAATAGTGTACCATCCATACTGGAGGTTGTTCCTAAATGTATCTGCCCACTCAGCTGGGTTCCTCAGTACTTGGCTAAACATTTTCACTTTTTTGTGTTTTTCTGTTACAAAATTTGTATTGTTTGTTCTTGTAGATCCTTTGACTGTGCAATTTGTTTAATGTTTGCTGGCGAATAAAATGAAATAGAATGAAATGAAATTGTATGGAGATGTTGGGACAGCCACCAGCCGTCGATTTCACCAAACTCTTCCTAACTTAGGATTAATCTTAGTACTTAGGACGAGTCCCAGTCTTGCACTGTAACATGTAAACCTTAAGATTAATCCTAAGTTAGGACTAGTTACTCGTCCTAACTCGAGATAGGATTAATCCTAGCGTTTCGTGAAATCGGCTGCAGATGAAATAACTGGGACTTTGGGGAACCACAAGCAATGAAGCACCTGGTGTCCATTGTACTGAGAATCCCTTAGTATGACGGCGAGCGATTGGTAAAAACCATTGCAGTCTTCTTGGCTAGAGAAACAGGATATATATATATATATCACATTTGAGGATGTTTACCTTCCAATCTAGCTTTGGCTTCAGTGTCTTTAGCCTCAGCAATCTTCCGATCAAGATCATCGTCTTGCTCCTTTGGGTTGACTGATGGGCTGAGTATTAATTAATCACATCATTAATTAGCAAGACTCGGTAAGCTAAACTCGTTAAATTGCTTAAGTCAGTGACAACTAATGTGTCATTTTCTTAACAACTTGAGGCAAGACACATTACAGGGAATGTTTCCTCATAGGCAAGTCATCGAATTACAAGACAAGTCAAAACCCTAGTGGGATGTCAAACGAAAATCCCACCGGATATCTTAAAATGTTGATTTCATTAAATCATAGGTCATTTTAGTCACACCTTACAAAGTCGAACACAGCATGTACCTATCCAAGATTTACAAATAAAAACAAACTTTACCAACCCAGGGTTTGCCCTTAACCTTTTCAGCGACTAGACCGCATGACCAGGTTGCTTAGTGTCATTTTACAAGTCACCATATTTGTCACCAGTCCATATTTCATACAACATGTAGATGCTTGTCAACTCTTGAACTAGCCAGGTGGACCACTTGGAGAGACTTTTGACTGGCCCTCAGCTGTTTCAACTACCATTGGCCAGCAGACCACTGCTAAGGGAGAACACTGATCTGATGCCTTTCTTCTAAACTTTCAAATGTTTTGCACCACAGTTTCTATCTGACCCTTAGCGACCTACTTTTTATCTGAACCAATCTTTTTTTCTTTCTTTTTCATTTTCAAATTAGTCATCAACTCAAAGTCAAGTCATATTTGTCTGCGTCCAAATCAAGTTGGGCAAAAATTTTGTTTTCAATGTCAAGTCAGACAAAAGTCATATTCCAGTGATACCGAATGCTCTGCGTGTCAATCTTTTTTGATTTTACAAGGAGATTCAACATGAAGAATTAACGTACCTCGTCTCCACAATCCCACCTGTTTGTCCTCTCTCAAGATTAGCAATCTGTTACCATATCGAGAGACAAAAAGTAAACATTTTATGCGGGAAAGTACCAGTGAGTGCACCTCGTGAAAGTTGACAGTGAACCTGTCAATGCAGCTTTCAAATGTTGTGATGTTTTGAGAAAGTTGTTCAAGGTGGAAGGAAGTAGCAAATTGATATCACCATCTTATAAGGCACCTCAAAGACGGGCGATCATCATCTCATCTGGCACCTCGATGATGGGCGGTTTGGGGGTCTGAAATATACCCCACGCCTAATTTAAGTTTTGATGCTAAAACTTCTACTTATCCTATTGTTTATGCTTTCACAGAAAATAGTTGTGCACATTTATACACATGCTAATTCTGTTTATTTATTTATTTATTTATTTATTTATTTATTTATTTATTTATTTATTTATTATTTTGTTGGTGCATTTTTTGCTTGTTTGCTTGTTTCCGTCATGATTACCTGATTGTTTGATTGTGCGTCTCTTGCCCTCCTTTCTCGCTTACTTGCTACATAAAAGTCCTGTTCACATCTTGTTCTCAGAGTTTCTAACATCATTTTGCTTCTTTGCAGTGTAGTTTGTTTCCTTGCTTGGTTTGCCTGCTTGGGAGTCTGACTGCTTACTTGATTGGTTTGTAGTTCTATTTGCTTGCCCTTTCCCAAACTAGTTCTCCACAATACATGCTTCTTTGCTATATTTGATCTCCTAACCCCTCGTAGGCTTCAGCAGTGCGACTCCAACCTCTTCGATGGAGACGTCTTTGGTAATTATATTTATAGGCTGCTGCTAGGTTCAACCCCTAGCCACAATCACTACACTTGCAAGCCTGCTTGTTATGCTATTCGTATGGATATCTTACCTCCTTTCTTGCCTTAGCCAGGCTCTTCTCCAACTCTGCTACTTGGACTTTGTACTGAGCGGCAATTTTTGTTGCCTCTCTGAGCTCACCCTGTCATCAAATTTGAAAAAAAATATTGATAACTTAACATCCAGACAACCTTTTAAAGTTTGTTTCAGTTCATAAGCCATAAAAGCATTCTATTAGCTTGACATATATGCATGTTTCATTTCAACCTGTGTGACTTTAGGCAAGTGCTGACTTGTTCCAGAATAACAGGTGGGCTGTTGAGGCGCACCTAACTGACAAGAATAAATTTGTTCGTGAACTTAGATAACATTTATTCAACTGAGGACTTTTTCTCCTCTTAACATGTCCTTCAAGAATTTAAACCACAAGAACTTCCAGCTCTTGTCCTTTTTTTCTGCCGCAGGTGCCAATCCTACTGCAAACCGTTTCCATGAAGTTTTTGGGCATATGCCGGATGTAAGTTCTCAATGTATTAGAAAAAGGAAGAAGAAAAAAGCTTGGATTTATATTTAGGTTATCCTTGATTGAGTCTTGTCCTCAAAACCTAACTGTTACACAATTGTTTCAGTCCTTAAAAATGTGTAAACGGAAATGAAGTTAATCATAATTTAATGTCCAAAAAATGAGAAATCACAGCAGCTGGTGTTTTTGGGCGGAGAAGAAAATGATTAACATGATGTTTCTAAATATTCGAAGACTTTCTAAAAAGTGCAAGAAACTGTTTGAACTTATAGGAACAAAATTTGGCTAAATTGAACAGGTCCCTTCATCACAGTACATAAAAGTTGTGTTATACCATTGTGCAGGGGGCAGGGAATCAGACTAAGGTTTCCTCACCAGGCAATGTCTTTATAACAATAAACAAGATTGATGGGACACTGGTTATCTGCACACACCCTTCAGTGAGTTTAAAGCTTATCCTACCTACCCATAATTTCAAGACAACCTTCCAATATTCAAGACACTATTATTAGAAATCAAGATGTCCTCTAAGGGTGTGGCTCCCGGTCTACAGGAACTTCTCCTTCCGAGATTCAAAAGAGGACTTTTCGATATCAGTGATCGGTCCCGCCAGGAGTGGGATCTTCTTGAGCCAAATTTTCTTCTTCCAACCTTTTAATGGGCCAGTCGCTATCAGCCACACTGACCGAGTCACTGGGTTCCTGAAAGGGGCAATAGACTTTGGGACTACCTGCTTGATCCTTCCTGTCTTCATATAAAGATATCAGATGTCCTCATCGACACATTCTGATCTTGTGATAATGAACAAATTTAGCTCATTAAGAAGGTTCTAAGTATACCTCTCTAATACATGGAATCTTGGAAATAAATCAAGAATGTGTGGACATGTCGGTCGTTTCTTGATTAAGTGATACTATATATTCCAGTGATACTATATATTCCAGCTACACTCATCTCTGAATCACCTAGGTGTGAATGTTGGACCTCTGCCATCGCTACGGAAACGAGAATAACCAAATCCGGTCAAGAACCCAGACTCAATTTCCTTTTGTTTATACACACACACACACACATGTTGGTGCAAATCCACGGTACCCTTGGTCTATTCACAGTAGGTCACCCTAACTGATGACAGCTGTTCCTCTAGATAAATAAGTAGCATCCTCACTTTATACTGAGAAAAACCACTGCGACTGTTTTCAAACGAAATAATGTCGTCACTCGACACAAAATGGTGCTTGTTATGAAGCACAACAGGGGAGGGAGCTTTATAAATCCCAGGAGTACAAAATGCGTGTCAAGAGTTGTGTGAAATTTTTAAAAAAGAATAAAACTAAACTAGGTCAAGTTAGCCAACAATATGACTAGGTATGGAAAACAAATCCTTGAATAACATAATCCCTTGCTACTTGAATGTCGATTCAATTTTAATTTGAAATTTAAATTACCTACACAGATTTATAAAGGTCGTTACAAGAACCAACAAAGAAATTTCAAAATATAAACATTCCAAACAGCTATGCTCAAAACATATTTTCTATAATACTTAAGTAGTCAGTGGTGTAACAAGAGAGAGGAAGCAACCCCCCACCCCGCCCCTTCCTCTCAGAACCCTTGCCACCCCCCTTGATCCCCAAAATGAGATTAAACAAAATGCACCAGTAAATGGTCTGATACATTAAATATCCCGCCTAAATCAAATCTTTGTTCCACTTGCCCCCCAAAAATGAAAATGTCTGGGTTAAGCCACTGACAGTGACAGTAGTAAAAATGCTTTCATTTCACCAAGGGGCCTGTTTTGTGCACAAGAGTCACAGCCACAGCACCTCACAGCACAGTTTGAAGTCTTGGATACAGAAAAAAGGTCTCTTCAAACAAAGATATAACTTAAAAAGTAACTATTACGTGAAACTTGCAGTTAACAACTGTGTGTAAATCTCTGTGTTGGCTCTGAAAAGAGCTGTTGTTGTGGTCTCAATGTTTTAAACAGTATACTCTGTTGGTGCTCAGGAGAATGTTAACTAGTTTACTAGTAATAGTTATTTTGTATAGTTCACTTCATGCAAAGCTTCAAACATCACTTACAAGAAGCAACTATAACTAGTTAAGAAGTTGCGGGTACAACCATGTGTAAACCTCTTTTGGGGGAGATGGTGTGGTCTCAACGTTTCAAACAGTATACTCTTGCTTGAGAAAGAGCAAAGTATTCTGTTCGAAATGTCAAGACCACACTGGCTCTTTTCAGAGCCAACACTCCCCCCAAAAGAGATTTTACACATGGTTGTACCTGCGAGTTTACTAGTTAGCATTACTTCTTACTTCCACACCATGCAAAGCTTCAAACATCGATCACTTCCAAGGTGTACAGCCTGTTCAACCTTTTATAGTTTGTTAACCTGTTTTTAGCTCATTTTAAACCAAGGTAACATCTCTCCTTTTGTGTACGGCAAACCAATTCTTGAACTACCCAAGAGAGCGAGAGAGGAAGATTACATATGCGTGGTCATCTAAAATAGCCTTAATGTCAAGGAGAAACTCCCGTGACGCCCTACAGATAAAAGGATTAGTGTGAGATCATGTGTCTCCTCAGCAATTACAAACATCTATTTTCTCAATACAAAGAGAACTTTGTGATACTCCTCAAGCAGTTCAGCGAATAGCGTTTTATATCTGGAAGCTGTTCCTAAAAAAGACCCTTAAACAAAAAAGGGCAACACAAAGAGGAGTTCTAAAAAGGAGAGACTGACTTTAAATAGGTAAAGGAGATCACAAAGTGGATATTAATTGGCTTTGTTTTTTTAAAGTGGGACAGTTCATGTTTTTTAATGGCAGAGGTAGAACATTTTCAAATCTCATGTTGTTTTGTTCTTGTTTCTCCTGAGAAATTTGAGTTAGTTTAAGAACAACCAGTTTGCAGAATGTCTTTTTTTTTATCTGGTTGAAAACTTTTGAACCGATAAAAGATGGGGAAAAAAAGCAAAGCATTTTGGAAGTACACTTTTGACTGAAGGGAATTGTACTTTTACAGCACATATTTGCATTATTCATGACAGGCCAGTTCTGATCAGACACAACAGGAACAGGGCAACTTTACCTTTAGTGCATGTTTTGAAGTGTCAACATGCAGATATCATAAGTAGCATTGTATTTAAGAATGGTTTTTGATAAGTTGATACAAAAAAAATCAGAATTGTTATTGAGAAATACTTCCAGTTTTACACCCCCCCAAAAGAAATAAATAAAAAATCCAAACGACCATATTGGCAAAAACATAACAAACATCAATCACATGTAAGTTTTATACTAATTTGAATTTCCTCCACAGTCGCCAGCGAAAGTGTCATAATTTTTATGAGTGGTATTGTACATGTAATGTTATATTTATAAAGTATGGCTGTCACTGCACAGTTGTGTGCACCATCAGCGATGATTGATGCATCGAACATAGCTTTAGGATTAGCCACTGGCAGTGGATAAGTGGGCTGGTCTGATATCAACGTTTAAGGCGCCTCCCTTAAAAACCCCAGAAGGTTATCAAACACTCTCCGCTTGTCTTGATCCCAGCTTTCTCTTAGCTGTCACGAAACATTTCCACATCCAATGTTTCAGTTTGGCTTCTCCATTTATTTGTGCCTGTTCTTTTCTTTTTTTTAAGATAAAGTGATTATTATGCAAAGCAAACATACAGACCAAAGATGGAAATATGATACTCTTAAAGTACTTTTAATTTTATTTTTATTTAAAGTGAGGGATAACAAATGGGGAGAAAAGTACTGCTTGTAAAATTGCCAGATATTCAGCCACGGTTAGTTTTGTATACCCCCTGGGCATAGTACCCCAGCTAACTCATGACAGGATCTACAATTCCTGCCAAAATGCCCTCCCCCACCCCCACTCCACATTGTTAACCCTAGCTAGAGCACAGACCGTGCAATGAGAGCCAAAATTGACATGGGGGGGGGCGATGAGATATGACCAGGATTATTGCAAGGTTAGTAGATGCTGTACACGATGTTTACACTATATTTAGAGCTTCCCAGGCTTCCCATGATGTTCCGTACACAGGCTCCACTTTGGGTCAATACCCCCATCCCCCTTATATCCCCCTTGATTAGGATACACACACCTCTTTTGTGTCACTACCTCCCCCTTTCATCCCTCCCCCCACCTCTATCTCAACAGAGACCCTCCCGGGTATTTTCCTCAGCATTTCCGGCCATCTTAGCATCTCCTCCTGACTGTAGTAAACTAGCATACATGTCGCCTACATGAAGGGTATTAACTGATTTCCTACAAGTAATACAGATTTGGACTAATGCCAAGTGCTTAAAGGTCTTGTGAGCTGAACCAAAGCCTTGGGGAGACTTAGCAGCTAAAACATCAACTTACTAAACAAGAGGACATCGTTACCTTTTTTTTTTCTCAATGTGATTTCATGTAAGAATTTAAATATCATAAGGTCAATAGAAGGAAGCAACTCATTGCAGTATGCACTTTTTTTTACAAGGTGACTTATCATTTTATGATTTTACTCAGATCCACAGAGATTTTCTTCCAATTGTAACATCCGCAAGTAAATGATGATCAATCGAACATACATAAGGTGAAAAAGGAAAGCTGAGCAAGTTATCTTTTGCCGCCAAAACAAATACTTTGTCTATATTGACCCAATTTACCTGACATCATCCTCACATTGGTTACACCATTTTTTGGAGTCAATGTATGTGTACGCACAGTGTAGTGAGCATTTTAGGCGACACATTCTGTACACCCTTGCCTCAATTTTTACGAGCAATATCACTTCCAAAGTGGCCAGCAGGGCACACAGTGGATGAGTGTGGCAAAAATTGGGATGTGACGGTGTTGGAAGGGGCTAATAGGTTCTGGTTCACAGTATATCATGAGCACTATCTTCCTTTCCTTAAGGGAGCGTCTCAAAAGTTGGGCACATTCGAGGCGCAAAAGAATGTTCCAGTGGGCACACGGCCACAATCCATTGGACTGCCAGAACGTTCTACCAGACTGCATTATTGTGCAGAAGTACGGGAGCAATCCAACACAAGTGAATGTGCTCATTAGTATTAAGTACATTCCAATGTACCGTTCCGCCAGTCTAACAAATTGGTACATGAGCACTTGCTGGAATACTTATCCAATCCAATAAGAGCCTTTCTATCGTTGCAACTTTTGAGGAGCTCCCCATGTATGACTTACAAAAATTATCCTACGATAAATCATAATGGTCCTCTCAACATGTTAAACAACCTATGTAAAAGTCTCTTTTTAACAGCATGACAATAAATGTGAAAAAAATGGAATTATGTCTCCCTCACCTGTGCACTGAGTTTTTCATCCCTGGCCAATGAAAGCTCCTTCTTCTTATTCAGAAGATCATCCTTCAGTTCCTTCACCTCAACCTCCACCATCTTCACAAGCTGCTCCGATACCAATCTCATGTTCCGCTCCTGCTTGATCTCAGACACCATTCCCTCCACCTGATCCGGCTGGCACACAAGATCTTCGCATTCGCAGGACCCGGTGCATTGTTTGAGCTCCGTCTGGGTTGCCTTGGTCCCACTACTAATAGGGGTCTCATACTCATTGCAGGTCTTATTCAGACTGGTTGTGGATCCCTTATATTTAGCCTTGTCGAGGCTGGCGGCAGGGGTCTCGGTAATCTCGCCTTTTGGATCAACATACTCCCTCTCCACGGTGTGGTTACGCTTTGATTTTTGGCAGAGCCCATTCTGTGTGGGCAAGTTCACATAAACCACTGGCTCTCTTGTCTTACGAATGGAGCCGCAGAACTGCAGTGGCGGAGGCAAAACAACCATATTTTGACTCTCAGTAAGGCGGATAGATGAGTTCCCGAGATTGTCAGTAGAAATGAATTCTGAAATTTCTGCATAGTAGCCGGAGCTCTTCTTACTTACTACTGAGTTTTTCAGACCTTTTCTCCTATCCAACAATGGGATGTTGCCTTTGTTTTCTAAGCTGAGGGACCAAGAGTCGTACAGATTCTCCACAGGGGTGCAGTTTTTGGGCGATTTTGTCCGCTTCGGTGTGGAAGATCCAAGATGAGAGGTGTTGAAGAATGACTTTCCGATACTGGATTCAGAGGACTCTGAGCTGGAATTACTTGAAGTGGAGGTTGCTGAAGATGCAGATGCAGATGACGTTGCTGAGGCTGCCGAGTAAGCGGAAGATGCAGAGCAGGTTGTGGAGCGATGATCAGATGGAAATAAACCAGCCGCTGAGCTCTTAGTAGTTTCTGTCTCCGGCTCTTTAGACATAGAGCTATCAAGCATGGACACAGACCTGCGTACACCAACATCCTGCACTTCAGACTTACCAGCTTCTTGTGAGGAGCTCTCCTGTTCAACTATATCTTTCTTCAGCTGAGAGGTTGGTTCAGCATCCTCATCTGTTGCCCTGTTGATTTGTTTATCTTCCTTTTTCACTTGAGCAGATGTATCTTTCTCTTTTGGTAATAACAAAGACGACTGCACATCTAAAGCTATTTTATCTTCCAAGTCGGGCCACCCTTGTCTGTGAGATTTATCTGCAATGCTTGACACAGCCTTTTCAGATTTTACAGCTGGAGCTTCTTGGGATGTGAGGACAGTCTCTCCTCCACCATGGTCTTCCAAGACAGGTTCCTCTGGTAGAGGTGGCATTGGTTTATCCACAGATGCAGTACAAGGTTTCGCCTTGATATTTTCCGACACCAAAGGATCAGTTGGATCTGGAGTCGCTATCACATTCAAGGAGCTTGATTCTGCTGTTGGGGTCACTTTAATAGGAATTGGTTCTGTTTTTCCAGGAGGATGAGGGACAGGCTTCCTGGGGAAGCTCACTGGGGAATATGACTTCTTATAGAATGTCCCTTCCATAGGAACGGTGTCATAGATGTGGTTTTCTCGGTAGCCCGGCTTTCGTCTCGGTAGTGTCTTTGGTGGAGTTTTTGGCTCCAAGCCGCTGATAATGGGGCAGGGTCCAATCTGAGATGGTTTGGCAACCGGTACAGAAACAGGCATGGTTAAAACTGAAGTATCTGTAATTTTCATTTTCTTTCTTGATCCAGTGACTCAATAATATAGCTGCTTACTTTGTCTTTCAGCAGATTCTTCACATGACATCCTGGTACTTCTCATCCAATCTTACCAATGCCGATCATTCTTCCCTGTACATTTCGTCCAAAGACATCACATAATTGCTACACAAACACTCCCCTAAAGTGATGACCCGTTGTATCCAAAATGTCTTCTCCAGTTTTTGACAAAGTAGTGTTGTCGGCTAGGCGGGTTCAGACATGTGAATGTTTCCTGTGTAATGTCACTTTGCGTTGGTCAGATATGTCAGTGGATCCAACAGCTCTGCTGCTGACCAAGTGAGTAGATATACTAGCCTCTCTCTTCCCCTCACAAGCAACATCGATTGTGTCATTCAGTCTCGAAACCTCCTGGCACGTGATGTTCTCTGTCACTTGAGTCACTATCCGTGCCACCTGTGGGTGTGAATTAAAAAGTTAATGCAAACGTCAGAACAAAAGTCACGTAAGTGCCAGCACGGTAATCTATTTCATGCTGTTTTTTTTCTTGCCACATACAGGTCTATCAAAATAGAAGTGGCTTTGATTTTGAAAGTAAAATGTATATCGCTACTGGTTTTAAATTAGATCGTCTTCCTTCACCACACATGTATGGGTTTGTGATACTTAGCAAGTCTTGCATTACCTGAAAAAAACTATTTTTAGTTGGGAAATTCTTGAGTGCTAATTACACAAATTGTTGAAGTTATTTGTTTGGTTGTCTATGAACAGAAGAGTAGCTTATGCATTAGTGAAAATCAAGCCTCAGAAACAATCCAATCTGAAATGCCTTGTTCTCCTGGAAACAAAGAGTTTCTCAAATGCTCTTCCAAATTCTGTTTAAAAAAATTAGTTGAGCATGGATGACATTCTCACAAATCTCTTTATTTTGAAGATACAAAACGTCCTTGATGAGTTTTCATCAACTCGGCCCACAGTAATCGGAACAAGCTACCTCTCTTTCCACCGCATTACAACTGTTCAACCCTGCAGCTAATCTGGGAGATGTTAAGATATATCACTGATTAGCACCAGTGAGCTAAATGGACACCTGTCCAACTTCTTGGTCTCGTTGAGCTTAGGGCCAATATCCCGGAGCCAAAGCCTTCATTTTCTTAGTTGTAAATGACTGACTCATAGTTTGATATGGGGGAAAAAATCCAACTATTACAATCCAAAGAGTTTTCTTCATGTTGATATTACAGTTATTATTGTATTTACCCCTTGCAGACTCAAAGTCAACATTTGAACATAATTTCTTTCTGTTTAAAAGATATTTCACAGTTAGGTATTATTATTAAATTGAAAAACACAAGACAGCTGGACTTGTCGGGTCATGAGTCTACTGACCCAGGGCTAAAAACACTGGCCTCGGGCCTGAGGTCCAGTGTCAAATTCGAGCCCTGTGAAAGCTTGTGAGATTCACTCCTTTGTCAGAGAAAGTTAATTTGTGGGTCGGGCCGTGAACTGACATATGGTGCATCACAGCCAAAACTCTGTGTTTGCAATGCTAAAAATGGTATTCTTTAAACAAGAGAGTATCTTATTTTAGGAAAGCTTTTCTTGTGTGACTCCCAACAATTTTATTCGAAAATCTTTCTAAGGAGTGACACAAAAAAATGTTCTAGAAATAATTGTTTTTCTTATTTCAAGAATACAATTTTTAGCAGTGTGGAGAAAGTTGTGGTTGAAGTTGCAATTATTTTGTAAAACTGCTGTTTTGGAGACTGCTTACTTTTTGGGGTTTTATTTAATACCAAAACAATGCTGACTTTTTTTATTAATACAGAACTGTCAATGTGTTTTCAATCTTGCATGAATTGTTCTGATGAGTTATTAATTCCTTAACACGTGCATGACATTGTGAAAATGACAAATTGAGACATGCGTACAGAGTGCTGTGTATAAACCAATGCATACATCGCTCCATGAAAATGCAAATCTTCAGTAGGTCAACAGATATGTCACTTTGTGAAAATGCAGAAGTCATACTACACATGTTTGGCTCTATGTGTTTCAATGGATAAAAATGGCGTATGGTGGCCCTGAAGGGACATCAAACATAAATGTTTACGTGAATATTTATGTAAATATTTACGGCTTTTGCCCCAATTTGCAAATATTCACGTATATATTCTCGTAAAAATTTGTGATTGAGGCGAAAACCGTGAATATTTACGTAAATATTTACGTAAATATTTGCGATTTGTACCCCCATTCGCAAATATTTACGTAAATATTTACGTAAATATTCACGATTTGTGCCCAAGTCGCAAACCCAGTCATCCGTGAATATTTGGTTTCTTTCCAGCTAGCCGCGCACTGGGTCGAAATTTCCAGCCGCGTATTCAGGACAATTATAATCCATGCAGTACAAGGAGGTAATATATCTGTCTCCCCTTCTTTCTAATTTTGAACATTTAAAAAAAAAAAAGCTTTCTTTGTCGGTATAATTTGTTCACTAAGCGGACTTGAAGGTAGAATTAGATTATTCGGCTGATCAATTAGTGAGTAATTAAACACCACAATTAAGACCTCATCATCCAGACCATTGTACACAACTGTTGAAAAAATTGCTCTCACCTAAAATTAAGTACATGTACCCTTCACGTTGTTTAAAAGATGATTTTTTTTTAAAATTCCATACTGATAGACCATACCACTGACGGGCACACATAATTTCGGAGTCGGTGAACTCGGATCATTAAGTAATAAATAGTTAACTGCTAAAACACACGCAATGTTCTATCATACGTTATCGAATGCGTTGGTCAATTTTAAATCGCTCATTTCAAACTAGAAAGAAGGGGAAACAGAATTGTTACCGCCTTGAACTGCATGGATTCCAATTGTCCTGAATACGCGGTTGGCTGGCCACGGAATCCGCAGATAGAAATTTCGGCCCAATATGCGGCTAGCTGGAAAGAAACCAAATATTCACGGGTGACTGGGTTTGCGATTGGGGCCCAAATCGCAAATATTCACGTGAATATTTACGTAAATATTTGCGATTGGGGGAACATATCGCAAATATTTACGTAAATATTTACGTAAATATTTGTGAATGGGGCACATATCGCAAATATTCACGTAAATATTCACGTAAATATTTGAGATTAAGGGACAAATCGTGAATATTCACGTAAATGTTTATGTGAATATTCACGTTTTTTTGCCCGATTCGCAAATATTCACGTCAATATTTACGTAAATATTTGTGATTTGGGGCACAAATCGTCAATATTTACGTGAATATTCACGATCTGGCCCTCAGCCTCAAATTTTTACGTGAATATTTACGTGAATATATGCGAATCGGGGCAAAAAACGCGAATATTTACGCAAATATATGTTTGATGTCCCTTCAGGGCCACCATACGTATCATAATACGTCACTTTGTGGAAACAATTTAAATGGCAAATCTAGTGATGCTTCGGTCATGCTAATTAGTGTTATTACGAATTTATTACGTGTTATGTCCTGAAACTTTCTGAAAATGTTAACAGTAATTAATATATCAATAGCCTGTACAAAAACAAATTTGTGTTTCTTAACCAATACATAACTCTGTGAAAACGTTGAGAAATTGTACGCTCAATGACACCATGACCTACTTGGTTAGGATTCGAACCACACACTCTCATTCATGACTCAGTATCTAAAGACCAGTGTAGCAGACAACTTGGCCCCAAACTCTCTATTCCACTTTGTGAGTCCGGCCATTCTAAACATTAATGCAATCGGTGCATCACACTAAGTGATTCAAATTAACCTGGACACAACCAACAACGCCTTTATTCTGCAATGATATCCTAAGCAGGTTCTGTGGAAAATTAATAATATGATTCATACTATAAATTTCATCTTAATGCTATTTGTGATTTGTCCAGGAACCCTTTAATCCAATTTAGCAAATCAATCCCTCCGTTTCTTCCTCCTCCAGATGGATGGCCGACCTCAATCAGGAAATCTCTTCTCTAAAATTGTAAGATTTATGTGGATTGATTCGTCATAAACAATTGATGTTATCAGTCTTGTTGTTTGAAGAGCATTATTTGTATTAAGGCAAATGTGAATAAAAAAAGGTCGGTTCAGAAATTGGACTTACTGTGTGCAGGAGCCGAATTTTACACTGGACCATAGGCTCAAGGCCAATAGTTTTAGTGCTGGCCAGTAAACTCAAGACCGGACAAGTCTGGCGGTCTTGTGTTTTTCAACTGTATAATTACACCTCACTATCTTAAACAAAAACAAATTGTGTTCAAATGTTAACTTTGAGTCTGATAACATACCTTTCAATTCTATTGGGTAATGAAGTATACTTATAATACCCATATCTAGACAAATGATATCGAACTTTGCTTACATGTCTTTACTGTTTGATCAAATAAAAACAGTTAAATGCATGTTAAACTGTGGCGGGGAAATTTGTCTCATTTTGATTGTGGTTTTTGTAAAAACTGTCCTGGTACACGTTTTGTGCTACTACAAGGCCTGTGGTCTTGTGGGTTTTTCCCCAAAAAATTTGAGCCCTTGTGTGGCTCTAGGTCAAATTTCATCAAGACCTTTATTGGTAAGCAAATAGTAACCCCAACTTCAACGAAAATTGTGTACACATTTTAGATTGTGTAGCTGTCAACCCAACAAGAATATTTGGCAGGCACTATGCATACATTTTTTAATGCATTATAGCATTGTTGACAATTCTTAACACACACATGGCTTTTTAAAAAAAAACATGTATTTCTGTATTATGATAAATTATCATCACCCACACTTTTATCACAAAAACTTTATCTGTGAAATGTATGCGAATTTCAATGGTTGCACACATGACACAGTAGTCCAGGACATCACCTCTACATCAACCACATCTGGGCCCAATTTCATGGCTCTGCTTACCGTAAGCAAAGAATCGGCGCTTACGGAAGCAGGGAATTCCGCACTTACGTCAAGCACATTTCACAGGTTAGAAGGGAATTTTTGCTTGTGCGCGTGCATAGTCCACGTTACTAGACATTCTTTGCTTACACAGCTAGCGCAGAAATTTGGCACTTAAAAAATAAGCGGAGAATGGTAACCGTAAATGCAGAATTTGGCAAGCAGAGCCATGAAATTGGGCCCCGGTCTAAATCAAAACACCGCAAGGGTGCAAGATAGGCAAATGGAGCTCCATCTATTGTGAGAATGTGAAGTTGGCGCTATTTCGTGAAGCAAGTGTTTTGTTACAGCATTGATAGCAATGCTCATTGCCTGCACTGATCTATTGTTGCATCAAAAGAGTTGCTTGCTGAAATGGCGTCCGGTGCACACTTTACATTTCAGCCAGAGCAGCCCATCTTGCGTCTGTGGCACTCTCTGGTCTCCACCCATAACGCGAATATCACTCCTGACATGCCTCATCAATCAAGCACATTATTAAGCAATAAATGCCAAAACTGAACCTTCTTCAACATAATTTAAGTAAGCTTCAGCATCTCTAGCATTCCAGCATTCTCCTGAAGACGAACACAGTACACTGTTTCTCAACTCTGATTCTTCCCAGAACCACAACTTCTCACAAAAGAGATATTTTACCAAACATGGTCGTTGTCACCTACATGTGTATAGCCTTACTGCATATTTTATAAAGTTCTGTTTTAAAAATATCTTATAGAAACAAACATTTTGAAGACGAAAGGATTTAAATCGATATAAAGAAATGTGACTCAACAAGTATCTGTCTGAAGTTTCTTGTGGTAGCTCTGCATAAATAACCCAAGACAAATTTCCATTAAAACATTGGCGCCAAAAATTACCTTGCACCCAAATCATACCAAGTAATCAAGAGATCACCACGGAAAGGAGCCTGTCTGTCTTAGACAAAAAAACGATCAAACTGAACTGACCTGACTGATCATGACGGGCTTGGAACTTTGTCTTCCAAGGGGACAAGGAAATTTTCACTTTGAAAACACCACTCTCGTTGAAAAAGTCTATGGGAAGATTGTGGAAGGGGCATTGAGGTCACCGTCTCTTCAGAAAGATGTGAACCAAAGAAAACATTGCTCTCTCCAGTCAAGGAGGCTTGCACTTTATCAATTCTATAGGTTGTGAAGTGTTTCAGACAAGGTGCAACTTCTTAAAGGCAGGTTATACTTTTGGTAACTACTCCACAAGTTAATGACCATAAAAACTTTCTTGGTAGAGAGCACTGGAGAGCAACCCCTTTGAAGTAATGTGATTTAAAAGAAAGAAGTTCACCCCAAAATTTGATTCTGAGAAAGGCTTCAGGCATGAAGCCACACACATCTCAACACACACAGTTTTATGAAACAAGGGTGTTTTTTTCATTCATTATTTTCATGCAACTTTGATGACCAATTGAGCCCAAATTATCACAGGTTTTGTTATTTTATGCGTATGTTGGGATACACCAAGTTAGGATACTGGTCTTTGACAATTACCAAAAGTATACCCTGCCTTTAATAAAAGCTGGCCTGAGCCTTTCACAAAATCTTTATTTTGTGTACCTACTCAATTAGGGTCTTATCCCTTCTGACCACAGCAATTTCTGCGAACCCAATTAGGTTAATCTGATGACTTTATGCCATGGTGTAGAACGATTTATATTTGAAGTGACATCTTTTCCATCTGTTGAGTAATGCCTACATTTGAAGCCGAATTAGACTTAGTCTTCATCACAAGTCACTTTGTTGAAATAATGAGTGACGCCCAAAGGAAATGACCTGGACGTCCCAAGACTCATATCTGAACCGACCCACTTTTATGTTGACCGCTTTTTTTTACCTAATTGTCACTATCAAACTTGTATCTTTAAGTTGGACCTGAAATTGGTTGAATTGGATTGGGATCTCACCATCATTGAGTGGGATTTGGTTCTCTCTATCCCTGGAAAGTGGTAATGAGATCGCACTGAGTTAAAACCAGGATTTTGATAGATCTTGCAATGAAATGTTGATATATTTAAATTGTAATAGTGACGAGTATAGTTGTACATTATAGGATGAGTAAATGTTATATAATGAGTGTGTCGTACTTGTGACAAATCAATGTTGTGAAAATGTGCCCTTGAAGAAGTGACGAGTCAATTTAATGTTTAATATGCAATGAATGTGCCAAATTTGTTATGAATCATTGTTGTAAGTATGAGTGTGCCATTGCAGTGACAAGTTGTACAATGAGTGTGCCATTGTAGTGACAAGTCAATGTTATATAATGATTGTGCCCTTGTAGTGACGAATCAATGTTTTATAATGATTGTGCCGTTGTAGTGACGAGTCAATGTTGTACAATGATTGTGCCGTTGTAGTGACGAGTCATTGTTGTACAATGATTGTGCCATTGTAGTGACGAGTCATTGTTGTACAATGATTGTGCCATTGTAGTGACGAGTCAATGTTGTACAATGATTGTGCCGTTGTAGTGACGAGTCAATGTTGTACAATGAGTGTGCCGTTGTAGTGACGAGTCAATGTTGTATGAGTGCATGGTTGACACAACCACTTTTGTAGAATAACTGAGTATGCCATAATGTGACACGACAATGCTGTACAATGGCTATTACACTTTGTAGTGACCAATCAATGTACAATGAGTATACTATTGTTCATGAGTCAATATAATGAGTGCGCTATATCAGTGGTGTAACCATTCAACTAGTCAATAGTGTACAAGAAGTAAGTCGTTGTAGTGACAGGTCAATGTTGAAATACGAGGCTGTCATAGAGTGAGTAACCTGTCATTTTGCTGAGTGAATTAAATAACAGCTTAAATTTGCCTTCAAAGTAAAGTCAATGCATTCCAGTAGTCAGCGGTCTTACTGACAAAGTCAATACAATAATGCCAGGAACTGGATAAACAGTTTGTCACATGAATTAAACAATGAAGTCACATTGAAAAGTCAAACAGCAAGTCTATGGATTTATCAGTGTAGAATATATATGAGTCAACAATTCCAAGGCAAGCTAATGTTAAGCATCTACATGCATCTTACAGTGCTTAATCTAAAAAGGGTGTGGCAGATACAACTTACTGCCCCCAACCCCCGAGACACAAACTTCAGTATTAAAGTTCTATACTTTCAAGAGAAGCTTCGAGGTCAAATTAGATTTTGTGATCCACTCATTTTCCAATAGATAGAGTCTTTATTACAATAGAAATAAAATTCAAGTCACTAAACCTAGCACTAAACAGAGTGTAAGCCCCCACTGTGTTTGATACCCTTCAAGTGCAATTCTTATCAAAATTAAAAAAATGTTTGATGAGGTCATATTTCAAAAAAAATGATCTGTACATTTTTGTACAGGGAATTTTTCAGTTCATTCCTGAATTTTGATCATATTCAATCGAAATGCTTGAATGTGACATCTTGTATGAGGCAAAAATTCCTCTTTGGAATCTACCAATTTGACGTTAGATATCATCATGATTCATATTTCGATCTGAAAGAGTATCAAATAAAATGACATGTTACACCATATTTTAACGTCTGGGGCCAATTTCATAGCACTGCTTAAAGGTAAGTAAGTTTTCTATAGCAGAAAAATTTGCTTAAGTGTAAGCTCATTTTACACAGGTTAGCAAGAAAATTACGCAGCCAGCGTGTGCGTACACCATGGATTTGCATTGTTACGTAATTCATTTTCATACAATAAGCACCAGAATGTTAGCATGCCTTTTCGCGTGCTTATGGTTAGCAGCGCTATAAAATGGAAACTCGCAAAAGCACAAAATCAGCCATTAAGCAGCTCTATGAAATTGGGCCCGAGTTAGACAGAGAATTGTAATTGTCCACAACTTTCATAAGGACATCATTTACAAAGCAACAGTGGCTTGCCTCTCTTAGTCGTAGCTAGAACCACACTGTGTCATCGTTAGCAAACTTGACATTAATTGATTGTCTAAAAAGACTCCAACAATACATACTTAAAAAGTGGTTAAATGCTCTCTTAGTGTTGCTATTCGAAGCAAGACAAAACGTCAGCCTCTGACAGTCATTCCAGATTCAATGAAACCATACGTATACAAAGTGTACATTTCTAATCGTTTATAAATCATTTCGAATCAGTCCTAACAAACATGGCTTGTTATAATATAAAGAGCTACCTTACACGAACAACTCTTCAATGCGGATTTTTTTTTAAAAGGACAAACTCATTCCAAATGTTTACTTACCTTATAACTTGGCTCTTTTAGAACTGGAAATTGAAGCCCTCGGCTCAGCTTGGATGAAGGACCCGGGGTTTTTTCCTCTTCAAACCTCTTCTCTGGGTTCCTGCAATTCGTGTCAATTAACCACTGGTGATAACTACGCGTTGAGTTCCGGTTAAGAGCGTTGCCACGTACAGGAAGCCGTTTTTTAAAAAGGGGAGGAGTAATGCAAGACTTGAAGTGGGAGGATAACTGAGTCATTGTGAAGACAGCTGCTCCAAGGTTACGTCTTGAGAGTGGCGACAAAGTGTCTTTAAGGTTCTCTACCAACTGGTATAAGAGCTGACGGGTTGAGGCAGTTTTCTTGCTTCGTCTTTTTCTGCTGAGAAGGTTTTTTTCACGAAAGGGTAGTCTGTCAACAAAGAAAAGGGAAATGTTGAGAGGATAAATTCTCGAGACTTGTGTTAAAATGACTTGCACTTCGCTGCACAGAAATGTGCTTTGTAGAGATGGCTGAGTGATCAGACAGTCCTAAGGAAACTTTTAGTCTACAGTTTTTCGTTCAGTTTTCCTAAAGTTGAGTCCTTACATATGTGTTTCGGTGAGGGCAGTATTGTCGTGATTGATTATTCCGCGATGAGATTCTGACGGTGCTTTAAATTCTATACCCACCTTCTACTGTAAAAAAAAAAATCCTGAAAGTGAAATATGAATGCACAGTTTGGGTTCTTATTTCTCTTTGCCACGAAGAAGGATCGAAGTTTGACTCTTCACTCATGAAAGAGTAAGGTTTATCATGTGCACGTTAAGGGTGTTTAGATTCAAGAAAATTGACAGAATGTGACAGCGACAAGTCGAGTACCCAAAGGCTACTCCAGAATCCGTTAGGAAAACAGTATTTATGTCATAGAACTGAAAGCTTTTGAGTTCGTATTCTATCTTTGTTTTGTTCTTCCTTTTTTTTTAGCCTACAAGCTTAATCTAATCTTTAGTATCAATGTATGTTTGGGGTTTTTTTTTTCCCCAAATGACCAATGAGATCTGAATGGACCATTTACTTCAGAGAACTGAATGGTACTGTTCACTTTAGGGTACAATGGTACTGTAGGGAACTTGATGGTAGTATGTACTTTAGGGAACTTAAAGGTTCTGTTTACTTCAGGGAACTTAATGTTACTATGTACTGTAAGGAACTTAATGTACTATTTACTTTAGGGAGCTTATTGGTACTGTTTACTTTAGGAAACTTAATGGTTCTATGTACGTTAGGGAACTTATGGGTACTATTTACTTTAGGGAACTTAGTGCTGTATGAACACTTTCGTCCTTTATGGGGTAACGAAAGGCCGCCGGACATCGCTTGTACAACAAAAAGTATGCAAAACTTAAATTTGGCATAATCAATAATGCTTAAATGATTCCAAAATGGCCCCCAAATTAACAAAGTGACGACTGAATGAATAAACATAAATACTATGAACATGTAACCAATAAAATAACGCCAAACGGTCACCACACGACGACCACCACCAAAAATAGCCCCAGGTTTGTGTATGTGTAGGCCCTAGGTGATAATTGCATCTAGCGAACTGCTAATGACAATTTTCGATGCAACTTTTTGACAGCTGCTCCCCATCCCGGGACTTTGTAGACTCTGTATCTTTTGGAAATCTAAACAAACAAACAAAGTTACCACCTGGTCGTTCTGATCTGCAAGGGGCAAAAGTTTACTGTCTCTGAAATTAGCGTTGCATATGTGTTTTGTACACTTTTATAATAAGTAATTGAATTTAAGTACTTTATTTATAGAAAAGGTTGAGAAACTTATTTCCGTAAGTGTCGTGCCAAATAAAGTTGTTTGTTGAGGCTTATGGAGCCCCCCCCCCCCCCCTTTGTTGGTGATTATGTTGCCGGTTTCGCAAGGACGTTGTTGATGTCATTCTAGTAGGTAAACTTGGTCTCCTTTTTTTTCTTCTTTTTTTTTTACTCAAAGATTCAGCACATTATTCAGAGTTATCAATTTTATCGAGATGTTTTGTTTCTGACGGGTTTTGACGGCGCGTATGGTCGACAGGTTCAGCATTTGAAACGCGCCGTTTCCCCCTCCAAGCCGTATATTCAAGCTCCTCTACACGAGACTCACCTTTACTAAGAAAGAGAAAATACCCCTTCAAAAATAATGCTGTGATCTTTTGGTAATCGCATGTCTAAACATAAATCGAAACATTTAAATCTGATGTACGTCAAGATTTCCGGGAGAGCAAACGGTCGCTGTTGCCTCCCAAAGACGTCTTGACGGATGTTTGTCCAGAGAGAATTTGTAATTTCCTCTGGATTCAACAGGAGCAAGTTGTGTTTGAGGGGATATGTATAGTTTCCGGGTCAAACCAACGCAGTCACGAAACCAGAGACAAAATGAAAACTGTATCAATCAACACGATAGATCATCAATCAGTGAAAGTACATCTAAAACACACTGAGATAGATTCTGAAAGATGCAGCTTATATTAATAGTTACAATGAATGTGTCACGAAAAGAATGGTGAATGTGCACGGTCTCTGTCAATATTGTATTTATAGAGGGCGCTGTTTCTAATTGAACGGTCGTCTTCGCCTATTCTTACAATTTTTTTGCAAAGGTTTTATGTTTACTTCCACAGTGGCAGATTGACGATCGAAACTTCAGTAATATACATGTACGCTTCACAGCTGCACTTCGGTTTAAAACTTCCTGAATAAAAAAGTCTTTATTAAAGTTTGAATAAGTTAAAGTTAAAAAAGATTTCTGCAGACAGAGACATTGCTATGTTATGAAACGCGAGAGAGTACTAAACTTAACGACAAGCGTGTGATGAAGTCATAATTAAGTAGTTCCTTTTAAAGTTGGAACAAAATGCAATGCATCTGTGTGTGTTTTTTCTCTTCCACACACCTCTAATTTTGTTGAAGGTCGACCCAGAAATAATTTGACCGTTCAACAAGAAGAAGAGTGACCTTTTTTCAGTGTGGCGGACTCTCTTTGCCTCGGTTCTGTTCCTTTGTCGTTCGTGTCATTCCCGTTGGGAAATGTCAAACTACAAACAGGTGTAAAATCACTGCTCAACAGACAGAGGAAAGAAAACAATTTGAGAGCGGAAGGATTTTCTGCAAGCCTTGGTTCTTATTGTGGCAGGTCTTTTCAACGCGGCTTCCTTGATGGATAATTATTGTTGTCCATTCATGGCGGTGTACCCAAGATTTAAAAAAAAAATGGATGACGTATATAATAAATAAATAGATAAAAACAAAATTAAAATCCTCGCCAATGTTAACATCTTAAGGGCACTAATTCAGCAGTGTTAGCCACGGTGGTGGTGGCGGTAGGGGGTCTGGCTGGGGACACGGCACAATGCTCAAATTTTCCAGTGCCCCCCATGAAAAGAACTAGATACGTAAGGAGGGTAAAACACGCCGCACCCCTTATTGGAAAGCATTGCCTCCCTATGCCACCAGCGAAAATAACAATTCTGGCTACACTGCTGCTCTGGTCACAGAGCACATTTTTTTATTCTTTGTTCCAAAATAGACTTCATTTCCTGTATGTACTTTCTTGGAACATAGCAGTACGCAATTCATGACCGGATGTTCAGCATCAGGTTTTACAAATTGCATCACAAGTTGTTTTTGGTTTTTCTTCAGTCAGGTGTAAGTGATCTTTCTATGACTGATGAACTTTGGGACCTTTTTTACATCAAAGGTTCACTGCCCAATCGAACAACAGCTGGCTGATTTATCAAAGATGAAAGCAACTTCGTTTGATACTAAATCCTAATTTTAATTAACACTTCCCTTTCAGCAAGATTCTTCCCGAGGTCAAAACCTTTGCACCTGATTTGTCACGGGACTATCGTACCAAATGTGTTAAAACATAATATTGACATAAATCGGTACTTTAAAAACCCTCCCCAAATAAATCGCTTAATTTTGTTCATTAAAATCTGACACGGTCTTTTAAGCCCTATGGCTACGGCTACGGCTGTTGCTAAGGACGTCATACTACCGTGCGTGATGACGCGGCGATCCAGCCCTACCCCAAATCGGCAATTCGGCGACAGAGGGCGCGGTTTAATACTTTGATAGGTGCACCACGTGCAGAATACTATTAAAACAATATAACAAAACAAATCTGAAAACATTTTAAAAGTCTCTCAGCCTGAAAACAAATCAGATTATTTTCTGACAACTAAATTCCATTTCTTTTTAATGAGCCGTTTGGCTTTTGAGTTAGTTGATCTAAAATAAAAAGCACCACTGAACAAGTACAATGGCCAGACTCCATCTTGGAAAAATGGTCCAAAACATTTCAAAAAATAGGGCAATTTTTAGAGGGCTAATGTACCAAAACGCTCCAGGTTGAAAGTAAAAAACCCAAAGGGTACAATGGTCGAAAATCTGTCAATACAGAAAAAGTTATAACCAAAGACCAAGACCAAGCCCAAGACCAAGCCGTGGTTTCGACAACGGCCTATGGCCACTCCAAACGAAATAATAGCAGACCATGTTCGAATTGAGGCTACGGCTACGGCTGCGGCTGCGGCTTTCTCACCACATAGACACCTCGTTAAACGTGGATGAAATCGACATTCTTGATGAAAAATACACGTTCCACATTTTTAGCGAGGTGACAGCGGGTACCAACCTCATCTCTGGGCGAGCGTTCACAACCGGACACCACGGGAGTTTGAATCTCCAAAAGTCGCCTGTAGGTGATCTTGGGAGATTACAATTGTTGACACGCTTTTATTGATTTCTAATCAACAGGGTCACTTCAAACGAAATAATTTCGCAGCTTACTACCATTACCATAAGTAGGCTTTCTGATATTAATTACACCTTTTTATGTTTGCTACAGCTGCAGCAACTGTGCCTCAAACAGAGGAAATGAATTGAGCCCTCTCTCGGTGGCTATCCAGTTCAGATCAAAGCATGTTATTAAAAAGAGGAATTACGTAAGAGCAATATGCGATGTGTCAATAATTGCAGTCAAAGTGGTACAACTTGCTCGAACTTTGGGCGTGGGCTGGGGGCGGGCTGTATAATGGCGAGACCGATGTTAAAAGAGAGCCATAACTACCCAATAAGGTGGGATAGGCATAACCCTGTCATGATAGGTAGTTTTCAACGAATTTGTTTTATAAAGCCGAGTGTGAGATGCCAGCTCGTATCCCCGTCTCTAGTTGTTTTCTTCATAAGAATATTTTAATGGAACTGTGTGCAATTGTAACCCCCCCCCCCCAGTTGGACTTACTTTTAATAGTCCAGCGGGGTTGTCTTTAACTTTCAACTGTTTTTCATTAATTTATTAAATTTATTTTACTGATGTGTAACCATCGTTGAATAGTTTCTAATCAAACTATATTCTACAATGTGAATGTCTATATTGACGTGTGTTTAGACTTTGCCTCTATGGAAATAGACATTATACGACCATGATGGCTGGAAAGCTATGGCAGTTTGATGAACTGTAGCTCCTTTTTTGAAATGCAACTACTGCGGGTTATTCAATCTATGCTTTTTCGGATCTGCTCTTGTTCAACTTGTTGTAATCGATTGTACAAGATGCAAACTTTTGACCTTTCTGTGTTTCCGACTGTGTTGTGACTTAGTTCAAGCCTTCAGTGACAGTTACCAGTCAATTCCCGTGTCACTTCCTGTAATCTAATGACATTACCACACTCTAGAAGGGTTCTGTTACTTTTCCTGCAGTGCGCATGGTAGGTTCACCGTTTTGTTTGTGTCATTGTAATGCTGATTTAATATAGGCAAAATTGATCAAGAAAGATACAATAAAAGTCACAAGTGAAAGTTTTCGTTGAAGAAAGTGTCTACTTGTTGAGAAAACATGAAAAAAAAATGCCACTGTATTTTCATGAAGAACGTCGAACCCAACGCCGGGTGACAGCGGGTACCAATCGCACCTCTGGCCGCAGCATTCACAAACGAACACCACGGAAATTTGATTCTCCAAAAGTTCTCTTTTGGACGATCTTTGGATAACGGGGCACTTGAGACGAAATTATTTCACAGGATGCTTACTACCATTACCATCTTGATAACAAGTAGGCTTTGGGATACAAAAACTACAAATTTTTTCAGGGTCATTCACAAGGAATGACCCTACTTTTAAGGGTTCATGTCACTGAAGTGGGTTGTTTGTTATTGCACCTATAACATTTTTATTGAATCGTCGTATGTGAGGAGAACATTTTAGTTATTATTGGTTATTAACAGTTTTTTTTTTTTGAAGCACAGCAAGAACTTAAGTTGAAAATACAACACGCCAGTTTTTCATGTACAAGTCCATGGGTCTACAACACACTTTTAAGCAACGTTACTTTGTGAGTTAACTGGGTATGGTCTGCAAACTGAAAATGAGAGAAACGAGTTTAAATATCCTGTATTTATGCAGTATGCCTACAACTTTTACAATAGTAATTTAATAACACACTGGTATATCAAAAGAAACTGGGGTTAGTGAAGAAACTCGGTTAGTATGAAAGCAATATCTACAATGAAAATAAAATCAAACAGAAGAATGTTAAACACATCACTATGTTTGGTTGGTTGTTTGTTGGGGTGTTTGTTTGTTTGTCTGTTTGTCTGTCTGTCTGTCTGTCGGGCTGTCTGTGTGTCTGTCTGTCTGTCTGTTTGTATGTTTCTTTGTTTCTTTGTTTCTTTGTTTCTTTGTTTGTTGGGGTATTTGGTGTTTGTTTGTTTGTTTGGTTGTTTGGTTGTATTTATTTTTTTTGGGGGGGGGGCAAAGACATAAATTAGGGGCTTATTTAGCGTATCGAACCATTCTCTTGTGCATTTTGTTCGATCTCATTTTTGGGGCGGGGGGGGGCAAGGGTTCTGAGCGGGTGGCTCGAGCCCCCTGCCCCTGCCCCGCCTCTGTTACGCCACTGGCACGACCAGAATAGGACACGGCTGCTAATCCATTTTCCGACAATACAACTTGTAATATACTCTCAACTTTATGGCACCACATTGTGTTTTGAAGGGGACCTCTAGGGCAAATACGTATTCCAATTTATGGACCTATACTACGAGAAAAACTATTATTACTTACAAGCAGAAATCATTAAACAAGTTCTTCAAGTATTAAACTTAAGATTTTGTTGTGTATGTTAAATTTAACATCACTCGCAAAAGGGTGCCCCGCAATAATGGTTTTTATGCCTCAACTATATCATTTAATTTCTCATTTACTAATGACGACCTTTAGAGTAAAAGAAGGCCAAGGTTTTTCGAAAAGATCCGGCCACGTACGAAGTCTCTTCGGTCGGTCGGGCTGACTGCGCCGACAGGTGTAGGCCTATTGGGAAATCCGGAGGGTGGTCTACGCCTTCCCGATGCCCCGGTGTCTACTTCGGAAAGCGTTGCGGTACCACCCGTGCTGTCGAGATCGTGGTTAACTACCCACAGTTTGCTCATTGCACGTAATTTCATTTCACTGTAAAATTGTTACATTTTCAAGAAGAATAAGATTTAGGTATTTGGAATAAGTCCAGGTAGTTGATGACTCCATTGAATAGGTTCAATTTGTGTTAAACGATGACAAATATATTGGTTAAGTACTTGGTTTTTAATCCACACGGGCGGCCATTACAGCGAACAATCATTTTGGTGTGAGTTGTGGTCTGAGAAAATGAAAGTTCTTTAAACAAAATTGTCCCTTAGAGAGTTGTTGTTTTTCCAGAACATTCACTCAATTAATAGTCAGTTTATTTTGTGATAATATTTCTGGTGTTTTGTTTTGCCTTCGTTTAAAGGCAGGGTACGTCTTTGGTAATTACTCTATATAAAGTTAATGACCATAAAAACTTTCTTGGAAAGGGGCACTGAGGAGCTGTTGATAATATAAACCATTGCGAGAAACGATTCCCTTTGAAGTAATATATGTAGATTAGAAAAAGAGGTAATTTTCACCCCCCAAATTTGAATCTGAGAATGAAGCCTATCCCAGGCATCTAAAAGCACATAGTTCTATGCAACAAGAGTGTTGGTTTTTATTTCATTATTTTCTGGCAACTTCGATGACTAATTGAGCCCAAATTTTCACAGGTTTGAGTTATGCATATGTTGGGATACACCCAGTGAGGATACTTGTCTCGGCAGATACCATAAGTTTTACCCTCCTGTAAGGGAATCAACCGAAATACCAAGCTGCTGTCAAAGAAATGAATATCTGAAAGCTGAATTGTGACAGAAACAATAGGATTTATCACGGTGCAGTCATTCTGTTTTCCTCAATACAAACCAATGTAACCAAACCGAGGCTGGAAGACTTTACTAATCTAGCCTCATTTTGGTAAAATTAATGATAAAATCGGTAGGACAGAGAGGCTGGAACATACTTCAGATCAGTCCTGAAATACTCCAAGTTTTCCCACTTAAACAAGAAACAAACAAACAAGATCTTTATTTTTCTCGGCATGACGGTCATTAAAGATGCCAGGTCAGTTTTTGAGCTGATTTGACCCCAAAATTATTTGGTTTAATAGCTAGATTCGAGAAAGTTATAAGCTTTGATTGAAGGTGTTGCATACAAAAAAACTCCGCCAGTGATAAGTGGTAGTCAATTAAACATTAATTGTTGTCGGTGTCTCGACACTATTTTATGTACAAACAATTCTGCTTGTTACATGTATTTTGTGCACTGTCTGTGGCTATGCGAAAATTTTCGCATGTTTTTCGTATGATATGTATGATCTGTCAAATTCATTCAGAGAAATACATTATTTAATGTTTTTTTAACTGCAGAAATCGGTCTATGCAGGTTTAACCGAATCGATTTTTTATTAAATATTCTTTCTCCACAAAAAAAGATGTACAATAAAAGTCCGGCTCATACTGAACGCTGTATCAAAGCGAAGTTGGAAACTGAGTTGTATATTGGGAATAACTTCACCTAGAAAGGAAGTAAAGTCTGAACCACAAAACCTTCCCCAGGAGTAAAATGGATTATAGTGGTCAGTTATGGCCAGACATTTCACCTTGTCTGGTCACGTCACTCAGATTGCAACATTTCAACTCACTGTCACGGGAAACCACAACACAAATTCCACAAGTGGTCATTTTTTTGTGATCAACTGGTCTTAATATAACGACTGGCCATCAAAACAGCGGGCTGGAGTGACCACAAGATGACCAATTGGCCCTTTTCGGATGGATTTAACAAACATACATAAATTGATGTTTTTGACAGATTTCCCACTGGCATGGTCAATGGATAATCCTGGGTGCGTCTCGGTTTGAAGAACAGCTGTTTTGTGGTGTTGTCTGTTCCAAATATTTAATTGAAAGAACAAATACTTCAAACGATGAATCATTCGATTTTTAAGAAAAATTGCGAAACCTTGAAATTCCTCGCCACTGAGTTAAATCATCTAAACATTCCTTAAGGCCCTTAATGCGTATTTTGTTTTCCTTGATAATAAACTCTTGGGGCCTACCCATAAACGTCTTCAGAACATCCGTGCCTCGCCTTGATCAGTGTCATTTAAAGAGGCAAGGTATATACGTTTGGTAATCACTCTTAAAATTAATGGCAATAAAAACTTATTTGCTATAGAAGCCCGCAGCAGCTTTCGATAGTATAAAGCATTTTGAGAAACATTTTACTTCGAAGTACTGTGGTTATGTAATAAAAATCAGTTTTCTGCCCCAAACTTTGAATCTGAGAAGCGTTACTGTCAGAAACGTTTCTCATAATTATTGTGTATCTCAAATAGGGATTAATCTTCCTGCGTGGCGATATCTCAAAAACGCAACCACTTTTTGAAATGAAAAATTTCACAGGTTAGTTTTATTGTATAATAGTCCTACATTATAGGATTAAAACAATCGAACGATTCCAAAAACCAAAAGTATCCTTTGCCTTTAGGGTGTGCAAACATTGGACAGATTGAAAATATAGAAGTTTACACACACGTAACACATTTACGCACATAGTTTACATGGTGTAAGTTTACACACACATCACACATTTGCGCACATAGCTTACATGGTGTAAGGATGGGCATGGTGGAAAACTTCCATTGGAATGTTTCAAATGCCATAGTTTTTGAGAAACAAGTAAAAACAGTTCCCCTGTAGTTCTGATCTCGCGAGCCCAATGTTTGAAAACAGTGAAAGCATAATGTATAAAGTTTTTTCCCAACTGTGTTCTCGTGACTCCAAAGACCGATTGTGCTTAAGGTTTTACAGGTTGTTATTTTATGCTTTATGTTGGGTCACTTTATAAAGTGCAGATATCTGGTCTTAGCAATGAGAAATGTTGTCCACGTGCTTTTGGACTTAAAGTTTGGGTAATTTTTAGGTGACGATGGCTTCCATCTTGCATCGAGTCTTTGGCAATCACCAGTGTTGTCCGCGTGCTTTGGGACTTTACAGTTTGGAGGTAAAGTTTGGATGATTTTTGGGGTGCCGATGGCTCCATCTTTCATCAAAGCGTCATGAGAGGAAATCCACCGTAATCCAAGCAAATAAGCTTTTCGAGGAATAATGCCCTTATTAGAACTCAGACACAACTCAAATCCACTGGAGTCCCTCCACAATAGAAGAAGTTTTGGAAATACTTGCCCTTGACGGTACAGTAAGCATGAGTTGATATCAGACAATCAATCAAGCTATTAGCCCGACAACCTCTGCGACCTACACCGGTAATAGTTTTAGCCTGGTGATATATTTTTGGAAGTTCCTTATGCCAAATAAGGACATCCCAACCGGTAGTTTGTACGTGACCGATCGGTGCCACTAGTGTTTTTATTCATGCTTCGTGGAATCCATAACACAGTGGAGTTACCAACTGTCTCGACGGGCTACGCAGTGAGGATGGCCGTTGGACATTGAACCTATTGCATTATGCATTACCCATCGAAACGTCACACAGCTCTAGCCCACCTGATTGGCATCCAGCGTGTTCCGTCGGGCTGGCTTCCGAAGCGTCATTGACAAGCTCGTATTTCAATTGGTTCCTTGAATATGATTCAATATTCATAAGCCTCTCGATCACCCACGTCACTTTTACTATGGAATGCAAGCTGGCCTTGGCGACGGGTAAATGACCAGTAAAACAAGGGACATAGAAAAAAGTTGGTTACTATTGACACCTACGTTGACAATAAATTCCTTCCGGTGGTTGGATCCTCAGTAGACGGGTGGTATTTTGTGGATGAGTGAAAAGGATATAAAAACCAGGACAATTCAAGACTGAAGTCATTATCAAACAACAGCTCAACTGCTAAGACAAGTTGGTAGAAAAAGTGGGAAAACGCACTGCAGCTGAGTTGGAAACAGACGACAATTACTGAGTTAAGGCTATCGCTTGGAAGTCATTGATAATAAGCAACATGAGAGGTGTTGTAGTTTTTGTAGCCCTTTTGGCGTGCTCGTTTCTCGAGCTGACGACGGGTAGAGAGGTTGGCCATTACAAAGGTGGATCCATAACGTGGAAAGCAGACGACAATAACCCAAGAAATGTAAGTATATAAAAACTAATCTGTCCTGTGCTTTGCTGCTGCTTTGGTGAGCATTATTCTCTGAGCCTGTCATCAGTCGTAATAGTGTTTCATCCTCAAGAGATGGTTTCCCGCCAAAAACTGTTAAACATCACTCCGTCTGTCGCTGCCTTCTGCGAGTTGAGAAGCTTAACACTTCGTCCATCCTAACATATTATTGTACATATCTGGACGCAATACTCAATCAAAAAATATTATTTTCCCCAGATCGACATTTTCGTCCGCATGAACTTCAGACACGCGTATTCGAATGGTTACCTGCACGAGGCATGCACCAATCAAGCCGTCGAGGACCGAACGGAACTCAGTACAGAGGGTTCTTTCCGTGTCGATGGTGAGAGGATCAGCTGGGCCAAGTACATCTGCACTGACTACGATGAAGCCATGGACTGGTCTGCAGGCTACTACCTAATGCCTTACACAATGGCACCGGGGCAAACTAGGGCTGAATTTAGGTAAGGAATTATGTTAATTATTTAAAAACATTTGCCTCATCTCTTTAGGGATGAGGGTTAACCCTATCGTACAAAATGATATCCCAGATGGTGACCCACAATTTATTCTCTCGGTCTTTACTCTCACCCGCAGTTTTGAGGAATGTTGCTGGCCGACTAACGTGGCGAACAACGGGAACGACCAGGGTAACGGCAGGGGGTGGAACATGGTGTCCACCATAGATATTACACCGCGCCCAGATACCGGACGACCAAACAGCCCTCCGGTATCAGGAAGTTTCCCTGTATACAGAATGTACAGGGGATGTAAATACTCCCGCTATATCAAAGGTAAGAACAGGGAGTGATTCCCATTAAAAAACTTTTTTCGGCAAAATAATACAACTCGCCCGAGTTGAGCAATACATGTCACAACAATCTCATGATAAGATAGCCGCTTCTTTTGTATTACTATTTAATTCTGTTAATGAAACCAACGTTGCCTCATAAGTGAACTTATGCTATGTGAACTACGTGCACTACCAATCCCAGTACACGGGACCTACGGCTTAATGTTCCATCTGAAGGACAAAGCATCTATACTAAAATATCTTACTCAAGGACACAAGTGTCAAGACCGGGACTCGAACCGACACTCTGCTGATCAGTAACACCTGAGCTTGAGTCCGGTGCTCTTAAAGGTATTAATATTGATCCAAACTGTCTTCCCCCGTTTTTTAGCTTGGGATGCCGACGGTGATGACATGCGCTGTAGGTGGACTGACGCTGCAAGGAACGAATGCAACGCCGACGATGGGGACGTCTGTGGAGAACTGTTTGTTGACTCAAAGCGTAGGAAGAGCGGTGCTTTTCTCGAGGAGGTAAATACTACCAATTTTTATCCTATTTATATATCATCCTCTTCGATACTAAATTTTATACAACACCAAATTGTGTAAGTTCTCCAGATTTCAGCGAGCAGAGTTGTAAAAACGTAAACCATAAACTTGTTTTCACGTGTAACTTCAGGACACCTGCAAAATCACATTCAACAAGCGCAATCCAGCCGGTACCTACGCCGTAGCAGTCATGGTGGAGGACTACGCCCCGTCTGACCCCACCACACCGTTGAGCAAGATCCCCGTCCAGTTTCTCATTGAAGTAGTCGACCGTGAAGGCAAATGCCGCAAGCCAGAACTTCTCGGCGAGGATGGGATGTGCATCACCATCCCAACCGGTAGAGAGTATGTTATGCCGATCGCAGCTCGCAGTTCGGAACCCGGAGCATCGTGAGTAAAATGTTACTTTACTTTGTTTACTTAATTTGACTCTACAAAACCTTTACAATTTCCTGAATTAAAATCGGTTAGGTCTTTTGCAAGATAAAGACGTATCCTAAGCACACCCCACACCAATGTTAAAATTATCACTTACCTGCTGAATTTTTCCGGATGTTTTCCAGAATAACCTCATTCGAAACCATCAAGCCCTCTGGTGTCCATGCCTCTCCAGTCAGCAAAGTGGAGGGAACCGATGATGAATATTCAGTGACTCTTTCCTGGACACCAACCAGCGACCAGATCGGTCGTCACGTGATCTGTTACGAAGCAGAAGAGAGTCACAAATACTCCAGCGACATGGCTTGCTTCTATGTCAATGTTGTGGGTAAGTTCCTAATACCTTTCTTCATTCTGCGAAGAAGTAAATGCACACAATTAGCACTAACAACAATCTATCCTCACAATATTTATCGATTTCGTTTCATTGAATGTCACACATGACATTAGAATGAGCTACTTTTGAAGTAAAAGAAGCTCAGACAACATTAAGGCCGGGTAAACTTTTGGTAATTACTCCACAAGTTAATGATCATAAAAACTTACTTGGTAAAGAGCACATGAGAGCTGTTGATATATCAAACATTGTTAGCAACGACTCCCTTGGAAGTAATGTATTATTAGAGAAAGAGGTAATTTTCCACCCCAAAACTTGAATCTGAGAAAGGCTTCAGGCATGAAGCCTTTCTCATGCATCTGAAAGCACACAATCCTATGCAATAAAGGTGTATTTTTTCGGTCATTATTTTCTTGCAACTTGGATGACTAATTGTGCCAAAATGTACACGTTTCTAATAATATATACACGTATAATTATATATGTTGGGACACACCAAGTGAGGATACGAGTCTTTGACATTTACTGAAACTATACCCTTTCCTTTAAAGGAAAATGGTTTGAAATTTTTAACATTGAAATATTTTGCTGCAGATGCATCTGACTATACTCCCCAGTTGGCAGTTCTCCCATCAGAGTCATCACCATCCCCAGGGGCAACTCTTCGAGGCGATTCCATCCAAGTCGCCTACACCGGACAGGTAAATTTTCTTTTTGTTTTGTTGAATAAGTATTGCATTTCTAATCAAATTATAAACTACCATCATGTATGACTTTTTGCAGCTTCGTTATGATTGTTCAAAGAACTAATGTGCTTTCATTCACAACGACAGATCCAGAAGCCGTCCAAATCAGCTTTTATCTCCATCCTGGACGCCAGTAACACCCCCTTATTTCAAATCGCCACTTCCTCCGATGGAGTCTTCGTAAGTGGAACGACACTTTCTTTCAACTTGCCTCACGACGTTCCACTGCAACGAGGGGGCGCCTACAAAGTCCGTGTAGATGAGGGAGCAGTGAGAAGCGCCATGGAGTGTGCTGCAGCGCCCTCGGCGGTAGAATGGGATTTTATTTTTGAGTCTTTCTGTGACGGTGAATACAGACCTTTGGTTGTGTTACCAGAGGATTCAGTACCAGCTATCGGAGCGGAGATGCAGGGGAATGTCGTCAGCGTTACGTACAACAAAAAGGTATGACCCTTTGAACAATTTGTAAAGTACTCGAAAAAAAACCACCCTTTAGATTAAAGTACAAACAGAAAACAGTTTGGTACGAGAGCATAAAACCATTGTCAGAGCATAAGTTTAATGAATTATTCTTTTACTGTTAATTTTCAGATCCAAAAACCAATAGACAGTGCATTTGTCACCATCTTCAACACCGCTAACTCACCCGTCTTTAGAGTCGACACGTCCACACCTGATGTAAGCATCGACAGCAGAACCCTGAGTTTTGCACTTCCTTTGACTCTTCCACTAGAGTTTCAGGGTACATACAGGATCAGAGTAGATGAAGGTGCCGTCGTGAGTGTTCAAGACTGTGACCAGGGTTTAGCTCCAATGGTTGAGTGGGATTTCGTGTTTGTGACGTTCTGTACCGAGGAGGAGGTGTATGAGCCCCTGACTGTCCTACCGACAGAATCACTCCCTGCACCCGGGGAGGACTTTGCTGGACAGACCATCATGATTCGATACAACAAACAGGTATGTACAGCATTGCAACAAAATTGCTTCACCCTAGTCATTGGAATTGTTGTTGTCCTAAATAACATGCAGGAACCATTCCGTCTAGAAACTAATCATTGTACTGTTTCCTTCTTCAGATCCAACAACCAGCTGACACAGCCTACATCACACTTTACGACGAGTTCAATATCCCCTTCCTCCAAGTCGACACGTCTACTTCAGAAGTTTCAGTTGACGGAAACACGCTGAGCTTTTCCCTTTCCACGAGTCTTCCATTTCAATTTGGGGGTGGTTATAAGATCCGTGTAGACGAAGGAGCTGTGAGGAGTGCCCAAGACTGTGACTTAGTAGCGCCCCCTATGGCCGAGTGGGAGTTTGGTTTTATCACTTTCTGTGACTTTGGTGGGGAGTACAAGCCCCTTGATGTTGTGCCGATGGAATCAACTCCTAAGCCCGGAGAAAGTCTAACTGGACGAGTTGTGACAATAAGTTATAACAAAGAGGTAAGCAAATCGGTATCAATCAAGTAAGCGACAAGTCTGAATAAACACATCAATCATTGTGAAGTTTATAAGTTTGTGGAACCAACATCTTTGGAAAAAAAGTAATACGAGTCAAGAACTGTGAAAATATTTTGGGTGCAATTCACAGTGTAAAATAGCTTTCTTATTGATGCCAGTGCCTCGTTGATAATATTGTGATACTAAATTTCCTTTCTAGATCAAGAAGCCCTTGAGACCAGCCTACATCTCTCTCCACGATACCTCCGACTCTGTACTCTACCAAGTTGACGTCACATCACCGTATGTCACCATTGTTGGCGGTAACTCACTTAGCTTCGCCTTACCGTTGACTCTACCTCTTCAGTTTGAAGACACCTATAAGATTCGTGTAGATGAGTGGGCAGTGGTCAGTGCTCAGGACTGCGACCTGTCCAGACCTGAGACGGCTGAATGGCGATTCACTTTCCTAACATTCTGTCAAGATGGCGGCGATGGCTTCGAACCACTGGTCGTCGTGCCTTTGGAATCACTACCCAAACCCGGCGGAAACATCTCTGGGCATGAAATCAGAATTCAGTACAACAAACCGGTAAGTTGCACAACATATCATATGATATGATATAGTAATTTGTTTCATTTTTGCTGCGTCATCCTTCTGATTGAACGAAACAAAAACGACAGTCTTTTAAATGTGTCTATTTCTTGTTAAAACACAGATCCAGAAGGCTACGTCACCTGCCTACGTCACAATTCTGAACTCTGACGAGACAGATTTATACAGGGTAGACACCTCATCCATTGAAGTTACAGTCGACGGCAGTTTGCTGTCGTTTTCCCTACCGGTAGCTGCTGCCATCCTTTACGGAGCTGACTACAGAATTCGAGTTGACGAGGGTGCGGTAAAAAGCGCACAAGAGTGCGATTTAGCGCAACCTGCCGGAGAAGAATGGGGCTTCAAGTGGACCGGTAGGTTTAGGGAAATTAATTGTTATATTCGATATTTTTATCGGAACCTTTAGAAAAAAATATTTGGGACTAATAAATTAAAATATTTGTGAATGTTTAACAGTCAGCAAAGGCATTTGGAAATCAAATAGATCACATGATTCAATTGTAACTATCTAAGGCTTCAATATAACTTTGTTAAATTCTTGTTTTTACAGGTCGCCTTTTGCCCGGAAATTTGGATGATAAAGACGACAAAGTGACACCAACGGGAAACGCGGACTGCAGGGAAAACTTCATGCAGACATTCGTGTCGAAACGTCTGGTGGGCGACATTGACCCCACAACAATGTACCTGAACGACCGTAGCTGCACTGGACGCGACTTCAACAAGACTCACTACGTCATCGGGACGTCATATGACGCTTGCAAGACGACATCTGAGGTAAGCAATATGGCTGATATATTTCGAGGCTTTTAAGAAATGCTCAAAAGAACAAGGAACACATTGAGGAACACAATTTTCTTTTTGGATGTGGCAACTTATATTGAAATGTTTAAATATATTTATTTTTGACAGGCTACAAGGAGTGGAAGTTTCTTGGATTTTCAAAACATTGTGTACATCCCACCCAAGCCTTACACACCAGGCAGCGAGATCACACGAAACCACTTCATTGAAATCCACCTGTCCTGCCGAGTCGCTGCTGACAAGGTCGGCTACTTGTCCTTTGACCCCAACGTCACCACCATCGTCTACTACGAGCAAGGGTATGGCAACTTCAATTTCTCCCTAAGGATGTACGAAGACGAGAGCTACTCAAGATCTTACAACTTGAAGGAGTTTCCCGTTGGAGTTCAGTTGAAACAACGCATGCACTTTGAGGGGCGTGTCACCTGTGAGGGCAACTGTGACCTCATGATTGACAGCTGCTGGGCCACACCCACCACCAATCCCTTTGACGCTACCAGGTTCCCGTTTATTACCAATGGGTAAGTAAAGAACGTTTGTGAACTTTACACCAGATCCATCATTTCGAAATCTGATTTTACAAAAAAATTCAAAATGAAATTTTAAAACTGGGGAATCTATTGTTAAACTATCTTGTCCTCTATTTTGTCCACCAGGTGTCCCATTGATGACACAGTGCGACTATTGACACCACCTTCAAGGAAAAAGGAGCGATTTGCCATCGATTCATTTGCCTTCTTAGGCGATAACATCCATGGATTGGTAAGTTTTTAAAAACTTTGTTCAGAATTCAGCATAAACCACAACGATCTTGTAACCGTTTACATTTTATAAGATGACGGCACGTGTTGGGATATAATGTTGGTAGTGTTTAAACTTAAGAGTGACCTGGGATATCAACAATAGTTCGGAAGTAAAAACTGGGTACTTTCTTTCTTGATTATTAATTGATCCTGCTAACTAAATAAAATGTGAACAACGTGCAAAGTTTTAGATTGAGCTGAGTCACAAATTCACAATATTTTATTATTTTTAATTTTAGGTTTATGTGCACTGTGACATGAGAATCTGTGACGTCAGTGACCCCAACTCCAAGTGTTCGACCGGATGCGACGCTGGCAACCAAGTACCTTCTGAGGATGACGTCATCCCAGCTAACCCACCAAATAGACCAATCAGAGGGGACTCCCCGTTCAGCGGAACCAGATCTAGAGTGATCGGCAAACGTGACGTCAGCCGTGTTGGGTCCTCGTCAGCTGCTTACCCAAGCACCGGGGGCCAGCTTAGAATGATGAATGACCAAAACGGTAAGGATTTTAATTTGTTCATATCTGGATAGGAAAATATGACGAGGACTGGTGTAATTGGTTTATGATTATCTTGTGAACTTACACTCAAGTTAACAAGCATCCGTCACAAAAAGTGTCATGGCATTTTTGTGTGGGAGACTCTAGTTGGTCTCCACTCACACGCTAAATACTCCCGGTCAGGCTGACCCGTACAATGGTGGAACAAAATTGGGTTTTAACCCGGACTCTGGGCCATTTTGACCCATTTCTCGGTCATGGGTAAATTTGACAGAGATTCCGGGTCACATTGACCCAGAAAAGGGTCAGGCCCAACAGGACCAAGATCCGGGTAGATGCTGATTCAGAATGGTTTAGATTGTATATTAAGTTTGTTTGTATGGGAAAACTCAAGCGTTTCCAAACCAGAAACGGGCAACCACAACTAACTTACCTATAAATTGACGACACGTTTTTTTTCCTCTTTGACTTTTCTAGAAGTACACGGGAGAGGTAGCCCGATAGAGGTCGATCCAGACGTTATAGAGGTCTCCATGTTAGGGATAATCATGCTCCTGTTGGTTGTGCTGGTGGTCATGCAATGTAGCCGCACTTATTCAACGGCTGGAAAAGAGGTCAAAGAGTTTGTGAATGACGTCTGAAATGAAATTGTTTAAGTATTATGATCCAGCAGTTTAGAATTTTACAAATCGCGACAAAGAAGTTAAGTTTTTCATTTTTTACAAAATGTTCGACTATGAATCAATATAAATATTTTGTAATAAGCAGGCCAATCCTGGCAATATTATTAATGTCCAGCAATTTACTATCTATTGGTGCAATGTAATTAAGTGTTTTCAGATATCATTGATTAACATTATTTACACAGCAGTCTGATTGATAATCGATGTTGGGAGAAATGTGTGTGTTTTTAATGATCTAACTTTTACAATATCAAGTTTTGATGCTAGTCTCCACTGACTTTATTTTAAAGATAGTACTCCATTAAACTGCCAAACTTAAGTGATATTTCGTAATTTTATAACTAAAACTATTTTCAAAGAGTAGTACAAACATTGTTATTATAGTTAAACTATAATAATTGTTCGCACCTTACTAAGATGTACCATTACTAAGATCAGTATTTTCAAGTGAACATTTAAATGCAATTTATACCTTTTAAAGCAGTATTCACATTGTTTTGATATTGTTTTGATATTCATTTTTGACTAAAAGATCATCAACGCAATATTTATTGTTTTTCAAAGGGTAGTTAATTTTTCAAAATTAATATAATACATCGTGCAATTAATTGTCAGCAATTCTTTGTTTTTCTATTTGCAGTAGTGTTAATTGTTATGAATATTAAATTCAAATTTAAATTTCATTTCACTATAACCACATTCAAAACTTCCTAGTGTACTTTTTGAAATGTAGAATGCCTTAAGCTTCAAAGGACAGTTTAATTCTCAAAATTCATATAATATTTCATATGCAGTTAGTTATTTGTCAACAGTACATATTTGGAAGAGAGTTAATTGTTACGAATATTGATATGTTTAAATTTAAATGTCATTGCAATTTTACCACATATAAAACGTCCAAGTTTCATTTTTTTAAAAAGTAGAATGCCTTAAGCTTTTTAAATAACATGCTTTAATGCAATACGTTTAAGAACGGGTAGTTTTAATGAATCGTTAAGTCAATGAAGAATAGGCTACTAAACGTTGCGATTTTTAAATGTACTTCTCCACTGTTTGTTGAAGAAAAGTGTGTGTTTACCGTGAGTGCAAGTTTACTTAATAAAACAGCGTATCTAATACGTTAATTAAAGTGATCAATAAGTATTAATTGCAGTTATCGACTATCAGTTAATGGCGTACTCAGTGTATTTACCCTTGTACCAACGTTACATGCGGCGACTGTCCGCCATGCCCGCCATTTTAGGGTAGACGGAAAAGGAGACCGTGTACAGGCCGCACGTCATGGCAGTATGAATAAAACATTATATGCATAATTCATGTATAATGTAGGAGGCAGGACCAAATGGTCAGATGTCAAATCGAAATCGAGGCAAAGCGCGCGACTTTCGAGGAAACAACAACAGTCAGTACAATCTGTATCCGTCTGCCGATCTTCAACACTCTCTAACTTTAATTTTATATTGTACGTTTATTGCGATTTTTCGGGAATTTTTTTGGAACATGGACTGCGTCATTTACTTCGGCCATGGAGGTAGAACTCTACCTCCATGCTTCAGCACTACAAAAGGATCGTCATAGCTGTGGATCATTTGTCATGTTGGTAAGTATTAAATTACACATGCTGTCAGTCTACTGTAGGCCTAACACTAGTTTTTACTAATTATATTACATTAATATTAGAGTGTCATTCTACTGGGGATTTCATTCTACTGGGGATGTCATTCTACGTGGGATGTCACTCTACTGGGGATGTCATTCTACGTGGGATGTCACTCTACTGGGGATGTCATTCTACGTGGGATCTACTGGGGATGTCATTCTACTGGGGATGTCACTCTACGTGGGATGTCACTCTACTGGGGATGTCATTCTACTGGGGATGTTACTCTACTGGGGATGTCATTCTACTGGGGATGTTACTCTACTGGGGATGTCATTCTACGTGGGATGTCACTCTACTGGGGATGTCACTCTACTGGGGATGTCATTCTACTTGGGATGTCACTCTACTGGGGATGTCATTCTCCTGGGGATGTCACTCTACTGGGGATGTCACTCTACTAGGGATGTAAATCTACTGGGGATGTCATTCTACTGGGGATGTCATTATACTGGGGATGTCACTCTACTAGGGATGTAAATCTACTGGGGATGTCATTCTACTGGGGATGTCATTATACTAGGGATGTCTACGTGGGATGTCATTCTACGTGGGATGTCACTCTACTGGGGATGTTATTCTACGTGGGATGTCACTCTACTGGGGATGTTATTCTACTGGGGATGTCATTCTACGTGGGATGTCACTCTACTGGGGATGTTATTCTACGTGGGATGTCACTCTACTGGGGATGTTATTCTACTGGGGATGTTACTCTACTGGGGATGTCATTCTACTGGGGATGTCACTCTACTGGGGATGTCACTCTACTGGGGATGTCATTCTACTGGGGATGTCACTCTACTGGGGATGTCATTCTACTGGGGATGTCACTCTACTGGGGATGTCATTCTACTTGGGATGTCTACGTGGGATGTCATTCTACTTTGGATGTCACTCTACTGGGGATGTCATTCTACTTGGAATGTCATTCTACTGGGGATGTCTACGTGGGATGTCACTCTACTGGGGATGTAAATCTACTGGGGATGTCATTCTACGTGGGATGTCACTCTGCTCTGGATTGACCATTAGAATAACTTAATGGTTTTACTAATTGTCTTTGTGTTACATTTGTTAATGTTTTTTAATAAGTGGAAATGTTGTTTTTCTTATATCTTCCTCTCAACAGAATGCCTTAGCTTTGACCCTTGGCATAAAAAGTGGACTTTCCTCATTGGCCAACGACTTGCCGGCACTGATGAGGACTTTTGTACTTCATGAGCTCATTCATGCAGCTGTCAAGCCACCTTCGCAGCGAACAAAATGTGACATGATTGGTTGTCCTTCTTATGCCAAACAGCAAATGTGGGTTCGCTGTGATGTTTGTTGCAGATGGTCACACTTTACATGTGTAGCAATTACTCATAAATCATATGCGTTGCTCAGTATGAGTAAATATGACAAATTTTCCATATGTTTAAGATCTTTAGATGGCAGTGGTTCTTTTTTGTAAATGTGTTTATATCCCAAGAGAAAAACGGTTGGCACATTGACTATACAAAGATACAAAATGCGTACTTGATAGATACTTGGAAAGGAAATACTAGATGCAAACAAACTAAGAAGCACCAAATTCTTACATTAAGTTGAAGGATTCTCAATAAATTAAACATAGAGAATTTGGCTTAGTTTAAAGTTTCCTTCTCAAAGTGTCTTTGTGCCTATTATCATCCTTGAACTTACACTTAACTTCCAAATACTAAAAGAAAAGCTTGTTGAACACTGCTTGAGTAAGGCAATCTGTGGAAAGATACTCAAGGCTAACCTTTGTCTTAAATCACTGAAGAAATAAGAAGATTAAATAGTCCACAGAACAATGTATAAGAGTCATTCAGGGGGTATTATGTCAAAGACTTGCATAAAGAAAAACAAAGCTGTACCAGCACGTCAAAGGGTATTTCTTGCTGTTCACTCTAATGAACAGTAAAGCAATATAGTAGTGATCACATTTCGATTACTGAACCAACCCAAATACAAGACAGTACACTAACAGATACTGTATATTGATAAACTAAGCTGTGCAGAATATTGACTATTGATAAAGCTCACTTCCTTAGTAGAGGAGTTAACTATATAGTGCTACATTGAGACATTGATGAGTTGTAAAAAAAAACCGGGTATTTTATACAAACGTGTGAACACTTAGCACTGGCAAGAGAGTGCTTCCTATACCAACTTAACCAAGCAAATATAAATCATCAATTTGGAAAAAATAGGAGTTGAAGGAACCAACAACTGATAAATGGATGAATTAAAGGCATTTAGTTACTGAAAACCTATTAAAGCAAAGTACAAATCACAGAACAGGCAATTAAGTACTCACCCCTTGCAATAAAACTCCTGACTCAAATATAGATCACTTTAATAAAAGAGTAACTATATACATGTACATATAAGATAAAAATAAAAGAGGAACTGTATACAACCCAAGTGAGTGTTCTGGCAAGTGGTCTCCTATCCCACCCCAGTCCTGCCTGCACTGGGGTGGTCATTCCTTGCACAAATCTTATCTTCTCATGGATAAAGAGCAAATCTTAAACAGCTCAAACTTATAAGAAATAATTAAAGCAACTCATTTAAAAAAATAATAATGTCTTTCACAGAAGCATTCCATAACAACAGATAAAACATTTCTTTGAAGTAATTATGTTTTGGAAATGAGTGACAAACTGGAATTTTTTTTTTAACATGAATATTGAGTTAAATAATGTAACACATACAAATAACTTCCATATATCATTTGATGATTTTTGCATAATTAAATAATATACACAAATTGTATATGTATTTCTAGGGATAAAACTGACTTTTGAGGCTTTTTTTAACATAAAAAGGTGCTTATATTTGAGTCATTATTAATTAATGATTTGTCCGGTGGTTTAAAGTCGTTGAGACCATAATAGACCATGACATTATGAAGCTTTGGGAAATGGCAATCCTAACTTTAAAGTATGGTTTCTATCTTGCCAGAGGTGAATACGTTGTACTGATAGTGATTAAGTAGCTCACACATTTTAAGTGGAAAAATAAAACTGTTAAACTAAATTACTGTAGGAAATGTTCAACTCTTCCAACTCAGTCATATCCAAGAGTTGCAGCACACAAAAGAAAACGAATTGCATGCTGTTAAATTAGTATTTTTCAATTGAAAGACGCAATACTGCTTTGACTGACAAATTTCAACTGAAGGCCTACTTTCTTTTTGAAATGAAGGAAAATAAATTTATAAGATTGGAGAACTGAACCACTAGTGCTTGTCCTGTTGTCCATATTTTATAAACTTCTCTTTTTACTTTCTATTCACGATTCTAATTCCCAATTATCAGACGAAGTTGATTTAATAACAGTACATTTAGAACAGAACGTCTTATGTACATGTACATGTATGCAGTGATATGAAACACTATACGGACGCAAGGCATTTACTGTACTTACGCGACGAACATGCACAATTATAATATGCTAATTATGAACCGATCGAAATGTTTTATTCATATCGCTGTGATGACGTAGGGTCCTCTACTTGGTCTCATCTTCCGTCTACCGCCATTTAGAAGTCAAATTGTAGTTTGGTTGGTGCGTAAACGCCGCATCACCAGTAGTCTTGATTGGCAACGCTAGTTTTTGTATCAGTCACCGGTAGAGAGCGCAACATCGACTGGCTCGGAGCATAGAGCAAGGCTCGGAGGGACTGGGCAAGTTTACCAATCCATATGTTTGTGTGGTAGAGATATATCTTCTCCAGTAATTCGTGTTGCAATACGGCGACTACCGTACAAAAATGAACGTCACCATCAAGACTAAGCCTGAAGTGTGCACATACACATCTATGGTATAATACTTTTGGACACTGACTCCCCAAATGACGCAACAAATATTACTGTCATGTGATGATGACGTCAGGGGAATTGGGTCAATATCTTACCTGATGGGTACCCTGCCAAATTGAATCCCAACGTCTTGCAATCCGAACTGAGGACATACATGTATCATGGAGATAGCTCCATGCATGTATATATACAAACATGTAGATGTTTCTTGACTGATGATGAACGAATGACTGCCGCATGGCTGGGCTGTATGGCCAGCTATTGTCACGCTCAGCTGGCTCATTACGTAATATCACTCAACGCATTTTGTGCTTTCATGGTGAGACGTAATTCCACTGTAAGCCACGCCCACTTCACATGCACAAACTGGCTCCACTGAAGTCTGCAGCCCACAGGTTGAGCTAGTTTTTATGCAAGAAAAGTTTATAAATTGAATTTGGCTTTTACATAAACCTTCTCAGAAATAGGTATATTAGTGCTTTTAGGTAAAATTACACATAAACGTACGCCATCTTTGGAACCGGTGTGGCTGGAGAAACTGCTCCCCCGGAGATTCTGTTAATACTGTGCAGAAATTTCGTCTAATAGCGCCCTCTGTCGAAAAAAAACCTTCCTTCAGACTATGTATTATTTACCGTATGGGGGACACACACTGGGGGTCAAAACCCCTCATGACACCGGAAGTAGCAACTTACAGTTGGCGGGCAATAGAAACGTGTGCATGCGTGTGACGTAGTTGCTTACCAAAAGAGCCTGACTGTAGCAAAACCTTTAAACAACGTGCGTGTTCACGCGGTGGTCATAATGGGCAAACTGTAAGATGTTCGTTTATCTATGACAAACATGAATTGAACTCGTAAGCAACTAAACAACAGCAAAAACCCGGGCCTAATACAGAAAACAAAACTTAGTTTGCATGTATGTGTATTTCGGTAGTGGTGAACACTTCTGGCGGGTGGTAGGCCTAATTACTTCTAAGTGGTTACTTCTATTCACAGAGCAATCCTTGTCGAGGCACTTAATTGTCGGTAGTTCTTATTGGTACATGAATGAGACAGCAATGCAAATTTTATGTGCCACTTTCACACATTCTCTCACCATACTTGGTGACAACATATAGCAGCTTTGTCAAGAAACATTTTTAAAAACAAAAATGTAACAAATATATAAGAATGAAGAATATTTTGTAAAAAACATTCCACAAAGCCCTCTATCACATTTGGTGCTCGATATGGGGCATGGTGTATCCTATTGTGTATTAATTGTGTGCTAGGAATTTCAGGAATTCTTTAGAGGTTTTCAGGGAGTTACTTCTGTGCAAAAGGAAAGTAGTGTGTTAAAGTATAGAGAGATCTCTGTCTTTTCTCTATGGTTAAAGTACTGGGGGAACATTGGATGCCCTCTGCTCCATATTGCACATGGTATACTCTATCATGGTCGGACTCCCCTGTTTACACAATGACAACGAACGTCATTCTCATTCCATAAACAAGGGTCCCGACTAATTTCCTTCAAGCCTCGGTTTCGGTATCACTGAGTTGTACATGAGAGGGGTGCGACACCAAAGACTTTCTGAATGCGCAGACTTTCAACCTTGTACTGGGTGTCAGCAACCCCTAACCCCTGTTCGCCAAAATTAATAGGGTGTCCATGTTTCGGTCAAGGATGTCACCACCATAGCCTTGTAACTCTCTGTGGTATACATAAAAAGATCCGCTGTGAAATTAACCCAATGATGGATGTCACAGCCAGACTGGGTCAATTAATGCGGTCATTTACCCTGTTGCACTGGATTTGATTAAACACCCGCTTAGCACACGTCGTGTCTGCCCACATAGACAACAAACAAATATAGCACCATTCATGTCAAAACATAACTTCTTGTGTTTCACAGCTTTCCGGTGCAATGACATCTACTTGTGATTGATCACAGTATTGATGGTTGGGAACAAGCAGTGCTGGAGGGCTCCACCCCGAGACCGCTCTCGAGTCCATTTTGTTTTTGTGGACTAAGACTCAGACTAGACGGGAGGACACCCCCCCCCCGCCCCCTCGGACTCGGACAACACTCTCGACGACAGCACTGAAGAAACATTTTCGTTTTTGGTTTTATAGCGTTTGGAAAACGGTGAAAGGCTGATGCCGTTCTCATTTTCTTTAAAAGGAAAATACATTATTGGTAAATGTTGTATTTTTCGAAAAATAAATCTGGATTTCTGGGGTAGGATTTAATGAGAAATATCTTTCCACCGACCTGTTTACATTATCTGTGTTCGTGACTGCCGAGAATGACGAGAGCAAGGTGGTGATTGTTGTAAAACAGATCTTGCGGTATTAAAAATCACACAGTAAAACGATGGTCGGCAAACCATCGCTTCAAACTTCACAATTCGAAGTATGGGGAGATGGGTGGTACCAGAATTTCCGAGGGGAGAGTCTTCCACATACCACAGTGATTCGATCAGTCATTTCAGTACAGTATACAAATATTTTTCCAGCCGATTTAATAACTTCCAATTGATGTTGTTTTTTTCCAAATGTCTTTTTATCTTTTTTTATTACAAACATACAAATAGCGGAATATTGTTTTGCACCATGCATACATTCGTTTAATATTACAGAATACATGCAATAATGAAATAACACAGGGAGATACATCACAATACATATCACAATATTGCATTGATTGACAACACTAACTGCAGTAATTATGCATAGGCCTATACCACGTGTAACATTCACCATTAACGGAAATATTTGAAACTATGAACAACACTTACTGAATTGAAGAATACACTAGTAACCATACTTACACTGAAGAATTGTATATAAATAAACATCACAAACAAATAATGCAAAATCTGAATTAATGTTTAATTTGAATAAATATGCAGCACCTTTCAGATTGACAAAAGAGATAAATATCATTGGAAAAACATAATTATACAAGTCAAGCAATTTTTACCGTCAAATAATACAACTTTGTACATAACAATTTCTCGTGAAAATCGGTACCTGAGCCATTGGTACCTGTTAGTACCTAACCGTTGGTACCTGAACCACTGGTACATGTACTGTTAGTATACCACCGGGTGTATCTTAACTATCGGACAGGTCCTAATCCAGCGATATCTAAACTCATCTTAATGATACCTTTCTCAATCATAGATACCTGAAACATTCATTCCTGAACCATTGGTACCTGCACTTTTATTACACGAGCCGTTGATACCTGAACCATTGGTACCTGCACTATTAGTACCAAACAATTTGTACTTCAACCACCGGACAGGTCCTGAATAAGCTGTACCTGAACTATTCTATCTCAGTCATAGATACCTTAACCATTGGTACCTGACCAACTGTTACCTAAACCATTCTATCTCAATCACATATACCTGAATCAGTACCTCTGGTACCTGCACTTTTAGTACATGAACCGTTGGGACCTGAAGCAGCTGCACTATTGTACCGAATCATTTGTACCTTCAACCATTGGTACCTAAACTATTATATCTCAATCCCGATACCAGAATCATTGGTACCTCAAACATTTTGCAAATTATCAGAAAAGGTCTGAATTGATGGAGTAATCGTAGAAACGAATTTTACAACGTATCTAAAATAAGTGATTAAAAAAAAAAGTAAATTTAGAAACATTGAATTTCATAACACACTTGTTTTATGATTTAAGATATCTATGTTTTAAAAGGATTACAAGTCTAGCTTCGATAATCCCCCCAAAATGTGACAAACACATTTTTATTATTATTACCTATTGCACAGGACGAAATTCAAAAGGTACATCGCTATTTGAAAGACAACAAGATCTGCACATGTTTATGGTTCTAAAACCAAGTTCTTTTTGTCAAATATTACGATGATATAGTACTTCTATTTTTATGTCCTTCCCAGTCAAAAAGTGTACATCAATATTATTTAAAGAATGCAACAGTTCATTTGGGCCTATTTCAGCTTGTTCCTAAACATCAGCAATAGCCTCCTTTCCAGTCGTCGATCTTGTCGAAGATGTCCGCCTACATTGCATGACGACCAGAATAAGTAACAGGAGTATGATAGCTCCTAACATGGCGATTTCTATAGCGTCTGGATTGATGGCCATTTGACGTCTACTTGGCTGGACATCTACAAGTCAAAAGAATTAAGTTGTTTTGGTCAAAATCTTGTGCAGGAGCTTGCAAGTATAAGCACTTTAATAGAACAGCAATTTAGTTTGAAAGTTGGCTTTGAAGAGACTGAAGCCGTTTACAGCCATTTTAACACTCTCCTCAGAGAGTATCAATATGGCGGCCAATCGGTTTATCAAGCCAATGAACAAATATTAACAGTTTATAGCAATCGATTCAATTAACGAGGCTGCTCTAAATGGTCGAAACACGGAGTTTTCTCGAATTTGTTACTTTTAAAATAATGGTCTCTGAGGATTTGAATGGGAACGGAAAGTAAAACATTCACTCTATAAAACAAATAGAAAAGTTAACTGTCAGAAAGGGTGCCCTCCAGAGATCTGATAATACAGGCCAATGCGATTTCTATTTTTTTTTCTTCAAAAAATCATTCTTATTACCTTGGCCATTCAGCAATCTAAGCTGGCCTCCGGTGCTTGGGTAAGCATCTGAAGAGGACCCAACGTGACTGACGTCACGTCTCCATCTAAATTCTGGAACGTCGCCTCTGCTGATTGGTCTACGGCTGAAAGGAGGAATGACGTCAGGGCTAGTTCCAGTCTCGCTATGTGGAACGTCGCCTCTGCTGGTTGGTCTACGGCTGAAAGGGGGAACGACGTCAGGTACCTGAGGTCGTGTAAACGGAGGCGAGTGGTCTTTTGAGCTGCATCCCACAGTGCACTTGGAGTTGGGGTCGTCGACGTTGCATATCCTCATGTCGCAGTGCACGTATACCTACACATTTTAAAAGAAAATTTAAATAATCATTTAGTTAGCTCCAGTGCAATAATCAGCCAAGTACTGCTCATTTACATAAGACGTCAGAACAGCTGTTCTTTTCGGTTGTTAAATTTGCAGTTTCTAGACTTACCAATCCATGGATGTTATCGCCTAAGAAGGCAAATGAATCGATGGCGAATCGCTCCTTTTTCCTTGAAGGTGGTGTCAATAGTCGCACTGTGTCATCAATGGGACACCTGGTGGAAAAAAATAGAGGACGAAATAGTTTAACAATAGATTCCCCAGTTTTAAAATTTAATTTTGAATTGTTTTTGTAGAATCAGATTTCGAAATTGATCTGGTGTAAAGTTCACAAACGTCCTTTACTTACCCATTGGTAATAAACGGGAACCTGGTAGCGTCAAAGGGATTAGTGGTGGGTGTGGCCCAGCAGCTGTCAATCATGAGGTCACAGTTGCCGTCACAGGTGACACGGCCCTCAAAGTGCATGCGTTGTTTCAACTGAACTCCCACGGGGAACTCCTTCATGTTGTAAGCCCTTGAGTAGCTCTCGTCTTCGTACATCCTTAGGGAGAAATTGAAGTTGCCATACCCTTGCTCGTAGTAGACGATGGTGGTGACGTTGGGGTCAAAGGACAAGTCGCCGACTTTAGAGGCATCCACGTGACAGGTCAGGTGGATTTCAATGAAGTGATTTCGTGTGATCTCACTGCCTGGTGTGTAAGGCTTAGGTGGGATGTACACAATGTTTTCAAACGCAAGAAAATTTCCTTTCTCCGAAGCCTATGTGAAAAACAAAGTAATTCTTCTTAAATCCTGTATTGGCAAGTTTGGCATAATTTATTTTCTTTGACTAAGTCTCACAAACAACTGTTTATGAACTAACTGCATTGTACTATTTGCTAAGAAGCTTACCTTCGTTGTTGTCTTGCAAGCGTCATATGACGTCCCGATGACGTAGTGAGTCCTGTTGAAGTCGCGTCCTGTGCAGTTGCGGTCGTTCAGGTACATGGCTGTGGGGTCAATGTCGCCCACCAGACGTTTCGACACGAATGTCTGCATGAAGTTTTCCCTGCAGTCCGCGTTTCCCGTTGGTTGAAATTTTGTCATTTCATTGATATTTGCTGGTAGCAGACGACCTGTTTGGGGAGAAGTATTAAGATGAGTTACCTTACTCCAAAAACAAAACCATTTAGAGTTTATAATGCCTTCTATTAGAAAAATTAAATCGATTTACAATTTGGATAAGCCACAGAGAAGATGTTTAAAAATTGATTAGTAAGCTACTCCTTGTGTGGGTAAAACCAAATAATAAGCTAATCCTAAATTTCAAACTTACCAGTCCTCTTAAACCGCCAATCTGCTCCAGTTGGTATCCTGACGTCACAATCTTGTGCACTTTTGACCGCACCCTCATCAACTTGAATTCTGTAGTCAGCTCCGTAGAGGATTGCTGCTGCCTTTGGGATGGTAAATGACAGCGAACTGCCGTTGACTGTGGCTGCATCGGAGGAGGTATCAACCTTGTACATAGCTATCTCGTCAGAGTTCAGAATTGTGACGTAGGCAGGTGACGTAACCTTCTGGATCTGTTTTTTAACAAGTATTAGATATTGTAGTTTATTTTGTTGTTGTTAATGGCTAAGATGACGTCAGAAGTGAGCATACTAATCAAACTAAAAGTAGTTAACTGTAATTATGATATAAAAACTTACCGGTTTGTTGTACTGAATTCTGATTTCATTCCCAGAGATGTTTCCGCCGGGTTGGGGCAGTGAGTCCAACGGCACGACGACCAGTGGTTCGAAGCCATCGCCGCCATCTTGACAGAACGTTAGGAAGGTGAATCGCCATTCAGCCGTCTCGGGTCTGGACAGGTCGCAGTCCTGAGCACTGACCACTGCCCACTCATCTACACGAATCTTATAGGTGTCTTCAAACTGAAGAGGTAGAGTCAACGGTAAGGCGAAGCTAAGTGAGTTACCGCCAACAATGGTGACATACGGTGATGTGACGTCAACTTGGTAGAGTAGAGAGTCGGAGGTATCGTGGAGAGAGATGTAGGCTGGTCTCAAGGGCTTCTTGATCTAGAAAGGAAATTTAGTATCACAATATTATCAACGAGGCACTGGCATCAATAAGAAAGCTCTTTTACACTGTGAATTGCACCCAAATTATTTTCACAATAAATAGACTAATGGAATTAGATGTTCCCGTTTGGTTCCACGATAAGCTTGATTAATGATTGGTGTGCTTATTCAACTGTTGACATAACCAACTTGAATGATTGATAACCGATTTGCTTACCTCTTTGTTATAACTTATTGTCACAACTCGTCCAGTTAGACTTTCTCCGGGCTTAGGAGTTGATTCCATCGGCACAACATCAAGGGGCTTGTACTCCCCACCAAAGTCACAGAAAGTGATAAAACCAAACTCCCACTCGGCCATAGGGGGCGCTACTAAGTCACAGTCTTGGGCACTCCTCACAGCTCCTTCGTCTACACTGATCTTATAACCACCCCCAAATTGAAATGGAAGACTCGTGGAAAGGGAAAAGCTCAGCGTGTTTCCGTCAACTGAAACTTCTGAAGTAGACGTGTCGACTTGGAGGAAGGGTATATTGAACTCGTCGTAAAGTGTGATGTAGGCTGTGTCAGCTGGTTGTTGGATCTGAAGTAGAAAACAATACAATGATTAGTTTCTTGACGGAATAATTCCTGCATATTATTCAGGTCAAAAACAATTCCAATGACCAGGATGAAGCAAGTTTCTGCAATCTCTACATACCTGTTTGTTGTATCGGATCATGATGGTCTGTCCAGCGAAGTCCTCCCCGGGTGAAGGGAGTGATTCTGTCAGTAGGACAGTCAGGGGCTCATACACGTCCTCCTCGGTACAGAACGTCACAAACACGAAATCCCACTCAACCATTGGAGCTAAACCCTGGTCACAGTCTTGAACACTCACGACGGCACCTTCATCTACTCTGATCCTGTATGTACCCTGAAACTCTAGTGGAAGAGTCAAAGGAAGTGCAAAACTCAGGGTTCTGCTGTCGATGCTTACATCAGGTGTGGACGTGTCGACTCTAAAGACGGGTGAGTTAGCGGTATTGAAGATGGTGACAAATGCACTGTCTATTGGTTTTTGGATCTGAAAATTAACAGTAAAAGCAGAATTTATCAAACTTATACTCTGACAATGGTTTTATGCTCTCGTACCAAACTGGTTTCTGTTTGTGCTATTAACCTAAAGTTTCTTTTCGCGTACTTTACAAATTGTTAAAGGGTCATACCTTTTTGTTGTAAGTAACACTGACGACATTCCCCTGCATCTCCGCTCCGATAGCTGGTACTGAATCCTCTGGTAACACAGCCAAAGGTCTGTATTCACTGTCACAGAAAGACTCAAAAGTGAAATCCCATTCTGCCGCCGAGGGCGCTGCTTCACACTCCATGGCGCTTCTCACTGCTCCTTCATCTACGCGGATTTTGTAGGCACTCCCTCGTTGCAATGGAACATCGTAGGGCAGGGAGAAAGTAAGGGTAGCCCCATTAATGGACACTCGTTCGGAAGAAGTACTGACTTGGAAGATGGGGTTGTTACTGGCGTCCAAGATGGTGACGAAAGATGATCGAGAAGCCTTAAGGATCTGAAAACAACAAAACAGATTCAGAAATTATTTGAGTGGTTAGAATGTTATTGTAAACTTTTCGGTTCACCTGTTGGTAGGAAGATTGTTGTACATCTGAAATAAACTGAGTGGAACAAAATCTGAGCCTATTTACCTGTTTGTTGTATGTAATTTGAACAGTATCCCCTCGAAGAGTTGCCCCTGGGGACGGTGCTGAGTCAGATGGGAGAACCTTCAACTGAGGACTAAGGGAAGCTGGATCTGTAACAACAAAATAATGTTATAAGTTTTGTCTTTTAACTATAGTTTCCACCCACTTTCCAAAGACTTTTTAGCATGCTGTGTTGAAGTTGTTACTCTGTTTTCCCATTTGTACTAACTTTTCACAGACCTATAAGTAACACTGTTACAAAATAAATTGGCTTACCCACAACATTGACGTACACGCAAGCCATGTCACTGGAGTATTTATAGTTCTCCTCTGCTTCGTAACAGATCACGTGACGACCGATCTGGTCGCTGGTTGGTGTCCAAGAAAGTGTCACTGAATATTCATCATAAGTTCCTTGTACTCTGCTGACTGGAGAGACATGGACACCAGAGGGCTTGATGGTTTCGAAAGAGGTTATGCTGGAAAAAAATACAGTAACAATACAAAACATAAGTCAATATTTGGATAGATGTGTTTGTTTATTGGGTCAACAGTTTGGATCACGTTGCCTTTCCTTTCATCTCTAGCCAAGTGGTAAACATGACTCCAGCATTTGTATAAGCACAGGGTCGTTTTCAATTGTTTCCATGACCTTACTTTTTCGTGGAATATTATCTCAGACAACAAGGTGTAAACCAAAGTCACACGGTACTCACAATGCTTCTGGTGCTGAACTACGAGCTGCAATGGGCATAACGTGTTCTCTACCGGTTGGGACGGTGATGCACGTCCCATCCTCGCCGAGAAGGACTGGCTTACGGCATATGCCATCGCGGTCGACTACTTCAATGAGAAACTGGACGGGGATCTTGCTCAACGGTGTGGTGGGGTCAGACGGGGCGTAGTCCTCAATCATGACTGCGACGGCGTAGGTGCCGGCTGGATTGCGCTTGTTGAAAGTGATCTTGCAGTTTTCCTGAATCATGAACAACAAAATCGAATTCAAAATTACTAAACTTATAGTTAATTCACAATTTAAAATTTACATGCTTAGCCTCTAAGAAAAAACATCAAGCATAGACTTCTATTTGGGGGGAAGCATCATAGCTTACCTCAAGTGAAGCACCGCTCTTTCGTCTCGAGGAATCAACAAAAGGTTGCCCACAGATGTCCCCATCGTCCGCGTTGCATTCGTTCCTAGCGGGATCGGTCCACCTACAGCGAATATCGTCACCATCGGCATCCCAGGCTGAAGAAAATATCAACAAAAAACAAAATTGTAACAGTAAGACATAACTTTACATCACTCTGTTGCCTTGAAAACCTTCGTTATCTGCTAAACAAATCAAGGTGTGAGAAACGGAATAGTTTTATATCAAAGTTGCTTTCCCAGGGGTCGTTTTGTATATCTTACCTCTGATGTATCGGGTGTATTTACATCCCCTGTACAACCTGTAGACGGGAAAACTTCCTGCTACTGGAGGGCTGTTTGGTCGTCCGGTATCTGGGCGCGGTGTAATATCTATGGTGGACACCATGTTCCACCCCCTGCCGGTACCCTGGTCGTTCCCGTTGTTCGCCACGTTATTCGGCCAGCAACATTCCTCAAAACTGTCGATTAGACAGAGGACAACGGCAATTACATTATAAGACCTCTAATATAGTAATATGGTTCAAAATTGCCAAAAATATGATCTCAAGACTCAAAGGCCAAATTTTAAACCAAACTTTCATCGATACTTACTTGATATCTACGCGTGTTACTCCCGGTGCTAAAACGTAAGGCATTATGTAGTAGCCTGCAGACCAGTCCATGGTCTCATCGTAGTCAGTGCAGATGTACTTGGCCCAGCTGACCCTCTCACCACCGACACGGAACGCACCCTCTGTACTGAGCTCCGTTCGGTCATCGATGGCCCGACTGGTGCATGCTTCGTGCAGGTAGCCATTCGAATATCTATGTCTGAAGTTCATACGGTAGAATATTTCGATCTGGATTTTAAAAAAAAGGATAAAATGAAATGGTTTTCAATTATTTTGCCTTCGCCTTTGCTTAAGAGAGACAGAGGGTATGTGTACAATTGGTTCCTCGAGGTTCCTCAAGGGTCCATGCTGAGGCAGGCTTCAATACTTACATGGTTTGGGTTACTGTCGTCTGCTTTCCACGTTATGGATCCTCCTTTGTAATGGCCAGCCTCTCTACCCGTCGTCAGCTCGAGAAACGAGCACGCCAAAAAGGCTACAAAAACTGCAACACCTCTCATTTTGCTTCCAAGCAAATGAGTCAAGATTTTTGACGAAATTACTGCGTTGTTTGATGTTGAAAGAATTTCCCTGAAATAGTAAATAAAGTTATTTGGTTCCTGCGCTTTCTGTGTTTACTCTTACGTCTGCTGCTGCATTATGCCTAGTTCCTGACCGTGAAGCTGTATTTATAGTATCGAGAAGTCACAGTAAAGCCACCTGTATGGCCCCCGGAAGGTATTTTGCTATTTACGTAGGTGTCAAAACCAGCCAACCACGTATCACCACTTTTCTTGCTTTACTGGTCATTTACCCGTTATCAAGGCTATACGCAGCCGCATTCCTCAGTAAACTGACGTATCTGAATAATTGATTAGTCCATAGAAACCGACCAACCGGCAGACGCGCCAAGAGATGACGTTACTGGGCTGCTTCGTCAGACCCAATCGTGTAGGCCAGAATGTATGACGCTACAGGAAAACATGCATATTCATATCATGGACCATCAAACGGTCAACCACAATCTGCCCAGACGGGTGGGACGATAACTAATCCACGGACTTTCGAGTCTCATTCATAGAAACACTTTGCTGTGAATCTGAAACTCAGTCCCAATACCAACCACTGGTCCGGATGTCCTTTGGAAAGGAAGGTCTTCTAAATATATCTTTCCAGGACTGCAGCTAAACTTAAACCGCTGGGTCACAAAGGTTGACAACCTAATAATGTGAGTTATTACTTAAACCTTCGTCATCATTCTTAAAGAGGTGCACCCCGAGGGGTAGACCGAAAATAATATGGACGGATCATTTACAAACAAACAAAACATTACTTCACAAAATATGGTTATAGGCCTACATTTTTTTTAGATATTCCCTGTGACGTTTGCGTAAGAAAGATTTGTCAATGTATTTATTTTGTCAATTTTTATGCAAGAAATGGTCAATCGAAACCATGATCATATCAAGGTGATGACGTTTTAACCTTCGCTCGAAGTTGAGGAGCTATCTTTTCAAACTGTTTGAAATTTTTTTTGGTAAGGATTAAGTTCAGATTTAATATTAGTGGTAAATCTTTGTCTGGTCTATCTTTTTACAAAAATCTCTTTTAAATCTTTCAAGTAATGGACCCGGTCATTTTCGGCAAATGAGCAGCCATTTTAGATGTTGCGTAATTTCATTTCGGGCGAAATCAGAAGCTCTTTAAAAGGGCATTTATTCAATTTCAATGTCTAAGCAAATATTCTAAAGACTTTTGCGTCATAGAGTTGAAAGTTGTCAGTTAACAATCTGCTCGAACAGCGTTCAAATTCGCTTGCAGAAGCTTATTGCAGAACTGTTTGTAAATGCGCCTAATCTACTAAATTGAATGCCGATTTTGATGGCTAAAGAGAACACAATATAAGTTTAACTGAATGGAATGCTATATAAGTTTGCAAACCTCAAAGCGAAATTGAATGACGTAAACCGAAGAGGCAAAATCGCTTCAATACGAATGAATAAAAGTGAAATAGTCGTGTGGGTTTTTTGGGGGGCCGGGGGAAACCTACAATGTGTTTTTTTTTTCACTTCAGTAAAAAAGGTTTATCAAAGATGACAGCCCCTTAGGCAACGGGTTATGGTTGTGGCAAAGAAAAACCGTGGTCCTTTCTCTATCGTTGTAGACGTTGCACCGAGACTAGAGTTTTTTTCTCTCCTATAGATTTGATTTTTGGCACCATTATGCTATCAATCTATAGGCAAAATTATAAAGAAAGACACAATAAAAGTCGCATGTAAAAGTTTCAGCTGAATACAGTGTCTACTTGCTATTGGAAAACAGCAAAAAACTGCCACGGTATTTTCGCAAGGACGTCAAATCCATGCACGGTTTAGCGAGGTGACAGCTGGTACCAACCGCATCTCTGGCCGCACAGATTTAAATGTTTTTAGGTTAAAAAGTATACGAACCAACTTCATTCGAAGTGAATCCTTTCTCTAAATAGTTCAGTATACCATCAACAGCTGCGGTGCTTCTCACCAAGTAAGTTTTGATGGTCATTAATTGTTGGAGTATTTACCAATCTATGACCCTACCTTTAACAGGGCAGGCTGGGGACACACATTACAAAGTAACTCTCTGCCTCATGAGTCAAGATGAGGGACCATCAAATCTTGAAGAAATTAAGAAAGTCCCAGCATTTGAAGAAATGACTAACTGTGCGTAATCTGTGCAGGTGTGTGTCAAGTGATTGGAACTGAATCTTTCAAGAAAACCCTTTCAGAAGGGGGGGGGGGTGGGTGGGGGTAGTTGAAATTAATTTCTAAATTACGTACATCCTTCCTTTTGAAGTGAATTGAATTTGTGTACGTACATCTCGTCTATACAGTCAAATTGTTTGTACGTACAGACTTGTTTGCTAATTTTTGTTTTAGATATAATAGAGGGACAAATCGTTGGCTCGGTGCTGTAAAGTCATTCATTGCAATGGTCACCCGTAATGGTCAAAAGGGCGTTCAATGAAAATAGTGTTAAAGTGAAAAACAAATAATCAAAATCCACAAATAAACATTTTTCTTAAAAGTGGCTGTTTCTTTTTACCAAACAATTACTTTTTAGACTACTCTTTATCAATAAAGTCAATTTACCAAGAATTCACCAACAGATGCAAAAGCAACAAATCCATATAAACTGTATTAACGACCTTGTCCCGAGACGACACAAATAAAAAGCAGTAAGGCATAAACATAAACATTGAGAATATAAACTATAGAAATAAATTAAATTAAATCAACTTTGCAAAAAAAACCTCTTTTTTTTAAAGTCAACCACAGCACACAACTCATTGGCGATAGAGGATGATCGGTTACTTCTGAGGTTCTGTAGTTTGAATTATTAATACAATAAGTGGAATTTGGCTGTTTTTAAAACGAATGGTTTTTAGCACGAATTTGTGAGGGTTATACTGCTATTTCTATAGACATTTTTCACGGCTCATAAGTCTTGTACGAGGCAGAAGGGCTTGTACAGGGTCACGGCAATCAACTGTGAAGTTGAAGTCAATTATCTGAACTCCAGTCGCGTCAAATGGGAGTCAACTATTTGTAGATAATCTTTGGAGCCAATCATCGTAACGATCAAGGTAGATTTGTGTGAAAAGGTTTGCTGTTGCAGATTATGAATACAGTTTTTAAAATTCTGAACAATTGTTGAGGGTCATTAGCTGTGAGCTACTCAACTATGAAGTATTAAACGATGGCCCGGGGTCATATAAAACCTTGTTTTCTCCAAATTCGATATTTAGCTGTTCCTGTCGGAACAGGTTTTGTTTTCGTCGAGATTTTTTATTATTTTTATTATTATTATTCTTTGTTTCTGCCTAAATTCCCCTAGCATTTGTACACGATTTTGTTTAATTCTTAAAAATTATTTAAAATAATCTGAAAGAGTTATATATATCAAAGTGAAGCTTAGTGCTTAAACCTAAAATTTAATTAAATACTTATTCAAATTCTTAGTTAATTAGCCATTTTTCGCGAAGTGAATATTTAATTAGCCACCCTTGTTGAGACCATGTCTCAAAAAGTATACCGCAGAACGTCAACATTTCTTCAGTTTTAGACGTCTGGGATACTGTAGGTGTGCTTTCCGGTCTTAAATGTGGAACGACGTCACAAACATAATTTTTCAATTAAGCTAAAATTTTACGTCTTAGATTACACAAATGTTTCTTTAAACAAAACAGATTCTATTGACGCTCAGTTTAAAAGCATCAAAACTTATTAAAACATTGTCAGTAGAAAAAAAACCACCAAATTCTCAGGCAAATTTAACGCCATGGGTACTCTGCCTTTGGTTTTGACCCTATTACATTCAGCTAGACGAAAATAGTACTAGGGTCGAACATGAGATAATAACTCACGTTTTCAGTTGTAAAGGATAAAAGTAAGTTGTCGCCACAACCACCTTTTACATTCAGCGAACCATAAATCAGGGCATAATTAACCTGATCAAAACAACATTTATGTTTTGAAGGTGACAGACAGCATAATGAAACCGAATTTTATGACAATAGCAATGGTGAAACCATGAGCGCAATGATTAAATGTACATTATAAAGTCTAGACTCCGAAGTTGTATTTTTAGTGTGCTTCATTGTGTCACACAATAAACCATAGAAAGCAGTCAAGCAACACGGCACTTTTTTTACATAAGTTACGAGTATGGGATCAAAGTTGTCCCAATACAATGTCTTTGAACGAAAATCCTGAAAATTCAAAAAGTTCCTCTTATGGTGTAGATTTAACCACACGGCCTAAATTAAGCCAAGATAAAATCCATTTACTTTACGTCGGGCAAACCATGTTTACTGTCTTCCGGTTTGATGATCTAGTTTATTCAAAATGCGGCGCAGTGCATGAGCAGTAGTTCACTTTATGTACACAAGGGGTTGTTCGCTTTTCGTACTAACTTACGAGACCTGCTCAGTTTTAGACTCAGTATCAGAATAAAGGTTATATGTAGGCTTAGTTTTGATAGGCACATTTCAAGTCAAAATAAGTGCATGCCAAAGGTGAACTGGCTTCTACCTCTTAGTAAGACCATGGAGGTAGGAACCTCCATGGTAAGACCTTCTGACATTAAAACTTATTAAAACATTGTCAGTAGACCAATTTTGGACTCCCAGGCAAAATTCACGGAATGGGTACAGCGTAAAATTAGATTTGTATTGTCGAAAAACTGTACATTTCTAAAAAATATCAAGTCTTAGTCATATTTATGACCAGTGTTGTTGCGTCTTTTGTATATTGTACAAAAAGTCTTTACGTACGCCGACTTACACGAGTCTAAGTTCGTTCACACGATTTGAGAAGAATTGTCTAGCTCTCGGCGTCGTGTGTATCAACGAGTGGAGTGTGAATGCGACAGCGTGAATGTAAAAACCCCAAACAAATTGGTGGGGGTTACAATAGGGCAGGAATTAGAGCTGAATGGAAAAGGGGGGGGGGGGGGAGAAAATTTACATATTTCATAGGGGTGAAGAGCCAAAATTAACAATAAAGTCATATCCCATATTTACTGTTTTAGCCCAACAAGAACATATTCAGTATTAAAAAGACACAACAAATGTTACAATTATGATTTTAGTACAATAGCATAGACCGGAATTAAAATCATCAAATCAAAATTATAATGTGCTACTAAAGCCATGTCGTGTCATGCACTAAGATGTTATCAGCGGAACTTAGCAGGGGTAGTAACATTTTGCCATAGGTTAACATGATCCAGTTCCTGAACCTGTCCATGAGTTTGAGACAGTAGACATGACCCTAATTCCACGCAGACATTACATTTATCGTTTATCCCGTGTTTTTTTTTTCACTGAACATTTTTTTAAGGATGTATCTTTCGTTCCTCTAGAAATTTTAGTTATCTATTTAGAAGGTTTTTTAGAAGATGGTTTTTGCATATTGCCACGATCACAATATTTTGTGTAAAAGTCGACGGATGAACATTTGCCTAAGGTAATGTTAATTCTTAGGCAACATACGCATCTAAAACAGGAAAAAGGCAAATGTCGTTTACGCTAAAGATATGTTGTTTATTAAAATATTAATACTGAAGAAGGTAGCAACGCAAAACATCATTTACGAATGTTCTATAGTGTAAACGATAAGTTAAAACAGACTCGTCCAGACAGTCTTTAGTGGCTGGCCATGCAAACACGCATCGGATACCGACATGTGTATGTACATAATAGTCCATGTACATAATAGTGCATGTAAATGCACTTGAAAACCTGCTGAAATGTTTTGAACGTTGAGCTGCCAACTGTCTAAGTTGCGAGAGTCGAATGGGATTAATTTAAACTAATTGGCGCATTGGTAGCGATACCCCCCCCCCCCCCGCCATCATTTTCAAGTGGTTGTCATGTAACAGGTAAACTAAATCACTCGGACTTCATTTCAAAAGAAAAAAATGAATTCTGTTTCAAACTGCTTCCAAACCAAAACTACATGTACAGTATACATGTAAATGCAATATAGTGTTAATGGCATCACGTTTTGACCCTATTACATTTAGATAGACGAGAATAGTACTAGGAAAAAAATGAATTCTGTTTCAAACTGCTTCCAAACCAAAACTGCACGTACAGTATACATGTAAATGCAATATAGTGTTAATGGCATCACGTTTTGACCCTATTACATTTAGCTAGATGAGAATAGTACTAGGGTCGAACATGAGATGATAATTCACGTTTTCAGTTCTAAAGGATAGCAGTGGGTTGTCGCCACTACAACCCCCGTACATTCAGCGAACCATAAATCAGGGCATAATTAACCTGATCAAAACAAAATTCATGCTTTGAAGGTGTCAGACAGCATAATGAAACCGAATTTTATGACAATAGCAATGGTGAAACCATGAGCGCAATGGTTAAATGTACATCGTAAAGTCTAGACTCCGAAGTTGTATTTTTAGTGTGCTTCATTGTGTCACACAATAAACCATAGAAAGCAGTCAAGCAACACGGCACTTTTTTACAAAGTTGTCCCATATACAATGTCTTTGAACGAAAACCTTGAAAATTCAAAAAGTTAATATTTTGGTGTAGATTTAACACACGGCCTAAATTAAGCCAAGACAAAATCCATCTACTTTACGTCGGGCAAACCGTTTTTACTGTCTTCCCGTTTGATGATCTAGTTTATTCAAAATGCTGCGCAGTGCATGAGCAGTAGTTCACTTTACGTACACTTTAAGTACTAACTTATGAGACCTGCTACTTGATATTGCAGGGTTATTTCGCTTTATGTACTAGTTTGTGAGTCCTAATCCATGATATGAGAGGTTGTTCTCTTTACGTACTAACTTGTGAGTTATTTAATTTTACGTACTAACTTTTAAGAGCGGTTCCTTGATATGACAGGTAGTTCACTTTGCGTACACAATGCGAACTAACTTATGGGACCTGTTTTTTATATATAATAAAATACAGGGTTAGGCTATATCGCTCTGCGTACTAATTTGTGAGATCAGTTTCTTGATACATGTTATGGGGTTGTTCACTTTACGTACTAACTTGTGAGCCCTGTTCAGTTTTAGACTCAGTATCAGAATGAAGGTTACATATAGGTTTAGGTTTTGATAGGCACATTTCAAGTCAAAATAAGTGCATGGAAAAGGTGAAAGGTTTTCTACCTATTGTCAGACCTACTTTAAAGTTCTGGAGTGCTAATCAAAACAAAACTACTCGGAACAGCTTTGTGTTTGTTCACAAACACCTAATGTTCTAGTTTGTAAATGAAAATACTGATGGAAAACTAAACTCGAAATCAAGCACAAAAGCCCATCCCAGAACCTTCACATGTGGTAAATATTTTCAGGATTTGGTGTCTCGACTTTAAGGTTATTTTTGATTACCACGACTAGGTCAACATGTGGTCAGAGTCACCTTTTTTCGTTGGACCTCACGTTATGGACGGCCGCGGGAACACCGACGGGATTTCGGTCTACATGGCCAACGGGGACATTACGCTGCCCGATGCTCCCCATGGTTGGAGTGTCGGCGTGCGCACCTAAAAAGGGGGAAAACTATCCTTGAGATTTAGTCAGGAAATTAGGTCTTTATGGAACTGACCGATACATTAATTTGCACATCGGGGATATTTTGTTTAGAGTCTGTCGTAAATTTAAGTTGCCTTCAAACTTAAGGTTGCCGCACGTTAAACTGACAAACACTTCGACCGTTCACCCTTAACACTTCAAGGTAATCAATCTTGGATTTAGGATTCTGTACTATTTGCTGCTTTGAAAGACAAATCTGTACACAATAACAAGTTATCGTAAGGTATTTGGAAGCTGGCACTGGTCGTTGCTTTATTATATCCATATGTTCAAAACAAAATCTACATTTAAAATAAAATAATTTGATAAAGGGCCTTTCGAGCCGATTCACCCGATTGGTATACACATTAGAGATGAAATGGATAGTTGAGGACCCGTTTTTAGGTTCCAAAGTACTATCATAGCTGCATGTGTTTCATTTTATTTCCCAAAACTGACATGGGTTCCTTCGAACAAACATCTCTGCACCAACCTTTCTAATGGTAGCAGAGTTTGTAAAATGATATTTCGCCCACCAGTAGGCCTATACCGGCAGAGACTTTAAGAAAATAACAGGGAACTTTAAAAAAACACAAAGTGGCGCGCCTGTGGTGGGATGTTGTTTTTTTGCACTCCCAGTTCAACAGACAGACACATTTTGTTATCTTTGGCTATCAGTGAACTATATATGACATAATGACATAATCGTGGATGTTTATTAAAGAAGAGTATTGCACTCATCTTTTATATAATCTTCCCAGTGGTCTTAAAGGTGTAGACAACATGAGTAAGATTGAAAATATAAATATTCAGAGATTTGCACATTATTATAAAGAGCATGGTGGAAAACTTCTCGTTGAAATAGTATGCTTAAAATGGTAAATTTTATTGAGAATTAAAAGGAATTAGTTTTGGTCTCGCAATTCCAAAACCCAATGCTTAAAAGCAGTGAAAATATGTTGGGTTATTCCCCCACTATTTTCTCTTGACAGACATCGATGACTGGTTGAGCTGAAGCTGTCACAGGTTTGTTATTTTGAGGGTCACATAAACTGCTTGATACTGGTTTGACAATTGCCAATGTTGTATGTGTGTGTAGGACTAGGTAGGCCTAGTACAAGGACCTATGATGCAATTCCTGACCACAATAATATCAAAAAATTAAACGTAACAGAGTCACTTCATTTATGTTAAAACATAGTTCTTGTGGTGGATGGGTTATAGAATAAAATGAATTAGTAAGGATTCTAAAATAAGTAGAACTGACAATTTTCACGTCTTTGTTTTAAATTTCTTTCAATCAACCCAAATGTTTCTGATTCAAAATTGTGAAAGTTTCATCCCAGAAAAATCCTTAAACGTTACACATGGGGAAGATAGAATTGGCTGTTGCAAACTGTATAGATGCCAAATAACGTTAATGCCCTGACGTGACCCTTGCAAAGTCTTTCTCGAAGGCTAAATGACAACTAAATGACAACTCACAAAAACGGGTAAACTGGTGTAACAGAAGCAGTCAAGTGGAAATAAATGAACAGAGAGAGAGAGAGAGAAAGAGAGAGAGGCAGAAAGCACACAGAAAAAACAAAGGGGTGAGTCATATGGAATAAATTCAAACTTTGGTACGCTGTCGTTTTTTGGAAGTTGTTTTGATTTAATGTTGTGGAGATACTATGAATATAAAGAACGATGGGTTTGGTGAGCATTGCATTGTTGTTGTTTACACTTGTTGCCTGGGAGGAAAGTCGGAAGGAATTTGTTTACAGGTTTCTGAGGAAGCGGCTACTGTTTACAGGATACCCGTCGACCATTCCAACCCCCCCCCCCCCCAACATTTCCAGCATATCTCGGGAAATCAAGACGTTGAAGGAAGTGGGTCAAGGTACATGTATGACATTCCTATTCAGTTCATACAGGAACCTCTTTGCCGGTTGTTGCCGGTAAATCCATTAAGGCAATCACGTTGAGGGTTATGAGCCTTCATGGTTAGAGTTATATATTGAGCTCTGGTTATGTCATTAGCAAAGTGGAAAAGGAAACGCATCCAATGGCGAAACTCTATCCAGTGGGTGGAAGCTTGTATACGAAGTTAAGAATAAATGATATTATTATCAAAATTCAAAGTCAACATTAATAAAAACTGATTCACATTACCGTTTCCCGAGAAATTCGTCGTGTAGAGTTTTGAAGTGTCATGACGTTTGATGCAAGTCGAAATCACCTCCACGCTTCAACTCTGATTATTTGTTTGCTGTTGTTGTTGTTATTTTTTTTTAGGTGTTCGTGCAATACGTGCACGAACACCTCTTTTTTTTTCTTCCCCCCCCCTGTTCTGTTTTCTACAGCGTGGATAATTCCCTCGAACTACTGTAGCACTAAAAATGTGAGGGTGCCACAGGGCGGGCAGATGAAGAATAACAAATAAGACTACGGATTTTTCTCCGGTCTAAAGTACAGGAGTTTCATTTTCACAACTGAGGGGCAGTGTACAAAGAGTACAACTCATCAATGAGCAGGAGTTTAGTGTTTGAAACTTACACCAAGTACCCTGAACGTTGTCTCAACGTTGCCACAACGTCAGTCCGACCTTATGTTGTTGTATGATATACCTGTTAATTGTATATAATAGATTCATTATTGTTAAATGATATGTCAACCATAATTGATGAATTAAGTTCAACAATGCAGACTTACGAGTACTGCATGTTGCGGTTACCCGACTTCACCGTGCACCCGTGTACCATACATCATACAGCATATAGGTCTATATACAGGCTACTTTCTTGACATTGGCAGTCGTGGATGTATATTGTGATTAAAGTTTTCCCTTTATGCAAGTACAAATTATATGTTTAGTTTTTTACTGCATTTAAATATATCACCAAATCCGCTGATAGTTTAGACAAATAAGTGAAGAAATAAGTGCACCTATTCAATAAATGTTGATACATGTATTTTACAACTTCTAAGCCCAATGGACTTATTTGCATACGTCATATTGACGTTGCCATAACGCTGTCGTATTAATTTTTAATAGAAAGTACATCGGTTGATTCCGGTGCCGTGGCAGATTCAATTAGAGATTTGTCGTCTGTCTCCCTGCTATGCTCCCACGAAGGTGACGTATACAGACATACAGCATTCCACACGCTGCAAAATGCAGCAGGTGGGCGTCTGTTACCTGAACGGAAACGTACAATATAATCTTCGCTCTACAAAACTGAAGTAAAACATATTGAAAAGTACCCGAAAGTTACTTCAAACTTTGAAAGTATCTTTAAAACATTGATGAAATTTGTTGAGGGTTAGTGGGGGGGGGGGGGGGGGGGGGGGGACAACATTGCCAATATGAGGATAGAAAATCCTACCAGTGGAAAACGCTTCTCTGATTCTCACGGCTTGAAATGGGGGGGGGGTTAGAATCTCCTCCCACACCGCGCACTGCTGTTCGACACAATAAGCTCACTTAATGCAATTAGGCTATAAATGATTGATCATTTAATGCCCCATGTGCTGCAACGCTCCTCAAATGGCTATTTTATGTATGAAAACCGATATAGGCAATTAAATTGAGAGCTAACATTGGCTGTGATATCAAAATAATACTAATAGTTGTTACCTTATAACAATGACAATAAAAACTATCCCAACCGGCTGTTTGAACAACAACATGACAGCCTAAACATGAATAATTCACCGACAAACCAAAATACAGCATTTACGATGTTATAGTCAAAATATATACAGAGACAACATGGCTGTCAGAACTTGAATATTTATTTTAAAACAATTACAATACCCAAATGCAACGTGATGACAACGTGACCACCGCCACTTAAATATTACGTTTTAATGTTGCCAAAAATATTCAATGTTATCAGGCTGTAATCTAACACATTGTGCAAAGACTGGGGACCCATCTTACAAACGGAAGGTTGTGGTCATCAGAATTCAAGTCGGTCCGTTTAATATTTACAAGTTCAAGGTTTTATTCCGAAACAGTAAATGTTTGGGTTTTTACCAGGAATTATACCTAATCGTTGATTGAATCTTTTCCAATTGACACACATTTTGACGAATATCGTCACCCCTTGCTGTGAAATGGGGGGGGGGGGGTGGCTTAAATCACTGAACATCATTGTCATCGGTCAAGGTTAGATTTAATAAACCTAACCACTTGTTGCAAAATCATTTCTCCACAGGCATGGGACAACCCCCATCGGATATGAAAGACAAACCTATACAAGGCCAGGGTCAATACAAACTCTCACACACAATTCCGTAAATATTTGCCCAGTTTTGCTCGAAGAAAAATATATAATAAAACAGCAACTGTGTCTCACAGTGGCCTTCACAAGTCCCTACCTACCTCCCAAACACTAACCCGCAGGCCTAATGCTTCACGGGGACAACAGAGGCCTCCATTGCCCCCTGGTCATTGCCTTGGTGCCCCTTGAAATGTTCCGATAGAAAATAAAATTGTCCTCATAGAGGTGCCCTTAAACAAGGAGAAACTGCCTTGGTGCCCTTCATGCCCTTTCAAGAACGGAACATCAGGCATGCCCTGATATACATTACAGCCCTTCTGCATTGAGAGTTGGTTTACATGGCCCAGTTTCATATAGCCGCTTAAGCATAAAAAACTAGCTAAGCACAACAAGAAAAAGGTTACCAGCTAAAATACCATTTGACATGTAGCATCTGTCACTGGCGTCCTGCTTATTGTTGCTTAGCAAAAACAAAAATTTGAAGCAATATTTTCTGCTTATACGCAGCTCTACGAAACTGGGCCCAGATGTGTTAATCTCCTACAGGTGGTTTAGAATATCAGTGATGACTATTTGACCTATTGTTATTAAATTCGGCTTAGAAATAATATACAACAATACACGAAATAAACATATGTTTACATTAAAAAAAAAATTTGATATGTGGAACAATGTTGTTAACCAGAATGCATATGCCTAATTGATGTTGGAATAGGCTAACATATCAAGGCAAGAACACCAGTGCCACATGTATTTAATTGGAACCAGACGACAAACCCAATCTAATGTGATAATAATGCTCTCAAACCAAAACACCTGTTTCAACTGATATGGCTTTTTAAATATTTAAAAAAAATGTACTTTGGTTTTCTTCTCAATTGTTGTTGACACAATTAGCCCAATGTGATGAGGGTGTGGGTTTAACTGCACGGGAGGTTGTGGTGGGTTCCGGATGTTTCGTATTTTCTGAACAAATTCTTCGTAGTCAAACTATAGTGTGACTCGGAGAGATCGCCACCTACGCGATGTCTGTCCAGCAAGGTTTCGAATACTTCCTTTTAATAACAAAAAGCCTTTTCCTGCGTTGTTTTGTTCTGTTTTGCCACCGCCCGATTATTTCCCATCGATATAAGGTCAACGACAGCAAGATATACATCTTATAGATAAATATCCTTATGAATCGCATCGCTCGATTATGTTTTGCCGACATTTAGAAAGAATGTTTCCTCCGAACAAGTTGTAAAAGTTGATGGTGACGTTTCAAAACGAAAACAATTATAAAGTACTTGTCTGTGTGCCACAAACAAAGTACAAAATATACTTGTAACATGCAAATCGTGTGCGCAGCTGTTAGCTCGAGAATAATGTCTGGTTCCGACACTACTTTAAAGGGTGTTTTCTCTAAACGAATTTTGACAGATACAGTTGTTAAAAATAAAAACACAAAAAACCCAGTACTAAACATTCTTATATTATCTCACGGACAATGCACGAAATACATGAACATGCCAAATTATTTGTTCATGGCTGATTTAATGTCGAGATCCGGGCAATATTTCATTTGTATTTTTGTTTTACTGTCTACCACTAATCACTGGCTGGTTTTTTCTTCGTGCAATACCTTAAATGAAAGCTTGTACTCTTTTTCGAATCTATAAAAAGTAACTATGATTTGTCTTGTTTGTCCGACGGATTTTTTCATTCATTACTGGTATCTCAAATAAAAGTTTGTTTGTTTATTGTGTGTTTGTTGGGGTGTTGATGTTTTGTTTTTAGTTTGTTTGTTTGTTGTTTTGGGGGGAGGGGTGTCTGGTGGTTGTTGTTGTTGTTGTTTTTTTTTTTTGGGGGGGGGGGTTTGGGGGGGGGGTTACTTCCTCGACTAAAGGCAAATGTAATCTTGAAATAGATTTCGTTACCATAAATCTGGCAACAAATCATGCGATGCATCTTCAAGATCTTCACAAAAGTGTCCCCCAAAAATATTCAGAACAACAACGGTAACTTTAAGGTTTCGCCTTTTTGTTCTTTTGATATCCCACATAAAATGTGTCACATATCCCACTGCGCTGAGACTCTTTGTCCCTCTGAGTTAAAATACATTTCTTGTTGAATGTTGCGCCATGGTCAACAAGAGTTCCTCCTGTCGTCTGTCACTTTACAAGGACTGGAAAGGCTCATTTCATAGCAAGGTAACCGTTTCCCGTTTGGTCAAGCCGGGTAAGCTTGCGTGCGTCTCATAGTTATCTCATCCCCGTCGACTACAAGGAACGTGTACTGCACAATCCCAAGTCAAGGCGAGGTAGATGAACAGTCCTTCTGTTGATTGATATGATCAGTTGAGAGACAACAAGTCATTGCTTCTACGAAAACAGAGAATCATCTTTGGGGGAAGTACATGCCCCCACCCCTCTTCACACCCCTGGGATATAACGAGAGACCCTGCCAGTCCCCCCCCCCCCCCCGCGTGACGGTATGGAAGGTCAACTGTTGCTGTCATTGGCTAAGGCAGTTGTTGTGGCGTGATTCACCGCATACCAGTGGTTTAGTTTCCTTGGTGCTTGCAGTGGTTTTCATTGTTTTGCGGTTTGAATACGTGATTTTCGATTCCATCAACGTCCCCCCCCCCCTCTCGTGTGAGAGGATTTTGATGTTGGTAATGATTCCAAACAGTCCTAGTAGGAGCCCTTGGCGAGTCTAATACACTACCAATGTTTGAAAGATGCCCCCTCCCCCCACTGTAACACTGTTGCAGTCGCGCGACTCACGCGTGCTCCATTTAACAACTAGTCCTTCTGAATCCAAAGTGATGACATCCACCCCAATCCCCCCTTCCCTTATGTCAAACCATAGAGTGGTCCTTGACCTATGGTCTGACTGCTTCGGGAACTAACACCCAAGGGAAGGGACACACAAATTAATTTGGGAAATATAATTTGGATGAGAGTGACACTTCTTACTGCGAAATTTGTCCTTAGACTGTGTCAGTTTCTTCACTTGATGAGTAGAAATTACACCATCTTGGGACTTCGTTTCTTTTTGTGAAGAAATATGTATTTACCTTCTCGGTCATTTTTCGGCAAAAATGTGGCAAATTTACACGTCGCGTTATTCTCTATTGCGTGAAATTGAAGGCTCCTGAATAAAGTCATTCAATTTCACTTAAAATGTGAAAGCAATTCTACTTTTGGGTCATGCGATTCGAAAAGATAAACCACCCAACTTAATAGCAATCCACTCAAAGAACATTCAAATTCGCAGCAGCTTTCCGCAGAAAACTTTAGTGGCGCCACCTCTGCTAAATTGAATGCCGATGTCGCGTGGCTAAAAGAACGGTGAAGTTTAATTTAATATAAAAACAAGTTGCATGCCTCAAAATTGAAGGACGGTTTCAACTGAAGAGGCAAAATCGCTCTCTTACGGATGCATTGATGCAAAAAAATAGGCTGCTTTGCCGAAAATTACCCGGAAAACCTAATATTTGATAATACATTCAACGATGGATCAGCTTACGGTATCTAACACCATTATTGGGTTCAGCTAAAGGTGGCGTAAACCATTCGGCCTCAACCATCTCCACTGAAGCCACAAACTTCCCGAAGGCTCATCGTAACACAGGCATCCAGAGTTTGAAATTCAAAACTATTCCAAACAGTTTACCGAAAATTGTCTCTGTCAATTGACACGTTCACACCGTCTTTTTGTCCTCTATGTACATATCAGAGTAGTAATTTTATAAAAAATATGTATTAATTTTATACAAACTAGACAATTCAGAAACATTTTGTAATTTGTTTAATGTGGGAAAAACTGCCTACCTTTCGAAAAAGGCCTTTGGACTCGATTAGATTTCTGCTATCTACAAATCCCAATGCAAATCGCTACAACCTTGATTGAATTTAAAACGAATCTACAAAGACCAGTATCCCCACTTGGTGTATCCCAAACAGTATACATAAAATAACAAACCTGTGAAAATTTTGGCTCAATTGGTCATTAAAGTCGCAAGAAAATAATGAAAGAAAAAAACACACCCTTGTTGCATAAAATTGTGTGCTTTACAGAACGTGACCTATGCCTCCTCTCTGATGTCATGTCTGTGACGTATTCAGAGTTGGAATCGGAGAGGGGGGGGGGGCTAAAACTACCCCCTCCAATCTACCTGATCCCAGAGGCGAAGTTGTACATTATGCCCAAATCTCAGTCAGAATCATGAAAACTCTATTATTCATTTCCCTCATGCATGGTTATGCCAATACTCCAATGACGAAGATCAAAATACGTTCACTACTGGTACTATGGTAGCACTCGCAGACGTCAATAATGAACGTGGTGTATTTTTTCCCAAGATAGTCCCCTTCTTCTACTTGAGGACAAGGTATTCCAGCTATCCAACTGAAGGGCCTTTAAATATAGGCCTCTCACCGTATCGCAAAAACTTAAGATAGTAAGGATTTGAACTCCATTATGACAAATATTTTAAGTTTCATGAGAAGGCAAAAAAGGGCTAAGGATTTTTAGCAAAATGAGGGTGGTCTTTGATCTGCGACTAAGATTAAATTAATACCAATGCATGGTATAAGTGCAACCAGTCGATTCTCCAAGCTTGGGCTTTATTTGGTAGATTCACTTTTCTCCTGGAGACGTCATACTGCTCGAAACGTCGAGTTTTCAGAACCAACACAATTCATAAAAAAGTTTCATGTCATGACATTAATAGCGACTCTTACTAGATTCCCTGTCTGCATTAACGATTTCAGTCTTGATGCATAAAATGATCCAACTATCTTCAAAATTCAGAAACGGTGAACAAAGTAACGACAAAATTTAACCATTTTCTTCTGGGGGTAGGCTTGTAAAAACATGAACGACCAATTTGATGTTGTTGTTGTTGTTTTTTTACTTACTAAGGTGTCGGCTGAAAACTCGAGAATTAGTCGGAACGAAAGTAGTCCGCCAAAAACCACGGACGAGTCATTCCTATTATTATTAGATGCAGTTCCATAACAATTACAGAATGATTTGAGAAGCAAAATGGATAGCAAGAAAACATCAAACTCCTGCGTTTAATATTTCAACGTTTTGCGGGGTTTCAGCCGATGATTTGTTTATCAACAAGATCCCCACGAACAGTCAATTAGAACCAGTAACCCAAGGGGTCCAAACCACCAAACCCACAGCCTCCGATTCAGCCAAAACACCGTACCCTTCTTAAGAAAACAAGCAGTCTGTGTACAAAGTGCGTCTCCGGACTCCCCACAGTGGCCGAACTCGTGGGCGAGACCGCCAAAAGATGTAGGTCTAGTCATCGGGCTTTGGTTGCTAATAGATGCGTGGTACAACAGTGGCATTTGATTTGGGGACCGTTGGATTGTTTTAATCCTACATAAATGTAGATATATATACAATAAAACTAACCTGTGAAAAATTCATTTCAAAAGGTGGTCGCGTTTTTGAGATATCTCAGAAAATCCAGATCGAATATGCAGGACGAATAATCCCTAATAGGAATACACAATCTGAGAAACGTTACTGACAGTAACGTTTCTCAGATTCATTTTTTTAATTTATTTTTTTATTTATTTTTTATTTTTTTATTTTTTTGGGGGGGGATAACAAGTGATATCTTTTTCCATAACCACAGTTCTTCGACGTGAAATGCTTTTTCAAACTGCACTTTACTATCGTAAGCTGCTGTATACTTCTCACTAGGTAAGTTTGTATTGCCATTAATTTTCAGAGTCATCACCAAACGTATACAGACCCTTTAAGAACATTCTCTTCGTTAAAGATAAATTCTTAAAATAACTTCTGAAACCTCTCCGACCAACAGGGTTTCATTTTCGCTTGAGAACGGCAAAACACTTTTGTTTTTAATAGTTTTTTTCACAACGTTGTTCCGTTGTTGTCCTGAGCTTGAATTTAATATACCCCAATCCTGCCCGTTCCAAACCCTTCCCCGTCAACCCAACCTTGCCCTCTATTTATCCCTTTACCGACATAAAAGAAATTGTTAAACACACAGCGTATTAACAAAATTGACTAGAAAGTTTGCGCGCATTACTCATAGCCATGACCGAAAAACAACACCGTTCATACGAGGTTTGCGTGTGTATTCAACAGCGCTTTAAAACCCCTGCCAAGAATTTTGACTGGCACTTCATTCACCACAAAATTGAATCCGATGGCTGTTTTCTGTTTCGATTCATACTCGACATTATGGAAGCCGCGGGCAAAGTTTCGGATTGGAAACTCCTCTCAGCGGTTTTGATTTGCCTGGAAACAGCCGCAATGATTTCCGAACACTGGAATCACATCGAAAGATTTTGCTTCAAGTGAAGAAATTTGGTACAGTGTAATCCCAAGTGTAATAAACACCTAATCAAAAATGTTTTCAATTTTCCTTTGGAATTAATTTATTTTGTGTGAGGCGCGATTTTCGGTTCAAATTTTCGACATTCGGTACAAATTTTAGCCTAGGGGAAAAAAAATTACAGGCTTTAATTTAAAAAAAAATTGTCATTAAAGGAAACTGTTCTCTTTTATTTAGTTCATTGGTTACAGTATTATACTGTCCAGGTTTGAAGGCCCGTTTTCATAAAACATCCGTCGAATTGTTAACTCCATGTAAAACGGTCACATGTTCATCACTGCTCTCAGGAAACAGTCACAATTTAATTTCACCGCTACACTAAAACTTAGTCACAAAAATTGGCACACACTTTCACAAAATATTACCCCCAAAGAATGAGTAAAGCTGCTAATTCTTTATCATCCTATTTTCAGATTTTGAGGAATTTCTCTTTTTTACTCAACCTCATCAGAAAAAAAAACTATCTAGGGTCTACCTCTGTTTAATATCAATATTGCTATATTTCGTTCAAATCGCAAACTAAATCTGTCTTTTCGATAATCTCAACAACAGAGGGCGTGATGTTGATTTCATTACGTCCGTCTGGGAATAATGGTGGATGTGTTTACAGTTTCATGCCTGTTTACGTCATTGTCACTGCCGGTTGGGAACAATGACCAATCGATATATGAAAATCGATTATTTTGTAGCACTTTTTGTAGTTTTGTCTTCATTTAAATACATCAGCCTTGGACATGAACCACAAACAATTTAAACAAGGCGTATGATCAATACAATTAGACATAATGGTAGTTTCTTTCCTCCGTTTTTGGTTATACCAATACAGTTTCAGAGCAGAGAAATTATTTCCTGCATTCTCTAACTTACGGGAGAAAAATAAACCTGTACACCAGTTTAGCTTAAGCTTCTCACACGCAGCCTGTCAAAGTTCCACAACAAATGTTGCGTTTTCATAATTTCCAGAAAATTTTATATTCGTCCTGTAGCTCATCTTTGCATGTTGACGGAAGATGGCAACAATTAATTATTTTGGTAAATTGTTCAATTGGTACCGTTAAATATTTCCGGCAAGTTGGCAGAAGTTGAAGTAGAGACGTATTGACCAAGTGCATAGTTGAATAATGTTTTCACTGTGTAAACTAATGTTAATGTTAGCATAAATTTGTATTTATTTCAAAACAAAATCATTCGGAAAACAATTGATCAACACCATTTGTTCATCGATCAATCTTTCATTCCATTGATTTTTATTCCAGAACACCTGTTATTAAAATTGTCACAAACACTAATTCCCAATTCCCCAAAGTAATCCCCAAGGTACTATATCTTTACGGTATTTTGTGGTAAGAAAGTGTTCTCTTCCTTGGAATAAAACCCCCCGACTGGACTGACATCGCTGGTCATCATGGTTCCCTCTGTGAGAGGGATTATCACGGTGTTTGTCACCATGTCCCTGGTGGCACCGTCACAAGCTGAATGCCCCATGGATTGGGTTAATCAAGGCTTCAAATGTACACGTCTATTATCGGAGCTTTTGACGTGGAAGGTATGTGCATTTTTAGACAGACTTGAGTAAACCCAAATGGGTTGAAGGGGGTGAAGAGGGACAGACTAGTAAACCCAAATAGGTTGAATGGGGCGTAGAGGGACAAACTAGTTAACCCAAATGGCTTGAAAAGGGTAAATAGGGACAGCCTTGTACAAATAGGTCGAATGGGGTGCCAGACTAGTAAACCCGAATGGGTTAAACTTGGATGAAGACGAACAGACATAGTCTCAACTCAAACAGGTTGAGTGTGGATAAAAAGGGACATGGACAGACTAGTAAACCCAAATGGGTTACTGGGGTTGACTTGTAACCTAAATGGGTTGAACGGGGATGAAGAGGGACAGACTAGTCAAAGCCCAAATGGGTTGAACGGGGATGAATATGGACAGACTAGTAAACCCAATTGGGTTAACTGGGGATGAGGAGGGACAGACTAGTAAACCCAAAATGGGTTGACTGAGGATGAAGAGAGACAGACTAGTAAATCCAATTTGGTTAAAGGGGATGAAGAGGGACCCATTTTGGGTTGAACGGGGATGAAGAGGGACAGACTTTAGTAAACCCAAATGAGTTGACTGGGGATGAAGAAGGTCTGACTTGTAACCCAAATGGGTTTATACTAGGTATGAAGAGCTACAGACTAGTAAACCCAATTGGGTTGAATGGGGATGAAGAGGGACAGACTAGTCAAAGCCCAAATGGGTTAAACGGGGATGAATAGGGACAGACTAGTAAACCCAATTGGGCTAACTGGGGATGAGGAGGGACAGACTAGTAAACCCAAAATGGGTTGACTGAGGATGAAGAGGGACAGACTAGTAAATCCAATCTGGTTGAAGGGGGATGAAGAGGGACTAGTGATACAGACTAGTAAACCCAATTGGGTTGAAGGGGGATGAAGAGGGACAGACTATAGTCTATATCCCAAATGGGTTGAACGGGAATGAAGAGGGACAGACTTTAGTAAACCCAAATGAGTTGACTGGGGATGAAGAGGGTCTGACTTGTAACCCAAATGGGTTACTAGGTATGAAGAGGGACAGACTAGTAAACCCAATTGGGTTAAAAGGGGATGGAGAGGGACAGGTGAATTCATAACAGACCGATGTGTCCAAGATTTAGGAGGGTCAGGGTTGGGAGGATTGAGGTTATATGAAAATGTTTGCCTGCATTTCACCTCTGCAGACCCCAGTTCGGTTTCCACCTCAGACCAGAGCCTGCACGTGGATTGGTTAAAACTGAACAGTTCTTCTCATTTCCAATTCATCGTGTCAATGGCGTTACTTGTGCTGTTGGATGTGTAATCAAATAAAATCTATAAATTAAAGAAACATTCATTTACAATAGGATTTCATACTGATTTCGAACAAGTAAGCAGTATTCTTTCCTGATTTTTTTTTTCTAAACAGGAAGCCGAACAAAGTTGCCAATCCTTTACGAACGAGGCTGGCGAAGCAGGTCATCTGTTATCAATTGCGGACGTGAAAGAAAACGCTTTACTTGGTCTATGGGGTACCAGTTCAGAGGAGGTGGATAGCGTATGGATTGGACTTAGCAGACAGAATGATGATGACGTCATGGTATGTAGTTTGGGAACTGTTTTCCAACTTTCGTTCATTTTACCCTTTCTCAATGGTTTTTAATTCTATGTTTTTGCAGATTAATATAAATTTTGCTCAAATAATAGGTTGGAAATTGAGCTTAAACAAATTATCACTGATGTAACACAAAATACAACCAATGCAATTTAATTTTCCAAATAGTATGCTGCATTTCGATGTAAACAAGACAAGAAGAAATTAATTAACTTATTTCTGAAGATAAACTGAAACTTTTAAGAGCGCTTCATGGGTAATGCTTGCTTTATACCTAATTATTTGTTGGGAATTAAACCAGTGTCACTAAAGATTCGATTTTGCGATCGGTGCTTAAAACCCTGCAGAGAGGTATGTTTTCAGCACATGCTGTCATACTTCAATATTTACATTGTCTTAACCATGCTCATATACCATGATATCCTAAAATGGACCATGCCGCAAGTCCTATAGAGGGTGTGCCAATCAATATGGGAGAGCGATTTGGTAACACGAGGCAGGACAAAACTTTAGATCTCTGCCAGAATCGTTTTTGTAAAAACAAAACCGGTATGCCAATGGTATATGAATCCAAATTATGAAAAATAACTAATTAAGCAAACAAATAAGCTTGCATTAACCCAGGCAAGACCTGGACATGTCAGCAACACACTTTTTAAAAAAACGTTTAAAAAATGCAAAACAAATTTACCCTCACTCTTAGCCTGTTGAAAAAAAACTTGTCAGCAGAGACGTTACAACCAAACAGGTCCCTTTCTTGCTTGAGGGTTTATCATGAAATCATTCAATTGTGGCAGCAGATATCTCATTTTGTGGGTTGGTATTTGAACAGGCATGGTCTGACGGTCTACCAACGGATTTCTATGGCCTAGTGATGGACGGTCTCCTTGATCTCTCTGAAGAAGGAGACTGCGCTATGGCAAATATAGTCGACGGCCGACAGTCAACATTGATGTCCAACAACTGCAACAAGAAACTACAATATATCTGCGAGCTCAGCGCATGTCCAGCTGGTTGGACGTCGTATTTCGGCAACTGCTATCGGTACTTTGACGAGAATAAATCTTGGATCGAGGCGAAGGGTCATTGTCAAGGTTACCAAAGGAATGATTTCATCGGCCAGTTGGTTTCCATCGCAACGGATGACTTCAGCAGGTAGGCCTGTCTAATCATTGATAAAACTGATTTGAGTTTCTTTTAGTAGATGATGTTACAACCGTAGAGTTTCTTGTATTCGCGAACTTCGCTTTTTCCTCATTATTAAAGGGCTGGCCTTTGGTCAACTATAGCTCTTTGATCGAGATCAAAAGTTCCGATTTCCTGCTCACAAAATGTTTTGCTTCTGATGAGGTTCCGATATTCTCATCAGGCGGATTGACTTCAGAATACCGCCCAACACCAACCTGATGTTATTTGTATCTAAGAATAGTAGGCAAACCATAGTGTGCCGTATATAGGGCACATATTTAAGAGGGCACAGGGGGTGCATCATTTTTTCTAGGGGGCACTTCTGGCCAAGTTTCCGTTTGTCTTTTTACTTAAACAAGCTCCCTTTCGATTTCTTAAAAAAAATGTAAATGTACTATTTTTATAAGATAATCTGCCATGTGTAAAAACAAATACATTGCCTGCGTGCAAAGGGGAAAACAGTTATTAAAAACATCGAAATTATCACGTTAAAGAATATACAATGTAACATTTACTCTCGCTGAAAATGTCCAACCCCAAAAGTCCAGATTTCAAATGGGGGCGGGGGAGGTCTGGGGGCACGTGCCCCCCCCCCCTCCATTAGTTACACCATTGGGGTGTGGGCGCTTTTATTTTAACCAATATTGACCGAAAAGTTAACCTTTCCGTTGAAACAGGTTTCTTACACAATGGCAAATGATGGTAACAAGCAACGTGGATTCGGCTGTTCGGACATGGATTGGACTCGACAAAACTCCAGCAGGGGATCGACTGAGTGAAACCACAGGAATGATGGTGGCGGGTTGTTCTCAGATAGAGGGCGGTGCTGTGAGTAACGTCGACTGTAGCAGAGCATCGGCATACGTTTGCGAGATCAGCACGTGTCCAGTGGGATTGGTAGCTTTCCAAGATCAATGCTTGCTGTACGTTGGGAACGAGCATATTGGGGGCGATGGCGAAGGAGGAGTTCGTGCCGAGGTTGGAGGTCATAAGCAAACTGCGCAAAGGGCTTCGAGGAGACGCCGTGGCTTCAATTTTTTTAGTTCTTCGTTCAAGTCAAGCCCCCCAAAAACTTCTAGAACATCCCAAAGCAAGGGTTTATTTTCCAATTTCTTTACAAAAAAGAAAGCGACTTTCACCAAAAGTGCGACATCGACCAACATGAAACCAGTCAGTTCGGGAACATATGTTTCTAAGTCTAAAGGTTTTTCTTTCTGGAAGACAGCTAGCAGCTCGAAGGCCCGGTCTTTTGGAAGCAGCCCAACCAAGACAAAATTCAGTTTTCCGACTATCGGAGCAGCATTTAAGAAGACAGGACTATCCGCGACCTCGATCTCCCAATCAAGGACAGCCAATGTTAAGGAGACATCAGTCCGCCAGAAGTCAATACCTGTCAAAACAGTGGTGCCCCCATCTACATTTAATTTTAACACACTCTTTGTAAACAAGAAAACGACCGCTTCAAAAGTTCAGCCGCCACCGGCCACACAAATCAGCATCAAAAGCACATTGAAATGTCCAACAGGCTGGAGCAGCTTCGCGGGGTCTTGTGTTCTTTACTCAACTGAGGAAAAAACTTGGGAAGAGGCAGAGAGTTTCTGTAAGAGCCACGACTTAGGAACAGAATTTTCGGGCTACGAGGCTCATCTTCCAACTGTCGAAAACACCTTGCAGAATTCCAATATGGTGTCCGTTGTCCAGAATGGTCAAGATAGCAATCTACCTCCCGCTTGGATTGGTAGGAAAGAGGGCAGACTCCCTAGTGAGTGGATCGTTGATGAGGGTACCGACTTCGAGTCCTTTCTCAATCGGGAAGGCGATGAAGAGGGGGGCTGTGTCTACGTCAACTACCGGGAGAAATTCAACTGGGGTCACAAGTCTTGTTCTACCAAACTGTCATTCTTCTGCAAGGTTAAGAAAACCGATAAGTACACCAAGTCAAGTGTTCCAGTAATGTCAAGTGTTTCATTTGTTCGACCAAGACCCGTAAAGAGGCCAGTGCCATCAACATCTGTTGTGAAATCTTCTTCTTCTTCTTCTTCTACTTCTTCTTCTTCATCTTCTTCATCATCATCTTCTTCTTCTTCTTCGTCTCCCTCCTCCTCATCTTCCTCCTCAAGTGCCAACAGCTTGAAGAAGTATTGCTTCCCAACATGGAAACGACGCGGTGACTTTTGCTATTACATCTTTACGGAGGAGCGGGCATGGGAGGCAGCGAGAGACCAGTGCAGAGAGTACATCTATGGGAACGAGGTGAACGAAAAGGCCAACCTTGTCTCCGTCACCTCCTCCGAGGAAAATGACTTCCTTGTGAGTGAATCGTCGTCTACCCTCCCATTCTGGATTGGTATGGACGGCACCAATTGGCTGGATGGAACGGTCGTCAGCTACAGCGCTTCTTCTATCACCAACCTAGCTGATGACCCCGAGTCTCCCCCAGCATCGCCCACCAGGTCATGTTCTTATTCTTTGAACAAGCAGTGGGGTCAGAAGGAATGCTCACAGAAGCTCCCGTTCATCTGTAAGATGCCGGCAGCCGTAGTAGCCCACTTTGTCAGGAAGAAGTAATCTTTTTTTAAAAATAATAATCGCCCAGGGCTCTTTGGGGTTATCGTAAGTATAAAGCTGTCTTGGGAAGGGTCTGTCTAGTTTGATCTGTGGGCCTTTCATATAGTTTGATGTAAGAAGGGGCGAGAGGGTGTTTGGAGCTCCCTCACAGAACCTAAGTGCAAATTATTGAATGTGATTAGACATGATTGTAGATTTGTTGACGCTCGTCATTAATAAATTTCAACACCGATAATACTAAACGTTAACCCCGATTTAGTCTAGTAATTTAATTATTTCGGAAATTAAAGTTTTCTGAAATAACAAGGAAAGCGATTAATTGCCTAGATACTCATTTTTCATTGAGGAGAGAAAAGCTACCAATTAGCAGATGTAGTTAAAAAATAAATGTAGGGATTACAATTTAACTTAAGACATTTTAAAAACCTGGACTTTTATTTTAGTAGTTGAAAGAAAAACCAGTGTGCTTCATTCGCCTTCACTAAAAGTATAACAGTCAACGAGAATTTAGTGACTGAGAACAGGTAAATCCATTGTTTTCGGTAATGAGCGCATGCTCAGAACTACGTAAACGATGGAAATTATTTACCTTGTAAGTCTGCTGCCACCTAGCGTTCTAAAGTCTCCCATTGTAAACTGTACCTCGTAGGGATGAAATTCACTATAATTACGAAACCCAGTTCTAAGAATAAAGATTAAAGTGGTTCAGCCGTAATTGGTGAGAGGGTTTGGGTCTATAGTGTTAATGGTTAATGTTGTACTCGTTAGATAACGGGCAATTTTTTAAAGAAACAACATAGACTTAAATGCAAAGAATACCTTTAGTTTTTGGAACCGTTCGATGTTTTAAGCTTAATATATAATTGTAGATATACAATAAAAATTAACGTGTGAGAATATCATTTCAAAAGGTGGTAGGGTTTTTGAGATATCGTTGGAAATCTGCAGCGGTTTATGTCCACGCAGGATAATCCGTAATAATTGGAATAAACCATCTGAAAAAAAAGTTTCATGCATGAAACGGTTTTCAGGTTGAAATGTTTTTGAATCCCTCTCTCTAAAAAACACATTCCTATATTATACATAATCAACAGCTGCAGTGCATCTTAGCAACTAAGTTTTTTATGGTCATTCATTTTTGGAATAGTTTACCAAAGGTATACCCTCCCTTTACGATGCTAATTAATATCACATTGTTTTTGTTTTCATTTTATTTGGCATGAGAATATTTATTTTCAACAAAGGAGATTATGGAATAAAATTGGCGACTTACTCTATATGTCTTACCTGTCAAAAACAATCTGATGTTTAGTTCTCCACTTGTGTCACGAAAATATTTCAGCAACTACGACGAGAAAATAGACCCCCTAGTAATTCAGAAGACTTTTCCCTCAAAACCTTACATCTTTGATGAGAATACTTTTAAATTAAAGGAAAACAAAATGCCGGTCATCAAAGTAAAAAAAAGGAAAGGGAAAGGAGTATATAATTTAAGAGGCAAACAACTAGAACAAGCAGCCCGGCCCCTCGCCCTGTCCCAACCCATATCAACCACACTCCTTCCTGTTTTTAAGAATAAATAAAAGGCAGATAAAGCAAAATCGCAATTTTAAACTAGGAAAGAATAATGTGCAAAACGCCTATGTAATGTTCTAGATTGCATTAGAGACCATTTATGTTTAAAACAAACAAAAATCCTGGGCCCTAGAGTGGGCCCCGGACCCGACGCCGTAAAGGCTTCGTGTTACCTCGTTCTTCTCGTAATAATGCCTTACATACATCGTTTCAACATAAACGGCTAGCTTGTGCTCCCCTAATATTAGCTGACCGATTTCTAACCCCCCCCCCCCCCCTCTCCAGCTGGGTAGAAATACTGTGTAAAGCGCATCCAAGGCTTTCTAGATTACGTCAGAGAGCACCTAGTGATACACTAAACGAAAAAATCCCGGGCCCTAAAGCGGACCGGAACCCACGTAAGGCTCTGCGCTTCGCTCGCTGCTGGTTTGTCTCGTAGAAAATGAATGCTCAACGCTATAATTTAATCCTGGCTGCAATGTTGTTTCTACATACACAGCAAGGGTGGGGCACTCAGTAACATTGGTAGGTTACTGCTTCAACCTCCACCCTCTCCAGTCACAAAATGACTGTTCTATCACTGTAGAGTCGGTGTTTTGCATATTGTCCAGCCCGACAAGGAACAAGCTTGGACATGTAGGCCTTTGTACATAAACCAACGGAGCATGGGGATCTAGTCAGCATATGAAAACATTAGGAGTGCACCGCCCCCCCGCATAGTAGACAGCATAAACTTCAAGACCCCCCCCCCCCACGAAAATAGTAAGTACAAATACCGCCCTCTTTTGGTGAGTAACAATCGCGTGTTGAAGATCGATCGCTGGAGGGCGCTATGCATCCTTAAGGAAAAAAGTTCGGGTGAAAAAAAAACCAAGACAGCAAACGGGCCCGGCGATCAGAAGGGACTGACACTAAATTGACGAGAAACATCCTTTGCATAAAGCTCGTGTTTTCACGGATATTTGATTCAATACAAGGATCAGATGCTGCAACTTAATGAGAAAGGGGAGGCTAGTAATTTTGAAGCTTAGACGTCGTGCTCAGATTTATGTGCAACCCGTGGAGTGGAAGATTGTCATCACAAAACCTCACAGTCACAGACAGAGACTGTCTATCATTTAATTTTGATCAACCATAAACCAAGGTCAATATTCCAACGGAAAGATCTTCTTGAACTTGGAGCCAGTCTGGTCTGGTGGTACAGTTGATTGACAACACAATGGATGTCGCCAGGTGGTGAAACCAGTGTGGTTTTAGTAACCAAAAATATATAAATTAGGTAAGTTAGTTGTCAATGGGGCGGGGTTGCAACATCGGTTGGACTCGGGAGTCTGTACACAGGACGACGGTGGTCGGTGGGCTATCGAATAACCAAACATTTCCATGGGGGGGGGGGGGCAAGAGGGGGAAAAACATAATTTGGTTGGGGTACTATTATTGGATATCGAACCATTCAATTGTGCATTTTTTCAATCTCCTTTTGGGGCAAGCGTTCTCAGTGTGGGGCCATCTTTCCTTAAGTTAAATTTTTGGTCTTAACCTGGATCTTTTGTAAACTGTTAACAGTACACTCAATTATTCAAAGGCCTATTTCATGAATCTGTCTGCAACCCTATTCATACAAATTTCTTTTGTCTGAAAGTTGTATCTATATTACTAAGTAATTAGCAACTTACTACTAAATAGTACTACAACTAATAACAAGGCTGTGTCCATGGAATAAAAGTAAATACAGTCTTCCACCAAGATACAAGAAATCTAAATAGTTTTAGCTCCCTGGTTCAGCCTTTTTGGCGGTAGCTATTTAGCCATATTTCTGAAGAATGTTTTTCTATAAATTTGTTGTTTTTTATTTAATTTTTATATAAAAAAATAAATCCATCAATGAGCCTCATTCTTTATAAAAATTGTTCTGAGAATGGCGTTATAATGTGTATTCCCATTGGGCTTATGACTGTCTACTGTACTACTGGGGCCAACAAATTCTTAACGTTGTTCAGTTACTTGAACTTAATAGTCTCCCTTTGTGAAGCTCCCTGTCACTTCACTCTGCTTGATCTCTAAATCTTAGAACATGTTAGCTTTTAATATGCCAGCATTACAGGTTGGATGCCTGTCCTATCTAGGTCAGTCCAGCCAGCCAGACTGGATTGGGTTTTGGACGGTTGGTCTAGATTGTCTCATCTGTGATTCACCCAGGCATTCCTGGGTTTGGTAAGGAGGGTCCACACAGGACAGTTCCGCTGGGTCCACACAGGACAGTTCCAATGGGTCCATACAGGACGGTTCCGCTGGGTCCACACAGGACAGCTCCGCTGGGTCCACACAGGACAGTTCTGATGGGTCCATACAGGACGGTTCCGCTGGATCCACACAGGACAGCTCCGCTGGGTCCACACAGGACAGTTCCGCTGGGTCCACACAGGACAGTTCCGCTGGGTCCACACAGGACAGCTCCGCTGGGTTCACACAGGACAGTTCTGATGGGTCAACACAGGACAGTTCCGATGGGTTCACACAGGACAGTTCCGATGGGTTCACACAGGACAGTTCCGATGGGTTCACACAGGACAGTTCCGCTGGGTCCACACAGGACAGTTCCGCTGGGTCCACACAGGACAGTTCCGCTGGGTCCACACAGGACAGCTCCGCTGGGTTCACACAGGACAGCTCCGCTGGGTTCACACAGGACAGTTCTGATGGGTCAACACAGGACAGTTCCGATGGGTTCACACAGGACAGTTCCGATGGGTTCACACAGGACAGTTCCGATGGGTTCACACAGGACAGTTCCGCTGGGTCCACACAGGACAGTTCCGCTGGGTCCACACAGGACAGTTCCGCTGGGTTCACACAGGACAGTTCCGATGGGTTCACACAGGACAGTTCCGATGGGTTCACACAGGACAGTTCCGATGGTCCACACAGGACAGTTCCGCTGGGTTCACACAGGACAGTTCCGATGGGTTCACACAGGACAGTTCCGATGGGTTCACACAGGACAGTTCCGCTGGGTCCACACAGGACAGTTCCGCTGGGTTCACACAGGACAGTTCCGATGGGTTCACACAGGACAGTTCCGATGGGTTCACACAGGACAGTTCCGCTGGGTTCACACAGGACAGTTCCGATGGATCCACACAGGACAGTTCCGCTGGGTCCACACAGGACAGTTCCGATGGGTCCCCACAGGACAGTTCCGATGGGTCCACACAGGACAGTTCCGATGGGTCCACACAGGACAGTTCCGATGGGTCCACACAGGACAGTTCCGCTGGGTTCACACAGGACAGTTCTGATGGGTCCACACAGGACAGTTCCAATGGGTCCACAGGGGACAGGGTCCATATAGGACAGGCTGGGAAGTTTCTTAAATCCACTTAAACTTCCAAAACTTACGAGCCCACTCAAGAATTAGCCAGACACAAAGACAGACTGCTCTGATCCAACTCCAACCCCAGACTGATTATCAAATCACTGCAGAGCTCCACCAGAAAAATATTTCTAAGGACAACCCATTCACAGGGAAAATAAAAGTATAATAATAGTATACTTAACATTCCTTAACAAGGCTGAATGACCCCACCCTAATTACTGCCCTCTTTTGGGGTCAAAATTTGAAGGAAAAAAAATGGCTCCTTCATAATCTGCCACTTAACTTTACTAGCAAACTGAAAAGGTGCAATCTGCACACATGTAAATTACACCCCACTTTATTGGTCATTGGACTCACACAAGAAAATAGACGGGTTGAAAACCTCATATGTTTTCACTGTTATTGAACATCATGGTTTGGTCTCACAAATTGTTTTACATAACTCATTTCTAAAAAAAAAACCCAAAACAGCATTTCAGGCAAAAACATTTCTCGGGAGCTTTCCACCATGACTATTTGTGTATACCATAAGTTATGTGCAAATCTATGCACATTTATTTGTTCAATCTAATGTTGATCCTATCGATCTGTCAGTTAATTTTCTGTGATTGATTTGATTTTGAACAGAGCGCTGATTTGGAGGATCAAGCCTGCTTGGTGCTCATGGTGTTGTGTCACATTGAATATGTCTTTCAGGTAAGTTCAGTTTGATTTAGCTGTGTATTGCGCCACAGCTCCTTGTAAACCATTACATGGTGCTATGTAAAGGAATAGGTCTCATACTTCAGAAAGGTAGCCCCACATACCTTGCAGGAAAATACTGAATGTTGAAGCGCCTTGAGCGCCATTGAGTGAGTGACGGATATGAGCGCTATATAAGAAGCCACTATTATTATTATTATCATTTAACACTGAGGATGGAAAACCCATCTCCTTCTCAGACTTTATCGTGAATAGCGGTTGAAAGGCATTATAGACCTTTCTATTGCAACCAAGGTTGGAAAATTATGGAAAGACATAAATGCAAAGCAAAAACAGATAGCCATAGATTTTAACAATGTTACACATTCAAAAATAGTGTTGAATTTGTAGGAAACGGAGCAACCAATCATGGGAAGAATTTTTTTTCACATTGAAATTTTGCAGAAATGTTGAATTCGGTCACAACATCTGTTAACACAACTGAATATTTTGCTGTTCATGCCAACCAGCCCTGTTTGTTTATCAACAATGCAAAGGTCTATTGGAGACCTCTTGGGGCAACAGCGCCATCACACTTGACAACCCACTTGACAACAGACAAAAATTCTCCGGAAGACAAACAGAGCACAGTGTTCAAGATGTCAAGCCTAGTGACATGTGTCTCACCTCTGTATCTCACTTCTTTAATAATAACCAAAATAATGAAGCGATTATTAATATGAAATAAATCAATCAATAATTTAGGAGCCTAATCATCCTTACTCGCAGCTGAGAAGCTGAATGCGAAGGACACGGCTACAACATGTTCAAGCAGCAGGCATGCAAGGGTACCTTTGGCAGACAGCCACGCCAACCCATACAACCACAGATACAGCCTGAGATCAAAAAGTGTTTGATTTTTCCGAAAGGAGGAAAACTGGAGGGCCCAGAGAAAAAACCTTGTGGTACAGAAGAGAACCGACAATAATGAATGATTGTGATAGTGCACTGGTGAGAATATTTTCATGAGTTGAGAGATGGAATGTTACTTTTAACGACGTGCCATGTTGAATGGAACCTTCCGTCTGTTGAATGGAACATTCCATCTTTCAACTCGAGAACATATGCTCACCATTGCACTCATTTTATAAGCATTCATTATTTGTATTTTACATCAACTACAATTTACATATACATGTACTACTATCAACACCATGCTAGCTGCACATCTTACTTAAAACAGTTTCTGTTACAGTTACGAAAGGTGTCCTATTGTATTCCGTGATGCATTGTTGAAGGGCGCCCTCTGTTGGTACAGTGCGACTTGCGATAAACCCCATGGTTGCCGGAGTAAATACATGACAGCCAAATCAACCGAACATTGCGTGACAGTACATTGTAGTGGAAAGGATCCACAGTTCTTATTACATAATAGCAGGGCTTGAATTCGGGGGAAAAAATCCACAAGACCGCAGGGCTTGTATAGCTCAACATTTTTACTAACAATTTTTTAGAAATGTTTTTTACAAGACCGGACTCAAAATGATAAAAAAATTACACACAGGGAAGATTTATCTCATTCTTATGAGTAAGTATACTTTGATACAGAATTGAAAGATAGTTATCAGACTCAAAGTCAACACTTGAACATCATTTTTGTTTTTAAAGACATTTTATTCATTTGATAAACACAAGACCGCTGAACTTGTCCAGTCGTGAGTTTATTGGCACTATACTTAACTGGCTTTAGGCCTGTTGTCCAGTGTAAAGTTCGAGCTCTGGATAGGCATGGTAGAAAACTGTTTTTGATTGACCATGGGTCTATCCAAGGGAGTTTGCCCACCAAAGTTGACAGCATCACAGTGTAGGTCCAAACGATTCCCTGACACGGTGGAGTCATGCAAAGAAACTCTTACAAACATTGTAGATAACACTAGGAATATGGGTTGACTCAGAGTGATGGAGGTTTATGCCAGGGTTCTATATGACTTCACGAGCCCCAAACAGCCCCCTCCCTCACACATTGTTCGATGTAGACCTATCATTGGCTGAGAGTTGTGCACAGCGCGTACACGCGTGCACGTTTTCTTTGTTCGACCTCAGCGATGGCAGCCAATGTAAGGGGTCTATTGACTTTTATTGTTATATACGTGAAGTTTCATAAAGAGTTATGAAACACTTGTTAATCTAATAAACAGAATTTCTTCTTGAAAACAATTCAAGTAGACCTGTTTCATTATGACCTGGGCCCAGTTTCATAGAGCTGCGCAGAAAATACTGCTTAACAATTTTCTGCTAAGCAGAAATGAGCAGGATACCAGTCTCAAATTGTACATGTGACATGGTAGTTTAGCTGGTAACCTTATTCTGGTAAGCAACATTTTGTTGTGCTTAGCTACTTTTTGTGCGTGGGCAGCTCTATGAAAATGGGCCCTGTTTAATGTTGTCTCAGTAATATCAAAATAAAAAGCTACATGTAGGGTCTTTGTGAAGCTCTGGCTACAGCTTCAGCTCCACCTATTGCCTGTCCACCTCACAGTGTCTCTGCCCCATGCCAAAAGCACATTATTTCAAAAATGGCTGATGATCTTAAGTCAGATTGAAGACAAAGGTGTTGTTTCATATGGGGGCCATAAATTACCTCTTCTGTTACCCTGTATCTCTATCCAGCTGCAACCATTTGGTCTTGTTCCCTGTATCCCAAGCATTAATTGATATTGTCATTATTTTAAGGTATTATAGAGGATTGGTAGAGCTGACAAAATAGTCGCAGACAGTGTTATGTTTTGTGTGATCAACCATTACACATGAAATAACAAACCTGTAACAACCAGAATCAGCTGTTGCATTTTTTTTAACATAGGTTTTCAGTAACAGTTTTCTTACGACTTAATTTCAGAGGGAAATACTTCACAGAAATGAATGGTTCTAGTATGAACTTTATAATCAGTAAGCTTTCAGACTAAAATTAAACAATGATGTTTTTAATCCTTACAGACAACTCTCTCTCTCTCTCAAATAAAAAAGAAAATAGTGTGGCAAAGGAAATTCAAGGCAGACAGCGTTTTCTTCGGGGGTCTACGTTACTGTACACCCAATCTGCCCCCAACACACATGCACTCAAGTTCAGCCACCCACTTTACGCTGAATGCACTTTCATTACGGCATTGTACACTCACTAAGAAACCAGTGCATGTAGATTAACGCAGTCTATGCTCAGCGCAGATTGTGTTTCAGTCATATATTAAAGAACACACAGTTTCTCGGTATTTGTTGAAAGGCTGGATGTTTATTGAAAGTTCTCCAGTTGGATGTGGAGGGAACCGTCTCTGTGAAATGTACAGATGAGCAATCTGATCGGTACATATTATTTTCTTAAGAGTGGGTTTATTCTCCACGGCAAGGTTTGACTTGGCCGATTCAACTCGTAGATAAAGTTACGCATTTTAATCAATAATTTTTGCCTTAAATTCTGTGAATGTAGTCCTCTTTCATGCTGCATAAGATTTTAGCCTGCATGTGTGATTGAGTCAAGCTCTCAAGGCCTGTTATTCATTAATAGAGAGATGTGTAATTGGAAGTTTACAAATTAAAGGTAATATACAGGATTGATTGAGCTGACAAAACAGTCACAGACAGTGTTCATGCTTTGTGTGATCAACCATAGATGCTGTGAAAATCTGGGCTCAATCTGTTGTATGAGTTGGAGATATTAGTGAAAAACCGCGCACAATTTTCAGCATGTAAACACATTGTCCTTAATTTTGGTTGTAACCAAAATCAGCTGCTGCATTTAAAAAAATAGGTTTTCAGATACAGTTTTCTCGAATACGACTTCATTTCAGAGAGAAATATTTCGCATAAAAATTGGTCCTAGTACAAACTAAGCTTTCAGACTAAAATTAAACAATGATCCTTACCAAGGACTGTAAAATACCTGTAAGACATCATTATAAAAAACTAATTACATGTATCTAGAAAAGCTTGTCCACGTTCATGATTGAGTGTTGTTGCATGCTTCATAGTTTCAATGATTGGGAGTCAATGGGTTTTTCCAACAGTTTGCACTGCATTACTACGTGCAGGAATGATCATGTCTTAATACGTGTACAAAGCATACACACGGAGTGAAATTACTTTGTGCGAGATTGCTGTCGATCATTTAGCAATTTTTGTTTGTTGGTCACCAGTGGATTCCGGGAGAGAATGTTGTATAAAATTATTTCTTTTTTAATTTAAAAAAAAAAATGATTTAAAATGATCTGAATGAGTGTGTCAAGATGAGAATATACATGTATATTTTAAAGATTGGACAACACAATTCACATACATTGTACATAGCCATGCATATAAGAGATTAATAATTTACTTGAACTAAATTTTGGTAAATTTGCAATTTGCATAATTTCAAGAAATGTACACTATGTACATGTAGTTCACAGTCAATATTAGCTCAATTGCATGTAACCTTCCTTTCTTACTACCCGAATTTCCCAACAGCAGTTAGCTCAGATTGAGGCAGTACAATTTATTGGATATTTTACGCTAAAACTGCACACAGCCGACCCATCACACAGCATTGACTGTCCTGGATATTCAGTCCTATATAATACACACTCCAGACGCACCTGGGGAATTCCTAGGCACTGAGTTCTTCTTCTTAGGCCTCCGTACGCTGCCTATTTTCCCCAGTACCCTGCCTCTCTACGTTGATGTCTGAAGATCGGGAAAAGGCAAAGAAAACGAAGAGAGAAAAAAAAGAGAAGAAAAAAAACGTAGTCGTGATACCCTTAGGGGCTGACCTAATTTTCAGTTCAGTCTCTGAACTTCACTTCATGCTGAGGGGAAAAAAAAATTAACGTTCATCACAGGCTGACAAAAAGGGAATTAAAAAACTTGACCTAGTGCAAGAAATTCCAGAGGGGGAGCATTGTCTGTGGCTAGAGGAGACAGATGAGCTTTAGAAAAACAAACGTGGAAGTTTTTAAAGAACAGGCTGTGACCCTCGGGTTATGGAACTTTTCCTTATTTCTTATGCATGTGATGCTACAAAAACATAGGTCTCAAATTATGTTTGTGCATTGAGCAAAACATTGTAAAAGTATTTAAACATGTAGGTCGCTGATTTGATAAGTTGTTTCTTCACATTGTTATAAATTATTGTTAATACAACAAGATTGAGATGTAGAACATTTAAGATGTCTTTCCTTTTGCTTTTATTATCAAGAAACAAATACATTCATTAATTTAATACTGAAGATGTTGAATTTGTATCAGGGATTATAGAATATTGTTGCGGTACCCGCTGCTAAAATATAGGATTCAAACTGCCTCTAGCCACCGGGTAATCTTGGTGGTCTAATGGTGAATCTACTCTAGAATGACAAAGGTCCTGGGTTTGAATCCTATCTGAGTAATATGTCTGTGATTTATTTATTTATTTTTTTCACAAGACTCAGGAAAGTACTGAGTCTACAGTGCTTAACACATACAATGTATCAGTAAAACTACAAGTAATTAATATTTTTTGAAATGTATAATGCTACATTCTTATTACGGTATAATAAATTGATGCACTTAACCTGTTGCTGGATCAAATATCTTTGTTTTGCATTTCAGAGAATCATACATTTGGGGGGGAGAAAATTGTCGCTCAAAAGGTTTTTTGGAGGAAAAATTAGTTGCCAGGGTTCTCTCCCTAGGATTCAAATAATTTGTGGACAATTCTAGGCCCAAATTGTGCACGTTTGACCGAAGCAGGATAAATTATTGCCTATTCAATTTGGTTTTTCTACTCTGCAATCTGGAGCATTTTAAATGATTGATGATTTTTGTGAAATTGATCTGGAATTTAAATAAAATGTTAAATGTGGTAGGTGTTTTTTTGGTGGTTTATTGGTTTGTTTTGTTTTTGCGCACGATTCCCACTCATTGGCCAGCAATGCGCACATCATACTGTCTTGTATTTGGGGAGAACTATTTTCATTGAATTTCATTTCACTTATTCTGGTTGTGAAGCCAAGGACTCTCAGAAAACTGAACTTAGTCACTATACTACCCAAGAACCCCATGGAGAGAAGACAAGGAAGGAAGTTTCAGTTTTAGATGTGGGAGGAAAACCCCAGAGAGTTGTTCCAGGGAAAACTCACGCAATCAGGCGGGGACTGAAAACCCAATCCACACAATGCCCTCGGCATGATTCGAACCAGGGTCCTATAGGTGGAAGGCAAGGAAAGATACCACTACATGTATGCCAACCCAACCAGCCATGATTACCATTCAAAATTTCTTAGCAACCAGATATTCTCCATACTCAATTTCTTGCAACAGACGCTTCCTTCGTGCAACGGGAGGGCGAAGTTTATCAGCCAAGCCACGAGATGAGGACATCAAGGATGAATATCCCGGGGAGGTGACCGTCCACCCAGAGACAAACAAACCAACTTACGTCTGGGACTGTATCAAAAACAAATCCTCTACGATCTGTAGGGTGGTGCAACCTCTAGACCCGAGCACTCCAAAACCAGAAGGTTGGTAGTCCGCAGCAAATAAGAGAGGCAAAGCAGCGGGGCCCGAGTTTGTGGTGCTGCTGAAGCACAGAAAATAGCTTAAACTCTAAATAGTTTTGCTTACCAGAATAATGTTACCAGCCAAAGCACCACATCACGCAAGTGCTGTTTTTGACTGGTTTCCTGCTCAATTAAGCTCAGCAGGAAATTGTTCAGCAACATTTCCTGCTTTAATTGAGCTACCTAATGGTGAGCAAATTATTCAGATTACTGTAGAAATAATTTCTGTAGAAAAATTTCATGCAACACGAGTTACTGGAGAAGAGATATTGTATCACACAATCTAATTTATAAACTTGCCCAGTCCTTCACACAAAGCATCTATTTGTGGTTTATAAAAAATACACAACACATTCTCTTAGTGACTTTTGGACAAATGCATTATTTTAAAGGACAATGTTGTACAATGTACATTTACAGTGTACTGTTTGGGAGACAAAATGAATAATTGCTGCTAGACACTGGACCCAAATTCATAGAGCTGCTTAAACACCCCAAAAGTAGCTAAGCACGACAAGATTATGCTTACCAGACTAAGGTTACCAGACAAAATATCATGTCATAAATACTATCTGTGAATGGCATCCTGTTCATTTATGCTGAAAGGAGGAAATTGTTAAGCAGTATTTTCTGAAAGTGGGTTGAACTGTGTGCATTGGGAGTAAAAGCATGTCAGATGCAAGTCACAGTCGGGAGGGCAATTTTTCCGTTCCTTGCTTTTAAGTATGTAGATGCTGTGTGACACTTTTTGCATATTGTCTGCTTACACGGTGGCACTCGCATTTTCTGTAGATGTTGGTTTGACTGTCTTTTCCTTGACCGTTTCATTTGATAGTTCCTTATTTGTTCATTAGAAGCTTAATGACATCACCAAGCCATTGTATCATCTTGCCATTGTTGTGTAAATCTGTTTGTTTCTTTATCTTTGTTTAAATCAGTTTATCCACCTTTGTAAACCCTTGTCACTGAATCCTCCACAAGCAAACTCCAATGTTCCTTGATTTTGATGAATATCTTGCATAGCTCAACAAGTTGGTTTTGTGGATGAAAAACATTTTATAAATGTATCAAGCAGTTACACTAGGGCTTGAATGTTGGGGGAATCCACAAGACAGCAGGGCTTGCTGCTCAACATTTTTCTGGGCCAGAAATGGTTTTATGACGAGAATCAAATGATTAAAGAAACTGCAGAGATTAATGTATAAACTGTTTTCATAGGAAAAAGCACTGGAATTTCCGATAGATATATTTATCGGGACTCAAAGTCAACATTTGAACAAAATAACAGAAGGTGCAAAAATCACTAGCCTTGGGCCAGTGTGAATGTGCTTTGACATTAAAAGTTGATTTGTCATTGTACACGGTTGGTAGGATGTAGTGTTAAGCCATGTCCGAATTAATTGACTTCGGCTATGGCTATGGCTATGGCTATGGCTATGGCCATTGTCTGTACTGACAATGCTGGATAGTCAGTGTTCTAGCCTTAGCCAGTGATGAAGCCAATTATTCGGACACGACCTTAGATTTGCATGAAACATCATCTTGCATGTTGCTTTCAAACCCTCTGCATGTTATGTGTGTATTTCCCCAATTAGACGCCGTACGCTTTGTTTGTATATCTGACACGCACAACCAAGCATTACGGATTTTACACAACATACCCGATGGCGACGTTCTTATCCACGCTGGTGACTTTACAAACACCGGCAGATTAAAAGAAATCAAACGATTCAACGATTTTTTGGGTAAGTCTGGTACTTTGTCTCCCTTCCTTTTACAGATCATACCAGGTTTGTGTGTATATCAGACACATTTTCAAGAACGAGTCACATGGCAAAGATTCCAGATGGCGATATTTTGATTCATGCTGGGAACTTTAGCAATATTGGGTTGCCACGGGAAGTGATTGCATTTAATGAGTTTCTAGGTAAGTGACAAAAAAAGTGTGGTAAAAAATGTTGATTTTAATACCATTGACTACCAGCGTTGGAGTCAACAAAGTCTGAGACCGAGACCAAGACCAAGGCCTCACAGTCTGCAACTAAAACCTTACTGTTCGAGACCAAAACCAAAGACCTTATTGAAAAATTGTAACTTTTTGTAAAACAATTTTTTGTTAAAATTTACACATGAGTCAATTCAAGAGTGCCTAGACCCATTAACTGGGAACAAACTCCTCTTTTTGAAATTTTGACTCGGCCGTCCTACTGTGATCGTCAAAGACGGGCAGTAAACCATAAACCAAAAGTGGATAATCCAATAATAAACTTCAAACACTCCAGAGTTTTTAATAGGTCTCGGACCGAGGTTATTGGAGACCTGTGCCCAAAGACCGAGACCTCAACATCGCCGAGACCTCAAAAATATGGTCTCGGGGACCGAGACCTCCATCACTGTTGACTACAAGACTAAGATTGATATTGGAGAGATCTGTGGGAGTTTAGAGTTTTTTCGTAACTTTTTTTCTCTCAAAAGCCAGTAAGACTTGTCATTTTACTACTCTGCTTGTTCTTTCAGTCTGTGTCTAAAGCTTTTCTTTCAAAATTTACACTTGTGCGGGACTTTAACACGTTGACTGCCACTACGAGTATACTCGTAGAGAACGAAAGGTTTTTGTATTGTTAATTGAATCACTGGCATCACTGAGAACGCAACAAATATGCTTCTGGCAGTGGTGAGGACATACATCCTTAAAATTTATATGTTCAAGTTATTTTTTTAAAAGTGTTGGCGCATCGGTATGCGCGCATGGCAAATGGGAACGCCCTACGAATCTATGACCGGCCGTCAACAAGTGTTAATTTGAAAATGTCTAATTGATCTCTTCAGTAGGCAGTGGTTTATATGTATGTAGCTGTTGGGCCCGTTGGGCATATATTTGTCTGGTTTCCATGGATTGTAAGATTTGGCTTTGGGGTTTGTAGCCATTCTAATTCGTCTGTCTTCCACTCATCAGGAAAGTTACCTCATAGGCACAAGATTGTCATTGCTGGCAACCATGAGGTGACCTTTGACCGGCAGCTCATGACGGAGCAAAACAGTCACGTGTTCATGAGTTTTGCAACCGCGCTAGAAGAGGTGAAGCAAGAAGATTGGAAACATATCCCCTCGCTTCTCACCAACTGCACCTACCTAGAGGACGCCGAGGTCAACATTATGGGATTCAGAATATATGGATCACCGTGGTAAGCAATAATACGGTGACTATATGAATTTTAGTGTGGATGAGAAGAGGGTATTCCAATAAAGATGGAAATGGGACAACCTCAAGATAACTTGATAACATTTTGATTCTAATAATAATAATAGACATTCATATAGCCCTGCTATCCGTGAATGTTGGTCCCCATGGCACACTGAACATTATCACTTTGGTCATTGGGACATCTATTTCATTTTCCTTGAACCATTTCAGCTTCCTGGGGAGTATACAGCCTGTGCTGCCAAGTATGTAGCACACCAGGCTAAAACAATCACAAGAACCATCTCTGCCCTCACAGGTACCCATTTACTTCTGGGTGAAGAGAAGCAATGCAAGTGTCTTGCTCATATCAAGCCCATAAGTGTCTCGACCACGGTTAAAAATTAGTTATCCAGTTAGTAAAAAAGTTTGGTAAATTGTTCCACACCAAGTTAAACTTCATGAAGTGTGAAGCAGACTAAATGGAATACTTGTGCGTGTGTGTTTTCTTGGTGACAGGCAACCACAGTTTTGTGACTGGGCGTTCAACCTACCGAGAGGTCAGCCTCTTCTTGATAAGTGGAACCTTATCCCAACAGGGATTGATATTCTGGTTACTCATGGACCACCACTAGGTAAGACCTTCTCTTGGATGCTACTTTGTGTCCAGGACTTATTGCTTGTCATGGTTAACTGGAGTTTTCAGACATTGGTAAACCTTAGGTATGATGTGTAATAATAACAGGCATTTATTGGGCACTTTTAAACATTGTATCAAAGTGCCAAACACTGTTGTTACCCCTGTTCATTTGGGCCTTAAGCATCCCTGAAATCATCTCAACTTCTTTGGAGTATGCAGCACCAGCACCCAAAGTGGCACACAGGTTGCTAATCAATCACATCAACAATCTCTACCCTGGTAAGGTACCCATTTACCCCCGGGTGATGAGAAGTAGTGATAGTTAAGTGCCTTGCCCAAGAACACAAGTGCCACGACTGGGATTTGAACCCACATTTCTGATGGAACTTGAGTTCGATGTTCTTGACCACTCGGCCACAACAAGTAAATTTACTGGCATCTCAGACGGGATTCGAACCCACAGACTTCATCAACTTCCGCAAATTGCAGGGTATGGTTTATGGATTTCATTGCCCTACACATCAAAGTCCATGTTAAAAGGTTTATGGTTTTTTTGCCAATTTTTGACAATTCCAAACCAGGTCATGGTGATTTAACCACATCTCAAGAGCGTGCTGGCTGTGTAGAACTACTAACCACGATCCAACGCCGGCTAAAACCCAAGTATCATATCTTTGGTCACATCCACGAAGGGTACGGCATCACCACAGATAACACCACCACCTACATCAATGCCTCTATCTGTACGGTCAACTACAGTCCCTCTAACCATCCCATCGTGTTTGACCTCCCCACCCCAAAAGTACCAACAATGGAGGCCGAGACATCTCTTTGACTCTTGCGGGCAGAATCATCTTTGAGCATTTGACTTCTGCGATCCCAAGGTGCCCAAAGCCAGTTATTGTACACACGTTGATCTGGTTCATCTTCCACCAATGACCTTTAACCTGTGACCTTTGGGTGCCGAACTACCCCTAATGCGTCTGACCTAAGTGATGCGAGTTATCCACCAATGGTAGTAGAGACGTTGATTTAAAGGGAATATCAAAGTTACTACCAAATGAACATCAAAATCAAACATAGAAACAACAACATACAGTCGACTCTCGTTAATACGAGGTCCGCTGGACTGGCCCGTTTTCCTTGTATTATCCGAACCTCGTCTTAAACGCAGCGCACTATTTACACATACATGTATACACACGTCGTCATAGTGCATGTACTTCACACGTGTCTAGGCTAGAACGGAGCGGTTTGCTTCCTAGTATAGTTCTTACGAGCATCCTATACACAAAAATATCAATGATAAATGCATTTTTGTTGACTATGATCATAGAAATTTAATATTTTGTAAAACTCAAGAAAAAAATCATAGCAAAGTCATGTCAAACTTGCCGTTCATGTGACCATTATGTGACAGATTCGATACTGCGTAGCGCCTATGCTGAACGTTGTTTTCGCTGGTAGCCCTCAGCATGTAAGCGAAGTAGCATATCAAGCATAAGTTACCAGCGAAATGTTTCTGGTTTTCGGATCGGACAGAACCGTGTAGCCGGTCTGATCCGATAAATAGTTTGGCATCAAGAATGTTATTTCCGAACCTTGACTGAACGGTAAGCTTTTACGGAACAATTATTTTCAGATCTCGCTACAAAAGTATGAAAAACAATACATTTTGTCATCATGGGGCCGCAAAAATACCTCGTATTATCCGTGTTCTCGTTACGACCGTGCTCGTATCTTCCGTTTTTTAAGACATTGAAACACGCATGGGACAGTTCGGAACCGGTGAAATACCTCGTATTAACCGTCGTCTCGTATCTTCCGAGCTCAGATTAACGAGAGTCGACTGTATTTTGATTTTGTTTTCTGCAAGAAAAAAATAACTACATTTAATATGTGTTTCAAGTAAAATATGCATTTCAGTAAAGGTTGAAAAAAGACAAGGACTGGGTGAAACATCAAGAGTTCCCAAAGTCAAAGATGGCAAATGGACAGTTGATCCTTTTATACTTGAAATGAAATCATTTTTACAGCTGATCATTTATGGTTTTCTTTTTCAACAAACACTGTTGGAAGTTATTACTGTGGACAGTATTGTCAGAGTTTCCCACCTATTCTGTACTTGGCCATATAGAGATTTTGCTATCCATTTTTAAAATGCGAAAACATGTTGGATTTTATGCTGCATTTTCCACCTTAAAACTTGTGCATAAATACAAGTAACGTGTACAATTTGGTGTAGTACTGTTTCTTTTTAAAATAAATTTCATAGTTTTATACTGCTTTGTCTAACAAATTAAAGTGAATTGTTACTGGAAAGGGTTTTGTTTTTAACAAATTATACCAATCAGATTGCATCATGAGTGTAACCGGATTATTACCATGTTTTTTTTTTACTATAAGAAATGTTGGCATGGCAACAGTTATGAATATTTATGAGTTTGCCAAGACAATAAAAACCCTGCCATTACATTGGGCAATTCATTTGTGAGACCTATGTTTCATGTCCCATGGGTTTTAAGTGATTGATTTCATTGGGCAATTGATTTTCACACGTTTAAGTGGTACAGTGTATTTTATTGTGAAGTTGACCTGCCCGACGCATTAATGAATATGTATTTTTATGTCGCATGATGTCAAGTGATAATTTAATTGGCCAACTGAGTAGAGGACGTGGCAGGGTTTAGTAGTATGCAAAATGAGGTGCAAAATTTAGACCAGTTTTTTTTTATTGTATCAAGAAAAAACTTATCAAAAAAAACCCAAAGTGTTGTATTTTCTAAAAGTGGCATGGTCAGTTCTGCTAATTGCAAGAGGCATTTTCAACTGTTACTTAAAAAGCCTGACCGCATGTAAGGACAGTCAATCCACAACGCAGGCCTGGAACTCATCTTTGAGAGGGCAAGGCCATTGTGGAAAGGGCTCTTCCACGTACATTGTTTCAACACGTGAAGGAAAAAAACTTGCGCGTTTTAATGGGACCCAATGTTCAAATATGTGCGAGACTTGCAGAGTCTAGTTAGCTTAAGACAGATACATGTACTTCCCTTTTATAAATGAATCCATGTTGTGAGTCATTGAATATACACAGAATTGTGTCAAATATACAGAATGTGAGTATGTTGTATACTTTGCTTGCTATGCCAATGCTTTTACATTTACTCACTCTATAGTGCAATATTCTAGCAAAAGTCCAAAATTTGATTATTTTGTAGCATATTTTGGGTGTACAATCTAGCCAAACAGAGCTTATCTGTGAAATGTAAACCATGTAGGTTTTTGTAAACATTTTGTTTTATCTTTAAAGAGTCTTGTGCAAAAAGCTGTTGTTTAGGTAAGTTGGCATTGTTTAAATGTATATCCAAATTCTATGATATTTCCTTCTTTAAAAAAATGTGTTTTAAAAAGTTTTTAGTTGTGTTTGTTGAGGAGAGTTTTAGAGATGTTTTGTATATTTAGTGCAATAAAATAACGCATACCCAGATGTACAATTTATGTAGATGCACGCTTTGAACTTGAGGGGCACTAGGCAAATGTCTTCACACTTCTAGTTTTTATCCATGGTGAAAAATTTTCAAGAGAATTGTACGATATCCTTAACTAGGAGCCCAGCTCTCACCAAGGAAAACAAGATATTCCCGTGCCATGAAGGAAGTTCAAGTGCCAAATATGTATGAATTTTCTGTTTGAATATATAAATGTTACAATTTGTCTTTATAATCAATGGTTTCTTATGGTGCAGCTCATGTGCAGTGAACTGGACATTTTAAAAAGCGATCAGAACAATGCATCAAGGGTTTTGATGAACTCGAGTTCATTTTTGGAGTACAAGTGTTATAAATTACCTCATTACAATAGGCACAGGATTTAAAATGTCACCATCTGGGTCATGGAGAAGGAGTTAGGCTTAAAGGATACCAGCCAAAGTTTCCTGCTAATGTATGCTAAGAGCAGAAAACTGCTAAGCACTATTGCCAGCTCTATGAAAATTGGGGCCTGTTTAGTAAGCGGCAACTTTTTGGCTTACAATAAAAACCACTTGGAAAGTGACCAGTGCTTTCAAATTAAACGTGAATGAATTCTCACTACCCTGAGACTGATAGCAAGTCTAAACAGTGGCTTTGACCAGACTATGGCAATTTGGCTTCCACTGCAGTGATGAAGAATACATAAAAGTTGTGGCTTAACCAGTGGTAGTGGCTTAACCACTGGTAGTTGAGCTTAACCAGTGGTAGTGGCTTAACCAGTGGTAGTTGAGCTTAACCAGTGGTAGTGACTTAACCAGTGGTAGTGACTTAACCAGTGGTAGTATCTTAACTAGTGATAGTTGCTGAACCAGTGGTGTCAGGCTTAACCAGAGGTAGTCGAGCTTAACCAGTGGTAGTCAAGCTTAACCAGTGGTAGTCGAGCTTAACCAGTGGTAGTCGACCTTAACCAGTGGTAGTGGCTTGGTCCCTCATATTTCACAGCGGTGATTCTATTGTTAAATCCTTATGCCTATTGTCTGATACGTCAGTATTTCTACAATTGTTTCTTAAACATTACTGGTCTTCCATAACAATGAAACATGACCAAATTTTTACTTCGGTAATTGATGCTTTTTTGATGCTAAAATATTTTATACTTCACCTTGTTTACAGGGCTACTTTTGTAAAATGAAAAATATAACTAACTGCCAATATTTAGGCCTTTATCTGGTTATTTTACCTCTTACTTGCTTTCCAAAAATTATGTAATCATTTTGTTCTAATTATATTGCTTGTAATCAATGCTTTCATTTTTTTTAAAGGTTTTTGAGTGAAGAAGCTTTTTGGATAACTACTTTGAATTTTTTTACCAAGGAAAAAACTAAAGTTTTAACAGAAAAATAAGAAATACATTTTTGAAATAGGTGAAAATAAATTCAAATTGTCAAATAAAGGATTTTAATGTAGGGACCATTGATTTTGTAACAGTTTTATAAAAGTTGTACATGCATTTTCTACTAAAAATTAACACAAATTATTTACCGTTCATAAATGAACAACTGGATCATCGAGCCCATCTATTGGCACAGAAAGGACACGATTACAGGAAGAAGAAAAAATAACACTGATTCTAACATCAAAAAAGAATTAAATGACTTCAGTTTTTGTAAAGTTATATTGTATTTGATGTTGAATTAATATACGCAACTTGAGAAGCCTTAGAGGATTTGAACCAAGAACCTTCTAGGTCAAAGACTTCAGCTTAAATGAGCCAAGTATATTGTCAAGTAAGAGCTAAGTATATACATGTATGAGCCATATATACAAAATTTATTACCTACTTGACTAAATTGCATAGTGCAAGGAACTGTAAGCATTTTTATTGAATATATACAGTTTTTAAAAACACGAGTGAGAGAACATACTGTTTAAGCAATTTTTAATGATATTTTACAAATTTGGCCATGCCTCTGCATGGTATTATTTTCCAGAACTTTTCAAAACTACCCCAATATTTTCTTTTTTGGGGGACGGGGAATACCATTGTCACAATGAAACCCAGACTAAATAAAGTAAAGACAACAAACGTTCTCATAAAATACACTGGGTTTGTTATTCTCTTACTTGAAATTATGGGCGGTGTTCACTGTGAATAGGCCAGATCTTGGCCATAAGTCACAATCGCTATAATTGGCCATGGTAACCTGCTATATTGGACTTGCTTCCCATATTTGTATACAATGATAAACAATGGTGGCAGCCTATCAATCTCTCATGATCCTTGTTTGTACAAAATAGGAAGATGGTCTGGAATCGGGGATTACATAATAACCCACCGGAAAAAGGGAGTGTTGGAGCATGAATTCCAGTACCCTATGTCTCTCTTTGTACGGGGGGAAATGGAGCGAAGCACAGTGCGAGCCTGTGCAGGCTACACAATGGAATGTTTGGGGGCAAAATTATATGTCAACCGACATGACCGACCCAGCAAAAAAGGATATTCCGAAACTGTTGTGAAACGTATGTAATTGCCCATCATTATTCAGTTTACAAAAGGTTTGTGTAATAAGATGTCTTCCTGCGTAAAGTGGTTTTCCCTGTCCTTCCAAGTTCATACCCTGATTTTGCCAGACTCGGATAGACTTTGTACTAGAGTCAGCAGGTTTGAATGTTTACAGGTAATTTGCCATATATACTGAAGATTTCTGATCAACATTACTCTTATTTCAAAAATTCCGAGGGAGTTTTTGGTGGGAGGACTTTGTATAAAATTCAATTTTATTCAAATGTGGAGATTTCTTGATGGAGAAACTGTAATGCAGAGATCCTCCACTGTATTGTGCACTCTCATGGGAAACGATATGGATTCAGTGATGCGTGTACGCTTTGCCATGTACATCTTCCCATTTTAATTGGAATACAGTATGTTGAATAATCAGCCATCTGTATGCCGACTGTTTCCACTTTTTTCTAGTCATTGATTTTACGAGAGTGTAGTAAATTTCTTATACATATTTGTAACATTTATGAGAACATTTTACAGTGTCACATTATTGGAAGGGAAGTTGGAATCTGAGGAGAAGTCTACAGTGGATGCAGTTTTTATTAGAAATGTAAATGCAAGAGAAAAACAACATCTGTGTCATGCAGCAACCATTTTGTTGAGTACGTTGGTGTGCTGCTGACATAAGTCAACAAGGATTCACTGCATTTTTGTCGTATTTTAATTGGAAAAAGGGGTTAGGATGCAACGAATTTGGCTCAAGTGAGAACCGAGGAAAATGCTTGGTGGAGGTATTTATATAAATCAGGTCAAAGGTCAAGTGTAAATAAACGATTATAGATACAGTAGTTAGTCAATTGAAGTATTACCTCGGTTGCAATCAGTATTACAACAAAATCAACAGATTTAATTCTGTCTCTCTACCGAAAAACAACGATTTGTTCCACAGAACGTTAACAGAAGAGCAGATTTTGGCGGAGGACTTTCGGAGAGTGGTGTAATAATACACACTTGCTAGGCAATGATAAGAAGTATAGAATGTTAGCAACGCTATTCTAGAGCCGTAAAGTGTGTAGACAAAGAAAGAGAGGAAGAAATAAGGCGAGTGCTGCCGGACTGTGTAAATGTATCATGTAAAGAATGTCAAGGGTCTTGTTCCATTTGCTAGGCACCAGCCAGGGGGGAAAAGTGTTTAAAGAAAGGACATTGTAGACTTTAAAAGGGTCAAGAGTTCTCAGGATTTTAAATGTCAAGACTCTGGGTAATGTCTTAACCTAGAAAACAAAATCACCTTAAAGGTAGAGTCATACGTTGGTAACGACATTCAAAGAAAAACGTTGTAATTTTCATCCGGAAGCCTATTTGTTATAAAGATGGCAATGGTAGTGAGCATCCTGCAAAATTATTTGGTCTGAAGTGCCCCCGTTGATTAGAAATCAATAAGCATGTGTCAAAATAATTTTAATCGTCAGAGTTCGCCTTGAGGTGACTTTTGGAGATTCAGAAATACCCTGGTGACCGTTTGTGAATGCAGCCGCCAGAGATATGGTTGGTACCCGCTGTCACCTTGCCAAGTCGGATGGATTCGACATTCTCTATAGAAAATACTGTGATGGTTTTTGCAGTTTTCTTAACAAGTACACAGTATTCAGCTCAAACCTTCACAGGTGACCTTTATTGTATCTCTCTGCATGATTTTGCCTATAAATCAGCGTTACGTTGGCTAAGACTAACCTGTGACCCTACCTTTAAAGGAATGAAAGCATGTATTCAGTCTATTCAATCGCTTTTACAAGTAATGTATTGTATGTAACACATCTGTGCACGTTACATTACTGTGTAAAGTTATTTTTTTAAGAAAGTAGTTTTGATGTTTAGCAAAATTGCAAATGTCATTAGGAATGTTGTACAGTGATATGTAAATGAGAAAGCTGGATATTGGAATGGTTCACACATGATTTATTAATTAATTTATGTACAACATTTGCTTTGTATGAGACTAGTTTAATAGACAACATTATTTGTTCTTTTGATTTGGGTATTGGTGCAATAATCATTTTGTTACACTTGTATCAGCCAAACAGAATTGATTCTCCATGTAAAATTTGACATTACCCAAGTTTGAGAAATTCAATAATTTTTCCTGGTGCTCAATGTTTGTTTCATGACACCAAATGCGTAACTCTTAACCACCTTCAAAATCCAACTTTATGTTTCATTTGATTCTGTTGGACTGAGGACTGCTCCGGTAAACTGATTAAATGCTCTATATGGAATCGACATACCACGATAATCAGCGTCCAACAGTTTGGTTGTGGAGTAAGGTGTTGGATTTTGTTATGAGTGAGGAAGGATGCTAGTAAATCACTCAAGGGAATTAGGGTTAAAGAATCCGATGGAAATAAGCAAGTTCCTATGAAAAATTCCTAGAGGATTATGGTTATTGACTGAAAAAAAAAATTCATGAAGGATTAGCAAAGCTCTTGTATTTTTACTGCATTTTTACTGGCAATGTTTCTCTTTTTATTTCAAAACAGAGTGTTGCAAGAGCTTTCAATGGCGAAAGCTCAGAGACTAGGAAATATAGTTTCAGAAAAGGTTAAAGGTGACTGTTGAAAAATAAATCTCTATTTACAGAGACTTTTTATTAAATAAGATCAAGGACATACTATTACTGCAAGAGAAAGAGTATAAACTGTTACCATTTGTTTGAAGTGTTGCATGACATGCACAACATTTTGTACCAAGTCCCTAGGAAATGTGTTTTTGTACTTCATTTGCTACTGAGATATTAAATAAACAAACATTAATCAAATGAGTTTTCTCATATTTGTCATTTATTTCATAGTTATTCGATACACTGTTGTTTATATTACTAACTAAATAATATTAATAATTGAAGAAAGTGTTACTTTTTACAAAAATCTAGATTTACTATAAAACAAATCATTCATAAACTTGCAGGTAAGGATAACTTCATTTCCTGTCAACATAAATCTTTTCAAGAAGTGCAAACTGCGTATATCTTTGAATAAGGAGGCGGGGTCCGTTACCACACGGCCACAACATGAGTCACTACAGTTCTATCCACATTCTTCTCTCCCCTTTTGTTAAAAAGCATTGTATTTTGGGGGGAAAAAAGTCAATTTCCTGTACATTTTCAAATCCTGTCAGGCCCTCAGGCCCCATTTCTCGAAGGGTCAAATTGCATGTGACACTCAACAGTTGATTGAGCTTGTGTACTAATAGATTTTACATTGAGTATCGGTATGTATTGATTGAAGACGAGGTCTGGCGTTATGCATAAATAAGCATTCATGTAGTCTTGCATGCCATGCGTATGTTGAAACACCCCTGTATTGCACTTTACATGGCCACATGATCTCCTTTTGACCAATCAGAATGGACAAACAATGAACCTTTTTTTTTGTCAGTTTAAGTTTCAATTAAGAGTTCACCATGTCAACAAACATAAGCTACTTATTACATGTAGATTGGCCAAACCTTGAACAGCCAAGGGTTGTGGACAGTTAACTTGGATGACTGGAAGAAAGCAAGACAATCTTTGTCTCTATACAACTATGCATGCCGAATGTGCCTGGAATTGAAGGCTTTGAAATTTTGTGTGTGAAAACAGCTACTTGGCCTTAACACTTCAGCAGGATGCAAACCAAAAAGTGGGCTGAAATGAGTGGGCTGAAATAAGTTTAAATTTTAAAAAAATGCTTTGTATTTTTCATACACCCCTTGCAGGGTCTTGCATGACTGAGATCAAACGATGGAAATGTGCACATGCTATGCACAACTACTCTCAACCAATGATAGACCTTCCGCTGAGCTCAGTGAGGGCGCTGTTTGAGCTTGTGATGTTATATGCAAGGGGTCCTGCATGTTAAACCCCAACCGACCATACACTCCCTCCTTCTCTGTCTCTATATACAAAATACAATTATTTAACAGTTTATTCCCTCCTGAGGTTGTCTAATCTGGCCTGCAGGTCGTCGTCTGCCTCACCTCCTTCAGCCACGGCTAGTTTTGCAGGCTGCTGGGCTTTCTGTGCAAGAACTCCTCCCGTACCAGGAATGGCTGTTGGCATGGCAACATATAGAATTGTTAAAACAACAGTAATATATAATTCTTGAAAATTCTGTTCAGTTTATCATTAAGATTTATTCCTACTTCCTACAATACAGAAATTTTAATTTTTGTAGTGGGTTTTGTGACAGACAACCACTTTTACATCTTAATGAGGAAATATAAAAACATTAAACAATGAAACATTTCTTGTTTTCTTCCTGTTTTTCTCAATGCAAAAACTAATAATCATTTTGAAAACACATACAGTTACTTCAATGCTTACATTTTACAATAGTATAACAATATGTCATTTACCATTATATCACAAAATCAAAATTGCATTAGTAAGAAGTTTATAAAAGGTAGGGTCAATAAAGGGAAAGCATTTAGGATTAGCATGGCTGTTGTTACCATAACCTATCAACAGACAAGATGAAAACAAGAGGATAAAAACAAATGGATCTAAAGACAAAAACATAACATACAGGAATCTACAGGTAGGCCTACTTACTAAAAGCAATGTGAAACATAAATAAGGAGCAATTATAAGTACACATTGAAAAATGGCATTTAAGTTTTCAAATAATAACAGAGTCTCATGCAGCACACATATCTATCGATATGGTACTCAAGACGCTTGAACAAAGAGACGCATTTTAAAAACATATATTTGAATCATTTGAATTATGAGACTGATTTATGTAGCACCTTATAAGGATTGACAAGGTGCTGTCAGAAACACCCAGGCAAACACCTTCTATCAGCAGTAAGTGTAACTGGGTTCTTTTACGTGCATAACACAACGCAACCAAAGGTCAAAGCAATAATGGTCAAGCGTCTTGCTGGATAAGATTGGCACTTGAACCCACACTGATTAGAAACACCAGCGCTTTAGTCTGGTGCACTTGACCGCTTGGCCACGACACACCATCGTAGAGACTGTACGATTTATGTTCGGATTACACAAACATTGCAAAACAATAGCACAACATTCTTAAAGATTCTTTGATAAAAACCAACAAGTTACAGGCAAAACTGAACGCATTCGATTTTAAGACATTTTTGGTGTTTGTTTGTTTAGGGTTTTTTGTGGGGGGAGGGGGGAGAGGGGGGAAGAGGGGGTAGGACAAATTATTTTTAGGAACAAAAGTTTACCTGTAAGTTCATCTGTAAGTACCAGGCCCAGCTCATCCAGGACTTGAGAAACAATAACATCGCTGGAATAGAAAAATATCATAAATTATAATGATGAATAAGTCTGCGGATACTTTTTAATGTAATTAGAAGTACATTTAACCATTAGGTCTTTACACTATGAAGCGGCTTATATACATTACAATACATATCAATATAATGGGCATAGAGCTTCATTTCAAGAGCTAAGATTGATCAAGAAACGGGTATCCATCTTAATTTACTGAGCGAAGTTGGTCTACTCATCTCACCTTTCTTCTTCATCCTCTTCCTCACCGATGACATCATCTACGGCATCATTCATCATCTCCTCCTTCATGTCAAGAATCTCCGATTGCTTCTCAAACTCCATCATGATCTTCTGAATTTGAGGCAACTTCAACTGCGGGAGAGATGAGCAAAGTGTACAAGTGATTCTTGCTTGGAGAGTCAAATAATCAAGTGATAAACCACAACTGGGAATTTTTTTAAAGATTTGGGGTTGGACAAAGAAAAAAAATTTACCCGGTCAGTTTCCGTTCTGGTTTATTACTTGATATCTGAAATAAAAAGTTGCATCTCCTCAAATTGACAAAATAGTGAGACCACCAATACAGGTTTAGATAGCTCAGTTGGTAGAGCGCCAACACGCTAATCCGGAGGTCACAGGTTCAAGTTCCACTCTAGTCAAGTTGTCTTTGTTCAACCCAAAGTTAGAATATAATAATGCCAACATTTATAAAGTGCCCTAACCATGCAGGCATGCTGTAGGGTGTCGACACAATTAAAGAAAAATGCACTGGTTTAAAGCTAAACAGGTTAAAAGACTTACAGGTACAAATGTATCAAACATTTTTACAACACAAATTGAAGACAATTCAATTATAAAGGGTAGAAAATATAAATTGAAATTTACAGTTAACAAGGATAACATGAATCACTGAAGAGTAACAATTACAATTATAATGATGCAAGGATAAAATACAGAACATACATAATACAAAAAAACATATCATACACCAAGAGTTATTAAGCAGGATAAAATAACATATTGCATAACTACATTAAAATCTGTTTCAACAATATAAACAAACATAAGAAGAACAGTAGTTAATTTAGTTTTTAAATTTTGAACCAGACATCACGTCTACATGAAACTGAGATAAGATTGTTAAGATAGCCTGGTTTTACCCACCTGTCTGTTCATGGTCTGCATAGCCTTTGTTACCCCTTTCATTGCATCCGTCATGGCCTGGTTCGATTTCAAGGTCTGTATCTTCAATGCGACTGCTTGGATGTTGGCTTTCATCATAATGAATTTTTTTACATAACGCCTCGTTCTGACAAGATCCTTGGCCATCACCTTAACTGCATCCTGTAATGAAATCGTATCAACTCAGAATGTTTACTTTTGAAGAGGAATCAGATGGCGATAATGAAAGTAATTGTGTAAATTTAATAGTTCGTAGACTTTCAACAGCAATACTTAAATGAATAACTAGCAGTCTTGTATTTGAGTTCCAAGTCTTCGAGTCCTCAAGTCTAAGTTCTGAGCCATTTGGGTCAAGTTTGAGTCCAAGTCATGAGCCACTCTAGTTTACTCTTCTTTTTTCCCTTATTTTTTGTTTTTGGGGGGATGACAAATATACACCAAGGTTGGAAGAGATAAGGTTCTCTCAACCTTGGTCAATTTCTGCAGTGGCAATCTGTGGTACTGATTGATCACATGCAAACACACTGACAGGAAAGTGGCTTTGGTTACCTCATAGCACATGAGAGATTTTAAGGCATCTTGGAGTATGTGACTAATGACCCCTTGCAATGCAATACAAGTCACACACTGCGACTGTGCCATGCTCACCATTTGGGAAGTCAACAGGCAAGCAGGAAACACTGCGTCACCTAAAATTCACACTCCTCTGTATAACACCCAGGGACATTGACTCCCAAGTGGCACCACCAAAATTATTTGATAATGGCGTCAGGTGAATTGAGTCAATATAAGAGTTAATAAATGTTTACAAGATGATATTGTCCAAGTTGAACAAAGCACATGTATGTAAAACAAAGACTGTGTTATAAACAGAGAAGAAAAATAAGTTGAAAAGCAGTCATTATTGGACATAAAGACAGTTTTTCCTTCATAATACGTACCATCTGGCCCTGTTTGGCCATTTTCTTGATGTCTGCAATCACTTTTTTCTCCTGAGTTTCTAGCCTCGTCCTTTCTCGATCGAGATCCCTCATGGCTCTATTCAACGCCCGCTGATTCTGTTTCAGCATTTCCGCTGGCGTTTTTTTCCTTCCGAATAGGAACGACATTGTCCTGATTTGAGGTGTACTTATCACACTTTGTGTATAGAGTAAGGAATGCCTGTTCAAAAGTAACATGAATAGAATAAACAATATAGTTACAATGTTAGAGTTTAATTTCATCACATCAAAGAAGATTACTCCATTTTAAATTAAATCAAGTTAGAACTAACAATAAAACTGATTGAGATTTCTTAAATATTGTCACTTTGTTAGGGCTAGCATTAGCTGTTACAAGTAATTAGTAAACTGGATATTTTAACACATGTTTCACTTTCTTCCCATTTCAATTTCATTTAATTTTTGGGGATTAACGCTAGTTAGATGCTAGCTAATCTAGCACTAGTGTAGTAGTAGAAAGAGACGCCACTCATATATTGTCATATGAGTAACATTACAACGGTTCATCATTCATTCTTAGCGTCCCATGTTTAAATTTATGTAACAATTCAGAATCTAAATCTAATAGTGTAATTTTTTCCTTAGAAAAATCTAAGTTCATATTACTATCAACAAGTATTATAGTATAGTACAGGCCTTCATTTTAAAGGAGCGCGATCGCGCTCGCGCTCCTCCGCGCTCCTTAAATTTTTTAAGGAGAGCAAAAAAAAGCGCTCCTTACAATTTCAACAAGAGCATTTTTTTAAAAACGCTAATTGTTGAAAAAAGTAAGCGGCTTGAGTCTCAGAGTTGGAGGTGGCAACATCTAAAGAACTCACGCTTTTCTTTTTTGTTTCCCCTCGATTGTTAAAAATAAGCTAGCTGCTGCTTCGACGTTGTTAATTGAAAGTGGTAAACGAGCCCTATTCAAGTACAGTACATGTATGTTTTGACTGTGTGTGCGTGCCCGCATGCCTGATGTTTACCGCAGCCGGTCACACAAACGAACAATCATATCGCGCACGACGCCGCGCTGTGATCCACATTCCCCCACACATGATGGGTCGATGGAAGCAGCATCGGTAGGGTTCGAAATAAGCGGTCGCCAAATGCGAGTGAAAACCCTTCCCTTAGTAGCCCGCCAGGCTAGTCAAAAAATTGTTCCTTTTCACAATAAATGAGGGGTACAGTTGTAAAATCCCAAAGAGAGATTATTTTTAAGTTCATAAAATGGTTTAGCAAGTCTTGATATTTGCTAGATTTAATGTGACCGCGATCGCGATCGTTCAATTCATAGTAAACACGCACGCACTTCCCTTAACCACATGGTAGTGAGTAGCCAACGTTCGCCCGCACGCACACAACACATGGTAGACGTAGTACAGTACAACAGCAGGTCCAAAGTCCATCCTAACCAACATTCCGCACGCTGTGATTGGCCCGTCAATAAATTCATATTCATAAGGAAGCTTGGCTAGCCTCCAACTCCATACACGTTCACGAGTCAAGTAAAGAATTGCTGCACAACGCGGCGCACGCCCGTGGATTCTGTACTATACACAGCGTTGGGTTCAGGCTATTCAAGCATCGACAACTTTTGCCGATAGAGGGCGTTGCAGGGCAAAGTTCATTGAATTTTTTCTCAATGTGCGTCGTCGATCGATCGTTAACACGAAGATTTCATTGCAAAAGAAGTTCTATAAAACCGATTCTCAAATTACAAATCCATGTAAATGGTTGTTGATGAAAACAAGTACTATTTAGGGCAGAAAATAGGGGATAAGATCGTTAAAAAAAAAAAAAAAAATCGTAATTTTTTTTTTTTTTTTTTTTTTGACGCTACGAAAATTGTGTGCATTTAATAATACACGTAGGCTAGTGGAAAAACTTGCGGGCAACCCAAAATTTAAGTTGCCTCTAGTGAAAAAAAAGTTAAGGGAATAGGCCTTTTTCATATTAAGTTTTGGAGCGTCTTATTCTTTAATTATAGACATTCTGAAAGTAGCCTTGGCCTGAAATTAAGCCTTAAAAAACACACAAATAAACCCGTGTCACAGGGTTAAATTTTCACAGGGTTTTTAAATTTGCTATACAAAACTTATGGACTGCTATGCAATATTTTGAGATTGCTATGCAAAAAAAAAATTGCATAGCAGTTTTGCTATGCAAATATTTGGGACCAAATCGTTCCCTGTAATTGAAATACGCGCTCGGGATTGGTGAAGTATTTTTGTAATAGATAAAAATGCCAAAGAGTTGGGCAAATCACTCTCCTTAATTCATTGTTTTGATTTAAGGAGAGCGATTTTAAAATCGCTCTCCTTAATAATAATTCACCTTTTGATTTAAGGAGAGCGATGCACAGCTCTCCTCAGATTTATTAAAATGAAGGCCTGATAGTACAGGTTAATTTAAAGGTTTTTACAGGTTTAATTGAAAAAAAAATAAAGCAAAAAATTGTTCAAAACTATAATGTATACGAGTCAACTAATCAGCAAATGAAACTTTAATGAAAAGAGTTGCAAACAAAATATTATAAATTATAATTTCGTATGCGAGCATTTTACAAACCATGAAATGAAAACAAATGAAATGTAATATTAATTATTATAACATTAAAATTGCATACTTTTTTTTGTGTTTTACTAAATCTGAATTGGATACAAAAACAAGCTTTTTATTTTACAAAGAGAAGTACAAATTGGTATGCTAAAATCAACAACTAGATGGAATAGTTGAAACAAACAACATTTACAGTTATTCAGGAATGACTTGCGCCAGGAGTGTCATCATTGACAGACATGGCGCACTAGAAATGTTCAACATTATTATTATTATAAATAAAGTACATGGAAGGAGGGGCGACTTTGCTAGGGCCCTTTTATATTGGGCAACTTTACAGGGGGGGGGACTTTGCTAAGGAGTGAGATGACTGCTAACTCTTTCCATTAAATAATAGTGAGTGAAAAAGTGGTGGTCAAATTCAGAATCTTTTCCTGTGCATCAGTACCAACTCTATTCTTAATTAAATAATTACATTAGGCCTGGCAGTAGTGGTGCAAAAAGGCTTTTGTTGGGGTGGTCGAGTTGACTTTTGAACACAAAAATGCACAGGAACCGAAACAGAAAAAAGTCAAGTTTATTTTCCTCTTTGTTTGGTTGGGTCTTTAGCTACTTTTTATAAATAGTCAAGTGAAATTACCTCCTTCAAGTTTCTCCAATATATTTTATAGTTAACTTACCCTTGATGGTCTTTGACAGTAATTTCGGGACTGTTTGGGGCGCATATAAAGTCACGAACGAATGACACACAATCACGGGTGGTGGTGGTGGATTTTCTTGTTTCTTGTTTTGAGACGTGACATCATTCATGTGCACACATAAAGTAGTTCATGATGAATTTACAACATGATTTTCTTGTGACGTTTTCATCCACGCCAATCCCTTCCTTCGAATACTTATTATTATCCTTCAGATGCGACAGAAATTGACATCAAACACTCAACTGAAAGTTAAATTAAAGGGCAAATAGGAACACACCATCTACATGTTCATTTAGATTCCTCCTTCACATACCTTCTTCCTGATCCTTTTAATAAACCGACGGCTGTTTTGTTTGAGCTGCTGCCCTAAAAAGTAAAGTGCGCCCTCGACGTTGGTAGCATAGCAACAATATACGCCGTGGTGTCACGAAAGTAAAATTTTAGTTTTCAGGCCCAAAAGATAGAGAGTTTTTTTGCAGGAATGGGTGATTCCCCTCGAGGTGGTGCAATTAGGAACAATGTATCAGATGGATCAGGTATTGATGAAAGTGATCATGCTTTTATATTGCAATCGAAGGAGATTATGTGTGTTTAAATTTAAGCTAATTGTAGTTGCCCAGATTTCGGACAGTAGTAATAAATATAATAACTAAACTAGTTTCTAAACTTAACCAATTCTTTTCTAAGTTGTATGCGTGCAATATGGATTTTATTTGCCACATTAACAAGTATTAAGTAAGCTTTTACTTTCAGTATATTCTCAGACCTGTTTCCATGACCCTGATTTCCTGAACAAGTTGAAGGCTGAACCTAAGCTGTAAGGACTCAGGACTATCGAATTCACCCTTTTAATTAAGTGTTTTAACTTGTTAATAATGTATTTTTTCTTTGTTCAGCAGGTTCAGGCAAGAAAGTCATGACCCTTGACCCCTTGGGTGAAGAAGATGGAGGATCAAGTAGTGAGGTAAATGTCCTTGCCGAGCGTTGATGTTAAAGAAATAGATGCAGTAACCCTGATCTGTGCCAGCCAAAGATAATAGTAATTGGAGATGGCCTATTGACTGAGTGTAACAGTAACAGAAACATAACGTTACAAAGAAGGAAGGCTAAAAAAGATTTGTATTATGTAAAAGCTGCAGCAAGAAAAAAAATTAGCAAAGATGTAAACGGGTATTTTGCACTTTTAATAAGACCACAGAAAGTTGCTGGCCTCACCGAGAACAAAGTGTTTGATGCTGACATTGTCAACAAACATGTCAATCTTCTGACAATATCATCTGCTTTTTTTTTTTACAGAGTGAAGATGAAATGGCTGCTGCAAGAGCAGCTGCTCAGGCCGAGACCAACAAGTTTGAAATGCTCTGTGATGGTGTGCTCAACTCCATAGCACTGGTCCAGTCAGCATTGGCTGAGGTATGTGTCTTTTTTTTTCAAGTGGATGCGATAACAAAAATTAGTTTGCTTACGATTGTTTATTTGAGTAAAACAATGTGTTTTTGTATTATACTTTCAGTTTTTGAATTTGAAGGATGAGCTTCTACAGCATGCTTTGCCTCCATCACTGATGGCCAGACTTACTATGATTGCTGGTAGACTTTTCAGAAGGTACATCAACTCAGAAGAACTGTTTTATCATGGTAGTAGAAAATACTCTAATGGTAACCATGGTAACAGTGAAAACAGGAAACGTCCTCTAGACACCAACTATCACGATGTTGGGTTTCTGATTGGTGAAGGGGGCTTCTTTCAAACTTCGGCGTTGGCTCCGTCACTAGGCTTCGCTTGATGTTTAAAACACTACAAAATGTACATTGCTCCAAAATTTATGACAAAGCAAGAGCCCAAGCCGAGGTTTGGGAAGAGGCCCAGGTCTGATGAAACACAATGTCCAGCTTTCAAAACAAATCGAAGAGGCAACTGAGGAAAACACAGAGAAAGGTTTTTATCTAGATACCTTGAGCAGAGTAATGGATGTTGCAGTTCTCAGTAGAAACTTTTTCTGCGATGGGGCATTAAGCTATGCCACTAGTCTCGATTTCACAAAGGGCTGAGGTTGATGTTAACTGCAAAACGGTCGTAATTGCTAAGCAGAGTGTGATGTCACAATATAAATCACCATGGTAATACTGACAACTCATCTTATGGTGGTTCTTGGTGCTTTTGTGAAATCAACCCCATGTCATTTGGCAAGTTGTCTGGAATAAAAAGCCCCTTTAATGTTTCTTTTGTAGCACAACTGACCTGTACACGCCCACATCAGAGTTAGTCCGTCTTGTTCGTGTCTACTCCGTGTCATGGGAGCAGAAGAGTCTAGCTCTGAAGAAACTCCACTCTGACTACGAGAGTAAACACAAACAGTTGAATATCGCTATCCGCAGGCTTCAACTAGCTGATGCCCAGGTAGGAACGTAGCTATAGACCGTGGAATTTTTGTGAGTGTTCAACCGTTTTTGTTAACCTTGGGTTCCCAAATACATTGCTATAATCTTTGAAGAAAACAAAATCACACACTTTAACGTTGAAATACGCACAAAACTCTAACAGGTGGCTTGTGCGTAAAGCACTCACCTCTCACCACTGTAGCCCTGGTTCAATTCCCGGTTAGGGCCATATGTGAGTAGATTCAGCAATTCAGCTTCTCAGCTGTGAGTAAGGATGATTAGCCTCCCCTAATTTTTTATTATATGGTCAATTTTTCTGCAGATTACCAGTGGCCAATTTCATAAAGAGCTAAGATTAATCTTAACTGTTCATCAATCTTAAATGCTAAGCAAAGTGTGATGTCACAATACAAATCACTATAGTAATACGGCCAAAGCATCTTGAGATGAATCTTAGTGCTTAGTGAAATCAAACTAAAATGTAATGTGACAGTCACAGACTGTTCATGTTGGTTCTTCCTATTTGATTTTGTTTTTTAGGCGAGGCGTATTGCCCAAGAGAAGCGCATCATGAACTGGGAGAAGCTCTTTGCGAAACTAACAAGTAGCCGTGGTCATGGAAGGAGATGGCGTTTTCTCATTGATTCTTTCAAACAGAAAGCTAACATGGGGTAAGTTGGTATCAAACTGCAAACTTGCACTCATTGGTTTCGTAATTAATTACTGGCTTGTAGGGTTTACTTCAGTCGAAGTTCAGAGAAGGTTATGTTATCCCAAAGTGTTATTTCATTCACATATATCCCCCCCCCAAAAAATAATAAAATAAAAAATAAAAAATAATAATAATAAAAATAACAGTGGCTTCTTTTATAGCGCTCAAATCCATCACTCAGTGACGCACATAGCACTCCAACATTATTACCCCTGGTCAATATGCCATTTATTTAGTTCCTTAAATCATCTCAGCTCCCTGGGGAGTATACAGTCTGTGCTGCCAAAAATGTAGCACACCAAGATAAATCAATCACAAGAACCATCTCTACCCTCACAGGTACAAATTTACCCCTGAGTGAAGAGAAGCAATTATAGTCAAATATCTTGCTCAAGAACAAAAGTGTCATGATCGGGATTGGGACCCACACCCTGATGACTTAACCACCAGACCTTGAGTCCAATGCACTAAACTGCTAGTCTACAACATGCCATAAAACACGACACAAGATAACATAATGTAGATAGTGTGCTCCATGCAAGGATGAAAAATGTCAGACTTTTATCTTAATTCAGACCTTTTTATGTATGCCTGATGAAAACAAGTTACATATGCAGTCGATGTTAGATTCTTCAGATATAAATAAGTCATGGCTCTTTGATCTACTTCTCTAGTGCTGGGGATACTATACCCAGAAGCTCCTTGAAAGCTAAAACTTCAGGGGTTGATGAAAGGTGGAAATTCCGTACCTCTCAAAGTTTGGATCCTAGTTTCATACCTTTTTGTAGGCGATGACTCTCATCTGTGAAAGTGTCTTAAAAGGGGCAGTTATATATGTCCCATATCAGCAGGGACAGGGTCATTTATATAGGCACCTCTTTAGTGGCTTTAGACCTTTATCATGCTGCCACCATCTTGGTCACATTCCCTGTATCCAATATACAGTAATGAATGCTGGTATTCATTCCACAAAAAAAGAAACAGACTGTTTTTCTTACAGCCTCGATTTGGTCACCATGATTTTGATTTGAGAAAATTCAACATGGCAAAGTCATGATAAAGTTCTGTTTGCTCTAACAACTTGTAGCTGCTTCAGCCTGAAATATAAATATGCATTCTTACTTGGGATTTAATGTTCTATCCATCTCAACCATGTCAACATACTCTACATCTCGATTTACAACAGCATGGAGCACCTTCATGCCTATATCGATGAGCTAGATAAGGCAGAGGACTCGGACAATGAGGATGCGGACAAGAAGAAAGAAGATTCCGTCAGTCATACCTCAGGGAACGAGTTTGATATCAGTTCGGTAAGGATAACCCAAAGTATCTCAAATGGGTTATAGTTTTACCCTGATTGTACACTTATATCCCAATGAAGATAGCAAAGGTACCCAAACAGGAAAAACTGGCTCATAAGCCATCATATTATAAACAAATGATACTTTTAAGCTTAATAGCAAAGATGGTGTGTTTATCTTGGCAGTCCGATGAGCTTGAATTCACGGAAGGAGACTCTGAAGAAGAGGAAGAGGATGATGATGGAAGCACAGCGAGAGCGACAGCTCAAACCGGTCAAACAACACAGGATTTAGACAGTGATATTGTCACACCTGTCAGTAAGGTACATATGAAAAAGGACCTAACAATGAGCCTTGGGGGAACCCTGTAAATGGGTGATGTGTTATTGTAGAAGTAAAGCACAGCACAAGAAACCAGCAACAATGTCACTCCAGCTAGTATTGTGAGTTTAGAGTGGTCCAATAATTGTCATTGAGGAACCCTATTTATTAAAAATTGTGGTCAGTCAGTGAGCTACAGAGAGAATTGCTAAATTATGGATCAAGGTAAACAGCTTCAATCAACCAGTCGCAAAAAACTTAACACTTGAACATTTAATTTTGTCTCCAGAAAGTGAAGTTCCGAAGAAGATCCAAGCATGGCAAGAGGTCACCACCAGAGGGTGCTACAGTTGAGGAAACTGAGGTCGCGGCACCACCAACGATTGTTGAGCCACAGACAGTGTATGTAGAGGTACCAGCACCTAAGCCACCATCCGAAGATAAGGTAATCAACAAAGATTAGTCTTAAGATTAGGATATGAAAGACAAAATCTGAAAAATTTTGAGGTCCCCTTCTAAGGCTCTCTCTCTTTAAGTCACTGTCAAAATGTTCTTTCTCCTGATCTAGACGGTCTGGACCCATGAACCAGAGTATGACTACACACTTAATGTTAGGCTCTTCAAGCCAGTTGGACTGGATCGCAAGGAGCTGAAGTGCAGCGTCAACTTCTTGAAGAAGTTCCAGAAAACGGAGATCTTTGGAGATATTAAGAATGGAGGCAATGGAAAATGTATGTCAAACTCTATAAGAATTAACATTGTGAACAATTCAAAGATAGCTTTGTTAAACTGACTGGTTTGTGAGGTACTAGTATAGAAAAAGGAAGCAAGTTCAGTTTGTCTAAATGTTGGATATATTTGCCTTATCCATACTGAACCATCGCTACAATTTAATACATCGAGTAATGGAGCTGCTTATGCAGAAAATATTGCTTAAAATATTTCTTCTAAGCAAAAGTAGGTGGGATACCAGTCACAGATGGTACATGTGACATGGTGTTTTTGCTGGTAACCATATCCTGGTAAGCATAATTTTGTTTGTGCTTAGCTGCTTTTTGTATTTTACCAGCTCTATGAAATTGGGCCCTGGCCCTTGTGCAATGTCTGGTATTATATTAAGCAAGTGCTTGTTTTTTTATAGTACATTTACAAATATTTACAAAATGGTGGTGTAGCAAAAATACCAGAGGGATAATTTTATCTCTTCATAATTCCTGACAGCTCCTTTGAAGTCGGCATTGAAGCCCAAGTCTATGATTGGGTCTAAAGGGTCAGCTGCGAGTAGAAAAGACTCTAATGGCAATGGTGATAACAGGAAAGCCCCTCCGGACACCAACTATCACGATGTTGGCTTTCCGATTGGTGACCAGCCCATTAAACACAACGTCCAGCATTCAAATCAGACCGAAGAGGCAGCCGAGAAGACCACAGAGAAATCTGACGCAGGGACAATCACTACAGAAACCTCTGGCCAATCGCGGCCGAGCTCCTCAGCTGAGGAACCAATGAGGGTTGCTGTACATCAAGGGACACTGGAGGACATGGTTGCTATGGGAACAGTAGGCATGGAAGATCTCCATAGTATGGTAAATTATTAACCGCTCATCTGGGCCAAATTTCATAAAGCCTGTAAGCACAAAAACTTTGCTTGGCAAAAACAGGTAACCAGTCAAAGCTCCATGAAGTTTACATCGCTGCGACTGGTGCCCCACCCATTTTTCTCTTAGCAAAGAAATTTGCTTAGCAGTATTTTCTGCTTAACCGCTTTATGAAATTGAGCCCAGGCCTTAATATCGTGGTACTGCTTAACCGTAGAATTCTGTGCTTATGGCTACCTGCAAAAGCTCAGAATTCTATGAGCCATAAGCACAGGTACTCGCGGTAAGCAGTGCAAAAAAATTAGGCCCAGGATTTATAGGTCATCTTGAGAGAAATCTTTTACTTTCATTAGAAAGGAAGTTCCGCTACCATTGTTGTCACATGTGTTGTGTCTGATTGTATCGTTGAGATTTTTATGTTGATTCTCGAGTATGAAGATCCAGCCATGAAATTGCAACAAATAAAAACATCAATTAAAAGCACTTTTTTCTTTGTTTGAACTCACAGGATATAGAAATCGTTGATGACATGGAGAAGTTCCCAGAGTTGACCCCGTCCTCGTTCCCACTGTATCCAGTCAGTACAAGCCACAAGGAGCGAAGTAGTGCGCCCATACCATGCGGCTCACTCCCAATGGCATTTTATTACACCAGGATTCATAGACCCTTCATTCATGATAAAGAAACCGGTGAGTGTTGAAAGTCTGGTTTTGAGTTTTGTTACTACTACTATTATTAATTTCTGGTAATAAAACCAAGGATGTCTCAAACAGCGACCTTTAATCACTGTACACCCCAAAAACCTGAGGAAACCTGGGCCCAATTTCATAGAGCTGCTTAAGCAGAACATGTTGCTTATAACAATTTTCTGCTTGGCACAAATGAGCAGGATACCAGTCATAGATGGTACATGAGACATGGTCTTTTGGCTGGTAGTCTTATTCTGGTAAGCACAATTTTGTTGTGCTTTGCTACTTTTGCTGCTTAAGTGGCAAGGACAAGGACACTTGTAGTGAACCAGAAACACTAGGGTAGACTCTTACTCTTCCTCTGTCTGGGTTCTTTTACATGCACTACCTATCTTAATACCCGAGAACTGAGGCTTCACATGCCTTCCAGAAGCAATTATGGTTAAGTATAGTGCTCAAGGACACAAGCATCATGACCAGCCAGGCCGGGATTCGTACCCCCGCTCTATGAATGATGGAACTTGAATACAGTGCACTAAACCACTCAGCCACGAGGCTCCAGCATTGCTTTCTTACAATGTCTAAACTATAACCATTTTATCATCACATAGTAGGAACTTAATAAGAATTAGTTTACTATTATTATCTAACTGTTTACGATCAAAGGGATACTAAAAAAGCACTGTAACCTATAGGCCTGAAGATACCTGTGTAGAGAAGATGATGAAGAAATGTCAATTTTAACCCCTAAATAGATGTAAATGCCAATCAGGTAGGGACTGAAAAACCAATCCACAACAGCAAGGTTCCAGTCCAGGATTCGAACCGGAGTCCATAGAGGTGAGAGGCAGGGGAAAAAAAAACATAAAGCCAACCTGAACGCCCAAAATATTTGTACTCCTTTAACGTCACATCTTTCTGGTAATTTAAGATTTGAACATTACTTCATATAGAGAGTGAAACATTGATGGACATTGTCTTGGATCTTACTGGGGTGGATCTGAACAAGATGAAGAAAGAGGACCTCTCTGTTAACAAGAGTTATCAAGAAAGATGCCTGTCAGCTCTGTCTATAGCCACAAGTGTGTCATCGGAAAAACCAGTAAGAACAAGTTTGATTTCAGAATGCAACACTTGAAAATGGATTTTTTATTTATTTACTGTAAACCGTGTTCAACCGACCATTTGAAACCATTCGGCTGTATGGGTTGTGTATATAAATTGGCACAGTAACTAATTGTGTTACGTGTGCGCTGTGCTCCACATGGTTGCATGCTGGTATAATTTATCTATCAGTTCAACCACAGTGGATGATTTTGAATGGCCAAACAGTAGAAGGGTTGACTGTGTGCTGTGGATGGATTCTCCACATAAATACCATATTGCATGCTGGTGTAGTTTGTCTGTCATTCAAAATCACAGTGATATTGAAAGGCCGAAAAATAAGAGGGGTTGGCTGTGTACTTTGTAGATGCATTCTCCACATGATAGCATTACGGGCCGTCACAGTTTAGCTGTCGCTGAAAACCACAGTGGATGATATTGGATGATCAAAAAGTTGGAGAGTTGACTGTGTGCTGCATAGATGCATTCTCCACATGATATCATATTGAATGCTGGCATAGTTTATTTATCATTCAAAATCACAGTGGATGATATTGAATTGTCGAACAGTAGGAGGGTTAACTCTACTGTGTAGATACATTCAACACTTGATATCGTACTGTAGGCTTGCATAGTTTCTTTGTCATTCAAAATCACAGCGGATGATATTAAATGGTCACACAGTCGGAGGGTTGACTGTGTACTGTGTAGATGCATTCACCACTTGTTATTGTATTGCAGGCTGGCACAGTTAAGCTATCATTCAAAACCATAGTGGATATAAATGGTCACAAAGTAGAAGGGATATATGAGTACAATTATCTTGAGTACAACTAGCCATTGTGTAAATATCCCCTTGGAATTTTCAACAAAGTGAGTTGTGTAATACTGTAATCGATCGTTGATTTGTATCTTTTAGGAGATGGTTCCGAGGGCTGAGATGGATGTACTCATCGAGCAACACAATCAAGAACTCACCCTAATTCAGGATGAATACGAGTGAGTCTCGGTCTTTTAGACCGACAATATCCTAAAGCTAGCCTTATTGTCACATTGAGTGATCGCCATTTTCTGAAAATTATTTACATTGGTTTACATTTAATAGAGAAATGAGTCTTGCAATTTTTATTTCGTTTTCATTTATAATTTTTTTTCAAAGCTGTTAACTTTAACACTAGGAATGTCCCTTGCAATTGTGGATCCCTTTCTTAAAAATTGGCCTAATTTTCAGACATTGTATTGTCAGGGCTGACTAAATTGGCCCTATTTATAATACATTTGTATTGGTTACAACAGGTGACCATAAATTGACCTTTTTGAAAGTTCAAGTTGTGACTAAAATAAAGGTTGGGAAGTCAGCTTTGAACTTGTGTATACCTAATGACTGCAGACGTTGTTTATGGGTTTTTTCATTTCCAATTTCTAAACAAACGTAATAATTTACACCTTAAAATTAATGGCAATACACATATTGGCCAAAGCAGTTATATTTCTAAGGGTGATACGTGCCTGAATCTAATGTGAAGGAAGAATTGCAATACTTATTATTTGCTAGTTTTTCAAATGAAGTTTTACTGTTTCATTTCTACAATGTTTGTGTTTGTAGGCTGCGGTTGAATGAATTGGCAAAGAGCCTAGAGCTGCTGCAAAATGAGCAGCTGAATTCCCTTCTTAATCCACAACGATCTGCAGATGGTAAGAGTGCTTTCATGAAATGACCTTTCCTGTTGGTCTGTCTCTCATTTCCAATAAAGGCTGCTGTTGTCATTTGTTACAGTTTGATCATTATTTGTTATATCAAGTAATAAGCCACAAGTGAAACTGACTTGGTAAATTTGGGGTTGAACATAGAAAAATTGACTAAAGCAGGATTTGAACCTGCGACCTCTGGATTATTATGCCCCGGGGCTCTACCAACTAAGCCAACTAGAGCTAATGTTGGCAGTGTCCCTATTTTGGCAATACTTTTCTTTTATTGTTTTTATAAAAGACTAATGCCAGTGCTGGAATTGGGAGGAGAGAGATCCACAACACCACATGGCTTTTAGCTCAAATGTTTCACTGGACCAGACTTTTTTATGAAACTTACATCAAAATGAGAATTTGTTTACATAGTTTAACACATTAAACCAATTTGATTTGAACAAGTCAACATTTGAACATTTGTTGAAGATATTACACATTGGGGATTCGTACATCATGTACATGTAAATGCATTCTATTGAAAAACACAAGACTGCTGGACTTGTCCAGTCATGAGTTTACTGACCTGACACCAAAATCGCTGGTCTCGGGCCTGCAGTCCAGTATAAATTTCAACCCTGAATGCAATAGAAGCTGTATTACACACAAGACTGCCAGTTTGGGTAATGTAAACTTGAGTTTAGTGACCTGTAGAGCACGCAACGCTTGGTTTATTAGTTACAAGCACTGACTTACCGGCTACCTCATAAGTGCAGTGCCTTATCACTTTATCTACTCAGCCAAAAGAACAGAACAAGTTGTACCTGTAACCCATTATGCTGTGAAGGCAAGATATTTGATCTAACTTTAAAAATGACTCATTGTTTATCGGTCATCTCTGACTTCTCTTTGTCTACTACTCGTTGTAGGTCACCGACGTAGCAGTACCTCACCACTTCATGGCTGGACAACGGAAAGTAACAGACTCACCAAATCCACCTCAGCAAGAGAAACCAGGTGATGATAATGCTTCCATGAAACTTACTTGTGAAATAACCATTTTTGTTTTATCAAAATAGTAATATGTTACTTTTTTAACTAGATAAAGGCGCTTTACAACATTATTATCCCTGTTCATCAGGCATACTTGGACCATTCCTCAAACTTTCTCAACTCTCTGGGAAGCTGCTGATATTAGCACTAAGGGGTTAATACACAATACTGTCTAAGCCCTCTCAGGTTCCCATTTATACACATGGGTTAAGAGAAGCAATTATGGTTAAGTGTGCCTTGCTCAAGGAAACAAGTGTCTTCGGAAATCAAACCCACACCCAAATGATTAAGCCTTCAGACCTTCAGTCAAGGTCTGAAGGCGCAATCATTGGGGTCAATGAGTCCAATGCACTTGACCGCTCAGCCATGACATGCCAAACGTTTGGAGTGTTTACATTAGAATTCAATTTTTTCAATTACAGATTATTTTATGTTGTTTATTTGTTATCTTGTAGACCTCTCAAAAGCAGAAGTAGAAGACTCACCAATTTGCCAGACTGGGGCAGTGAGTTACCCAAAGATGTGAGTTTAACATTCACTGACTTTGCCACTTGCTATCTTTACTTTTTCACTGTTGAGAATACAGACCTTGAGTGTACTTGATGTAATAATTGCATCAGGGGATAAAAAATATGGTTTTGGTTTTACCCTTACACCATGATGAGTACTGTATACTCAGTGCTTTCCAAGGCCTGTGAAACAACAAAATCCACAGCTTACTCAGATGGGATGCAAACCCATAACCCCCGCATTATAGAGCAGGTGGCTGGACCAATAGACCAGCATGCCCAGTCAGTTTTCCTTGTGAATTATTTTTTGATACTTGTGAAAACACCGGTACAGTTTTTTGCTGTTTTCAGCTGAAACTATCACATGTGACTTTTATAGTATCTTTCTTGCCTATAAATCAGCACTACTGTGAAAAAACAACCTATGACCCTAACTTGAACCCCTTCGAAGTCAATGTTAAGGTCTCTGCAAATAAGTTTGTAATTTATTTACCCCCTGTGACCTATATAAGTTATGGTATGGCCATAAAGAGTTGTTGCGTATGAGTGGGATTATTTTCTCTCCTTGTGTGTAGTTTTTTGAGCGTCTGAAGCTGTTCTCAGAGGAAAGTGATATCAGACGGAGACAGCTGATTGAGAGAACTAAGAGTGATATGGAAGACAGGATTGTGAAGCAGTTAGCTGGACAGTACAAACTCAGCCTGGACACGGATGGAAACATTGCTGCTGATAAAGGTAGTACTTCTGCTTTTTGCCAAATAAGACTTCTGATTCTTGCATGAAACTAAATAAGAATGAAAATAGGGCTGGAAATCACAACTTTGGAATTGAGAATTTGAAAATGCTTAACAAGCAGTTAAGAGCACCAGACTCAATCTCTGGTCTTTCTGATCAGCAGAATTTGGGCTTGAGTCCCGGTTGTGACACTTGTGTCCTTGAGCAAGATACTTTACCATTGCTTAGTCCTTCAGATGGGACATTAAGCCGTAAGTCCTGTGTATTAGAATTAGTAGTGCACATAAAAGAACCCAGAAGACTTATCGTTGAAGAGTAAGGGTTAATAAATCCCAGGTGTTTCTGGTTCACGTAGCAAGCACCCTTGTTTACAAGTTTTCTCAGGCTTGCAAGCTACTGTGATTAAGTTCACTGATGAGGCATTCTTGGTTTCATTTCCCAAAATATACAATAATAACAATGATAATAATACACATGTTCAGCACAACGAAACAGAGGAGGAGCTATAATAAACTTGTTGCCAACCAGCATCTCAAGTTTCTCCCCATGATCAATTACTAAACATCAAGACGGCTTTCTTCATCACCCTCTCAACACAGGCGGGCAAGCATTACACACCCAGTGTGAACCTGAGGACAAAAGTGGTCCACACAGTGTAGGGACTTAAGACACTGTGTTGACTTACACAGGTCCACACAGTTTGCTCATATCTGGTACCTTGTGTAAACCGAGGACAAAACAAAAAAGGAGAACAAAAAGGTCTCCATTGGGAAGTTCTAAAGACTGGGTTCATCCACAATGTGTGTACAAAGTATGTGGGAGAATGTTATTAAGTACAGGGACAAAGGAAAGAACAAAAGATGTCTCCACAGGGGTGTACAAAATGTTATATGTGTTTTCACAAATGTTGAAGAATGAAGCTGTGTGTGTTTAAGGAGATAAAAGTAGATGAAACAATAAGAAATCAAACTTGATTTATTAATTTTTGCTCCCAACAGAGATATCTCTTCCAGCAGTCTTCATGCCGACCAAGACAGGGCAGCTTTACAACCCTAGAGCTCACCACTACTTCCATCCAACAGGTAGGCATTGGAATTATACTCTGTGTTCATTTTTTTGCCTTAATTAAAAAATGTATTCATTTGTGCCAAAATCCATTTTTTTTATTTCAAGCTTTTCTGTTTGTTAACAATACTATTATATTCACAGTATATATCAGAAGCCAGCAATTAAGTGGGGCAATTTCTTGTAATTATTAAAATTACTTTATACAATGCATGGCTAATTTATTGCTATGTTTTGTTTTATTTCGACAGGATCCTTGGGCCAGCTTCGTCTTACTCAACCACCGTCGATGTTCCAGTTGCCGCCCTTACCAAACAGAAATGTATCCTTTTGTTTTATGATAGATCTTGATAATACAAGTTTTAATTGGTTCACATTATCCAAAGATATCTTCTTATACAAAAATGGTCTAAAAGATTCAAAGAAAATCCTAAGTAATCAAGTTTTTTAGCAGGAATTCTGATATGTTGTCTCTATAATGTACTAAGGGAATAAAACTGGTGACAAGGTCTTAAATGCCACTTTTGTTAAAAAGTGTTATAATGTTGGAAAATCTTTCTGTAAATTTTCAATTTCTGCCAAGCCTGCAAGCTCTGTTTCGCTTAGGGTCAAATTGCATGCGACGCTCAATGGTTGTGCGTATGCGCGCACATTGATTAGCTTTTAGATTGAGTACCAGTATGTGTTGTTTGCGTTACACATAAATAAGTGCCAAGGTAATCTTGCACGCCACAGGTATGTAAACACTCTCCCACTGTGTTTATTTCACACTTTTAAACATGGCCACGTGATCTCCTCTCGACCAATCAGAATGGATAATTTGTCCTGTGTAGTTATGAGTATAAATAAAATTTAAAAAAGAGAAATAAATTAGTTCACAAATTTTTGCTGTTGTCCAACTGCTTTTGAAATGTATTTCCTTAGCCAGGTCTTTACAGAAAATTTCGGTTCTGAACCTGTTTGACATTCAGAAGAATTTTGAACGACATAGAGCAGGAGGAGACGGGGATTGGCTCGCCATGAATGGTCCTCTCAGCCCCACTCATATGTCGCAACCAAACACCCCCCTGCCGTCCAATATGGGAGAGTCCAATAATATGTATACACCTGAACAACCCAGGGCTGTCACTGAATGAAATGCTGGGTTCAACACCAGGAAGAGTTCCGCTAAAATTAATATTAATAACCAATAATAAATACTTCCAAGGCAATTGATCAAACTTTTGTCCATCTAATTCAACTCTATTTTTGTATGAGTATGAACGACTTTTATATACACGTATTATGAACAAACTAAGGTAGACAACAGGTTTCAAATTACCACATCACACGATCTACAGTGCCTGTTTTTTAGTCAAAAGTAACACTTATATTAATTTAGTTGTAAACAATTATAACCGGTACAAAGTATTTTCATTATACTTGAATTATAAAGTGCTTTGTATATTTTCATGTTTTGTGGAGTTATTAAAAGGAAGCTGGAATGTAACATATCACACTTTTATCAAATTTCTTGAAGGTAATTAAATTTGTTTCTTTTGGTGGATTTATGAAATCGCAAGGACAAGGCTTCCAAAAATTATTGTTTAACAGTTAAATGCTATAACAATTTCTGATTAAATCTGTACTGTATGGAGTGTATGCAAATCAGCAATGACAGGAGATCATGATTTTCCTGCCAAATGAACTTCACCTCCTGTTGCAAAAAGCTGAGGAAGGTTCCTTACGCACAGTTTAATCCAAGCAGTAGATGATGATTTGTTTGTACATTGTGAAACTTGTAATTGCCTAATCTTTCACACACACACACAAATGTATATTTTTTGTACATTGAATGATTTTTACATATTGTATTATTTGAATAAACCGTCCCGTGTATAGATTTAACTGCTGTCATTGATTGATTTATTAGTTTTTTTGGTATTTAGTATAATTAAGCACTAAACTTAAGCAATAAATCAATTGGGGATGTGCAGTTTTCCCTTAGCTTTACTGCTAATTTGGGGGAAGATGGGGAATGAGGCAACAAAAAGGACCACTAGTGCAGGATACATAGCTCAGATCTTGGGAATTATAGGTGAATCGACAAAATCTGGGTTTTTTTTCTCGAAAAGATAGATTCATTCTTTAAAGGGAGGGTATACCTTCGGTAATTATTCAAAAAATTTACGACTTAAACTTATTTAGAGCTGGAGAGCTGTTGATATTATAAAACATTTTTAGAAACAATCCCCGTTGAAGTAATGTAGTTTTAGAGAAAGAGGTAATTTTTCCTGAAAAAAATTGAATCTGAGAAAAGCTTCAGTCATGAAGCCTTTCTCAGGCATCTTTAAAGCACACAATTCTGTGCTACAAAGGGTGTCTTTTCCTTCTTCATTTTCTTGCAACTTCGATGACTAATTCACCCCAAATTTTCACAGGTTTGTTATTTTAAGCATATGTTTGGATATACCCAGTGAGAATACTCTTTGACAATTACCAAAGGTATACTCTCAATGTTGAATCGTCCGACTCTTATCCAGGCTTTTATCAGTGGTGGATGGTTGGTAAGGACAGGAGAGCCAGGACCAATAAATGACACACAACTAAAAAATACTATGGCAAAATATGATTTGTTTTTCTTATGACAGGTTCAGGAAGCTTAAACAGTTATATTTGTTATATTCATTATTATTCTAATAATTATTTGTTCTTTGTCTGTAACTTATTCTTTTTGGGGGTGTGGTCTACCGATATCTGGTGAAGTATTTTGATTGGTCAATCGCAGAGGCCGGTGCTTCTGCCAACTATCTGTGGAAAGCAATTGGTAGTATTGGTGACTAAGTACCAGTCCCACAACAATGTGTCACTGAACGTGAAAAAAGTCTGGTGCATTGTCACTACGTAATCAACGTGGAAAAGAGACTTCTGCTTCGATTTTTCTGTTTACGATGGCGTTTTGTAGTCGACTGAGAATGTCTTTTAGAGTTTTTCCAAGGAAATCGTGGATCTCAAACCGATTGATACAACTTCCGAAAACTTCATTATGTGTACAAAAAAGATGCATCAGTATTGACCGTAAGTCTGTTCACTGAAGTTACAACCAACACACACATTATGACACACACTGCACAGTAGTAAACAGCAAGAAGATTGAAGTCATTATTTATTTTTAGGACTATTATCAAGGGATTGTTATGTAACAACATTAAAAATAACATGAACATCACCCCCCCCCCCGTGTTGTTATTACAAATGTCACCTTTTTCAGTGCAGTCCAATTCAGGTTATTTCTAACCAGTCAGTTTATTATGACATGACAAAAGTAACTTAGTAAAATAATAGATTATATAGTATTAGTATATAGTATTAGTACTATAAAATAATTAAAATAATTAAAATAATTAAAATGAGTAAAGTGGTAGTCATATGTTGAGGGCATAGAGGAAGGAAATGTTTTCTTCCTCCATGGGTAGGGTCATACTTTGGTAACGCCCCCCCCAAAAAAAAAATAAATAAATAAATAAATAAATAAATAAATAGTCCTGATAAAACTAGTAATAAAAATAATAAATGTTGTCATTTCTATCTACTTGTTAGGATGGTAATGATTGATGGTAATCATGCTGTGAAATTATTTTGTCCGAAATACCCCGTAAGTTAGAAATTTGTCAACAAATTTGAATGTCCAAAACTCACCTTTGCTTTAGAAAGGAGAGTTTTGTTGGTGATTCAAATTTCCATTGCCGTTTGTGAATGCTGCGGCTGGAGATGCGGTTAAGTTCTTTATTGACAATGTTGCCTATGAATCCAGCATTACAGTGACAACTACAACAATCTATGACTCTACCTTTAAGTATATTAGGTGGGGGAGGTCTCCTAGAGTATGGAGAAAGTACCCACAGCAAAGTTATGTTGGAGTGTAAGCTCCCAATTATTTATTTATTTTAGTTTAAGAATGACCGTTTTGATGTTTAGCAAAGTTGACAAAAATTGGGGTTACACATGAACGTATCAGGAGAGACAAAACAACTCTAGCCTGTGTACAGGAAGACATAAACAAAATGGTGGATCATATGTAGATCAACTCATGTTTACAATATGGTGTGTATGACTTGCACTCGTCCTGCATCCACCACCAACCAACCCCATTTCCCCATAATGTAAATCCTTTTTTCTTAATATTCATTTTAATATTCATTTAAATTTGTTATTTCCCTTTTTGCATTTATCAAGTTTCATTTAACTGCACAGTACATAAAACAAAACTGTTGTTTTTGTAACTTCAACAGCTTCAACGGGTCTAACAGAAGAACAAAAAAGTTTTCAGACAGTAGCGTTAGACTTTGCAAAGCAAGAGATGGCATCATCTATGAGACAATGGGATGAAGAGGTAAGTTTGATTAGTTGATGTCAAATGTGTATTACATTATCACAAAGGCAGTAGCCCAAATAGAAAAAGAGGCCAGGATCGTAAAGAATAGAGAGTGGCGAGCATAGAGAAAGAATGTGGTCAGAACACAATGTCGTTTATGAATTAAAATGCTGGAAACAAATTCCTAAAAGGAACAGAAAGTTAGACAGTGGCAAAGCCTTCTTTTGATGAATAAAAGGAAGAAACATTGACTACAAATTACGGTCTCTGGTTCAAATCCAAATCAATGAAACGATTGCTTTTAAATGAAATTGTTTTCGTTGATTTTTTTTAGGAGATATTTCCCATTGATGTTCCTAAAAGGAACAGAAAGTTAGACAGTGGCAAAGCCTTCTTTTGATGAATAAAAGGAAGAAACATTGACTACTAATTACGGTCTCTGGTTCAAATCCAAATCAATGAAACGATTGCTTTTAAATGAAATTTTTTCGTTGATTTTTTTTAGGAGATATTTCCCATTGATGTTCTCCGTAAAGCTGGAAGTCTTGGATTTGGAGGTATTGTAGTGGGTGAGGATGTTGGAGGTTCTGGGCTGACGCGTCTTGACTCCTCCGTTATTTTTGAGGCCCTGTCTCAGGGATGTGTGAGCACCACAGCATACATCACTATTCATAAGTACGTAGACAAACGGAGGAAGGAATGGCCTCATCCTGAAAATTAGGTTTAAAAAGGCAGGGATGTGAAATTTCAGATTTTTTTTTCTGCATTCAGATTTTTTTGTCTGCCTGGTGGAAAAAAACCTGTAGTATATTTTCTTTAGGTAAAAATGTATCCTGCTCTTTGATCTGCTTCTCTAGTACTGAGGATACTGTTTCCAAAGGCGCGTTGAAATCTGTAACACCAGGGGTAACCAAAAGAAGGAAATGCCTTCACTTCAACATATTGGCTAAGCTCTGGATCCAAGTTTTAGACTATTTTGTTAGCAGTGACTCTTACCACTAAAGTTTTTTTTTGGAAATGCCGTAGAAGTAACTCCATTCTAGGTTGTATTGTCCTGCTGTGTTACAGCATTTGGCTCATCATCATGCTACTGATATTTCTTCAGAGCCGTCTGATTGAAACATCAAGTTGTTTTTCACAATCAGCTGTCACAATCAGAGCGAAGCAGAACTCATGCAATGGTGCTCCGTTGATTGTATTTCCACACATCAAAGTTACAAACCTAATCTTCTGTGAGATTGAAATTGATTTTACAAAGAGCTAAGATTGATGTGTATCAAACTTGATTGCTAATGTGTGATGTCACAATACTAATCACTGTGGTGATATTGAAAACTTATCTTAAGATGAATCTTAAAGTACCTTATGAAATGAGCCCCTGTGCAACAATTTCTTAAAGACTGAACTTTAAGCCAAGTAAATTCCAGCTTTCTGTTATGAAATTGGATACCTCTTGTTACAACCAGCCTTGAATCCTCTTCTTGAAAGTCTGATTTTTCCACAAGCTCAAGACATTGGTCAAAATCCTCCTTTTTGTTCTAGTGTGAGATCAGAGCAATTGAAAACTAAGAATTAACTTTTCTTAAATTCCATCAATCTGTTACATAAGGGGGTATTTCTTGATTCAACCAGCTTTAAATCTTCTCTTTGAAAGTCTTTTTAATGGACAAGCTCAAGACATCAGTCCAAACTGGTCTCCTGCTTTTTCGTTGGCAGCATGTGTTGTTGGATGATTGATGAGTTCGGAAACGAGGACCAAAGACAGTCTGTCTTGCCGTCCTTGTGCTCCATGGAGAAGCTTGCATCCTACTGCCTGACTGAACCAGGAAGTGGTAGTGATGCAGTCTCACTGTCCACATCAGCACGACGAGATGGGGATCACTACATTCTTAATGGGTCAAAGGTGAGAGGTCAGAGGTCAAAAGGTTTGGTCCCTTATTCAAATCTTCAGCTGAGTACATAGTGTCCTTTGTAAGAAAAACAAAGTTGCGGAAAACTACTTTTTTGTTATCTTCGTCCAATTTAGAAATTAAGAAAAGAGTACCCTTACCAAACTTAAACATTGAAATTTGATAAGTCTGGCTCCCTATTGGACTGAGCATTGTTAAAGTGTACAGTAGTTGCAACACATCCACACCAGACTAAAAAAAAGTCATTACTGGCGGACTCAGAACTGCCTACACAAAACTTGAGCCTTCTGTTTAATAGGGCTGCTAAGTTCAACTTAACATTGTTTTTCGTTGAGACAGAATTTCATCAGAGTTTCCTTTCATGAAAATACCTTTCATGAAAGTAAAGTAACACACTCATTGCCAATTCCTCAAACAAAGTAAAGATTTTAGCACAGTGTCAATAGAAAAATACTAGCCGCGCATAAAAATGTTGCACAGTTTATGCAAACAGAGCTTGCTGGCTAACACCTTGGGCGGCAGTAACTCTAGGAATAACAATGCAAGATTAAGTTACCTACAATCTTCAGTCAATTTTTTCACCAATGAAAAGTTGTCGATATGTATTACTTGTATTAATTTTGGTTTTACCCTTACACCGATGTGTGTTAGCACTGTATACTCAGTACTTTCCCAAGTTCTGTGAAAAAAAATCACAGGCATATTACTCGGGTGGGATTTGAACCCACGACCTTTGCAATTCTAGAGCAGTGTCTTACCAACTAGACCACCGAGATTGCCCGGTAGCTAGAGGCAGTTCGAATCCTATATTTTAGCAGCGGGTTCCGCAACATCTATTAAATGTATTACTTGTGTTTGTATGAATGATCAATATTGAATCGTCCGATTCTTATCCAGGCTTTTATCAGTGGTGGAGGTGATACTGATGTGTACGTCATGATGGTAAGAACAGGAGAGCCAGGACCAAAAGGCATCTCATGTGTCATGGTTGAGAAAGGATCACCGGGTCTTAGCTTCGGCAAGAAAGAAAAAAAGGTAGGTATCAGGGCTTGAAATTGGGGAAAAAAACTCAAGACCGCAGGGCTTGTAGGTTAACATTTTTACTGGACCAAAATTTATTTAACCAGAATCTAATGAGAAAGAACTTTCTACACAGTTTAACATGTACATGTAAACTGTTTATTTGAGCAAGCACAAAAAGAATATCTTATTTGTCTTAAGGTATTAAGTATGTTTCAATTCTCAACACAATTGAAAGATATTTACGAGACTCAAAGTTATCATTTGAACCTCATTTTCTTGTATTACACAGTGAGGTAATTTTAGTTTATTGAAATACACAAGACCACCAGACTTGTTCAGTTCTGAGCTTACTGGCCCGAGTCTAAAATCTCAGGCCTCCGTTCCCGTGTGAATTTTAAGCCCTAGGTATTCTTGTTGTTAGGGTATGTTATTAGTTTTCAGTCTCATTAGAGGAAGTGCGTGTATTAGTTAATGTAGACAATTGAATAATTTCTTTCTTTCTCTCTCTTTTTTTCAAGATGGGTTGGAATTCCCAGCCAACTAGGATGGTGATCTGTGAAGACTGCAGGATACCAGTAACAAATCGACTAGGTGTAGAAGGCCAGGGTTTTCAGATTGCTATGAAAGGTGCAAATAAATTGCTGCTAATTTAAATTGTAAATAATTATGGTTTGTTGTGCCTTGCTCAAGGACACAAGTGTCATAACGGGGAATCGAACCCACATTCCAATGATTCAGCCTTCAGAACTTGAGTTCGATGCAGTAGACTGCTCGGCCACGACACACCACAATCATAGTTTAATTTGAGACACGCCCAGACGTCAACATTGTAAAGGGGCTTGCAGGTTTACAGTACAATCACTTGTGCATTTGCCCTTCAGACAAACATTTGCCCTTCAGTCAAACATTTGTTTTTGAGTGCAGATGGATAAAGATTCTGTATAACTGATGAACAGAATGACTCTTTTTTGTTTCACAACTTTTAGGTCTAAACGGAGGACGAGTAAGTGTGTCATCCTGCTCACTAGGTGCTGCCCAGGCTAGTATAGAGGCTGCTAGAGACCACCTCAAAGTCAGAAAACAATTTGGCAAAACTCTCGATAAATTCCAGGTAAACTTTGATCGTAAACTGTCTGATATTGACAAGGAGTTGATCGCTGAAAGAGATTCTCCAGTCTTATTTTCCTTTTTCAAAACCATTCCAAGTGTATTCTCCTCTGCTTTAACAGATTTAAAACACAAATTTTATGGCGGTTAGTGCCTCTGTCACTTTGGTCTTGCTGCTTCAGAGTGTTTCTATAGACTTAAAGTTTTTTTAATGGAATGGCCCGCTGCAAATTGAAAATGGCCTTCGAAGGTGACATTCCTAGCCTGAATCTTTTTATGTTTATTTTGTATGTCTCCAGTTTTTGCAATTCCGATTGGCTGAGATGGCCGCTGAGCTCGTAGCATCCCGTCTGATGGTGCGTAATGCTGCGAGGGCACTTCAAGATAACTCGCCTGATGCGGTGGCACTGTGCGCCATGGCTAAACTTCTGGCAACACAGAAATGCTCCTGGGTTAGTTTTGTTTTTGGTGTACTTGAGTTGTCTGTCTTGCCATGTTTTAGGTTTTTGTTTTTTCTTTTTTTCTGTTCTGTCTCCAGTGGGTATTGTTAATATTGCTTTATACTCAATAATAGATTGTTCAACTGACTGAAATCTGGCTACATCTGGTCACAGCTTAAACTTGCACAAAGGTCATTTTAAGGTCATGAGGTGTGCGGTAACCAATACAAATGCATTATAAAGAGGGCCAATGCACAGTCCAAAAATAGGGCCGATTTACTCCAGGGCGGGGCACTGTGAGTGTTACATCTTTGCCGCCGTAACTCACTCTGTAACTATTGGTACCTGTTAAAATTATATACAGTGTTAATTCACCTGATGTGTTTTTGCTTCCCTGTTTTTTTGGTTTCAATTGTTTTTCTTTTTTATTTGACAGATTTGCAACGAGGCACTTCAGATGTTCGGAGGATACGGTTATTTAAAAGACTACCCAATTCAGCAATACGTCAGAGATGTCCGAGTCCATGAGATATTAGAAGGTGAGAGAGAGGCTATCAAATCTTTTATACCACTTTTCATCTGAAAAAATGTATCCTGTATCTATTGTGTACATGTGTACATCAAGCTATATCCTTAAAGATGTTTGACTTATTGTGACAAATAAAATTAGTAACTTTACACTTTGTCTTTTTTCCCCATCAGGTACAAGTGAAGTTATGCGTATGCTTATATCCAGGGACCTCTTACAGGATTGAGGCATTTATCATTATTCTCAAACAACACCATATATTTTCTGCTGCACTTTACTTGGATTATCTACTCAAGAACAATTTGACTATTTCCAGTACTTGGATACGAGACAAGATGAGATGTTGAACTGAGTTAAGACTGTCTTACCCAACGGACCCATGCTGCCTCCGTTTTTTTTGGTCATGTGCTCTGTCTGCAATAGTAATAACAAACACTGATTCTTATTGTGTAAGCAGGGGACCAGACTATTCTTCACTTCCAACCTCGGTTTGGATTCATTGGATGGAATAGGAGGAAAGCAATATGGGGAATGAACATAGAACTTAGGCCTGAAAGTTTCTTAATTGTGGGTATTTTAACATGTTTAATGAAACAGGTTCTGACAATGTGGTTGGATGAACCACAACGGAATTATGTTCAATATTTTGTTTCGTTATTTAAATCTTTCATGCTCTGGTGTTTCTGATTAGCAGGGTGCGGGTTCGAGTCACAGTCGTGGCACTTGTGTCCTTGAGCAAGATACTTTAGGATGGGAAGTTATAAGCTGTAGGTCTTGTGTACTAGGATTGGTAGTGCACATAAAAGAACCAAAAACACTTATTGTAGAAGTGTAGGGGGTTCACTAGTGTTTCTGGTAATGAAACCATGGGAACCCTCAAATGGAAACCCTCAAATGGAAACCCTTAATAGGGAAAACCCCATGTAATCAGACAGGCCAAGGGGCTGAAATCCAACCCTCATAGAGGCTCTGGTTCAAGGCAGGATTTGAACCAGGGACCGCGGAAATGGCAAGGAAAGATACCACTATGCAAACCCGAGTTACATATTAACTGTGAGTCTGTGACACACACATGTCAAAACCTGAACTGGTATTCGGAATTCATTCATTGATCCATAGGCATACGACCTAAGGGGCAGGGTGAGGCAACTTCCCCTCCCAAATTTTTGCAAAACAGTTGGGAAAATTTGGGCACAAGAATCTGAGATAGAAAGCAAAATGACACTTTTTACCCAGTTTTAAAAATTGTTACTTATGTTTTTAGGTGTGTAAAATTTTGGGCAAATCAACCCCTCTGCCTCCCCCCCCCAAAAAAAAAAAAAAATCCCAAAGGGCCCCCATAAGACCCTGCATCGATCATCATGGTTTGATAGTTTGATGGTTTGATGGACAGTGTGATATCCAGCCAAGGAACAAGCAAGTCAGTGAGAGTGGAAGGATTTTGAGGAGAGCATTTGAGGAATATTCTCAACCTAAAACGTAAGGCTTTAAAAAGTATTTATATTGTGTTTCAGCTTGTAATCAGCATTAATAACAAGAGAGAGAGAAAGAGAAGGGGACGAAACGTTTTTAATAATTAACTGCAATAAGCAAAATTAATAAGCTCACTGTTTCTACCTAAACTTTATGAGTTCTATCCATAAGCTGTAATTTCTAAGAAAGTTGGAGTGACAAGAATCACCCAGATCTTTTCCAGTGTTTTTATGGTGACAAATAGCTTTATTAAAATAGTATTATTTTGTATCTATTGTAAAGAGTTTATTTTAGGAACAACAACAAAACCAGAAAAAACGTACAATTGGGTGTAATGGAAAGGAGAAATGCTTATTAAAACCACTACAAATGTATTGCATCTCATTGGTGAGAGTCTCCTTGTTTCAATGAATGTGTGTCAATTAAACCTTGTTCATGATGGAGATTATTAAAATATATGTTTTAATACACATGGGTGGGGGAGATTATTTCATGGTTAAATCTATGAGGTAAAACTTTAGGCCAGTTAAAACGGTAGGTGCCGTTTGCATTTATCAGTGATCATTTTATGTTGTCTACTATAGCATTATTTTATTGGGTGTACATTGTCCGAGTATATGGGGCGCCGTTTGTCAATTAATTGTTTAGCGTATTTTTGACATGTTTTTACCATGGTTTGTAACAATTAGATGTAAACCATAGAAATTGTTGTCACAATTATTTTGTGGTTTACATACCATGAATTTACAATCAACGCTTATAAATTATGGTTTATAAATTATGGTTTATAAACTATGGCAATTGAATTCATCGTAAAACATGGTTTGTAAATCATGGGTTATAAACCATGAAAATTAAATCATAAAAAAACGTGATTTATAAACCATAGTTTATAAACCATAAAAATTGCAGCATCATAAAACATGGTTTATAAACCATGAAAATTTAAGCACCTTCAAAACATGGTTTGTAACTAGAAAAAGTGTTTAAACAAATTGAAATTACAACATAAAAGCTAATACAAACAATGTAACATTTTATTCAAGTAATTTTTAATCTCAAAGTATAGATTTCCAAGGAAAGGGGAACTCAGGGAGGGGGCCATGGGAAAAAAAAGGGGGACACAGCAAACCCCCCTTTCCTTCGTGCGCCACTGATCTCAGCTTTAGCGAGCGTTGTTGAAAGAAAATTATTTAGACTTCTGAATATTGTAAAAACAATTCAAACTTTTCTTTTTTTCTGATGATCTTATCCGAACATATAATAACAAAAATACACATATTCTCCCCCAGCCTGCCTCCCCTCCCCGTTATTTTGGACCCGCCCCCTCATTTGCGCCTTAATTAGGCCCTACGTACGGTCGGCGTACCATTACGTGATCATTAAAATGTCGTTTGGTGTGCATAACCTGTATAGTCGGGTACCCCATTTAAAGATTGTGTCCTCATCTTTCAGTCATGTAAAAAGAGTCTGGGTGAAGTTCTACCCACTTATCATTATGGCGCTGCGTCGGATGGCTGTTGTTGCCCAGGCATTAAAAAATTGTCAAATTCAGAAGGCCTGTTGTACGCCGAAATGTGCTCAACCGCTAGCTGGTGTTTCAAGAGCAAATATTTCACCATTTCTAGTAAGTTTCATGCAAAAATCTAATTATAATAATACTATTATTAATAGTATGAAATATCTCCGTTGTAATTTACTAAGTTTAGTTTGTTTGGCTTTGCTTACGCCAATTAGCCAGTCTGATGGAGGGGGCGGGGCGACACAAAGATTAAATTTGTTTATGTGATTTTATGACTGTGAGTGGAGCCTTCCTCGCTCGATTTATCAATGATTTTTGAATAATCTATATTTTGCCTTGTTACATTAACATTATTGGAGAAGATAGCATTGGAGAAGATAGCATTGGAGAAGAACCTCAGGAGGGGGTTGTATAGGACTTTTTTTAGGAGGGGTTTTACTTTTGCTATCGTTTGCCTACCTGCTCAAAGTGAAAGTGCTAAACTGCTAGAGCTACTGCGCTAGTGCTACTGCGCTAGTGCTACTGCGCTAGTGCTACTGCGCTAGTGCTACTGCGCTAGTGCTACTGCGCTAGTGCTACTGCGCTAGTGCTACTGCGCTAGTGCTACTGCGCTAGTGCTATGCTTGGTAGTGTGATGACATCTAGCTTATAATCAATATACACAACTTCATAGCTCGTACAGTTTTAGGGTACGAGTAGGGGGAAGGGTGATGCTATCTGTAATACCTGTGTAGTGTTTGCCTATTTTGGGCAGTGTTACATCTCCCTAAAAAAGTTTGCTTTTGTGAAAAAAACCTTCTGACAGTGGCAATATCAACATACATTTTACATTTATGGACATTTATCTACTTTTCTTAGCATCGCTGTTTGGCAACCGATGACAACTACTCAGAGGAAGAGCTGGCAAGAGGCGCCGCTCGGCGAAGCGCCCGGGACAAACCCAATATCTTCCAGAAGATTATAGATGGGGAAATTAAAGCAGATGTCATCTATGAAGATGACAAGGTTTGTCAGACAATTGAAGCTATTGCTTAAAATATGATTGATGGCTCATATAGAGCTCGGCTAGGCACTTGTAATTTGTTTTGCCACTCTGGTGGGCATTAAACAGTAGCTGCAAATAAATTGTACTTTGCAGAGGGAAAACACACATGCTTGAAAGTGGAATTAAGTTTATTCAACTTCAAATTGTCATCAATTCTCTTTGCTTTTGATACATTCAGTGTCTGGGTTTATTTAATTTGTTCTATACTAATATAAGCTGTAAACAAACGAAACAAAGAAATTTGAAGTCAAACAATTGATTATTGACATTTCATTCACAGTGTATCTCATTTCGAGATGTCAATCCAGTTGCACCAACTCATATCATCATCATCCCGAGAAAGGCAATCCCGTGCTTGAGTGAAGCAGCTGATGAAGATTCACCAGTAAGTCATACTTTTGTCATTTCCTTACAACTTTGGGGTTTATTTTTCTCTCCACAATTAGTGAGGAATGTCGGCAAAAGAGATCAAAGTCATCAAATTATGTGTCTAAAGAAATAAGATTCATAATAATGTCATTTTAGTATTTGCAGTTTTTGATGTTTTTCAGAGAATGCTGTTGGTCATGGGTTGAGAAAGAAACTTTTTGTGTAAATTTGTATTTATGTTATTAATTAATTCACTTTGTTTGTTTTACAGTTACTGGGACACCTTCTCACTGTGGCACGTAAAATAGCTGCAAAAGAACAGCTAAAAGAAGGCTTCAGAATCGGTGAGTCTTTTTCAGTACAGGCTTTATTTGTGTTTTTTGCCGTTTCACTGTTTGTTTTTTGCCACCAAACTTAGTCAATTTGTTTGTGTGCATTTGATGGGGGTAAGGGCGAAATAGAAGTCACAGAGTGTGAGGGGAGGGGTGTTAATGCAAAATATGAAACGCCTACATTTTTGATACATAGTTGACACAAATATTTCTGTTTGCCTGTTTTTTTATTTGTATTTCAATTTTCCCTCTTGACTCCTGTAATCTTCATTTTTACTCATGTCTGGTATTTCCTCCAATGTTTATTATTTTTTATCTTTACAGTTATGAATGATGGTCGCCATGGCTCCCAGTCAATCTATCATCTCCATGTCCACATCATTGGTGGAAGACAGATGCGATGGCCACCAGGCTAGGCTAGGACAATGACCACAAGATCATTGTGGTGTCCATCGGGCTGGGAAAACAATCACAGCTTGGTGATAAATGCCCAATGAGCCCATTCATACAACTGCAAGGCAGTTACAAAGCTTTGAACAAAAAAGTTTAACGTGCTACTTGTCAATTTTCATACGGTCAATTCAGTGGAAATTAACTCTAAATTCATCATTTGAGAAAAAGTGTACAGGCAAGGCAGACTAGTGTTTGTAAGTTCTTGCCACAGTAGATATATATATATATAGGATAGAATTTGTTTTATAATCAAGCAATTATCAAGCAATCAAGCAATTATTTTCAGTGCTTAAAAAGCAACTAATGTGTCATTTATTCAACATGTGAAAATGATGGAGTATGGTGTAATTACTGCTTTAATAGTGAAAACAAAGAAATGTTTGGGCTTTGCCACCACTAAGTAGTACACTTTGAAAAGAGCAGCCAATCTGTTCAGTTTCAGTTTCTGTTAACATAAAAAAATAGGGTCTAGTTTATTTTAGTTCATGCACACTTTTCTTACATTTATTTTGATTGCCCTGCTATTCTGTGGTAGTTCAGTGAAACAAAAGGGAACAAGTTTTGTTGGGATAAAAGAAGAAACAAAAGTTCAAATTGTTTTCTTCAAAATGTCTATATTCCAGGTTGGTCAATTAAATTTGGTATGAAAAGTAATAACTTAAATTATGACTAATGCAGTAAAAGAACTAGTCCTCATAATTTAAATTTTGAATATGGTGCCAGTATGCAGAAACAAAAGTCCAGTTATTTTATAATCCTAATAAATAGTGTAACAATAAATATTATCAGGAAGGGGTAAAAAATCAAATCACGAATTGCTAAACTGGCAGATGCAAGTAGTTCAGATGTGATTGATGAATAATAAACAAATGATTATTGTCTGTTTTACCATCAAACATTTCAAAGTTTTAATTTTCTCAGTGTGAATTTTTTCTTCTTCTTTTTTTCCTTTTTTTTTTTCTTCTTCTTTTTTTTGGGGGGGGGGGGGGCTGGGTGGGAGGAGTTAAGGTTAGTTTGCAGTTATTGGTTGGAGTGCAGGAGGAAGGGGTGGGGGTGGGGGTGGTTGTCCGTCCACAAGCCCAGCAGATGGTGCCAGACCGGTATTCTTGGGGGTAAAAGGGGGGCAAGGTTAAATTTAAGGGCAAACATTATATTTAGTGTGATTTTGTGCTGCTGAAAAAGCATGGATTTGCCACAATGGCGGACACCATTATTCTTGAGTAGGTAATGGCATTAATGTGGGTGCAATGGTTTGGAGCTAAATTCAATTTCGGCCGTTGGAGGAAAACGGGTAGGAATTGGTGGTTGCAAATTGGGGGGGGGGCCCAAAAATAGGGGTGGCTGTGCCCAGTGCCACCCGCGGGCGCCCCACATGGACAGGACCATGAAGGAAAGAGCATGACATGGCCTTCCCTCTTGAGTCTTGAGTCCACTGAGCTCTGCATGTAAACATAGATGGTAGATATTTTTACATCTAAGACTGATGTAGGAGTAAGTTATTGCAAGAAAAGTGGGCCATAAACTTATGAACGCATAGACAGGTAGTGAGGTAAGACTGGCTCAACTCTGTGCATGGAGGAAGGAAATGTTGGAGGCCACATTGATAAAGGGGGAGGGGCGTGGTTCAAACAAAGTTTCTGGCCGCATGGCCGATCCCATATTCACTCATCATAGGGTGCACTTTCCAAACCTCAGTTCAAAATCAGTTTTCAACCTCAGTCACAGTGTTACTTTAACAAAAACTTTTTCACATTGTTTTTTCTTTCTTACATTTCCTGTGTAAACAAAGCAAATGCAAAATAACTTCACCGCCACACTTTAAGCTTCCGTAGTTGCGTGAACTCAAAATAATAAGGGGTGATTACATAATGGTTTCGCCCTGTATCTCTGAATGATCAGCAACTCTGTGTTTGTTGTCCTCAATAAAGGTTTCAACCATCAGAAATGCCGGTCATTTGTTGAAAGCCGGAATTGGAAATAATCTTGGAAAATTACAGCATGGGCCGATAGACTTAACAAAAGCCGTGATATATTCCTTCATCTCCCTTCAGACCATAACACACACATAAGCAAGCCCCATGAGAGATTTTCATGTGACCCATGACGTCATTTTTGGCGAAGGGAGCCGCCATTTTGGTGTCCCATCCATACAAAAACATGTAAAAACCGCACACTCTGTGTTTAGTAAGTGACTTCTACATGTAAAGCGTCGAATACACTTCAGTTGTTGGACAGTTTATGGATTTTAGGAACATCGGTGATCTTTGAAAGGTTTATTGACAAAGATTTACGCTTCAAAATGGCGACAGGGGGCGGAGGAGGCAAGAATTTTAAAGTTGTCTTACTCGGCGAAGGATGTGTTGGGAAAACGTCACTTGTGTTAAGATACGTGGAAAATAAATTCAACGATAAACATCTTTCAACGTTACAGGTAATGCAATGCGACCATTTTCATGTGGATTTAAGGAAGTGGTGTGTTTAAATTGTCGATTCAATTATTATCAGAGTGGAAACGAGTCCAGACAGTACAGTGACATGACCAAAAAAAAATTTAGTTAAAAATAAAATTGAATTATGAGTGACATGTATGATGAGTTCGACTGTTTGAATTGCGCTTTGTTTTGTGTCGGAGCAGAGCCAGTGTCACTCATTCAGTGACACTGGGACTGTCATCATCCACATGTCATGTTTTGAAAATGTTAAATGTTAACAACAGGAAACTTTAAATACAATACTTGGCAATTGAATACCATTCTGTAAAGCCCAGGTATTTTGATTGTAGTTCAAAATTTTAGGGCCATTGAAAATAAAATAAAATATGGACAGAACTCTGTGATTGAGTGTGAAGCTAGCCTAAAGATAAGACTGACTGTGAACTGACAGTGACAATCCATTGTTTCAATGAAATCATAAATGTTTATGTAAAATAAATGCATGGACATGGAGGTAATAATTTGGACCTTCTTAAGCAATGAATCTGGATATTTATTATTAAGTTGGCAAAGCATCTATCCTAGTTGAAACATCGTTACAACTTTTGGTTTGCATGGTGCAGGGATTTCCAAGGGAGTAATTAACTTTTTCCAAACAGTGTCAACAGTTTTTCAAAATAATGTAGAATGTCTGACACTGAATCTGAAATCAATCATTCTTTCCATTGAGGTCATTTGGGGATCAGGTTGGCTTAGTGGTTTATTTCCCTGCCTTAGTTATACACCTCTCTGTGTGGACCCCCCGCCAGACCCAATACAAGACTGAAGCCGTTGCGTGTCCTGTAGGTTGGGTTTTCCCAGTTTGAGGTTTTCCTCCTACAATCAAGTTACTAGCACTACAGTACTCTGATCTTTCATTATATTCAACATGTTTGTATTGGTACATGTACTTTCTCTAACTGGATGTGTAATCCAATACCTGCATGACCATTCAAAGTCAAGTACAGGGAAAAACCGAGGCAAATGCCTCTCTGTTGCCACAATACATTCCAATGTCTCTATATCCTAAATGTAATAAGGTAGCCTTGGAAGAATACTTTCGCTGCAGACTTTCTGAAAATATGGTTTAACATCAAATCAATGTATCCTCAATATGCCCATGAAGAGTGCAGAATCCACAAAAACTGTTGTGGAAACTTGTTTGACAAGTTTTGAATGTCCCTGACCAAAGTAAAAAATTACCATGATGTAGAATTTCAAGATTTGTATATTAATATGACTGACCAGTCATTAGTATATCATGCCTGGAATTACACGGAGGCCACCTGTTGCCCTGGTCTTGGCCTTAATAATATATCACACCCGAGGGCATATCAAAGCGCTTGACATTTTTCTACATTGGTATGCAGAGCTATGTTTGAATTGTTAGACCCATTTATTTACAGAGCACCATGTAACAGTTAACAAGGTGCTGTGGCACAATCTGCAGCCAGCCTTACCCAAAACTCCAGGGCAACCCCTTCTCTGGCCTTGGTGCTCTTTCAAAAAGAAAAAGGCTGTGCCCTCACAAAATGAAATTCCTGGCCCGATAGTTTAGATAGATAGAGCTCCATCAATGAGATGCCACACTGGAAGCCAATAAAACTCCTAAAATGTCCTTAGTAATTCCCAGTCTCATAAAAAGACTATAAATTTTACACTAAACTCTCTCACTATCTCGCATATTTTTCAGGCATCTTTCCTAAACAAGAGGTTGAACATCGGAGGCAAGAGAGTTAATTTAGCGATATGGGTGAGTAAAGTTTGAAAGGAAACAACTCGACTTTCTAGAAAACTTTAATTATATAATGATAATTTGATGTTGTGTTTAATTGCTCTTTCGGGAACTTACACTTGTTTGTAAATTGTGTCAATGTTTTATGTTTATGGACCTACTCCCATGCCACATTACACTCCCCTGACCTCCGAGCTATTAGAATCCTAGATCTTGGACCTGTCCCTTACATCAGAACTACATCAGTTTATGTTTTTTTGCCTACACTGTTATCACTCCACATTTTAAATGTATTGGGTTCAAGTTAAAATGTTGGGATTTTTTTTTTTTTTCTTTCAATTTTTAACCCATGGCTTGCTGTAACCGAGGATCAAGGGTTATGATTATTGCAATAACAGGCCACCTGGCTTTCTCATTACCATGCAGCATTTGATACTCTGTCATTGAGATCATATTTCCAAGCTTGATTTGGGGAAACCTGAAGGTCATCGTGGCATTATGACCCCTGATGAAGAGGACGCCGTGCCTCATTTAGGAAGAATACATGTGTCTTTAAATTAAAGGGAGTGACTGGTCTAATACATGCAGAATCGGTAGCATTTAAAGACCATGAAACCTGTGACATCACATGTGTACAAAAGAGCCACATAGCCTGAAATTCCTGCAGGCACGATGTGTAAACAGCTCAATGGAAGAAAACGTTCAGTCTTATATTTTATGGAGATTGCATCGTCTGATTTGCACTAACTTTTGATACAAAGAAAGGGGTACATCTCAAAATTTGTTCGAACTGAATGGTTACTTTTATTATTCTTGAATTTATGTGGAAACTGTGACACAAATTGTTTAAAAATTCCCAAATGACCAGTGCGATATCTTGCCTGCCAGAAAGACCCTCGGATGTACAAGGTCACTCTTTTTGTAAACAGAGTTTCCATGGTCTATTGTTATATGTCTATTTTTGATTCAATTTTGGTTACAGGACACAGCCGGGCAGGAGAGATTTCATGCATTAGGACCCATCTATTACAGAGACAGCAATGGGGCAATATTAGTGTATGATATCACAGATGAAGACTCCTTCGCAAAGGTAACAACACTTAACCCTTTTTTTTTTTCCTCAACATTTATTAATCTACTTGTTTTCTTGATAAACTGTCATGTAATAAACCTTCCTGAGAAGGAAGTATGGTAAGGGAATACATTATCCCTGACCCTGATGCAGTAATTAAATCTATTATAAAGTCCACAAGGTACTTTGGAATGTGTGTTTAAAGAAAAACATGGTTATGTTTCTTTTGAGTTAATCAGTTAATAATAATACTCTTAAACAATTGCAGATAAATGATTTGTGTATTTTTTGTGTGAACTTACAGGTAAAAAACTGGGTGAAAGAACTCAGGAAAATGCTCGGAAACGAAATTTGTCTTTGTATAGCAGGTAGGTAACACATTGAACCCCCAACTCCCTTGAGTAGTTTACTAGGATCCTTCCTTGCCCTAACAGAACCCAACACATATGGTGGTTGAACTGAATATCCAAACTGTAGGACTCTGATCATGGTGGTATGCCTGATCCCATGTAGAGCATAATCAGTTTGTCAGTGCAGTCCTCAGTACAACAGATTCAAATAAAACATTTGGATTTTGGCTGGAGATGGCTAATCGCCATTAATATTTCAATTTATTGTGTATACAGGTTACTACAGTGAAGAGTTGGATGGTTGGTTAATTTGGAAGTTACTAAATCTTACCGTTCTCAACACAGTAAACGCGCAGCACTGTTGACTATTGTTGACCAAATAAACCTCGGGAAATGAACAAGAGAATCTTTGGACCAGCTGAGGGATGTTTCATGTTTTTTTAATATAAATTCATCATGCGCTATGTACATGCAATTTTAGTAGGTGTTAAATTTAGCATGGTGCCCTGTAATTGGGTTTTGTTTGCTGTAACTAAATAATCCATAATCCTTTTACAAATATCCATGAATTTTTGTACATTTACATCGACAGGAAACAAGATAGACCTTGAAAAACAGAGAAATGTATCAGTTGCAGAAGCTGAATCGTAAGTAAAAACATTTGTTCTTCTCCGGAATTTGAAAACCAAAACTGTCCAACCTCGGATGCTGACCTTAGGATATTTTTATAGGCTCCATTTCCATCAAGCTGTTTTCTGATAAAGCAAAAAGCAAGTTGCTAGTTGGCCAACCATAATTCGCCATTCATTTATTTAGCAATGTAGCGAAATTACGATAAGCAATTTGAAGGAAAAGATAACTTTGGTGCTCCAGTTCTGTGTATGGTCCTCAGTTCAATTTGCGCAAATTTCTTAAAGTTGGTTTAGCAGAGTTTGAAGCGCTTTGCAAATCAAGTTTATTCAAGGTATATCTTCCAAGAAGATGTTTGGCAAAGATAAACATGGAGTTGGTTAAGAAAACATCTATCTTTTCAGAAAACACCAGGAGAAAAATTGTGTTTTTTTAACCTAGGCAAACAAAGTGGAACAATGCGAGTGTCTGCTACATGTCCGGGCAAATTAACATGTCACGCGCTGTTGCTATGTACCAAAAAAGTGTACACACATTTACTGACGCCATCCCATGTACAAATTGAAATGGGTTTAACAGGCACGGAAAATATTTTTCCATGGATACACATACCTTGGCGTCTACTGGTCAAGGCCTTTTTTGTTTCTTTTTTTTTAATTGCAAGAAGGACTTCATAGCACTCAGATGAAAAAATGCTGAACATCTTAATGAAACTGGGCCCTGCTGTCTTGCCATACGCGTACGCATTCCCTCATTATTTCAGACCTGTGTTTTTTCTGTGAAATTTCCTAAATGTTTTCTAAATTCTCTTCAATGATCCCTTTGCCTCGGTGTTTCGTGAAACAAGTGAATTAGCCAGCAACGGGAACAAGATAGAATTCCAACTGTACACATATAAAAATGAGTGACTGTTTTTACTGTGGTTAGATGTAAATGTGCATCCTTCCAGACAAAAGCATCATCACTCAGCAGCAGTCCAGCATTGTCCCGAAGACAAACAATGTATACTGTTTGAAATGTTGAGACTACAACAACGGCTCTTTTCAGAGCCAGCACTTCTCCCATAAGAGATTGTGCACATGGTTGTACCCGCAAATTTACTAGTAATAGTTACTTCCTGTGATTCAATGCCTTAATAGTATCTTTATCAAGCTCTGACTGTGTTTTTATCGTCTTGTCCCAAAGGTATGCTGCTCAAGTTGGTGCAAAGCATTATCTCACATCAGCCAAACTCAATAAAGGAATTGAGGAAATGTTCTTAGACCTTAGTAAAAGTAAGTGTATCAACTGTGGTGTAATTTTCTGTGTTTTTTTTTTTGCACTTTCACTCCCGAGGCCTTTTTGCCCACTGGTGACAATCCTCCACAACGCCCTCTCCTATGTCACTCCACACCAAATGGTTTGGATTTAAGATTGGAATGCCTGACCCAGTGATGAGCAATTGTTATTTGGGTCTACAGCCCTTAGTCCTTCTGAATCCTTCATTTCGGCAAAGAGGATAAAGGATTTGGGAGGGGCAAGGGTTAAAGTTTACTGGGCAAAGGCAAGCAGGGTAAAGGTTTTAAAAAAAATTGGAGTAGAGAAAGTAAAGTAATTCTTTGTGAATTTTACAACACTTTCTCTTGTCACTCTTTCAGGAATGTTAGAATTAACGCCCATGGAGGATCTAGGGAGGGGACCTTCATCAACACGGTCTGCTAGAAAGACAGTCACGATTGTAGATGATGAAGACGTGCCCAAGTCCAGTGGGGGGTGCTGCTCATAAAAACAGTGTCTTCTATCCCCTAAAGTACCATCTTTTATGGGCACTCCCTAGCGAATCGCTTTGTGTATATAATACATGCTCACTCCATAATTTGTGTATATTAATTACAGGAAAAATAAACCAAACAAACAAAAACTTTCTATTGTACGTAAAGCCTAAAATCCTGAAGGGGATAGAGTAAGGTTAATTGGCCGAGATTCTGAACCCATGGAGTACAAGGAGAGTGTACACTGAATCCTCTTGAGGGCAGTGTTGCACAAGTAGTCTCTGCACGCATTGGGCAGTATTTCCCCTCCAGGATGAGAATGATTTTAAAGCATGATCTATTCATTATTTAAAAACAATATAATTTAAGAGAGAGAGAAAGAGAGAAATGTAATATTCTAATATTTGCTCCATCCTGTGGGAAAATGTGCCTAAGCTGTGAGGGAATCAATGTCATGTCAATTGACTCCTTTAAAACTGTTCATTGGTATCGATCAAAAGGTTGCTCAGTCTCGCCCCCATAAAAAACAATTATTTCTTTTTAAAAAAAAACCCTTTTATTTGCTGTGGGAAAAAATAACTTACCTATCGATCGGTTACTCATTTGAAATAACGCTTATAGTGTATTTAGTATATTTTATAATTTTGGTTATATTCATTTGTGTGCTGATAGTTTCTATGTTGCCATGTAAGACAAGGAGTTGTCCGACATTTTCAGCAACTCAAGGTTTTCTGGGAATGTTTCAACTGATTTGGTGCCGAAAGTTCTAGAAAATAAAACTTCTGCGTGGTTTTAACAGTTCTCTCAAGAGGTATCAAAAACAAACACTTTTGAGGTTATTAAAAAACTTGTTTACTGATAATGTACAGAGATTTAATGAAAGGTAACAATTCTCTGTCCAAGTTTTTATTTTAACCACCAATCATTTTTTTTTTTAAGTGACTTGTGTTTTACCTTCCCTCAATCCGATTTAAATTCACCCAAGTCTTTGATTGGTTCAGATAACGCTATTCAGGTTTTTTAAAATTGTATGCAGTCTTAATTTTAATGCGGAAATAAAATAATGATTGCCTCGAAGTATACTATCAAAACAGGTAACTTTCCCAAAACTTGCATGTAATATTTTTTTGTATGTCATTGTCGTACTTTGACCTAGCAGTATTAAATGCACATTATTCATGAAGAGCGCCCTCTGTAGGTCTTTGTAATTGGGTAGCCATTTTGCTCTCTTCATTCTTTGCAGTGTAACCAAACTGAGGCCAGAAGGGGAAAATAGTTGTTACTTGTAGTAACTTACAAGGAACTTGTATGTATAGAGGACGGGGAAGATTAGTGGGTGCCTAGTTTGACACTAGTTTGACATTTGACTTCAATTAAATAGAAATTGTATGAGATGCACCACTTTTTACCATTGTCAATCTGCGTGCTCCTCTTGCATAATGATTTGTTTTTATTTTGGTTGATTTCATATCATGGACAATTTGATGTTAACTGGGCTGAACAAGAAAATGTTGCTGGACAATTTCCTGCTTAGCAGAAATGAGCAGGATACCAGTCACAAATTGTACATGTGACATGGTAGCTTTAGCTGGTAACCTTATTCTGGTAAGCATAAGTTTGTTGTTTCGCTTACTTTTTGTGCTTAAGCAGCTCTATGAAATAGAGCCCAGAACTGTAACAGACATCCTGGTTTTACATTTAAGTGCCCCCCTGCTTACTGCCGAGTTAAATTTGTTGCAGTTGTCCATAAGATATCTGGAGTTGTTTTTTTTTTGTCCGTATTGCTGAGCTTTGCAAAGTCAGATTGTCTTGTGATGTATAAACTTAAAGAAGATTCTTCAAGTGCACTATTAATTTGTTGCAGCCAAATCCACTATTCACACATTTGATATTTTTTACATGGGCAAACCAAGTTGTGTATCATGGGAAACTGCTATCTTTGAATGTAAAATATACCCAGATTTTTTCATTTCATTTCGGAAAGAATGTTTGTGTAGAGAAGATTTCAGATGTATGCATGTTATGGGGTCAAGTCAAAATGAGCTTCCTCATTCAGGTATGCTAGCAGCCTTTTCCACATTTTGTACTTGTGGAGAATAATTCTTATATATGTGTTTGAAACTATTCTCGAACTGCACAGTTATGTAGTCGGTGTATCTTTATTGTAGCGTTGTCATGCATGTGGGTACCAGGCCGACATGGCTGGTTCTCATATATTATTGTGTTGAAGAAATACAGATTGCCTGGTACTTGTCCGAGGATTTGTCAAAAGTTAAGCCTTGGAGTAGATTTCTAATTGCGTTAATGTCCGATAACAGCCTATAAATGGACAGTAAATGAAGCTCCATGCTTCACATTAAATAGAAGGCATTTTGAAGTTTGGAGCAGCAATTGCGACACATTAAGTTAAAGTATATTATTCGTAATAAAAGTCACACAAATCTGATTTGGGTGTCACAAATGTGTTTGAGTAACAAATTTTGCCAGCTGTGGGTTTGGGGGTTGTGATGGGGCTTCTCTGTATGGTTTCAATAATAACAAAAAGTAAAAACTGGAATGTTCATATCAAATTCAAGACCACTAATTTATAAGTGGAATATATTTTATAGGTGATAGTGCATATAATTGTATGGGAAATCTGTTATATCTCAACTTTATTTCATTACCTGCAGGGAAAATGTCATATTTCAAACAGACTGGAAAGGCTCAAGGTTCAAGAAAAATTCTACAGGGATTACAGGTTTTGACAGTTGTGTTGTCAGAATAGAATGATTGGTGGACATTTCGCTGTCTCACACCCTTACAAAAAATAAAAATCCATACTAGATGGAAGTTTAAACAAACACATGTTCTTCCCCCCCCCAAAAAAAAAAACCATAAAAAAAAATATTAAAAAAACGCCAACTTGCCCATTTGAGGGTTAATTGTCCATACCAGGTCAACTATTCTTCAGAAGAGTAGACTTGTGGGTGGATATAAAAAAATATATATCCTTGGCTCCAACTGTTTGGTTGAGGTGTGACATTTGACCTCCAATATCTTAACCTTTATCAACACGTATACATTTATGTACATACTGTGCAAACCAATTGTTTCTTGGTGTATCAATCAGTGGTCAATAAAACAACAGATATTTGCTATAAATTAATCAGAAAGTTCATTTGCGAGTGGAAATGTTCTCTTATTTTTGTCAGTGAAAGGTCTTAGTTTTATGAGAAACAAGCTTTAAAAAAAATTCCACAATTTTACAGCATTATCCCTAATTATATGGCAAGATGATAAATATCTGGACAAATGTACAAGTCAAACTGACACCAGTACACAATATGACTTTTTTTTCTCCTTTTTATTATGTTCTTCAGTGTATTGGAAGGATTTATTTCTATTTTTTTTTTCAACGGTGGTGTATGCTCTACCATTTATATATTGTTTTTTTTATGATTCCCAACACACACAAACTATAACAACCCACACTGATTCTGGGGCTGTGTTTTTTTTTTATTGAGATATGTACATTACATCTTGCAGCCAATGAGAGCACAGCTTTCAATCACAGTCACAATCACCCGATGATCCAATCAGCTGCAACTTTACAAGCCTACAGGCTGTTCACTCTTTGATTGGTCACTGATTAACAACCAACCAATAGGGGGATAGACCCCTTGCATAGGCCACTATCGCTAAACAATGGAAACCAGCAAGCGTGTATGCGCCACGCACAACTCCCGGCCAATAATAGGTCTTCCTTTGACCTCAATGAGGGCGCTGTTGGAGCTCGCGACGTAATATGCAAGGAGCTCAAGCTGCTGCACAGTTACCAATCAAAGTGAACATAAATCCTTTTAAATCCAAACAGGTTTGACCTTCCAATTCTTGGCACCAATCCTGTATAAAAATAACCCAACTCTGGCTCATAACTGACTAAAATAGTATAAAACCCACATCAGTATGTGTCACATTGGGGAAGGGCTGAACATTCTTACAACTTTTACACTTATTACAACTTAATATATTCTTCATCCCATCAAATACTCATACATCAAATAAGGAGTAAGCGTATGTATGGGAATCAGGGGAACTTTTATACAGTGTGAAATATCAACAATTGAGGAGGAATCTTTTATAACATCAAGTTGGCTGGGTTCAATGATGAATGGAAATCAGGAATGCACATACTGACAGAAATAACTTCCTATGATACATAGATATATAAAACAGCAGGATTTGTCTTCATTTGTACAGGATGGCAATGCCCTGGGAATTATCGTGAAGCCAAAGCAAGCTAACAAAAAAACTATTTAAAAAAAACATGACTTTGCCCAAGAAAATCTTACTATGCAGAGTACATGATGAAAGCGTGCAAGTGTTTGTTCTGTTCGTAGCGATTGCTAGCAAACAGGAGCTGGACATCTGTCTGCCCTACACAGTTATAGTACCATGAAGGCAGATGTCCAACTTGGGTTCAGTCAGCTATTGGGTTAATGTTCCTTCTTACATCAAAACAAGATGGCTGTTGCAGCACTTTCCAGCACTGATGGGACCTTTGCCATTATGTTGTGCCGAGTGAAAAAAAATTTGTCAAAAACCAACTTGACAGAAACACCTCTAGTGCAAACACTAACAAACAACATTTCTCCAGCACTTCTGCAAAGTAAAACAAGAATTTGGAGGGGGACAAAAAGCTATGGGATCCTAGAACGGGAAGTGTTGTGTGTATTTTAGTTTATTTTTTAAAAATAAAATGCTGGTATACTGGGAAAAAACACCAAGTGAATAGAAAGTGATTACTCTATGCCTCAAATGAAAAAGCCAGAAGTAAACACAGCTTGATTTCTGGGTTATGACAGGCCTGACAGTATTCACGACAATTTGTCTTTTGTAGAATGCGAGGAAAGACGGGGGAAAAACAGACTCCAGTTTTTGAATTCAGTGTTAAATCGAGAGATGACACAATTCTGAAGGGGGCTTTATAATTCCTGAAGTACACAATTATGACGAGATGAAGTATCCCATGATACATCTTAATTCATTTAAATAACCGGTACACTAAGTACTTATTTTGCCTCTCCATTTATATGAATTTTGACTTTATATTCAGGGGAGGTCTTCATCGGTTTAGCAAAATCTGGTTGATCGAACATGCTGTAACCAGTCCGCATGGCTTCAACATTTATAGCATACTTGTAACTGTGCATGATAGTTGACTGAATAACACCCCTCCAATACACCACTGCTAAGCTTATCTTTAAGATTCATCAGTGTACCCTTCCCCCCTCCCCACAAAAAATAAAATCAATAATTTTAATACGGTCAACTTACACTGTACAAAACCAACCTCTCTTTACCAGAGGGCGCTATTTACAAATCTGTCCATTAAAACAAATATTCATTGATATTTTTTTAATTATTAATTTTTTCTTTCTTTTTGTTGTACTTATTTAAATCAATTTATTATGTGTTTTAGTGTGCACCAATAGCAAGGCGTTTTAGAATTGGGGATAATTATTCTTTCTTTTTCGGGTTGGTGCATTAATTAGGTGGCTATTGTGTTGAATCAAACAGCACAATCCATAAATAACTTCAGAACTACGATGTCTTAAGCCAGAAAGCCATGCATCCGTCATGTGATGTGCAAAATGTATATCATCTTCATGCAGGCTTGAATCTTCGATTCTGATTGGTCCATCCATAGCAACAAGGAGCATGATATAAACTTATATCGCACAGCCCGTATCTCACCCTGGGTATTGTGCTGTTCTAACTCAGTGCACTGCGCTTTTCTAAGCTATATGCAAAATGTACAGCTACAGAAGTCAATGTAAATTCAAGCATCCTATGCTGATCGTCACATGCGTTGCGTGCACACTCGTTAAGTTTACTTGAAGATAAATTCTTTATCACATGCGCGCTCGTGGAGTACTTGTGCGATAACTTATAGCGCGCAATGCGTAAAAATACAAGTACACGCCAAGCAATGCATATATTTACATGTATCTGTATTGCATTTCTTGGAGTGTCTGTTCATTTTAAAGAATTGCACACTCCTCATTACGTACAGCACATGTCGGACACATGGATATCCAGCCTTATTGTTACTCATATGGATGTAGACAAGTGGAACCTGGAACCTTACAAATGAAATTCTTTCTTTACTTGTCACGGGATAACAATTCTATCAAAATACTACAACACTGACAAAACTTCATCTGTTCCACTCGTTGTTTTGGGGTTTTTGTTTTTGGTTTTTTTTCTTCTTCTTCAGCTAGAGTGAATTGACACAGTTTGGCGAAGATCGGAATTTCCAAAACAAGTTAAGGATTTGAACCGTTCCACACGGCTGGTCCCTGAGAAGTCATCTCTAATTAAAATTGTTTGTTATTGACCTATTGCAATAGAATCATTTGAACACGGCAAACAAAAATATCAACCACTGACAGTTCTGAAATGTACGATGAACTCTAACATGGCAAAGGGGCTATTTATACCTCTATAAGGTTTAAATTTAGAAGGAGAAAATGGCTCGGTCTTTAACAGGAATTAAGGGGTGGAGAGGGTTGCTATGAAGAAATAAAACCACAACAGTTTTTTAAACTGAATACCAAAAATAAATTTCAATAAAGAAAGGCTGTTAGCTCTTCAAAAACATTAGTAAAATTATCAAGAAAGTTCATGGTGGGAGAAAGATTTTTTTTGGAGGAGAGGGGGGGGGGGAGGGGGGTCAGTTGAGGAGTAAGAACATACATTCAAACTAAATGATTGGTTGGTTCATAATTGCAATTGTGAAGACTAAAATGGTCACAGATTTCTGCCCCACGTTTTAAAACTCGAATATACGTGAAAGCAATCATGACAGAGCTATGCTCGTTTGACTAATTCTCTGAGGTCTTTAATCTAAAATGGTCACCATTTTCAACTTGAAACTGGTTTGTATGCCACATTAAAATATCTTGTAATGGAAAACGACAAAACACACCATTGTGTATAGTGCAGCGCTCATAAACATTTCAGTTTTTGCTTTTCTCTCTCTGCATTAAGAAATTATCACTCCTGACTAAATAATAAGATAAATATAAAACATCACGACGAAATTTACAAAAAACATAAGATTTGGGGAGTAATGCAACAGAGGATTTCAACAAGATATGAAATACACTCCCCTGCACTTCTTAAATTAACCAATTTTAAATGTATTCTTTAATATTCCACATACTTGTTCCTTACAGCCTTTTCGATAACATGGGATGTTTCAATCATGAACTGTTCATATTGACGATATCGTTCGTTACAAATGTGGTTACTGAAAGAAGAAATACCAACATAAAAAAAACAGGAGCATAAAAACCTGGTAATAGGTCCTCTCTCTAAATATATTATGGCATATCAAGATAGCCTGGATAGTTCTAATTTTAAAAGTCTGGCAAATTAAAAAAGATGAATTAAAATGTTGAATCTTCAGCGGCCTTCATAATACTTGGTAAACTATTTAATTAATACAAAGCTTTAGCAGTCCGTGGGAGTGGGCAGCGTGGGTCGTTTTCTAACAAATACTTGGTCGTGTATCCGAACAGAGGATTAAAGGGTGGATTAAGAATCGGGATTATGCTTGAGATGTCTTTTAGAAAGGCAATGGCTGCAAAAAATGGCGAATTATTAAAATGTACACAATTCTCAAATTACATACGTAAATTATTTATAAACAAGAAATCAGGGGTCACACAACTTGACTGTGTTCTGTAGCTGGACCTACCCTCTGTTGACACAACAAGGGTCTGAGAAAGAACAAATCACTTTGGGAATTTGTTATCCTATGACACAATCTATCATCAGTACGAATTTGGCGACTCAAAAAAAGAGGACTGCCACTTTGGGTTTCACAGAAGAATTTTCATAGAAACCAAATTTTGTATTTTGGGATAAATGCTTAATATACAGATTATGTGTTTACCTATCCTCAACTTCAAAGAATACTTTGTAAATAAAAAAAAACACCTTAAAAAATAAAAAATTAAAGAAAACGATTTATTTTTCTTTCTAAAACCGTAAATAAAGTGTTGATTGTGGTCTACACCTTGGCCAGTTGATTCATCATCTATTAACTTAGACTCTGGTTGGAGTTCAAAGCAACATTCTGATGGAGGTTCTTTTGGGAGGGTTTTTTTGTGCATGTAAATCTGAATGTGGATCTGGTCTCGACAGGATCCAACCGGTACAGACTGCATCAAACCGGCCCATTCTGCTTTGTAGCTGCTGCAAACTGGTTCAAGGCAGCTGTTGCTTCAGCTCTGTGGAATGAGGATAAAGTAAGATTAATTGAATTACCTCATGAATCACCAATTACACTGAAATAACTGCACAAAGAGCTATGTTGAGAAAAAACACATACGTAGTGGAAGAACAGCTTCCATTACTGCTTATTTATAAATTTCTGTGAAAGCTTGAACTTTATCAACATATAAATTTGACAAACAAGTGTGACCAGGAATGAGATTTGCAGAATGTGAACCTTCCTGAAAAATGGCTTGCGGGACTGGGCGCCACCTTATTCAAATCCCAGCACCTCCCACACATTACAACTTATTGAGCTGTGAACAAATCATGCTTGCAGAAAGTGCAGAATCTGTGGCTCTTTTGTAAACATGTCTTGTCACAAGTCACATGGCCTATAGCAAGGGCAGAGGGCCATTTTACTGGGGCACGAATGCAATGACAAGGGGCATGGAGGCGATTTGCCTCTGTGAAGTATCAGGCCCCCTATTGATCCAGATTAATATGTCCTAAATGACTGTCCCGAATGTACTGTGTCGAATGTTCTGTCCAGAATGTACTGTTCCGAATGTACAGTTTTGAACTGCATGCTTTAGATTGATGAAGGATGGCGCGGGGTCATCCACTCTTACCTTGCTTTCTCTATACGTTCAGATTCGGTCGGGCCATTGGGTTTAGGTGACAAGTCAGGGCCAGCCTTCATTAGACCACTGGATGCTAGGAAACTATGACAGCAAAGGGAATCACATGATATCAACATTCTCATCTCTCTGAAAGTCGTCACATCACGACAACCAAATTTACCACAAACAATATTCACATGTAAAACTCTCCTAGTATAAGATTAGATAGGAAAATGCTTCTCAATACCATTCTATAATCTGTTTATACAGCTAGTTTGTAATGTCTGCACTAGATGCTTAACATATACAAATCTCATAAAAACATAGGCACAAAATGCCTTTACAAACTAACCAAACTTACAGAAAGTGAGTAACAGCTCAATAAAATAGTTATTGAGTGGTTTGTTGGTTTATACTACTCTATATGAAGATAAATTGCAACAAAATTCCCCCCCCCCTCACTCGCTCAAAAAAGTTAAGCAAATATGAAAAATATGGTTACAAGAAAAAACTACTGGTTTAACATGAACATTAACATAACAAAATTTTGAAATATTAAGGTCAATACAAAAATATACATATTTATAAAGACGTACAACAATATAACTTTTTTTTTTAAGGTCAAGGATGATGGAGAGGGACGGAACAGTAAAAAGAGGGAAGGATAGCTGAACTTGCGAGTGGTAAGGATATTGGAGACAAGGAAGCAATTCTAAAGAAACAGACAAAGACTTGTACCGAAATACAAAGCCAAAAGAAGAACACAAGTAGAAAGCAGATGAACAAAACAAAATTGTGCCTTGTTCAATCAAGTTTTTTGAAAGGGTTTCTTACTCAAAGTTATCTTCCAAGTCCTCATCTGCTTGAGATTGACTTCCACGCCCGTCGACAACTTCTATAACTGTAGACACAGGTTTCTGGATCTCAACTGCGTTTGTTCTCTCCTCCCCTTGTGGCGACTTACTGCTAGCTTGGAGCCTTGACTCGTCCACAGAATTGTTCGGACTGCTAGGAGACGCTGCCCCTAGCGGGATATTTGATTGTTTGCTACTAAGAGTGTCCGAGCTCGAGCTCATTTCATTAGTGTTCTCTTGCTGTGTCGTTGAGGTCGTTGAGTTTGTGAGTTTGGGCTGTGCCGGCGACGAAACACTCTGAGGATCAGCTACTGTGCTGTCTGGTTGCTGGGAGGTGGGCGGGGACGAGGGACAGGCAGGAAGGGAGTTATGCAATGTTGAGACAGGTGCCGGACTGGAAGGGGCTGGTTTCTCACTTTGGCGGCTTGCCTCTACAACCATCTCTCTGAAATTCAAAACGAAATTAACAAATTAAATCACCGATATTCCCTTTGAATTTAAAACATTAGGTTTAAAAAACATGCATTTCTCAGGTAGGACTTGAACCCAATAACAATAACAATAACAAAACAAACCAATAAAACAAATTAAATAAATAATATTCCAAACATTGATATAGCGTTCTTATGCAAAAGGTACCACAAAGCCTTGCAACAAATTATGCATCAATTCATCAACACAAAAAAAAGAACGAGAAGGAAATAAATATTAACCTAAGCAAAAAGAAACAAAAGTCTGGAAAAGGCAAGTTTTAAGCGATGTCTTGAATTCAGTCAGAGCCATAGCATAACGGATTTCATAAGGAAGATTGTTCCAAAGGTTTGGAGGAAACTGCCCAAAAACTTTTGGCAGATGAAAAGAATCTGGTTTGAGGTTTTGTGAGAATCCTGGTATCAGAGCTGGAACGGAGAGTGCAATTAGGCCGAAAAGAGGTGATAACTTCAGTGAGGTAAAGAGAAGCACTTTCACTTAAACATTTATACTTTATGTACTAATGGTTAACAACTTGAAGATGGTACGTTCTTGAATAGGAAGCCAGTGGAGCTGTTGAGGGAGGGGCGAGACGTGGTCAAACTTTTTTGCCATAAATATTAATTTGGCTTCCCTGTTTTGGAGTCACTGTACACGTTTGACGTCTTTGCCGGACAATCAAACCCCCTCTTAGTTTTGTTATAAGTCTTTCACAGTCAAGGACCACCATCCTTGGTCAATAATGACAGAAAGATTTCTTACCTTTCCTCAGCTCCATTGCCTAGTTGTGTTGTTGTTCCAATGCTACTCGTTACAACTGTATTATTACTTTTCTCTGTCGTACGCTTTTCAGGACTACTTGAAACGACTGTAACGGAACAAATAATAATACTGATACATAAAGCAGACTTCCTAACATAATATTACTCAAGATGATAATATATCTCCAGGGTTTGCCCTGAACTTTTCCAGTGACTAGCCAGCGGGCCCAGACAACTTGTTAGCTCACTGATCCGCTAGCTTTTTGGCGAGTCCATATTTCACCTTAAATAGGGACTCTTGTCAACATTGAACAAGCCAGCTGGACCACTTGGAGGGAATTTACACAGGACCTCGTGTGTTTTAACAAGAATTTGGCCAACAGGCCACTGATCTTCATTAGATAAATCATCCTCATTTTTTTGAAATGTTTACATTTCTGTATGAAAATTTGTGGTATTTCACTCAAAACACAAATCTCTCCTTAAGCTCTAGCCCCAGTTTAAGCTACACCTACAGGCATGATATTTGGCCTTTGGAAAAAGTAGGAACATTTTTATTGAGTTCAAGGGCTGACCTACATGTACATATGGTTTAAACTTTAATAGACTTTTCAGGCATTTTTTTTAAACTTTGCTGTTTTTTCCACCGAGGACAAACAAATCTGAAATCAGATTTAAGTAAGAAGAATATCATGCCTGCATCTACCGACTACAAACCAGGGCTTGAATTCAAGACGAGCTAAAATGGATCTCTAAGAAGTGTATCAATCTTAATTGCTTATCAATCTGCGATGTCACAATACAAATCACTATGGCAATATTGATAACTCATCTTAAGATGAATCTCAGTGTTTGTAAAATCCAGCCCTGTAATGTGGATGCTATTTTTTTCAGATTCCTGATAACGTTGTGTCAGCGCAACAAGATCATAACGTGATTCGGTGACAAAGTTATATCACGCGCAAAAACGCTTTAGGCAGCAACATTGTATCTCGGCGCCCATGAAGTTTGTGTGTACATCCCAGTTATTTAAGTGAGATACCACCTGTTGACATTCTTAAACTTGCACTTCATATAACCGCTATTTTAGGAGATGCAACCTTGTTGCGCTAACACAACGGTACAGCCCCAGGTGAGGCCTAATCCGAAGCAAATATTTCCAATCTTTACTTGGCAACAGAGAATTCATCTTTGACGTTTGTGTTAGAGACAGCTTCTTACCGTAGGCAGCACCAGGTTGGGCGGGGTACAAGGGTGTGGCTTCACTACTCGTAGCTTCTTGGCCGGTACCTTCATCCTGAGAAGACTCACTGTCCATGGCTACGGGGGAACTACTCCTAGGCCCCTCCGGACTGCCATGTCCCAGCACAATCAATCAATGAAAACAAAGGATACACAAACAATTACAACATGAAGGATTGTTGGTTTGATGTATAAAGAATTCTTCATTTTAAAACCCACACCATTTCCCCCACCTGCTAAACCAGTTAATTAGCTCCAAGTATAAGGTGTATCTAGACCTGCTAACTAAATTATATCACATTATAAATGAAAACAAAAGATGAATAATGCATACATTCATTCTCAGTTATAAAAAAAAAACAACAACAACAAAACACTGAGCCATACTTTGGTATATTAAAAAATAGCACACTAACATTTACAAATCAATACAATTATATGAGAAAGCATTGAAATAAATGCACACACGCAATAATAAAACAGGTAATAGTCAATTATACACATAACACAAAAACACCCTGTTGCATGATTTATAACATACAGTAAATCAACCTGTGCCTGCCACTTGTGTAGCATCCACAGTACATAAACCATTTCACTGTTTGGGCCATAAAAAGGACCAACATTGCAAATGTCACATGAAGAATTCAAAGACTCTAATAGTATTAGTCAAGCAGTTAAAACAAGCATGAAATTCCGTCTGCAGATGAAGTGATCAAAATAACGTAATACATGAACAACTGCAGACAAACAACCCAACTACCAAGGCTTTGGTTCAAGTCAATAAGATTTATATCTATGATCATGATAGCAATGAAACAAATTCAGCGACGTCTGAAGCCGTTTGGGTGACCGCTGGCTTGTCATCAGGGACCGACCCATCATTTCCCACATTCAAACAAATGGATAATTAAGGTTTCAAGATGTATGAGATTATCTCTCAAGATGTATGAAATTATCTCCCAAAATGTACAAGATTATTTCTCATGATGGTTAGCAAGCTCCATCTCCAACAAGGAAAAAAACAGACAAATTTAAGTAAAGACTGATGTACCCTAAGAAAGATCCACTGAATTAAGAAAACTCTTTGAGAGTGTAAATGAGGAGGAGTGTGAATTGAGGTGTGGCGTGAATGTGTTAATCCTACCTGACAGCATTAAACCCAGCATTGAAATCACTAAAGTTGGCCCACCCTGTTTCAGACTCCTCATCTTGGGTGCTCCCTGCCTGTGGTGACTCCGCCCAGGCAGTTGGTGTGGTGTCCATGGCGACGCTTCCGTCCATCGGTACATCGTCAAAGCTGGCTGTCCAGGCTTGATGGGAGACGGACAAAGTGTAAAACATCTTCAAACATTTACTCTTGATGATGGACCATCACAAATGAGGTAACTTCAAATGGTTAAAAAAATAAAATCCATTTTTTAAAGTGGAATGGACAAGATGATAAGTGAAAACTCACTGTCACCAGAGTCAACGTCCATCTTGGTCTCTTCACTATTTGATGGCGATGGCTGTGGAGAACCAGAAGTTTTTTCTTTTGTATGATCATCATCACTATCGCTGTCGTTATCACTGCCACCTGCGAGTGCAGCAGTTGAATCACTGTAAGAAAAAAAACAACACCAAGAACCATTGTACGACATGTCCACTGACCCCAACCCCCCCCCCCCCCCAACAAACAACAAAACTAATCCTTGGAGGACTTAAATAGGGTCATAGACTGGTAACCACTCTAAAAATTAATGACCATGAAAACTTACTTGAAGAGAAGCCCTGCAGCTGTTGATAGTATCAACTATTTTGAGAAAGGATCTCCTTCGAAGTAGTATGGTTGGATAATTTTCCCGACCACAAACGTTTGAGTCTGAGAAACGATTCCTGCATGAATCAGTTCTCAGATTTCTGAAAGCTGGTGTCCGTTCGCAAATGCTGCAGCCAGAGATGCGGTTGGGATCCACTGTCACCTCACTATTAAACATTGATGGATTTGGCAGTCTTGTGAAAACACTGTGACAATTTTTCCCATTTTCTCAGCAAGCAGACACTGTATGCAGCTGAAACTTCACATGTGACTTTTATTGTATCTTTGTTCCATGTTTGACCATGAATCAACCTTATGTTGACAAAAACCAATCTATGACCCTACCTTTCACAGGAAATATGGACTACTGAAAAAGCTGACAGACTAGTGAAACAACAACCAAACTGGTCTCACTGCCTTGTCACTGAAAAAGTTGTGGGCAAGTCCTGTAACAAACTGTTTGCTTTGCTTTGCATTTGGCACATTATTTGGGAGTTAATTTGGGGTGATTTTTATGTCCTCGTACCAGGTTCTGGAGTCATCCACGTTTGATGAGAACGTCAGCTCTTTCTCTTCCCACATGTCTTCTTCGTCGCTGTTGTTATCATTGAACTTGGATATTCTCTCATTGCAGCATGCTTCGAATAACGCTGAGTTGGGCTGCAGTGGAGAGCAAAGACAATTGGGAACAATTAACGGACACAATTCATTAGTTGAAGACAAACATATGTTGTTACAAATGCATGAAATTCCCAAGCATCTATGGAGGACTAGCCAGAGCTGCTAACTCTTTCTGATTCTGCAGAAAGTTCCCTGAAAATAAACCAATCTTTCCATGTTGTGATAAACAGATTTGAAAAGATCCCCGATTATGGAAACTTATTCCCTATTATGTTGAATGTAATTCAAAATATCTCCCTAATTGTTGTACAAAATCTCCCTGATTGGAAGATGCAAATGTTGGCTGCTCTGTATTACATCAGCACTATCCAGCTTCAAACCTTGCCATACGAGTAAATCATTTCAAATTTGGGACAGCAATGTGTTTCATTGCAAGGTATTCAAATTTCACAATAATTTTCCAAGGTGGTCAAGGTATAGACCTTTATCATGCTGCATCCATCTTGGTCATGTTTTCTGTATCCGGTAACAGTAATACATACTGATATTCATTGTACAAAAAGGAACCAAAGTATCAATTGGGAGAAAGTCAAGATGGCAACACTAAGATAAAGGTCTACTGGGTGGTACTAGAGTGGAGTTGCAACTCCCATGGGTGATTTATTAGGATCCTTCCTCCTTCCTAACACCCTATGGGAACTCAACACCTAAACTGTTGGACTCTGATTACAGTGGTATGCCTGATGCAATGTAAAGCATTATCAATGAACTGGTGCAGTCCTTAGTCCAACAGAATCACACAAAAATAGCAGTTGGATTTTGATGGGTCTGGGGTGGTTGGGGTAAACAAAATGGTGAAGCATTAGCACAGCTGAACGCCAAGGGGTGCTACTTTGAAAGAAGGCCAAGGCATGGTCTGGCATTATTCCAGCCCCTCATTGTGGTACTCACATTGTCTTCATTGGCTGATATTGAGAAACTGATGTCTGATATCGTATCAAAAGGATTGCTGCATGAAAAGTAAAATACAGATACAACTCGATTAGAACGGAAACTCTGAACTTCGGCAATGTTAAGTTACTACTCATCAATGGCGGAATGGCAGCATTTCATTTGAGCTTCCATTATTTACAAAATTCTTACACTTTTGAATATCTTTTTACTTTATGTAAAAAAAATATTCCTAAAACATTTTTTACATTATAAAAACAAATGAGGGAACGAAAAAAAATAACTTACCCAAAACTATGTGATTATTTTCAAATCGCGTTGACAAAGGTGTACATGGTGTTTGGTGGCAGCAAATATATCAACAAATTATTCATCCCAATGAGAGTGATTTAACCAAACTGACCACTCTGTAAAAACTGCCTTCTCTTTACTTACCACACATTATGGTATTCTTCAGTAACAAAATGTTGGTTTTTTTAGACTTCTTTTCTTTTTAAACAAAGCTTCTCATGCAAATAACGCTGAACAAATGCACAAACTTTAGGTTTTATATCCGAACGCTCTGATTTTGACTTTTCTTTGCTAAAAAGCACTATAAGTCTTCGGTAAGCACGTTTTAAAATTTAAGGACCCAAGGCTAAAAACACCATAATGCCAAGTGAAGCCCACAAGTTCTCCAAAATTTCATCATGGCAATAACTGTTCCATTTAAACCAACCCTGATACTTAAAATGTCCGGTAATCTTCCAGACATCGATCTTTGATATATTTTCATTATAGGTGATAATAAAACACAACGAAAATACGACGGATTCTATCTCCAACAGACAAAAACACTTTCTAAACAAGCAAACTCATGCATGGAAAAGTCCTAAAGTCAAGATTTCTCAGGCTTTGTTAGATGGCAGGGAAGGAGGACTATTTACAGTTTTACAAAACACAGGATACCAAATATTTCAAGAATGAATTTAGTGTCTAGACTATTACTAAAAGGCACTAAGCACTTTCACAAATACTTCCATCTTCTACGACATGTAAGGAAATAGTAACAAGCGACTAAAGACGTCTTCCATACAAACTTGTGATACAAAGACAAATCAGGAAACAAAATTTATGAATAAATTCCTCTTTTAAGCAGAACTTAATCCGGAATTAAATCACAGAATGTAAATAAAAAAAGTAAAATGAACTTCAGTTCATTTCCAACGGAAAACGAAATGCAAGTTCAAAAACTTTTCGCCACCCATCAAATCAAAACCACCACCAAAGCCCCCATTCCCAATAAATTGAATTGAATTATTATTGGGTTTTCATAAAAGAGCGCTTTCACTACAGGAAGAGCAAAAAGGCCAAGTTTGAAGAATTGTCAAAATGGGGAATCTGTGACAATCAAAACCTCCACAAAGCTTTCTACCACATGGTTTCAGAGTTCTACCCACACAAAAGCTAGCGTATCGGGCCAATATGCAAATTTTGGTCGATACGCACAACAACAACAAAATGGTTTTTATTTCTTAAATATTTTTTTTTTAATTTCACAAAAAAACATCAAGAGAAAACCATGTAGAATGCTCCAGATTGAGCAGTAGGGCTTTTAAAGACAAGATAAACACCAAGTAGAAACATTCCGAAGACCTAGTTTCAATTCAGCGTGCTTCAGCCAAACTTCTAAAATTTGGGTCCAGAATGCCCCCCAGTTTAACAAAGAACACCTGGGGAGAACTCTGGGTTTACAAACTAGCTAGCGTTATGTACGCACTCATACCACACAGACATAGAACGACAGGGAATGGAATCAAAGGAAAAGAAGGAACGGGAATTATACAGATATTGAATAAAAACAAAATGCCAGTCTTGGCTCTTACTTGACATTGTCCTCTTGCTTGGTGAAGTCCTCCTCGGAGAATCCGAACTGGTCAATAAAATGGGACGTCATTTGTTGCATCTGATAATCAGAGAACGCCTGCCGTGTGGCACAGCGAAGGGGAAATGCAACAATGTATGGTGAAGGCACACACACACACACACACAAAAATACACGCACACCGCTGTTTTGGGGGTGGGTTTGGTTTGGTTTCTTTCTTCAAAGGGAAAGGGCGGGGTGATTCTGCACAGGCTGGGACTCGAACCCCTTGCTCCCATTTAACGGTGTCAATCGTCAAGCTGTATACATGAATGTGTTCCAACTGTTGATATGCCAGTAATTTACAATTCAAGTTGATCATAGAGTTTCATTCTGCAACTGAAATGTTGCACCCATCTTTAAGAGCCTGTAATACTCATTAATAATTATAGACCAGCTACATGTACATGTGTGAAACGGAAACAATTTTGAAGTGAAGGAGAATTAATTTTTCCATGATATGTATCGCAGGTTTTGGACCCACTTTAGCATGTTGTTTTTTTTTAAAGGCAAGTCTCTAAAAACACTTCTGAAAGTCAGGTAAAAGTAAAACGTTCTTGTGTGAACTGATCATGTATTAAGGATGCATTCACAAACATCTATAAAGGTGTACCAGTGCTAGAATTTGGGGGTAAACTCAAATTTGGGTGTAAAATGTTTTTACAAGACCAGAATCCACAAGAGAAAAAACTACGCAGTTTAATGTATCAACTGTACTGGAACAAGCACTGGGGGAGATTGATCCTCATTTTTGTTTTTAAAAATATTTTCATTTGAAAAAAACACAAGACTGCCGGACTTCTTTGGTTGTGGGGTTTACTAGCAGGATGCTAAAATAACTGGCCTCAGGCCTGTTGTCCAGTGTTAATGTTGAGCCCGGCGTACACAATCTTTATTTATAAGTGTGAAACCAAAAGAGCTTTGTGTTACCTTAAATAACCACATCATCATCAACAGCTTCCAATCATGTATACCCAAACGATTGACACCAAATAGGCATGCATTCCATTAAGTAAAAGGGACTCTTTAACGATGCGATTAGGCCGGTTTGCGGTTTCAGTGGACACGTTTGCGTCAGCCAGAGTGTGCACATGCAATGTAACCTACACAGATTCTAATAAAGTTCCATCGATAACTTTCCAGTGCTTATTTACTGGCCCTGGGCTTTTCTTGCCACCCAAACAAAAAAGAATGACATCCAAGCCTCTTCTTTCGGGTCAATGTAAATATGAAAGAGCATGTAGCTTTCACCAAAGAAACATTCACAGATGTTTACCAAGCTGATGCAAAGGAAAAAAAAAAAAAAAAAGGAAAGGGAAAGTATTGGCTGAACTGCTAGATCTGTAGATGTTGTGTCCCCCCCCCAAGGATTTCCAATGCATTCATGTTATTCTTTAATCAGAACAGCAGAGTGGCAAAATGCAGCATGCAGAGTTCTTACTATATATACATGTACAGCTTCTTAAAGCAAGCCGACCAAAACACCAGGATCATAACATAAGCTTCTTCTGAGCTAAATCCTGGTGCATCAGTCTGCAAGTATGTGTGCCTTCCCACAAACAAACATTGTTTCAACTTGTCTTTTCTTGATCCAGATGTCAGCTAAATTTGACCATCGACAGCCGTCTGACTTTATCACATCCACCGATCTGAATGTGCGGCATGATGGGATGGTCAAATTTAACCCCCCCAGACCGTCTTGATAAAAGTACAACAAAAAAATGCTGGGTTTCGCGTTGGAACAAATGGAGATCATGCTGGGTAAAAAGGTCACATGCATTCTCATCATGCATAATTCATGACCGTGTACAACCGCTGCTGGTTCCGTGGCGAACATTTTGTCCTTGTCCCTTAGCTACCATAGAGAGGCAGAGGGTTGATATAAATGCATTTATGACTTCTGACAGCTATAAGGCGTCAAGATACACAGAGCACAACCAGAAATTCAACATAACTGACTGGTTGGTTTTGTATTTTGTTTTCCGGAAAAAGGCTAATTTCTTTTGTTTTGGATACCAATGTTCACTGGCATGACCTTGATTTGTTTCAACTCAAAATATGCAATCACATTCTATTCCAAATTACTCTGAAGGATCTCATCAATACCCCCGCCCCCTTGCCCCACTTCTTTAGCAAAGGAGAACGTACAATGTGGATAAGTAATTTGTCAAAAAATCAAAAAATGTTCACTCTTGTAGGCAAACTGGAATCAGATCCCAGCCATTTGGTCTAGTAATTGGAAGCCCAGTTACCTTACTAGAATGTATCAGTCATGAATAATCTTAGTCTATGACATTGTTAATAGATTTCTTTTTTGTCATGGGTAACAAAAGCAGAGGATTAACATGCCCTTTGACCTCATCCCAAAATGTAAACGCACTGAGAAAAACACACGTAGTTACGCTATCTCTGCTCCCAATTGTGACTTAAAGGCAGGGTATACTTTTGCTAATTGTCAAAGACCAGTATCCTCACTTGGTGTATCCCAACATAATGCATTAAAATAACAAACCTGTAAACAAATTTGCTCAATTGGTCATTGAAGTTGCAAGAAAATAATGGGAAAAAAACACCCTTGTTGCATATAATTGTGTGCATTAAGATGCCTGAGAAAGACTTCGTGCCTGAAGCCTTTCTCAGATTCACTTATTTGGGTGAACAATGATCTCTTTCTCTAAAACAACAATACCTCAAAGGGGGCCGCTTAAAAAATGTTTTTTAATATCAACAGCTCTCCAGTGCTCTTTACAAAGTGAGTTTTACGGTAATTAACTTGTGGAGTAATTACCAAAAGTACACGCCGCCTTGAACATGTTATTCTGGACAAACTGAGCCCAAACTGAGCACTGAAGACCGTCAAGTACAATGTCATTGACTAAGAAATGTTCCAGCACATAAACAAAATGGTGGAAAGACCTTGCCATATTAGTAATAAAATGAAACAAAAAAAGCAATTCCCATCTCAAGAAATTGGGAATGCGTTTCCTGTCCCAAGCAGCTTGTTAGATCCGAGCATACCCATTCCAAAATGCAACAAAAGTTGTGTGTATTTTCTCCAAATGACATTATTCACAACATAATATTTGAATGACAACTTTTTTAAAATATTGGAAATGATGACTGCTAATAAAACAATGATTTGTTAAATCTAGTTTGTTGGATATTTCTCATTAAATGTTCTTGTGGTATATGGCTTAGAAATTACTTCAACTGTGCATGGTTCAATGAATTCAACCACAAGGCTATCCTTACTAAATGTCAATAAAACCAAAATGCATTTTCTACAATGTGATAATGCTTCCAATATCTGCCAGAGTGGCTGAAAATTTCACCAACATTTCAATTCTTTAATTCTAGGAATATTGTTAATGAAAAACAAAATCATAGCCAAACACAAATGACATTTTTGTAACATTTCAATTAACAATGTTTAAGTTTGTCAAATAAGTTGGGTTTTTTTTGTTTTTTTTGGGGCTTAAAACTGATCACAAATCTGAAAAGTTACGTGTTTTGGGGTAACTCTCTTCAGTAGCGTTCCACCATAAAATCAAAGTAATCCAGATATGAAACTGAGCCAGACAGACACAGTCATTAATCACCACCCAGCCCACACGTACGAACCAATAATGAAGCATGACTACATACCTGCTGTACTGCGGTGTCTTTACCAAAGTCTATATTCCCAAAGTCTCCATCATCATCCTCACTAGAGGAATGCAATGGATGTGTCCCGACCTAAAAAAACCAAAACAAATGTCAACAAAATAGATTGTCAAACTCTTGGTTTTTACTGACTACATTCTGCTTTTCATTTTTTTCTATCCGACTGTTTCTGTTACATTAGTTTGAAAGGGGGTGTCTACCCGTTGAACTTTAGCAAAAGGGATCCAGGTGTTTTGACAGAGTGAGGACCTCCTTGCTATGGTTTTGTGTTCCAAGCCAATGGGGAAAAAAATTAATCTAAGTCCTAACAATGGGGAACAAAGAGAAGTCCTCGAGTAAGGGGTAGACAATTGTGTGAGTGTGTGTTGTTTATCATTTAGCCCATGAGAAAGACTCTGCTAGGGTAGAAATGTGAGGCCATTAAAGAAAATTGCGTCTATACAATAAAACATTTTGGTTGATAAGCAGATAAACTTATTCTGTGTTGTCAACAACAACAAACATACAGACACATTATCAATGTCAAGGGCTTGTGAATACTACCTTTTTCTCCCTAGGTGGCAGGTATAGTACCATAGTCTACCTAGAATAAATGATCTTGCAATCAAGTAGTTAACAGAAATTCCGCTTTGTGTTTGGTTAAATAGTTTATTTAATACAATGTCAACATGCAGCCTGTCAAATCAGGATATAACACATGCCAAAACCTTTTTAGGGACTTGATCGTACAATGTAACTATTTGCAGCTGATAAGGGTGTGTTTGTGTAATACAGACCATAGACTTCGTCACAAATACTGGGAAAGTGCATGTTAGCAATGGCAAGAAGTAAATGCTGGGGTGGATTTCACAAAGAGTTAAGACTAGTCTTATCTGGAGTTAGGACGAGTTTCTTGTCCTAACTTACGTCTAGCCTTAAGTTTTTAAGAACTCCTAGGACTAGTCCTAAGTTAGGACTATCTTTGTGAAATCGACCCCTGGTCTTCTTAATGTTAGCGGCCCAGATTGTCACTAACTAAACCAGCATGCACCTCATTCCAGGGCTAAGGCGCAGGTATCAAGTATTCACAAAATAATCCCCTTGTGCCCTTTGTTTACATCTACATCGCCCTCTATTGAAATCTGCATGCCAGTGTGCTCACGCATCATGTTTTGCATGAATTTGGTTAAGGAGTGATGTCAAACATCACATAATTCAGGGCAATCTGAACTCTGACATCACTCCTAATCTAAATGTATGCAAAACATGATGCGTGTGCACGCTGGCAGGCAGGCACTCAATGTTTTAGAAACATCTCATTTAATCACTCACCAAATCTACTGTATTGCGTTTGTTAAGCTCCGACAAACTACCCACGAGAAACAAATTCCATTTTTCTCTATAATCTTCTGGAACATACTCTGCAACAGAAAATGAAAACGAAGATGAAACCATTGTACAATTCTACATGAGAGAATATGCACGTTTGTTAGGAACGTTCCAGAGGTCCAGCGGACCAGTCCATGTTCGCCCATTGGAATACGGTAGAAACCGATAAACGGCTAACCAGAAGTCACAAGTTCCGTTGAACCATTTAGAAAATCAACATAGATGCACCACCCTACTTTGTATAAGAGCGCTATACAAATGCCGCCCGCCATTGATATTTGTTATCATAACTAAAACAACACAATTGCAAGATTTGTTTACCTTGAAATAAGGATTTAATCTGATCACAATTGCAGCCTTTTTCCATCTCATGGATGACAGTGTTCGTGATGCGCGTCAGATGACCCATGTAACCTCTCCTAGACCCGCCCTTCTGTTGGGTTTGATCGTTCTCCTCCCAAGTATCCAGTATCCTCTGAATCAGCTTGCAGTCTGTGAATAGCTACAGGGGGAGGGGGAGAACACACACACACACACATCTCTTATCTTAAAAATGAATCCTCTACATCCTCAACATATATTTCATATTATTAGTCCATGCATAATGTAATGTTCACTTTAAATGTAGGGTCATGGATTGATTTTGTCAACGTGATGCTGATTTAAAGGCAACATTTTAGAGAAAGATACACTGAAAGTCACATGTGAGAGTCTCCGCGGAATACAGTGTCTACTTGCTGAAAATTTCACACGAATGCCCAATTCATCCACGTTTACAGAAGTGACAGCAGGTACCAGCCGCATCTCTGGCCATTGCATTCGCAAACGGACACCCACCATCAGAAATCTGAGAAACGATTCACGGTTGAATCGTTTCTCAGATTCAAATGTTTTTGGGTGAATAGTTATCCAAACCAAGTTACATTTATAACATAGATACTTATTTCAACTGAATTCAAGTCTGAGAAGATGACAATAACGATCTGTAAACTTCACTGAATCTGTGAAACTTAAATAAAACATGGCTACGACTCTCAAATTATTGCAATTATGCTAAAATATATATTTTGGGGGAGACTGTCTACACCTTTCACCTCGGTGGACCTGGTTTAAATCCCACCTCGGACCGGAGCCTTGCATGTGAATTGGGTTTTCAGTCCCTGCCCAATTTACGTGGCTTTTCCTTCCACACCTAAAACTGAACATTTCTTCTTGTTTCCTAATCACCATCCTGTTATTGGCTCTTGCACTGTAGGATGTGTCACGTAATAGTTCAAAATAAATAAATAGATCAAAACTTAAGTGGTTAAACTTACATGAACTAATAGTGGGTGTTGTGTCTTCCCTTCTTCCGATTCAGTCGGGTTATTTGTCAGAATGGTACTTATAGATTTCTCTACTTCCAAATGTAGAAAGTTATTCCAAACGTACTGAAATAAAAGCTCCTGCACAGAAACACAAAATACAGTCAACACAAAACAACAACAAAAGATAACAGATTACTTCAAGTGGAATGATGCATGTCCCAGGGCTGATACTTCGTTCTTATGAGGGATAGACATTTCTTCCTTAGTAAAGAGAACCTTTATCAGGTTAGTTTAGACATCTACTGGAACATTTCAAGGGGGCACTAAGGCAATGACCAGGAGCATGGAGGCAGTCATCTCTGTAAGCACTGTCAAGTATCACACCTGGGGTCGATTTCACAAAGATAGTACTAACTTAGGACTAGTCCTAGGAGTTATTAAAAACTTAAGGCTAGTCCTAAGTTAGGACGAGTAACTCGTCCTTACTCGAGATAAGACTAGTCTTAACTCTTTGTGAAATCCACCCCTGATGTCTACTTAATTTCTGATGGTTCAATGGTTAAGTAGGTCAATGGTTGAGTGTGTTGCTATTGAATGCCAAGCAATCTGAGATGACCTTTTTTTTTTCTTTTCTTTTTTTTTGCTTCTCTACAGACTGTGTACTATGAAGTCGTATTCACACATGAGCACTGCAACGTTAAATCATTGGTGTCAATGCCATTCTTACACTGCAGACTGAGCATCGGACCAGCTGTGGTATTACGGTCTGCTATCAGCCTCCTATGCTGCACATAACGTTTGCGGTATCAGGCTGCAATGTCATCCACCACACCTGCTCAATGTGTCCCCCCGTTTCTCAGTCTTAATGAAACACATTTGTGCATCTTGAACGTTGGTGACAACCTTGAACAATCTCTTAGCACTATCTTCTTCCTTCTACCCATCTTGGCACGGTCCTCAAATCTATCAACACCAAGAAGCATCCAATACTTTGTTCTTGAGAAGGCGAGGCGGTTTTTAACCGCAGTAAAGGGCCCTCTATGAGAGAAACACACATTTCTACATGGACTCTTCAAGGGGCACCAAGGCAAAGGACTAGGGGCATGGAGTTGATTGCCTCCATTTCCTCCATGAAGTACCAGGCTCGAGCATCTATTCCAGTCTATCATCATTCTAGCTGCAAATGACTTTTACATTTTTTATTAAAAAACCCATCAGATCTTAATCATTTTTGCCTTTCAACTGTTGAACATTGAACACAAAAAAGAGTTATCCTCTGAGCCAAGGCTAAGCAGTAGATAGGACCCTTTTCGAAACCACAGCTTGAGCTTGGGCTCCGGCTTAATAGGCTAAGCCTCAGTCAGTTAATTCAAACAGGACTTCAAACAGGCAGACAGAGCCAGAGCCTAAGCCTAAGCCTAAGCCGTAGCCCAAGCCCAAGCCCAAGCCCAAGCCCAAGCCAGGGTTTTAAAAAGGGGCCATAGTTCTCAATAGACACAATCTTTACAGGTAATTTGGGTTTGGGCTTTTTTTGGCCACATCAAGCATTCTAATTTTTGTAAGCAGACAAGTGGTTCACCGACCAATAATGCCGGGAATTTAACAAAACTCCTGTTGTGCGTTTAAGAATGATGTGTCATTGCCCGTAATGATGGCCGTCTTTACACCGAGCGATGTCTAGTGGGAGCTATCCGTGGTTGGGGCGGGGACAGGAGGGAGCGAAAGGATGGGGAGAATTATCAATTATACATACCCATAGTGATTTGATTGTTCCCAATTTGGACAGCTCTGTGTTGATAGACTGGGTATTGGTGACAAGCAACGCTGCAATGAGTTTACACACTTGAAGACGAACTGCTCCGAACGGCGGGGCTAGTTTACCAACCGTGGTCGGCATAGGTTCTTGCTGTTGTTGCAAAGGAGAAACAAAAACTCACTCTTACTCATGTAATTTGTAAACTAAACCAGTAAAATTAAGGCATTGCTAGCACGGGGCATTAAAAAGGGTCTACTTTGACAACAGTCGACCATTAAATCTTTCCAACATGCAGGACTTACCCATCTATCCTTCTTTATACTGACACTATGAAATTTCACAACCACAAACAAACTGGTAACGACTATTATTAAAGACATGGAATATTGTTGTTTAACAACGGATGCCCTTTGCAAAGAACACATTATGAAGCTACCTTACGTATTAGTATCGTACTTCAAATCAATTCTCCAAGGCCTTTTTTCACTGCGTAATTAAATGTCTTCACGCATCACTTCCTACATACAATTTGCACCAACAGAAAAAAAATTTAACAGCTTTGGAAGGTTTGACAAGGTTGAAATATTCTGTTGTCAAAAGTTGCTGGGTTCAGATAGATTTGGAGTTATCAGTTGGAGAAAAAAACAATACAAATTTTTTATTTAAACAGAGGATGGGGTATGAAAACCATTTTCAAAAGGGTTAGGTGTGAATAATTGGAAGGTGGAACGTACTTCTGGAGGGTCAGTTAGTAGCTGATGAAGCTCAGCCAACTGAGGTATTACAGCCTTCAGGGTTCCGCTGACGCCATGAGCCAGCCTCTCTGCGTCTAGGGCGGTCATCTGCTCCTGTCCCTCGGGCCTAAAGAAAGACAAGACCATGCTGGTGACGGGAGAAGCAAAAGAAGTGAAGCTTGAAAAAGACAGGTGACAACACAACAGCACAGCAACATGTGCAAGCTAAACTTCCATGGATCCCCTACTTCTTCCGTCGATGCTGTCTTTCATCCAAATTTTTGTTTCGGAGAAAACTTTTGCAATCCTCTGCTTTCATTCTTGACCGATACAAATTACCCAGTCGTAACTTAGCTTCACTAGTTTGATAACCTCATTACATGCCTCTTTTTTATATTTGTTGCATTCTAATGAAATGCACATTTAATTCCGAAAGCACAGTATGCAGACAATTTGGCTTTACTGGTCAATTGCTCGTTCTGAAAATTTGTCCTGACCAAAAATTTCTTGTTACAACTTGTAGAAAGCAGGGATTACAACAGCAAAGACTGAACAAGTAAAGTACACTTAAAAGCAGGAAGAAATGGGGTACTTGTTATCTATAAATAGCAAACAGGTGGGCGTACAAGTGACACAACAATGGGAATCCAGTGAATGGGTGGGGTCTATAGGGTGGGGTTTACAGGAGACCTAAATACAGTATCAACACAAGATGTGCACACAAGTCACTCCAAAACAAATTGTGGTACTCAGTTTTGTAAATAAAAACTTATGAAAGTCACATTTTGGTTGGAGGTATCATCTTCTCTCTTTTTTTCTCACTTGAAACGTCAAGACCTTTAAATATTCCGTCTACCGAAGTGTCACTTGTCCCCCTACCTTGAATGTGCACAATGATATTTAAGCCAACATTTTGCTGATGAGTGCCCAGTATACAGTGTAATGAGGTATGAGCGATACATAATTTACATTTATTGTAGTCGTGACATCCTCCTACACAAAGACTCTCTTGAAAACACGCTATTTATCAAACAACAAAGTTGACAACGATTTGGTAACACTACCTCAGGCCTGATGCTTCGTTCTCGACGCAGCAAGGGCGCCACGGCATTTTCTCCTTTGTAAAGGGCACCTCTATGAGGAAATTGTTAATTTCTATTGGACCTTTTCAAGGGGCACCAAGGCAATGTCCAGGGGCATGGTGGAGGCAACTGCCTCCGTGAAGCATCAGGCTTGCCAACTGAATATTTAATACTAGTGCTCAAACACATCATGTTTTACACCAAAACACAACAGTTACACTTCACAGAGTTGGTGCTTCATAGGCTTAGGTGCTACACATAATTCCACAAACTTTTCAACATAAATCTGAGATGGTTTTAGGGCTTATCGAACTGTTAACTTTTGTGAAACTAGGCAAACACAAAGTTTTAAAAAATGTATAGACAGCAAAATATCCTGGCAAATAACAATAACAGCAATATAATGAAAACAAGCTGGTGAATGCATTTTGCATTAAGCAGTTCAGACTGACATTTCCCCCCAAACCAGACTAACGTTGCAATAAGAACTAAAGGAGGGGGGAGGTCAGTGAGGTTTTATGTTCAAGTAGTTCCCAATGTCAGAGACTACCTCTGGAAGGCAGAATTCAAGGTGTGTCTTATTTAGAGCATTATTCTGGGCAGGATGTTGTCTATCACCACTGGAAAGGTACTACACGTGCCACACCAAATTGGCTACTTCCCAAACCTGATTGGAGAACTATGGGGATCTTGTGAAAGTAGCGAAGGGATTAAAACAGTTTGAAACTCAGGCAATCAGGGTTCCTCAAATCATTTCAAGCCACTGTTTGCTGCATTTGTACAACAAATGACACACACACACACCCACAAAACCACAATTTAGATGATGTAGCATTTCATTTGGCAAGAAGCATTATGATGAGAAGGCGTTGATGCATTTAAATGGTAGGCAGTGAATCACCCGTTCTGACAAAATTGAGGATCAATGAAAAGGACTAATTTCAGCTTCTTACATGTATTTCTGTTTCAAATTCATGTTAATAATAATTGCCACAGAATTGAAATTGGTAACTAACCATAAATGTATATGAATCACTGAAAACTAGGCAAATTTTCGCTTAAACAATTTTCCTAGGACTAAAATAATTTTTCAAGGATACCACAAAAGAAAAATGCGGTTCAAGGATTGTTGTCCGGAAATTTTTTGACAAACAATCTTTTTTCCTGGATTGAACCGTAGAACCACAGAAGGAACTGTAGAACCACGGATACCAGTGGCCAAGACAAGACTTTAGGGGGTTCCCCATGGAGGGATATTTCTAAGTTCTTTTTTGAGTGGAGATATACTTCCTGATATATCCTTTAAAGAACCAAGCCCACGGATATATTGTTCACAAGCATCATCCAAAAATATACTTGACGGGTATGTACAACATCAATTTCTCTGCATGGGAAATACCTATTATGCCACATGTTCAAAATTAAAGTAAAAACGTAACACTGGCAAAATTATCACAATACAAGTTCTACAACAACAACAAATGAACAGTAATAACTGAAGAGCAACTTTGCTAACAGTCCCAAAACACAAAGCGAGTGATTAAGCATTTAACTAAAACACTTAAGTGTAAGCTTCAAACAGGACCTAATTTCATTGAGCTGCTGAAACAGTAGCTAAGCACAACAAAACTATGATTATCAGAATAAGGTTACCAGCCAAAATACCATGTCACATGTACCGTCTATGACTGGTATGCTGCCAATTTTTGCTGAGCAGCTCTATAAAATTGGGCCAGGTGACAAGCCTGGAATTTTATAAGAGGGCAAGGCCTTCTTCAGTTTGCGAAAGGGAACTTCCATTGGAACTATTTTAAGAGGAATACCAATTCCTACCTTCAGCTTCTCTGAGATATTTTCATCTTTAATATTTTTCTTCTTGTAGCCCCTTACCAAGAGTGGCTTTTAGCCCTGTTTGGGGCAAACTTGCATTACAAAAAATAAATCTCAAAGTCAATGAAGAGGCACCGAGACCAGGGCGATGGAGGCCACGGCCTCCCTGTAATTCCAGACGTGATGTGGGTTGGGTGATCTAGACAAAAGCACCCACCAATAAAATCTGGGGGTCAGACATCCAACGAAACCAAACATGACCGGAACTTACCCTTGCTTCTTGAACTCCAACAAGGCAAGCAGAACACTCACACCATTCACTAGTGCTGATTTAGACTTCTTCCCATGAAACATGTGTTCTAATAACTCAGCTACAGTTTCTTGTCTAAGGAAAGAGAAAATAATTTAAAAAATAGATACAAAAATACAAGCATTTTTAAAGACAACATTTACAACGTTTTTCATCATTTATAAACACATCATTTTTAGGAGGGTTTCCTTTTTCTCTCTAAAATGTCAACAAATAGTTTATGCCATCGTAAACATGTTTTTATGATAAATTCTATTCATATTTGTGTTTATGACGTTGCTATTTTCTGGGGGCTCTAAAACCCATCCAAGCTTAGAGAGGTTCGTCTCTTTTGCAATCTGTTTTGTGGTTTGATTAATGAAAGTGCATCGTCATCCTTCTCTTTTTCCGTTAGATGTCATATAAAAGATTTTTTTAAAAGGCAAGAAATACAAAGGTCAACTCAAGTACAGCAGACTTTTCCAATTCACACTTCCAATAAGTTTTGCTGTTTTGGGTCAAAGTAAGGACAAGGGCAAAACGAGAGCCATTGATGAAAATAAAGTGATGACAAACAGAGCCGTGGTCTCTTTCCCCCAAACAGTCTAACAACTTTCACTACTGATAACTGACAGAACCACTGACATGTCTAGAAATCACTTGCAATCAAATTAATTCTTTCCTTGGGGGGGTTCTTTGGGGGATTGAGTGAACTAACCGAGGCTACTATTTCTCCAAAGAAATCCACACAGGAGCGAAGGAAGCTTCGGAATGACAAGAAGATTCTCAAAATATCACTATGTGTGTCTGCTGTATCTCAAAAACTACACTGTCTGTTTCTTAGTCATTATATTTATGAGAAAATAGAAATTAGCTTTTATATTTATCTCAACGAGGACTGCACATCCCTTGGGCTGAATATTTATTTTGGAAATTTGGAATTCATAACGCGTGAAAGTCTCACACACTAATGCCGAATCAAGTGAGTTCGGCTGCTCCTATGGCTGTTGGCTGCAGCTATGGCTGTTGGCTGCTCCTATGGCTGTTGGCTGCAGCTATGGCTGTTGGCTGCAGCTATGGCTGCACCTATGGCCTTTGGCTGCACCTATGGCCGTTGGCTGCAGCTATAGCGTTTGGCTGCAGCTATGGCTGCACCTATGGCCATTGGCTGCACCTATGGTTGTTGGCTGCACCTATGGCTTTTGGCTGCAGCTATGGCTGTTGGCTGCAGTTATAGCTGTTGGCTGCAGTTATGGCTGTTAGCTGCAGATTGTGTTTGTATCAAACACTTGTCAACTTATGTTATCTAGAGGTTTCAGTGTTCTCCACAGACTTTTTTGGGGGGAGGGCGGCATGACGTCATCAAAATGGCGCCCGTCGTTATGAAGTCATAAAAATGGCGCCCGTTGGTATATGATGTCATCGGACGTGAAAGCAAAAAACATTTGAGATATTCCTTTTCAAAAAAATAATGTTATTAACCCCCGAGCCCCGACACTATCTAAAGAGAAGAATGATTGACATCTATTTCGGTCCAAACAACCTTATTGTAAAACTACTACAACTAATTCAAACCTACAATTTGTTATACATTTTGCTTTGTGCGATGCGCCAAAAACATACACACAGGATATGCTGCACAGTGTAGGGTTTTATTATTTTTAGAAAGCTGGCTATGCATTGTAAAGAAACGTTAAAAAAATTGCATTTTTTGACGATCTTATCCCCTAATTTCTGCCTTAAATAATACTTTCTCCATCAACAACCATTTTCATGGATTCATTTTTTTAGGATCGGTTGTTTAGAACTTCGTTTGCAATAAAATCATCTAGATTCAACGACCGGTCGACAACGCAAATTGAGAAAATTCCATGAACTTTGCCCCGCATCGCCCTCTATCGGCAAAAGTTGTTGTTTGAACAGCCTTAATCCAAGGCTGTACATATTGTACCGATCTGCAGGCGTGCGGCAGGCGTGCGGCACACTGTGCGGCAATTCTTTACTCGGCCTGTGAACATGTACTGCGTTGGAGACTAGCCAAGCTCTCTTATGAATATGGTAATTACAACGGCCATCAACGACCAATCACAGCGTGAGGAATGTTGGTTAGCTTGGACTTTGGACCCTGCTGTTGTGGACCATACATGTACGTTGTGTGGGGCCCGGGCCGATGCACGTGCGGTGGATACTCGGCAGTCAGAACCATGTGGTTATGTGCGTCGTGCATCGTGCATCATGTAGGTTTGTATACTGAATGAACGATTGCAATTCCAATGCTGCGGTTTGGAAGTTGGCCATGGCTCGTCGGCTACTCGTTTGATCGTATTAAGTGAGGGCGAAAAATAGTCTGTGTGTAAAGGAAGTTGCGGCGCTACCGTTTAAGTTGCTTTCGTTCCGTGATTTGTCATTTTTTGGCAGGGCAGCCAATTATTTTAGCAGGGCGGCCACTTCTTTGGCAGGGCGACCTTAAACTTTGGGAGGGCGGCCCGCCCTCCCAAAACCTATCTGTGGAGAACACTGGGTTTATACCTTTCACAATGTAAGCTGAATTATCATGAGCAACACTCTAGTAGGAGATCAGGATTGAGTGCTTTGGATAGGTGGATTATCTCGAGATCGACATGCAAACATTGGAACTGATTACCACAGCCTCCATGACTGGACAGTGTTTAGTATCCTGACAATATCATCAAGCATCTTGTGTAAGAGCAATTATCACACAAGAGGGTGGAGTTGACTCTGTGACCTGACATCGAGACTTGGGGGGGGGGTGGAAGTATCCAGAAGTCACGTCCAGATTTGTCATGGGACATGTGAGTCCGTTTGAGGAAGGGGGGTCTTTCCTGTAGGGTGGGACCAGCTGGAAGCGTTGGCCATTTAAGGGTGTACAAAACTTGAGCAAGGTCAGTGCTTTAATAAAATAGCCAGGCCAATTAGTTTAGGATGTCACAGGCTTTGACTTTCCACCAAAGGCGCTTATTCTTCTTGTCATGGCTGATCCCATTTTAGATATCTGGTACTTTTGCAATGCATCCTTCATGATACTGTTTATGCATGGAACAATAAGATTTCCTTCATTGTTAGCTAAAGCAACACTAACGATTTGATAGCCCTTCTCTTTCCGGTTAGAAAAAGGGGACCTTTTTTTCAACAGATTGTTCCCACCACACATTACACGTCGGCAATCTCTACTGGCAATGATAGCGCATAACTTTGCGTTATGTGTCGATACCCTGTGCAGAATGCAGGAGTTTGATCAAATTCATAGCTAGACAGTGAATCGGCTACAAAAAAAAATAAAACACTTGAAGCAGGCCAAAGCTAAAACCCAAGTTGAGGTAAAGATGGCGTCTATGGGGATCTATCTATAGTAATTTATATTAAGGATATCATCAATATAGGCTTAAACTTGAGAAAGTCACACAATCCAATGTTTTCTTGTTAAATATTGTTTTTGATGGGCCCTTTTATGTAATATAACAAATGGCCTTAAATGCAATGTTGTGAAGCATGTCACGGATGACTAAGAAAACTTTTCAATTTGTTTAAAAATAACATCACTAACCAGGTTGCTTTCTGAAAATCTAGAGTACCAAATGGAATGTGACAATTTTACGTCTGAAAGTGGGATCTACACTACGCACAGCGCTAAAAGTACATCTCTGAGTCATTTATGTGTTTTTATTAATGGCAACAAATTGCGTCCACTGACCTCATTACTGAACTTACTTAGCAAACCAAAACAAGATTATTTATGTTCTGCCTGCATACAGTGTACTTGAGTAGCAACAATATCTTCTTTTTTTTTACTTTTCTTATGTGAGTGGTGACAATGAAAAAAAATCACTTTTTTAACGCTATAACGACAATGAAAAACAAAACTAACTTTTCTAACATTGTGAGTTGTGATCATAAAAGCACTAATTTGTCCACACTGTTGAGTAGTGAAAATAAAAAGTAAATCAAAAATTCTATTGTTGTGAGTAGTGAATTTTTTTTTTTAAATGTCAGTTTTCTAACGTTTTGTGTAGTGACGATGAAAAAGAGCTCACTTTTCTCATGCTGAGAGTAGTGACAATAAAAAAGAACTCACTTTTCTAATGTTGCGAGTAGCGGGTCGCTCTCAGCGCACTCCTGCAGCTGAGACATGTGTTCTCTTGTGATACGAACGATGTCACAGAGTGTCTGCGCTGCGTTGCTGTGCTTGTCATCAGCCTCTTCGGGGTCGATAAGATCAACTAAACGCTGGATGAACTTCTGCTCATTCAACCACTGTGGCAAACAAAGATAGACAAAAATAAGGTCAGACAATTTGGACAGAACCTGTTGATTTTGTAAAAAAGCAGCCATGCAATTTTGATTTGCAAAAAAAAAAAGAAAACCTGTAATTGGCCAAGCGTTGCATGTGGCCAGGACACACAAGATCTTTTTCATTGTTTTGCCCTCAGTGATGGGGGGGGGGGGGGGGGCCTATGCAAGGAGTCTACACAAATCTGTCAAATTTACCTCTAAGAATTCCTGTCGAACCTCCCTACTCTCTATACATGTGATAAGCCTTAGGAGGAGATCCATAATGGCCGATGTGCCTAGATGGTTCAAGATGATACCTATAGAGTTGTCTTTGCTCTTGAGATGGTCGATGACAACTTCAGGCCTCCTCACCAGAAGGGTGCCGATGGTTTTACTGAAGAAGCTGGCGAGTAGAGGGTTAAGAGGGGGCTGGGGGTTCAGGAACGCCCAGAGTGCTGTCATCGCCGACTGTAAAAACAATTTATTTTACAAAAACATGAGAACAATCAGAAACTTATACATTGAGACAAGTGGTAATATTGGATCCTGATCAGCCTTGCTACCAGGGGCAGCACGCCGTATCCTAAGCATACCTCTGTTCACTGACCCCTGGTAGGGATATACAGACAAACAACACCGATTGGCTCCTCATCGTGACTGATTTACATGCACACTAGTTAAAAACTTTGGAGCACTTGTAGGGCGCATATAAAGACATGATCCCACTTCAAATGGATGTTTTTACACGATCACCCTGAACTACACAGTTAGACATGTCACAAGATCTACTGAAAAAATGGCACGGCGAGATCGATCACACTGGGAATGAGGTTGGATCCTGATGCTTTATTTAAGCAATGAATCTCAATATTTTTGTGCTTTTGATCCCAACTATTTCCCTAATTATTTGTTGTTGGTTTGTTTTTGTTTGTTTTGGGTTTTTTGGGAGGCATTTTTGGCTGGTGCATACAGCTGTTCTGGGGACTTGGGAAGTTTGTTGCCAATTTTATTGATTGGGGGCGAGGTTTAGAAGGCGAGTCCCCAGGTACTGGGTGAATAACCATCAATGGTGTTCCATCTACTCACCTCAGTATCGGCGAGTTTATCACTGATGGCACCAACGTCTGATGTGAGTAACTCACAAGCCATATTTGGATGTCTGTATTGAAGCTGTTCTTCCATATCACCTGATGGTTCCTTGGTGATCAGGCCAACCAACTCATCCATGATGTCCGTTCGGATAAGGCTAAAATAAAAAGTAATACAGATGAAGAGGGTTGTTTACTACTCGCAACAAACCAATTGAGGCACATCATGATGAAAAATATAACGTAGTGCATTACGCAAACTTATACAAATGGTTGAATTTGGGCGATACGGATTCACGTATGTTAAGCATGAACTGCCGTTTCAGATAGCTCTATCAAATGGCCACTCCTGTGAAATAACTTTAGTAGAGCTTCTTTGTAGGAAGTTATGCTGGAGAAAGTCAAGTAAAATTAGTCAGGGAACCAGCCATTGATGATATAATACATAAAGTGTTTTGGCTGGTAAACAAATTCTGTGAAGCAACTCTGTGCAGTGCTAAGCAGTTTTGAGTGTTTATAGCATTGGGGATCGCGGTTCTTCTACTCACAAATCGATCAGCTTCTTGTTTTGTGCTTTACATTCTTGCAAGATGTCATCCTCATCAAGGAGCTCAACTAAAGTAACATCCTGAGAGAAAATACACAGAATAATCATCATCAGAGCAAACCTCTAGCTAGTAATTCAATCATTCTGTATGATTGCATGCCAAAGTACCTGTAACACAAGTCTCTTCAACTAAAATACTTAAAATTGGAATAATCAAAGCAACCGGGTGGGGGTATTTTGTCTGTACCTTTGTAAGGTCATGAGGTTCCAGATTAGGGTTTCCCCTGCCATTTCAGACAATAGCAACCAGCCTGCTCAGTGGTGCATGATGCTCACTTAACAAAGTCATTACCAATATTTAACCTCGCTTCAAAGATTTGTGATGAAGGGAAAAAAAAACAGCTCATTTTTTACTTCAAGTTTTTTCATTGTTCCCTCTGTATCAGTAAATTGATTCTTTAAAGATGTGTCAAGAATAGAGACCAATTTCATGGCACTGTTTACCGTTGAATCCTACGCTTACGCCCTGCTGCGGCCCATAGAAATACACATGTTACAGGTAAGCACGGAATTCTTTGGGAAGCAGCGCCATGAAATTGGGGCCCGGTGTAAACGCTCTAGACAACAATAGGTGGATACCAGTCACAGAATGTTTCTTGGTACAATGGCTGATGTCCTTATTCTGGTAACCATAATTTTGGTATGCTTAGCTTTTTTGTGTGCTTAAGCTGCTTCATTGCTCATGCATCAGCCTTGCTTTCACCACCTCGCTAAAGTCACCAGCGAAGGGAATCACTGATTCCAGACAATCTACCCCAATAACATTTTAAATCCACAATGGAATAAATTGACTCGTTAAAATGCTTCATACATGTAATTATTTAACTTGCATTGACCAGCAGCGATTAATTATTCAAACTCTGCTCAACTTTCTCTCTAGAGAAACGAAAGTCATCCACCCCTGACATACTATTGACATATTGACAGAAGGTCTCTGCACTCTGATACACTTCAGGTAACCTTTTCCCCACTGTCCATCCAAGCACACATAATATATGCAAACTACATTTATTTTATCATGTGAGTCATAAAGTCTGCAATTAAAATGAAAGCATTTCTAGGTAAACAACCTCTAAAAGGGTTAACCTGCACTCTTTTCAATTAACTTACTCAGTCTGAAGCATTAGGTTTTTCGATAATGTCTATGTATCGAACTGGTTATTTCTCTTAAACCAAACCAACCCCAAACCCATCAAAATCCAACTGAATGTTTTGTTCCATTACGTTGTACTGAGGACATAACTAGTAAACTGATTATGTTTGACATCAGGCAAACAGGCCTGGTATTACATGGCCTCTGCTGCCCCTAGTCTTGGCCTACATGCCCCTTCAAAACAAAAATCTCCCATCCAATGGAAGTGCCCTTTGCAAATTGAAAATGGCCTTGCCCTCTTAATGATGAAATTCCAGGCACTGTAAGAGCTCTTCTAGAAGTAACTACATGTAGTCATTTTGTTTCTTTTCAAAAAAATGCAGGTTTTCTCAAAATTGTGCTTTGCCAAATGCTGCATTTCCCACAATCACACGTCTTGCCAACCCGTCATGCCTCGTGTACTGTTCATTTCTTTATTGACATAATTGTGTAAATCAAACATTCAGAAGTTGGCTGTCTAATCATTTCTTGGCAACATTGGGCTTTATTCCAGCATACAAATTGCACAAGAAATCCCGATGCGCACATTCAGTACAATAGACTGCGTTTTAAAGGAAAGGCCACAGATGTCTACACTTTTTATAATCCAGATTTTAAGAAGATGGAGTATCAGCTAAGTGGCTTTTGTCAGATTTTATCACTGTCACAGCCACGGATTTACAGGGGGATGCAGGCCTGATGCAGGCACCTGGTCATTGCCTTGGTGCCCCTTGAAATGTTCCAATAGAAATTTGCAATTTCCTCATAGAAGTGCCCTTTACCAAGGAGAAAATGCCTTGGTGCCCTTGCCCTTTCAATAACGAGCATTGGGCTTGGGGATGCATTTGTAAACTTTTTTTTTTTTCTCCATTTTTTCCTGTTTGTCTATTCACCACACAATGATCCCAAATAAGAAAAAAAAAACACTTCCAGGTATTCGACTTAAATTTTTTTTTTAACATAATCAAAATACAAATTAGTTAGCCATGGGGAAAGACAAAGCTCAGCACACAATCAACCCATTTATCATTCAAATTTGATTCTTACCAAGCAACACTGCCATTCCAAATGTTCAGAAAGCCATCTAAATTCCAACATACAGATATTACATATTTCCTTAAATGCCTGAAACCTCATCGAAAGTCTTTAGAAAAAATTGGGTTCATACATTATTCTTCTACTTGAAGTTTAATACTTTATTGTTCTGCCGTTTTCAATTCAACTTCACTGTTTTTAGCCAATTTAGAAATGGTCCTCTGAAACCGACACCATTCTACCTACAAGAAATAAATGCAAGGTACATACATCATCAAGGTAATGTGCCCACCTAAATTATGAAACAGATGTGGTATATGCAACTGTCTATTCTAGCGTTATCAAGAAATGGTCCTCTGAATGCATTCATATCATACAACCAACCGTTCAATAAATTAAACTCGTGTAATCAAACCAAGGGTAATCACAAACACACACACACACACACACACAAAAAGAGAGCAATTAACAAATGAACAATTTTTAAATACTTCACCATCCACACAAAAACAACAAATATTGCAATCCTCAATGAGGACCATCAAGAAAGTGCAGTAAACTGTGCTTCTTTTTACAATCAACTGAAGGTGTACTTTGGACTGGTGAGAAATGTACATTACGTTCAATGATCTTTTAGAACTGAACTTTGTACAGAAAGAAAAAAAAAATAACTATGATAAGAAAAAAAGCAGAGTATTTACTCAAACAGTCCAGTATCTACAAACACAACTATGACCTGATATTTCATACAGGTACATGTACGTATGTAACAGTGGTTCCCCATGCTGCTAGTCATTGCTGCTAGTCATTGCTGCTAGTCATTGCTGCTAGTCATTGCTGCTAGTCATTGCTGCTAGTCATTGTTCTAGCCAACGCTCTAGCCAACTAATAAAATGTTTCCTTGCAAAGTTACATTCCTTACAAATACTGTGGATACTCTTGAATTGGAAAACAAACGTGCCCAGGATCAGGCCTGTTTCTGACAGTTCCTTACTTAGGTTCTTCATGTTCTTTAAAGTGCAAGTATAATTTGCGGTCTATTCAATAAAAATGAGAAGGAAAGGAAACCAAGAGAGGGGGAATATTACTACTTGATGCAAATGCACAATTAATGCACAAGTAATTAATTCAGTTTGGATGTAATCTCTGTGTGTAATAACAACATGTCCGAAATAAAAAAAAATTCCATGGTCTCTAATCTCTGAGAGACATCAGACATCATATAAAAAAGAAAGGGAAGTTTAATTGGAAGCCGTTTACACAGAATTCAATTAAATGTCTGAACCGGACAATGCAAAACCCTTAAGAATCAAAATCATAAACATATCAATGTTAACAACTTGTGAGTGCCGGAGAAAAATAAACTTTGTTACTTAATGAGGTGCGTTTTTTATGGGACAAGGCTTTTGAAGGAAATATGATACAACTATTAGTCATCAAGCATTCCAAAAAGGATTTACTCAATTATAATTAACATAATTAACCATTTCCTGAATGAATGCCGGGCGTGCGACTTGGCATGTTCTACAAAGTTCATGCAGTAAAGTAAGTTTACATGTAATGTTGTTTTATGAATGACTCGAGGGTGATATCTTTTCTGTGAATATAACATGAAGCATCCTTTACGATCGTTTTTGTTTGTTTTTTGCAATGACTCCTCACACTTGTTACATACAATCGCAGAGTTCTATAACTTTGTAAACACTGTTCTACTATTTCATTTTAGAAATGAAAAAAAGACAATTTTTTAAATGATGGATTATATAAAACCATAGAAAACAGGAAATGAGGTGAGCTTTTGAATAATTAAAGCAATTGAAACCGACACCATTCTACCAACGAGGAATAAATTCAAGGTACATGTACATCATCATCAAGGTATTGTACCCACCTAAATTAAAAACAGATGTGGTATATGCAACTGTCTATTCTAGCGTTATTAATTTATAAGGCAACCATTTTGCAGGCTTGATACTTTACAGAGGCAATTGCCTCTAGGCCCCTGGTCTTTGCCTAAGTTGTGCCCTTGAAATGTTCCAGTACAAATTTCAAATTCCTTCATTGGTACGCCCTTTTCTTTAAAAAAAATACAAAATAAAAATGCCCTACCCTTACAATAATGAAGAATCAGGCCTGAGCCTGACTTTGGTTAAAGATGACAAACACATACCTCTTTCTCCAGCAGCGTGTCTACTTGAGACGTAGTGTGTACGTCAAACTTCCAAAACATTGTAGATTTTTCAAGTTACGTCCTGCAGAAGAATAAACAGAAAGGAACTGTGTGGTCACAAAATGAACAAACTTAACAGCAGAAACGAACACCTTAGCAGGTGGTGATTCCCAAACACCCTGATGAGAACAAAAGAACCAATACAAATTATAAGGTTACAAAATGTACAACCTGCTGAAGGCAACAACATCCATTTGCTTATATAGTTTGGTGTACTAACAGAGTCAACTTTATTTACCCAGTAATGTTTTTTTACTTTAACTTGAATCTGAGCCAGCCCAACATTCCTTTTAATGTGACAAGTACTTAACCATCCAAGTTGGGTTCCCTGTCTGCCATATACCATAATTGACAAAAGGACCAATCTATTCTCAGACCATGGTTATTAGTTGAGCAGAACTGCAGGCAAGCCAACCGTCTACGGCAACTGTACTTGGTAGACTAACCAGTCCAATCTAAGTCCATCAAACAGAAGCCCAAATAATTGTTTTTAAAAATTTCCTAAGAGATAGCGGGCTGGTTGCAGTTTTTAAAATAGTGATAATTTTGCACTGTGCCTATACAACTGAACCAAGAAACTAAATACTCATTCATATCCTGCAATCGACCCCTCTAAGATGTAGCAAGGACTTGGGTTATATGTATATGGGTAGTTAGAATTACAAGTGACTGTGGATGGTTAATATTGCTGTGCATGTGTACAGGGAGTTGATGAGTAAAATTACTATTTTTTTGTAGGCTGTAACCAACCAGCTCTTGAGTTGGTGTGACTGAACAAACTATTACCCACGAGGGTTTAAAGAAGACATGCTGCACGCCAGGAGTGCAATCCACTCAAACGTTTGCCAACTTACACACATTTTCAATCTGGAATGTGTTACGCACAAAGGGCAATTGTAACGATTGCAAAATTCAGCACGGGGGTCTACAGGAAGTGTTGGTGTAAGTTTGCCAAATCCATGAAAATTTGACTATTTGTTAGCCCTAACCTGAAACAAATCAGTTATTTGTACCAAACTGTTTTAATTGATTATGTTAAACTGAATTCGTTTACAAATGTGTTGATCGTAATGAAGTGGAAGGACTTTTGCAGTATTGTGTATTCTCTGTCATGCTGTCAGTGTATAAATTTCACATCATGTAATGAAATGGGACAGATTAATTTTTGTTTTCAAGCCACAGTTGCTCAAACACATGGGGCATTATGGGGCATGGGCACATGAGCGCATGGGCGCATGGGTTGGGGTGGGGACTGCCCCCCAAATGTCGGGAAAAACAATTAGGAAAAATTGGGCACAGCAAAAAGGAAAACAAATTTGACGGGGAAAGCAAAATAGACTTTTACCCAGTATTAGAAATTGTGACTTATGGTTTTTAGTAAAAAATGTTGGGAAAACCAGCCCCTCTGCCCCTTAATAACGGGCACTATATTTGGTTCTTAGGGATAAAGTAGGAACATTTTATTGAGCACAAGGGCCGACCTACATGTACACACAGTGCATGCTTCAATAGACTTTTCAGGCTATTCAATCATAGTTTTTCTGATTTGTTCAAGGTAAAAAAACAAAAAGAAATCAGACTAAAGTAGGAAGAATATCATGCATGCCTAAACCAGAGTCCCCATAAATCCATGCATTGCATTAAATGAAAGTTGTTTTTATAATACCAGCATGACTTAATTTCATAAAACTCCTTAGCAGCAAGCATTTATTCGCTAAGCATATTTCCATGCAACCAATAATAAAATATACATTTAGCAGTGGATAAGAGAGAGAACAGATTCACAGTATATCCTTGCGTTTAGCAGCTGAAATGGATTTGAGACCTTATCAGTTCTATGTACTCAAACAAAACCCGGCAGGTCAAACCACAGGTCAAAGTATAAGATTAGATTTATAGGACTAAAGGTTATTTGAAGCAAAACCAATTTTTTATCCTCTAAGGTGCCATCCAAAGTTTTCAACATTTTCACTGTCATACAAAGAGTATGGGGGTGGGTCTGAGACCACAATACTTTTACATGTTGTGTAAAGTGTTGATATTCAAATAGTGTGCATCAATTGTGAAAGACAAATGTTGATAAGTACTACTTTGGGGTGGGAGGGGTCCTCTAAAGTAGTACTCTTTTTACAAACTGAAAAAATGCCCTAAATCAAAGCTACATTGTTTCATTTTCGAGGACAGGGGTTAGGTTTAGAAATGTCTATAACTTTTGCAGGTTGGTTTGCTTGAGGCTAATAGTGGGAAAAGATGGGAAACCAACTGCGACCTTCTCTCTTGTTATGACCAAGCACAATTTTGGTAATACCGAGTAAAATGGTGGTAGATTGCGCAGTTTTGGCTTAAAATCCATTGTCCGTCATGCGTTGTGCGTAATGTGCAATCCTTAAAAATGAAAATTCCATGCATTATTACGAGTAATGCAACACGCAATTACAGATACATGGAATTGTGTGCATTTCTGGCGTGTAGTTCCATTTTTACGTAATGTGCACAAGGCACGGACACATGGAATTCCGGCCTTCTCCGAATGTGGATGCATTGTTGAAGTAGTCCATAGAACAATGGTCTGAGAAAATCTGTAGTTTGTTTTCATATATCAATTGTCTGTCTAGGTCAAGGACTTTTCATGACTTATTTTGAAAATGAAAGTTGGCACATTCTATTCATTGTCATTGAACAATAAACAAATTTTTATTGTTTTATTTTAATCACTCCATTCCAGGAAATTACAACAGGGCAGAGACGAAAGTGTGACTCCTTTTGAAATTGAGAACTTTGAAAAAAGGAAACTGGCAGTTGCTCAAGAACTTTATGACACATTGACAGCAGGCGAGAAGTGCATGCACGAGGAAGGAACAGGTGCTGTATCAGGAAAAATGTTGCACAAGTGTCACTTTTATACTCATTAATACCAAAAATAGTCCCATAACTCATGAAAAACTGGTGGTCGATGTAGCATTTACAAGTCAATAATGACACCACCCATGAAAAACAGGACTGATTTATTTACATGTACAACTTACAAGGTGATTATCACTGAGTGATACCTGATAACTTTAGCACCCATGAACAAGTAATAAGTGCAACGCAAGATTACGGATAACACAATCAATGTCATGAACTGTAATCTAAATAACATTGACAATAGACCCCTTCATGGTAATGTGCGCCATGTTGAATTTGCCGGGCACCACGGTGCATTTTCTATTTTGAATGTTTGAACTTCATGATTGCATGTGACGCACAGCTTGAAAAGAAGCATGCGTGATGTTACAAATTGTGTAAATGCCTATACGAAATAAACAACTTACCAAAGCGCACAAGGCAGAATCAACATGATACATATTTAACTACCTTACAAACTGAAAGGGTCTATTCAATGTTTCTAAATTAACATGTTTTTTCATACATCATCATATGCATATCATTCACTAATATCATACATAATGACATATGTCATTAGTTTTCAATCAATCACCATATTATTTGGATTGGAGAAAGGGGACATGATGCACAATTAAACCATCACTTTTTCACTTAATCATGTTAATATATGACCAAAAACATAAATAAACTTAAGTTGGGTAAATATGAATATGATACTATTTTTTGTCAAAATATCATTACTATGACCAATATATGACCAATGATTAACGAAAAAATGGCGGTCGGATGAGGAACTTATTCTTTGGATTGGAAAGGACACAGGGTGCAAAAATTGAAAACATCCTGTCATCACAGTCACCCATCTAAAATAAAATAGACTAAATTATAACAAATTAGAAACGATGGCTCACTTCAAATGTACAGCATATAAATACCGAGTGTAGACCGATGTTAATCATACTTTCTACCTCCATGCTATTTAATAAACTTGCAACCCATTCCAAAATCAGTCGAGCATCGACGACGTCATGACCGGCTTCGTTTGTTCGTAAACTTGTCAGATTGTCAAACACGCAAACCAAAACAAGCATTTAAATCAAAAATTAATCCATACTTACGATCTAAAATAAAGAAAACTATTCCTTCTCCCCTCCCACTGGTATGTGGGGACTCACTTCAAGGCAAAGGTCTTGGTCAAAGCAATGTTATTTAGTCTGAATCCCCGTCCCATCACTTGGATGATTCCATCGTGATCGTGTGATTGGCGTCGAAAAACTGAAAAACCGAGTACACGTACAAACCAATAGGGTCGCACCAGTTTATCCGTGTTACGTTAATTTGCAGCGATTTCACCAGAAATATAACCACTCATCCGTCCTACAGCAACTTCATATGGTCTTTAGAAGAATTTTCAAATGTCATAGTTTTAGGAACCATGAAAATGTTATTTAAGACCTGTCTACAGAGTTCACAGGAGAGTTTTATTTTGTGAAGCACTTTCCTCAGGCGCGAAAATTCTAACGTTCGCAATATCCAATATGGCGGCTACCTTGGAAAGGCCAATGAGTGAGCAACCCATAATACTTCTCCAGTCACGTGACCAAAGGGTTCTCCTGCAGAGTGATGTCATTTAATTTAATTTCATACACTTTGTTGTCAATCACCTAGATTCAAAAATGTTGTCAACATAATTCTTTCAGAGAAAACAAGTGCAGTCACTAACGACAACAAGTCGCAACACTTCACAGTCAAGTCAAAATGTATTAACAATAAATTTACAACTGAAATGCAAATGATGTCACTGGTGATTAATGAGTTGTGAACATCACTCAACATTAATCATTATTCTGAGCATCAACGAAAGCATAACGCATCCAAATGCATTCATTGTTTGATAATCTCCATCAAAAATCACAATTGTGACAGTTTCACCCACTACTGTGTTCTCACCGATCTCGGTTTGGTTGATTTGTATAAACGTTTTTTTTAAAGAGAATCCACAATAGTGGTTGCGTTTTGTTATCTTTCTGGGGGAGTGGCAACATGAAGTAAGTATTGTGATGAGTTGTTGAAGACTCAGCCTAGACGACAGGAGAGGGTATGTGGTAAGTTTCACCACGAATCATGGATCAGCATGCTTCATAGTTAGTTTTGTGCTACTGTATTATTTGTTATTTGTATTAATAATTATTGTTCACGTTTTTATTATTGGCTTATTATTTGTTTATTTATTTGTGTTAATCTATACTTAAAAACTAGTTTGTTTGTGTATTTACTTATTTTTCTTTGTTCAAACCCAAATTACTTATTAATTAATCAATTTATTTATTTATTTATTTATATTTATTTACTTATCTATTAACTATTATTATTATCATTATTATTATTGGTTGTTTTAATAGATCCATTATAATTTCTCTTTCTGTAATTACTTGTTGCTTGTTGTCTATGCTAGTTTGTTTAGATACATTACTCTCTTGTTTTTCTAAAGACCGTTCAAAACTTTCTGAGCAATCATCAGTAATCGCTGGATTCATGACAGTATTCAATTTACTTCATTTACACTAAAGCAAGGTCAAAGGTCAAAGGTGTTCAAATAATGTTGCTTACAGTAAGAAGGAAATGATCTGAAATTCCCACGAAGGTCATCCTCGATAAAAAGTAAATAAATCACGTGAACAGATTAATACAATTTGTCCACTTTTAATTGCCGCCATTGCTATCATTTGTTTTTAATTTGTTGTTGAGTTGTGTTTTTATTTATTTATATCTTTATTTACTCAAGTCTGAAACCTATTATCGTTCCATCTTATTTAGAGTTGTGAAACCTTCGCATCAAACTGAATCCAATCCTCATTTCTTCCACTTTTATCCTCACCCAGTGTTTCTAGATTATTAATAACTCGATAATATGGAAAACTGAGGGCGCTATACATCCAACACGCGTTTGCCAGCGAGTAGCTAGAAGGACAATGAGTTTCGGGGCTGTGAAGCACCGCGTACATACACCACGCGCGATCGGCATACCACGCACGCAGAGCTTTGTCTAGCAGCCTATACCCGTAGTCGTAGTGTCCGTTCCCAGTGCCGCTGTGAGGACCCTTCTCTACCCGTCGGTAAGTGCTCAATGTTTATATTACAATTTCCCCCCTTTTTTTACATCGTTTTTCATTAGCCAAAATTGACAGTTCGTTGAAAAGTATTTACTTTTCTCTTATAGTGCCAAAAGATTAGACATTCAATAATTGAGAAGGTTTTTCTGAGAGGAAAACAATAAAAAGTGATTTCTGCTTGCCCATAAAACCAACCACCCTTTGTTATGTACATTGATAACACACAATGTACTTATACCATAATACATATACCCGTGCTATTATTCTGTTAGCAGGGTACCCACTTCCGCTTCGTCTATGGCAAATATATTAACCACGTGTACAAGTTCCCCATGATGATAATTTTTGTTATAAATTTCTCCTCGCTGAATGTCTACATTCTGATTTTTACCACTATGCCCCTATTTGGTATACCATTTTTGTGCTGAGCCGTAGGGAGCCCAGGGTCAGTGTTGTTGTCTCCTTCAAATCGTTACGACCCGGCCTGGGGCATTATCAGGTCGCATGGGGGGGGGGGGAGCATGTCGCGTGCCGGTCGCGTGCCACGACTGGCTGGCTATACCCACAACATTGCGGACCACACAAAGCTGGCCAATCTAGCCTCTTTGTGTACCGCAATAACTCGTTTAGTTGTGCTCAATAACAAAGATGTCAATGAGTGTTCGGTTGTTGTTTTCGAATGATTTCTTAGATTGTTTCGAGGGGTGAAATATTAGTGACATTTTGAGAAATATGAGTAACATTAGGCGACTTAATCAATGGATGATGAAGGTACAACCACATTTTTATTAGCACGATTATGTCTGGATGTAACATTACTATAGGTTTCCAAGTGGATAATTAGCTAAATATGTGTATGTTATGTTGTGCTATGTTCACTAAGCAATGCTCGGGATTTTATGAGTGTCTTCGTTTCTAAATTTGCATCCTTTTTTTTATACTGCAGAACACATGCACCCTGCCCTTGTTACTATTAAAATTTAATTTGTTAAAGTCTAGGCGTTGCTGTCAACTTTAGTCAATTTTTACATTAAATCTACACAGCTGTCATCATATAAATAGCATGGTGGGTTTTTTTTTATATAAAGAAACTGCTGTAAACAGACGACCTTCAAAATTATGACCTCATACTGGTTTCACGATTTTGGGGCTTGACTATATAGTAACATTTGGTGATTTACTGCATTCTACGCGACCGGATATCGTGGAAGGCCTTTTAATCTGTACGAGTTAGCGTTTTCAAAAAATGTCAATTCTGGAAGGAAATGGTTCATTACATACTCTGCCAGATATTAAATAAAACAGACGAAAAATCGAATGAGGAAATAATGTGATCAGTAAACATATTTGGAATCAGAAAAACCCGTGGTAATCAAATTTTCCGTTTACCCACATGGTGAGTGTGGACTGAATGCTTTGTCACTTTTGCGTTTCCTCCACAAAGGACTGACCCTTACCTACACCCGTACACGTTGGAATAAAAACAACCCATTCAATTTTCAGTACATAGCTATATTAAGTTATTCGGCCATTTGTTGTCCTGTGATCGTTACGGTCATACTTTTCACCACCTGTCCAGATTCACGCATGGATGAGCGCTGACAAAGACCCGGCACGTGCCGTGGTATAACTGGATGTTTGGGGTTTTAGCGACTGTTGTCAAACAAAAAAGAAGTCGTTGACTATTGGGAGATGTCTTTAATGTCCAATAAACATCAACTTAAGAGTCTTATCATGGTGAAAACATCTTGTTTGTCTTCCATTCATTGAGTACTTAATATGAAAATGGCCGCCACACTGGATGTGGAATCCATTAGTTGGAGCTGTGTCTTGTCATGCACGTGGTCTCGTCCCTGGGCTTTGTCAAAATGGCGGACTGAGCCCGCCTACCGTGGTTTGGGAAAGGTCAAATTGAAAACAGAGACTATGGAGTGGGGTCTTAATCCTTTGTTTTGATCAATCATATCCCATATGCTTGGGGAAAGACGACCAAGAAACTATCAGTAATAATTATCATTATCTTCAAACTACTTCCAAAATTTTTATAAACCAGTGGTTGCTAAATACAGAATTCCGTGCACCTCGAAATGAAGCTGGTTGAATGTTCTTCTTACCTGTACTGATGTTTGTGGATCAAAGGAAGCTTTTGCTTTGTCTTAAATCTGTACTGTTGATCTTTTTGTCTTTTGAATTAAAGGTGCGGTTAAACACAAAGGAAGTTTCCACCAGGAAGTCTGGTTGTAGCCCGACGAGATACAGCTAGCTGCCTAATGTTCCGACCATCTCGTCCTGAAAGAATTTAACCATGTTTGCTTTCCACCGTCCCAAGATTTACCGTAGTATTAATGGCTGTTGCATCTGTCGAGCAAAATCGTCAAGTTCAAGATTCACAGGTAAGACCCTCGGAATTATTTGAAGATGTCAAGATGTAGCGGGAAAACTGTTTGTTGTATTGATTGATTGACTGCTAAGTTATAGAAGTGAGAATGTTTTAAGTTACAGAAACTTTGAAACTAAGATTGGAGATGAGATAAGATAAGATAACTAAATGACTTATGTGTCCAAACTTTTGCCGAGCAGACAGCAAAAAGTACGAGAATGAGTTCAAGTTGTGCTTCAACCTTGGCGAGGAGCAGAAGCGAGCCGGGGAAATTTGCAACGCGTGTGTGTTGCTCATCAAAAGGTGGAAGAAACTTCCAAAAGGAACTGAAAGGAACTGGAACCATGTAAGTTATTAAACATACGTTTTATGAATTTTAACCATGTCTATGTTATTCGACCGTTTTTATCTTTACTTGCATATCTTAAGTTATTGCTGATATGTCCCCAACTGTCTAAACAAAAATACTAATAGGATTGAAATGTTCCAAAACGACTGACAATGAGTACGTCATCGCTTTCAATCGGATGGATGATTTTCAATAATCAAAGAAAGACCTCCACACTCCTTGAAACATTTTCGAGTCTGTCTTCTTGTTTAGGATGATTCTTGTTTCGTTATTCCTAACTAGTTCATCACTTCCCTCCCTTTCATGTAGGTGGTTGACGCCAGAGCAGGGCCCGGAGGAAAAAGCCTTATTCGGAGTAAATTGAAGCACACGTCCATGGGCAAATCGTCGCCATCATCCGGCCTTCGTAGTTGCAGCATCCGAAAGCGTAAACACCGGAGCGTGGAGAGCATAAGAAAGATGCGGCTCATGGACAGACTTACACAGCCTTCAGGTGAAGGTAAATATCTTAAGAAGAGTACTCATAATCATTGTAACTCCAGAATACACCAAAAGCTGACCCAAAACATTTTAAAACACTATTCTGCCTAAAGGCTGCAAGAACCTTGGCAGTTGCATAAGTCAAAAGCGTTGTTTCTTTCCCCGCCACATCTCTTTTCGATGCCAGCATTTCAAAAGTTCTCGAAAAACTCTTGACATATTTTCTTGAGATGTTTGTTTTGTTTGTAGTGGAAATAAAGTGAAATGAGACAATTTCTTTGGGTCTTTTTTTAAAAATCAGATCCCGATAAGCCTCCCCTTAGTCCAACGGCGAGCGAGAGCTCCAATGACGAACTTGACGAGGTGCAGACTCGAGAAGGATTGGAGCTGATGACCCCGCAGGAACGATTTGATCTTCCACCATCATTAAGAGCAATTCTCGATACAACGTACTGGAAAATGTAAGCCTGCCAGCAATTATTATTAGTGCCCATGTCTTGAAAAGCAAACTGATATCGTTTACTGGGAAGGGCGAAAATCAACTCATTCATTCTAAGGATATAAATGTTCCACTTTGTCGAATGCAGCCTAGAGATTTCCTGTCAAGCGTCACCCCTTCAGGTAGATTGATCCATACAAGAAATGTTATAAAATGAATATAGTTTTGTTGTTTTGTTTTCGCAGCTGACGGCCCTCTCTTTATAATTTGTTGAGCAGTGTAGTTTAGAAGTTCATGGTGACTATCAGGTTGAAAGATGAACTTCAAGCGGTCATCTCGAAACAAAACTGTTAAATTGAACATTAATGTTTCACTGTTCTTTATCCAGGGAGCAGATCTGCTGCGGTACCATCTTCAAGGGAGGCCGAGGCGAGGTGCTGATTGAGCCAACCCTCTTCAAGCCTTGCACCGCGTGCTCGGGATCCACCCCGCCATCGCCGGCGCGACGCTCGGGCTACAAGACGGCAGATATGAAGCGCGACGCACGGCCGGACAGCCTTGGTAGTGACGACTCTCTGGAGATTTCAGACAGGGAGGAGATAGACGAATGCATTGCTGACGATGAGACCACAAGTACTGAAGGAGATGTTTTAGACACACTAATGGGGTTTTCAAATGTAGCCCCACCCGAAAAGGCCGCAGCCACGGTTGGAAACTAAAAGAAGGAAATTGTTTAACAGTGTCATTGGTTAAAACTTTAAAAAATAAACTGATGGCAAATAAAGCCCTGAACACTCAAGTGGATGGTAAGATACGACAACCGACATGTTCCAACAGAGAGCAGAGACAATTTGGCAATTTTACAAGGAGCCTAAACCTGAAATAGATCGTAGGCTGGTCCGAAATGTAACCCGAAAGGGATCGGGCTGGAAAAAACCATTCCGTTTTTAAAATAAAATATGTGCAAAAACGCACGCAATATTTTACTGCTTTTTAAAAACTGTTCAAAGATGAGCTAACATGTTTACATATTAAAAGGTACATTTCCATGTCTATATCTATAATTAAAGATAACTGAACCCACATTTTACCGAAGGTATCAAACATGTTTAACAATTACGCCAAAAAGCCCCTAAAATGTTGAGCTATGACCGTTTCCAGTTGATAACAGACGATGCTTATGAAATGAATCCACAACAGAGAAATTTCCCAAAAGACTCATTTGATTTCAAATCATAGGGCCTATTGATACATGTAATTATATTTTTGGTCAAAATCAGAATTCAAAAATTGCTTTACTCGCCCAGTCCAGTGTAAACAAGATAGGGATAGCTAGTTCTGAGATATCAACACTTCATAAAAGTTCAAACATTTGACGTCAATATTTGATACTCGTGAAATGAGTAGTCCAACTTCACACCCAACTCTGTTTCCCCTGCATACGAATGAACATATAACAAATCTTAAAAGTCTTAGTGTTTGCATATTTATAAAATTGTACAATATTTCCCATCTGTAGGCCTACTGACCAAATCTTAACAACTCGACAATCATTCCATAATTTATACGATTATCCCGTATCAGTGGTGCTTCCATTTTTTGTAATACAATATGTATCTTATTTTTTACTACCTCCACGACAAAGATGCAATCCGTTTTTAATTTCAAACTTGTTTATCTGACGTAATTTATATGAAAACAAGTTAATATAGTTTTGCTGCAAAACGAATGCCATTGCATTCGCAAAGTCTTGGTTAAGAAAATGTTTAATTCAAAATGTTTTTATAAAATCGTAAGATTTTTTTCAAGCAACATTCTTGTGTGTGTTCTTTGGGGAAACAAATGGGAATACACTCTGACGATTCTTGAACATTTTTAAAGGATACCGAGGCAAGGCAACCCGTGTCGCACCACTGTGTTTTGATTAGAGACACTGATGCAATTTTACATGCGAAGTTTGAGGTCCGTTAAGAATTGATTAAAAGTACCGAATCCTCGGAAATCCAAAGAAAGTATTTGGGAAATAAACTTACAAAATCAGGTACTAATACGAAACACAATCTGTAAACTTTCCGTGACCATTTGAGCGTATGACGCAATATCTGAATATACCTTCGACTTTAGAAACTTAAAACATTTGCCTTCAAAAGGTTTACACTATGCAAAAAGTCTTATTGTTTATGTTGTAATAACCGTGACTGTTGAATTTAATTCAATCTTCTAGAAGTTGGCTCATTTTAAAACTTGAATTTTTTCAGGGAATAATTTAATACAAGCCACGATTTGTGTCAGACTTGCAATAGACAGCTGCTGACAAAAACTTTGCCCAAACAATGGTCAAAATTAGCCCATAAGAGGTGCTGTATATAAATATTTATTTAGAAACATTTTAACAATTTCCTAAGAAAGAATGGGATGTAAAACCAATGCCATTAAGATTTTATGTCCCACTAAATTCTACACATCAACTGAAAAGTGCCTCTAAGTTGATAAACTATTATTTTAGTTTAAGTATTCAGTCTTTTCGATGTTTACTATAATTTGTGTATAAATCACTGTGGTGCTGTATATTGGCTATGTAAAGAAAGTGTCACATAATGGATGACTAAGAGATGGGAAACTGCACGATAGTCCTACTCCATGCAGCGACCATCTTTGTTATACAGGAATACCGTGAGGCCTTTTCCAAACCTCGGCTTGGGTTCCGGCTTCGCCATCAATTTTGGAGCAGAGTACAGTGCTTCCAGTATCAAAACCGGAGCCCAAACCGGAGCCCAAACCGAGGTTTGGAAAAGGCCTCAAAAATAATTTTCAGGTTGAGGGGCCCAGGTTTTTTTTCTGTCTCCACCTCAACCCGATGATAAACATAAGATTAAAACAAAATGGTCGACCGTTGGGGAGGTCTACTCGTGCAGGGTTTGGTTTGAAACCAAGAAAGCAGGAGACCATGTAAAAACTTGCAGAGAGAATGCCATATTTTGTATCAAAATTGGACACGTTTGGAACTTCAACGTTTGTCCAAAATGTGGACTGGCTGAAGAGGTGAAAATATAAAGATGTATTATAGTGAGAGGGGGTTACTTGAAAAGAAGACTGGTCACTTTTGGCCATTTGTAAAAAGAGTGGTCATGAAGTTGTTAGTGAAAGCTAGCACAGTATGGTGCCGCATTGTGTGCATATAAATACATTGTAGTTGTAAGAATGGACGTATTCATTGTAAATTGTCTTGTTTCGATGTGCTGATTGTGTAAAAGAAATGCTGAGTATGGTGTTTGTTGTAATGCGATGTGTACGAGATTTGTAATAATAAAAAAACCCATTAAAAAACACAACAAATTGCAACTTGTATTTTGTAAACAATTTGTGGTATCATTTTGAGGAAACTACAGAGAGTTAAAAACATCTTCAAAGGGTCCAAAGCAAAAGCGAAATACACACAAATCATTCCATGTCAGAAAAGAAAACTAATTCAATGATTTATTAGGATAACATTGTATTGATTATAAGTCAATTATGGATTTTAAAGAAATAAAAGTCATTTTCATTCAGAAAACTTGCTCAGAAATGTACATGCTTACCACAGAAGACAGGGAACCAGTCACATGTAATTGAAATAACATGACATTTTGGCTGGTACACATGTTATGGTAAGCACATCTCTTTGGTTCTAAGCAGATGTTTCTCACTTAATCAATCCCTACTGAAACAAGAAAGATTAAAACAGAAACAAACCTCAAAGCACATTTATATAATTTGTATTTTAAGTTATTAATTATCTACATCAAATAATATATTTTGTCAGGTGGTTTTTTTCTTTAAAAATTTGCATAGTACAGGAAATTCTCTACAACCATTAACCTATCAACCCTGTTTGGAAAGTTGTCTTGTGTTTTAGAGACCCCAGAGGTAGCCTGAAGGAGAAACAAGAGTTTTATGAGGTGACGATTCACTTCAACAACAGACTATAAGCTGAAAAAAAATAGAGTTCTTCTTTAAAATGTAATAAAGGTAGGAAGTGAATGCAATTTGTTCAAATTTTCTTGTACCTTGAAAAAAATATGCAATCTTTGGAATGAACTTGCAGGCCTTATGCTTCATGGAGGCAACGAGGGAAATAGCCTCCATGCCCCTGCATGCCTTGGTGCCACTTGAAATGTTCCAATAGAAATCTACAATTTCCTCATAGGGGTGCCATTTCCAAAGGAGAAATCGCCTTGGTGCCCTTGCCCTCTCAAGAGCAAAGCATCAGGCCTGAACTTGCTTTTGCCATTCTAAATCCCACTGGCTCTACATGCAACCATCGGGACTGCAGTAGCATCAGCTAATGATGATACCTTGACCATTCCTAACGACCATGTCATCTTATTTACAAAACATTTGACTGTGTACATTCCGGGGCATTTCCAGGCAGTCAAGATGCTACACTGTGCTTATAAGAATTGTTATCATTATCATTATTATCACATGCAATCAAGAATTGTCAAATCAACATCTAAACAAGTTTTTCAACGTGACCCCCTTTCTTCATATCAAAAGTTGATTGAATCAGATGTGTGAGCGCTGCAAATTGTAATTTTAAAAATGTTTTCATCCATTGAGCTGTGTACAAATTGTGCCTGCAGGAAGACCGGGTTCTGTGACTCTATTGTAAACATGTGATGTCACAGGTCACATTGTCAATGCTTATTACTTAAAATCATTGCTTCTGGTAGATTCTAGATTCAAAAGAAAGGCTTACTGTTGGTATAAAACTAACAGAATGTTAATCGGAACACAACTCTAAGAGTCTTTGTCTTTATTCTTGATCCAGATACCAATGGTGAGACTTGAGGCCAAGCTGATCCATCCAAGCAGTGGGAAGAGAAGCTTACTAGCAGTCTGGTTGATTGGCCAGAACATGTAGGCAGTCACTCCAGTTACTCCTAGGTACATCAGGATCTCAATGACTGCCTGTCAAGAACAAAATAAACTTCTATGAAGAATCGTCGATGTAATAATTGCATCAGGGATAAGGAATACTATTTCTTTAATATCTTTCCACCGATAATAATAAATAACATAATTAAATATAAAAAGGAATCTTTCTTTTGTTCCTAAAATCTGTGTTTCTTCTTACCAGTCCCTTGAGATGATACTTGAAGAAGATTGGTGTCCACAGCCAGTTAAGTGCAAGGGAAGTACCGTACATACCAAGGGGTACCATCGCTCCATCAAATCCACCTGCAGTAAACAAACAAAACATCAGTAAGTTAAAGGTTCTCTTTTAAAGGTATAGTCATAGATTGGTAAATACTCAAAAATTAAAAAAACTTACTTGGTGAGAAGCACTGCAGCTAGTGATAGAGAAAGGCTTTCCTTCGAAGTAAAATGGTTTGGATCATTTTTCACCCCAAAACATTTGAATCTGAGAAATGATTTATGCACAAATCATTTCTCAGATTTCTGAGGGTTGGTGTCTGTTTGTGAATGCTACGGCCAGAGATGTGGTTAGAACCCGCTGTCACCTCGCTAAATGTGGATGGATTTGACGTTTTGAAAATACTGTGACATTTTTGCATTTTCTCAGCAAGTAGACACTGTATTCAGCTGAAACTTTCACATGTGACTTTCATTGTATATTTCTTTATAATGTTGCCTACAATCAGAATTATGTTGACAAAAACCAATCTATTACCCTACCTTCAAGGAATAACTTTCGAAAATAATACTGTGAACTTTACAAAGTCTTGATGTAGATCAACTTGGGGTCTCACATTAGGTGCCATTCAGAAAAATCAATGGTTGCAATTTTTGATGGGTGGGCGAGTCAAAAGAAATAATTGAAAATCAAAGTTCAGTTTTTACTAAGGCCCTATAATAACAGAAAGAAAAACAACAATTTAAAGGGGGGGGGGGGGGGGGGGGGGGTGAATAGCGACCTCTTCTAGGTCAACTGTCATGTCTGTGCTGTTCCTAATTGAACCTTGTTTTGACAGCCAACTCCATGCCCATTATTTGGGGAGGGGGGGAAGTGGGTGTGTGGGGGCCATGGGGCGAGAAATTCCTCTTCAGTTTTAAATTTTCAAATACATAGTTGCACGTAGAAAGCCAATAAAAGCTCTTGAAAACTACTGAGCTGGGAGAACATCCCCAAAAATATCTGTCTGCCTTACTTGAGGCATTTTTTAGTAGTAAAATTATTCCACAAACTCGCATCGGAACGAACGCAAAACAGAGCACTTTCATTGTAAAAAATATTGTTGAGATCAACAAAATTTCCCCCCCAAACACATCCAAGGAGCTTTTTTTTAATCAAGGAAAGTAAGTGTATAGATAAAAAAAATACTCACCGCCATCTTTCCACACAAGGTAGGATGCATATCCCATGGTTCCATACAGGTAGGTCCACACCGGTCCAAACACCCACTCTGGGGGGTTCCAGGGCACCCTTTTCAGTCCCCTGTACCATTTCATGTTATCAGAGTCTTTCTTGCCAGTTATTGAGGCTCCGAACAGTCCACCAGTGACTGGCAACGCCACAGCGCCGAAAATACGAACCCACTCAGATGTCATTATGAATCAGGTTTTATTGAGATAGTACTGATGAATAAGTTTTGTCCGAGTAACCCTAGTCAAATGAAACAAAAGGAGCGACTTTAGAATGCAAAAGACAGTTAGTCCTCGCCTTATGTTAAAAGCTCATGGTTCTATAACTGGTGCAAACCATTTTTTCCCCCTTAATGTTTTCTTGTTCTTTTTGTGAAACAATGCTCGTCAGCCATTCAAAACCATACCCCATAAAAAATCATATTATATAGAGTTCAGACAACCCTAACATCTCTTTTTAATTTAAACATCTCTTCCTAACTAAGGTCTTTACTTCTTTAAGTTTAACCGCATTCTACAGATTTGCACAATCTGCAGATTGTGCAGCTCAATTTGCACTCTGCAGGTTGGACAAAATCATGTGCAAATTCGTAAAATGAGCATCGACGCACAACAGGAGGTCAAACATGGTCTATTTACACAGCAGTTCAGGTTTTAGCTGAAAACTTGAGAGGTTTTAAGTTATAATTTTTATAAAGAGCATGGATTTTGGACCAGTTTTTGTAACTGCCTGATTTTTAGTTTTGAAAATGAATCACGTCATAGGGCATGCCATTTTGTACACCGGTCGTACCAACAAACACACGACCGCTATCGGACCGCTAAGCTACAAATATAAGCCATGGACTTTGGAGGTGGATAGCATAAACAAAGCTACTTAGTGCCTCAATGACTGCCGAGTACCGTAACACTATTTGTACATGGCAGATAACATCATGGATAATGCATAAAATGTCCAATCCAAATGTTAAAAGTGTCGTGAGCGTTGTTGGGAGTTGGGTCCACTAACTCGGACAATGTAAAGAATGTCAGACAACTCGACCGGTGGACAACTCGACGGGTCGGACAACTCGACGGGTCAGACAACTCGACGGGTCGGACAACTCGACGGGTAGTCCGTTCAAGCGTCAGACAGCTCGACTTTTGATCAGACAACTCGACGGGTGGATGGTAAATCCGCATGACGTCTGGCAGAGTGGGGCTGTTCAGCACGGGGGACGATCATGTACCGACTGGGCACGCACGGGCGTCCACGGGCTGGGAGTGGGCTCGCAGACTCGCAGGGGCCCGGGGGGACACGCAAAGACGGCGGGGTTGTCCGGAGATTTACGTGAGGCGCCAGCTGACTGCGAACGGGGCCGGGCGTACACACAACCTCTTATGACACTGGCGAGCAATTTGGCAAAGCATGCGACTTGAATAATATGTTTTGTGCGATTCCAATCGATTGGCAGACTATTTAATTTAATATTGTATTATTAATTAAAACTTATTTATCTTTATATAACCCTGTATTGTAGTTTTGTGCCAGTGAAAATGTGTAATAAAATAAATCTTCGGAACATTAATTCATAAAACTGTCAGGGCGTGCTGATGACAAAGTCATTCTTTTCCGTTTAATATTTCCAAGAAGTGTAAAATGTGTTGGCATATGTAGTATTATACAAAGGTAACTTTATATTTATTGTGAATTCACTGCCGTCGAGTTGTCTGACCCGTCGAGTTGTCTGACCCGTCGAGTTGTCTAGGCGATCCGTCGAGCTGTCTCACTGTCGAGTTGTCTGACCCGTCGAGTTGTCTGACCCGTCGAGTTGTCTGACCCGTCGAGTTGTCCGACCCGTCGAGTTGTCCACCGGTCGAGTTGTCTGAACTCCAATGTAAACTTTATATTATTATGTACCACTTAGACAAAGTTTGTATTTGCATATATCTGCAATTTATTTTAGAAACAACAACTATTTCCTTCCACCATGCATTAACATACCAAACGGAACCCCAGTCGGTCTTCTCTTTTTACTCACCGTCTGCGTGTGTACGTGTATGCCGTGTTGCTCTTCTCGTCCAAGTTCGCTTTATGTAAATCAACGCCCATTCACGTTTGGTGGCGCTGTTCGTAGTTTATATAACGCATGGCTCCTAGAGTTCTTAATGCTAAAGTTAGCGTAATTTTGAAGCAATAGTTAGACTACCATACTATTTCTATAAACAAGATGGCGCCCCCCATTGAGAAATCGAGTTCCACGCTGTTTGTGAGAAATTTACCGTATTCAGCCACAAGAGAACACCTCGAAGAAGTATTCAGTGAAATTGGACCAGTTAAAAAATGTTTTGTGATTACCGATACAGGTATGATCCGCTAAATGATACATTTATATTCTATACAGTGTGAAAATTTTAATCGTTTGTAGAGCGTGCTATCACTTTGTATCACTCAGTATCACTTATCAGTACGTATCATCATGGCATGGCTATTGACATTGTTGTATTACGGTATTGACTGTGTCGTCAGTCGTACTCGCCGTACACACTAATGTGACTAACACAGACACTTATGGAACGCCAAAGAGGCATTTAATAATCGGTGATGGTCTTTTACAACCGGTGATCAAATTTTGAATCGGTGATGGTCTAACGCGATCGGTGATCAACTTTAGCAATCGGTGATGTGTCACGATCGGTGATGGTCTTTCGCGATCGGTGGTCAACTTTAGCAATCGGTGATGCATATTCACGATCGGTGATGGTCTTACGCGATCGGTGGTCAACTTTAGCAATCGGTGATGCATATTCACGATTGGTGATGGTCTTTCGCGATCGGTGATCAACTTTAGGGATCGGTGATGCATATTAACGATCGGTGATGGTCTTTCGCGATCGGTGATCAACTTTAGCAATCGGTGATGCATATTCACGATCGGTGATGGTCTTTTGCGATCGGTGATCAACTTTAGGGATCGGTGATACATATTCACGATCGGTGATGGTCCTTTGCGATCGGTGGTCAACTTTTTAGGGATCGGTTATGGTATATCTAATTCACACCACTTACCACTCTGGTCATCGACTGACTTGTCCGACATTGGAGAAGAGTACCATTTTAAAACTATATGTATTAAGTATTTCACTTTTATTTTCTTTAATTGTTTACTTAAGAACCTGATTTTATTACATTAATGATAACATACACGGTGTTATTTCAGGCCTGGATGTTTTTTTATTTTTTTATTTGCATCCTAGTTATTGTTAGAACTGTTCTGTTCTTTCTAGTTCCATGTTTTGACCATTTTTAATCGTTATTGTTTTTTCTATTACTTTTGTATCAATTCCGTTTGTGTTCACTTGAGGGGATAAATAATGTGGTCATTTTGTTTCCCTATATTACTCCATAATTTCTATATGATTACTCATGCCCAAGTTCACTTGTATTCTAACACTTATTAAGCCACGAGAATGAAAGTTAAAAAATTGTGTCCGGACTTTTATGAAAACACATGAGGCTTTTTTTCATTAATCATTATTCATTATTTTTGTATGACCGTGGTGTTTTACATAATAAAAGCAGCGCCCATATGCAAAGTGTAGCGAACGGCCTAAGGGTCCTTGTTTCTAATACTGCCGAACACCAATCGACAATCTTCGTGGATGAGCTAGCGACATAACTGGCTGGTGGTTTTCACATAATAAATACTACATGGAACTTGGTTTCCACTGCTCAAATTTCAAAATAAAGTCTAAACCCACAAAATGTTTTCAAATAATTATACTGTGACGATCCAATTATAGATTAGAGTCCACTGTTTGGACAAGGAATTCCTGGAGATAACAGGCAAGACTTCGTGGTAAAGACGAAAAGGATGTATAACTCCGGCCTCTTTCTTTAATGGAGCTTTCCCGTAATGTAATTATAAACAAGTATGGAGATAATTACCCTTGGAATGTAAACAGCTGAGATTTCAACATTACCTGTTAACACTTTTATTATTTTGTATAAGGAAATAAAGGCAAAGCCCATTATAAAGTGTGAGGGAAGTGTCTGTGGGTGATTTCTGTGATGTTTTGTTTGGTGTGTTTCTCTCTTTCCCCCCCTTTTTTTTTTGGGGGGGGCTTGCATGACGGGGGCGTAGGCGTTTTAACTTTCAGTCTGACTGTATCGTGCACGCAGTAGCCTTCAAAAAGGTAGAATAATTCCAATATGCTACGCCAGTTTTACCATTTGTAAAACTAAATTATTTTGAATTTGTTTGATTACTTAACGTGACTGTTAAAAACGATCGAACATTTTATGTATAGCTCTGCTTGTTTTTCTTTCATCTCGCTGAAGTTTGATAATAAAAAACACATAAATTCATATATCGACTGGCCTACTTTGAAAGTAATTTTTTTTAAAATATGATTTCATAATTTCAAACTAACATTAACACAGACAATACATAATACTGTTTTTTAAAAGGTCACCGGTGAAGTGCGCAAAAAAATACACATAAAATGTGGTCAGACACCCTTCATTAAAAAGAAATAAATGCAGTTGATTCCACATTATCAAAATGACAAGTTGACAAGGTTAACATATAGAAATGTTAAGTTCACGTTTGAGATAACTCGATGCCATTTTCAACAGCGAGACCATGACCAAAATACATTTACAAGAGTTGGCCATAATCATGTATAAACAAATTACTAAATGTACCGGGATGAGAAAAACCAAGGTACTTTCCTTTAACAATTATTGGTGTTAATTTGGGGGTATTCAACTTTAAAGTACGCGGGTGGTGCACTTAGAAACCAAGTAAAGAACGCTCAATTAATGAAGTGAAATAAAACATTAATAGCGAAATAATACCGATATTGCAGAACTAATCAACAGCTGTGAAAGTATACACAAATCAAAACATTGTTTACCGGTTATGGAAGACCATCACCGATCGTTAATATGCATCACCGATCCCTAAAGTTGATCACCGATCGCGAAAGACCATCACCGATTGCGAATATGCATCACCGATCCCTAAAGTTGATCACCGATCGCAAAAGACCATCACCGATCGCGAATATGCATCAACGATTGCTAAAGTTGATCACCGATCGCGTTAGACCATCACCGATCGTGATACATCACCGATTGCTAAAGTTGATCACCGATCGCGAAAGACCATCACCGATCGTTAATATGCATCACCGATCCCTAAAGTTGATCACCGATCGCGAAAGACCATCACCAATCGTGAATATGCATCACCGATTGCTAAAGTTGACCACCGATCGCGTAAGACCATCACCGATCGTGAATATGCATCACCGATTGCTAAAGTTGACCACCGATCGCGAAAGACCATCACTGATCGTGACACATCACCGATTGCTAAAAGTTGATCACCGATCGCGTTAGACCATCACCGATCGTGATACATCACCGATTGCTAAAGATGATCACCGATCGCGTTAGACCATCACCGATTCAAAATTTGATCACCGGTTGTAAAAGACCATCACCGATTATTAAATGCCTCTTTGGCGTTCCATAGACACTGACTGTGTTATTAAATTACTGGGTCAACTCAACCATTCTCTAATTAAAAACAAAACAACTATTATTATTAATATTAAACAGATAAATTTAAATTAAGTTATAAATATTACAACACTTTAGTTGAAAATAAATTAAAATGTGTTCATTTTACATACATTTTTATAACCGGCCATGGGATGGTCATGGATGACCAGGTGACAATTTCAATTTGTGATCACTTTTTGTTTTGAATGAATCATGAATGAAGGCCCGAAAAGTAAAAAAAATACAAACTCAAGTTCACTGCTGCCTAAGTGATGATAAAGTGATGAAGATTTCAATAACAAATAACAATTTAATTAATGATTTTTCTTTCAGGTGTCAAAGATAAGTGCAGAGGATTTGGATATGTGACTTTTGCACTAAGGTAATTTGAATAAGTTGATATCTCGGGAGAAAAGTGCAGGTTGATGTCTTTTATTTTGACACTGTCACTGTGATGGGGTTGCTTTTTCTTATTAACTTCTTGCATCGTTCCAAAGTATTTAATGTGATATTTTTTGAAGCCAGGTTAAAGATTTCCCCCATCAAACTGACAATATTTCGTTCTTTTTCTTTGGATTTAACAGAGAGGATGCGGAGAAAGCAGTTAAAGCCCACCTCAGTCTCGCCGAAAGAAAACTGTTTATTTCTTACTCAAGAAGGAAAGACCCCCGCAAGAAAGAGAAGCCAAAGAAAGATGATAATGAAGATGACGAGAATGGCTTTGAAATAGTAAAGTCGACAGAGACAGCCACTAAAGATGAGACAACTGGGGAGGATGTTGTCAAACAACTCGCCCAGTCCAAGACTGGAGAGGGCAAACCTGAGAATAGAGCAGGAATGAGAAAACAAAGAGGAAAGGCAAAGAGCCGGGAAGGAGCACCAAGTGGTGAGGGGAAGGTTGGAAGATTGATCATCAGAAATTTAGCTTTCCAGGTAAGGTTAAAGGTCAATAAAAAAGGACAGATAATCTTTGACAGATAATGTATACTTTTCCAAAACGACTTCATCCAATTTCAACAACCAAACTAAAAAAAGAAAAGAACAGAAAAGCTAAACGCCTGTCTCCACTATGCAAAGCATGAAATGATTTCTCATATCATTATCTAGTAATTACGTTATGTCAACCAAACTAGTTTGTTACAGTCTGGTAATAAGGTCATCAGAAGTTACCCCGGTAATTGGATGAAAGTTAGAATTTCATAAAAGTCTTATTGGTTTAAACTTGACAGTGCTCTGAAGCAAAGTTGAGGAATTCCTTTACACGTTTTGGTGACATAAGTGAGGTGCACATACCCAGCGACCCGAAGGATCCAAGCAAAGTACGTGGTTATGGATTTGTACAGTTCAGTAATGCAACGAATGCAGCAGAAGCAATCAAGGAGATGAATGCCAAGAAACTCATGGGTAAGATATTGAGACTATAGGGAACGAGGGTTTGACAACAGATTAATTAATAAATGTGATAATTGCATTAAGGATAAAGGATGTTATGTTTGTTGTTACCCTAAACTGATGGGTGAAAAGCATTGTCGATGCTTCCCGAGTTCTGTGGGAACAAAAACTGACCTCATGTCACCGGGCGCTCGGTGGTCTAGTGGTAAAATATCTGCTCTAGAATGGTGAGGGTTGTGAGTTCGAGTTCTAATCCAATCCGAGTAGTATGCCTGTGAAATTTTTTCCACAGGACTTGGGGGAAAGTACTGAGTATACAGTGCTTATCACACATCTGTGTCAGGTAAAAACAAAAACAAATAAGGATAGGTTGATTGATTGATTAATTGATTTATTGATTCACTGATTTGTTGATTGATTTTTTAAAAATGTATTGATTGATTGATGGATTGATCAATTGAATGATTGATTGATTGGTTGTTTTTTTGATTGGCTTATTGATTGATTTATGAGTATTTGTAAAGTGCTTAATGCTTTGAGAAAAATTATGCAGAGCACTCTTCCATATGGGTTGGATATATTAAAAAGCGATCAAAGTTATTGATTCATGGATTATTTTCTATCAAATCAAGAAAAGTTTGATCCTATAGTCTCATTGACTGAGTGTAGAAACTCAGTTTATCATTCAGTGACTCTCGGGTGTGTGTCTGTTTTGCAGGAAGACCAATCGCCGTTGATTGGGCAGTTTCTAAAGAGGTATACCTAAAAGCTTCAAAGAAAAAACAGCCCGACTTACAACAACAAAGAGAAACAGGTAGGTACAGAAATGTATAATGCTGTCATCGTCTTAGATATGTTTCTGTTAACAATAGGATGTTGGCGTTTTTGTATTGCCCTCTCCCCTGGATATGCAAGCCTTAATTTTTGTGTTTGAGGAGTGAGATAGTTTGTTTGAAGGAGTGAAGGTTCAAGGCCTTTTGCACGTAGAGTGTTTCCGTACAGGCCACAGCAGTCATCAGAAACATTAGAATTTATATTTAGTCATGAATAGATTATTCTACCTAAAATCAGTTTAGAGTTTTTGCAAAGGCACTTATTATGCTCTCATAATAGGTCACTTGCGAGTTAGATTTAAATGATGTTTGGTACAATTCTTTGTTCGGTCAGAAGTGAATGCTCAATTGGAATTCCTCATACTACCGTAAGTCCAGTGTTACTGTGTCACATGGTAAAGGGGCAAGCTTTTGCATAGCTACATAAGGGGCGGCAAACACCCATACACAATTTCCAATGAAATGTATGGCACAAATAATACCAGTCTTTGCTTATCTGGCGGTTGCTAAACAAAAGCCTGCCCCGAACCATGTGATGTAGGAACAGTATTTGAGTCTGAGGAATTCAAAACAAACATTTAATAGTGACCAGGCAAGTCACTGCCCCAGCCATTATTCAAATTTAAGTCACAATTATTTTTTGAAATGCAAGAATCTGTTTCTAATGATTGTGTTCTTAAAAAAAAAAGTTTTCATTTTTTATAGCAGAAGACAGTGATGAGGAGGAAGAAGATGAAATTGATGGAGAATCTGGAGTAGAATCGTCATCAGAGGTTGAGGAAATGGAAGAAGGGAGTGATGATGAAGATGAAGAAGATGAAGATGAAAATGAAGAAGATGATGAAGCTGAAGATGTTGAAGGGGATGAAGATGATGAGGATGGTGATCATAGTGATGAGGAAGATGAAGAAGACGATGAGATGGATAGCGAAGATGAGATGGATAGCGAAGATGAGATGGATAGCGAAGATGAAGGTGTCGAATCTAAGGAGAGTGGGAAGAGACCAAAGAAACTTCAGGAGGTTGGTCAGAAGGCATCAAAGCCGAGGAATATTTCCAGTGATGTTGACCAAGGAAGAACTGTTTTTATAAGGTAAAATGATCCACCTCTCTCCAACCATTGGCTTACTATGTATAGACCCCAATTGCCAATGACCTCACAAGCCCCAAACAGCGCCCTCACTGAGGTCAATAAAGACCTACCATTGGCTGAAAGTTGTGCGCAGCATGAACTTGCATGCACATTTCCATTGATTGAGCTCAGTGATGGCGGCCAATGCAAAGGGGTCTTTTGTTAAAACACCCTTTAACCACATAGGATTGTTTATGTAGTACTTGAAAATGTTAGTATTTTCAGCTCGTTGAGAGGTGCGGTTACAGTGACAATTTTTATTCATTAAAATTTATTTCCCTTTTTTTATGAAGGAATCTTCTATTTGAGACAACGGAAGAGGAGATAAAAGAAATGTTCTCACAGTTTGGGAAGATTACATACAGTAAGATTGTTGTAGATCCAGCTACGGAACATCCCAAAGGTAAAGAATTCATTGCAACTAGATAGTGTCATATCACCAAGAAAATCAGTGTGTTTATTTGAGACCTGTATTTTTCCATGCTCGTACGATGATATGGGCTGTTTTATGTAATGGGATGAAGTTGACCTCTGGACAACCCTTCCTGAATGCGCCGTGATTGGTTATATAACCTAGAACTAATCACCCCACTCATCCCACACCAGTCAACCAACCGCTCCTAGACTTGCCCTAGTCCCAGCTGGACATGGGTAAGCTAGGAGTTAAAAAAAAAAATTGGAGGCCTGCAATTTCATCCCATTACACTTATACAAATAAAATACTGAATTTTATTTGCACTGACTCAAGGTTCTGACCAGGATATTACATTCGGAATTATTGAGTGGTGACTCATTTACAAGACTACAAGATTTTGAATAATGATTCACATGAATGAGACTCATGATTTTGAACAATAAACACATTCTTTCTTTCTTGACTCAACACTCAAAGTCAGACTTGACACTAGGGAATTGGACTCGAAAATTTAGGATTTAGGACTTGAATATAAGACTAGAATATTGAATGGGTTCTATCTTTCTTGTTCTCTGTAGGCACAGCGTTTGTGCAGTATGGCACCAAAGAGAGTTCAGAGAAATGTCTACAGACGGCTAATAGCTCAGTAGAGGTAAGTTGTTATGAAGAGAATTAATCTGTGAAGATTACTGTTGAATGATGTGCTGATATTATTGTCAATTGGCAATGATGAGGACAATATTGACTTTGGTTTGAAAATATTGAAATATTGTGACAAGATGATATTCTCAAAATATCATCGATTTTAGAAAAAATGTAACTAAATTTAACTTCAAACAAAAATCCACCATCCAATAAAAACAACGTGCAGCAAAGGTTCCTACAATGGAGCATTTGCCCGACCGTGACCCACCATCTACTAAAAACTTCCTGCAGTTTCAAAAGATACAACTGCCCCAAGACTGAATATCTCATCCAAACAGCATCTTTTCTTAAAAAAAAAAAAAAGAAAGAAAAAGTTGCAGTTGGATGTTTTTAACCAGACTGTTCTTCTGTCATTTAATTCATTGTCTTTTGTAAGTAGCAAGTAATAAACCACAACGGAAACCGACTGGGTAAATTTTGAAATAATTGTTGGTTGAACAAAGAAAATTTAACTAGAGCGGGACTTGAACCTGCAACCTCTGGATTAATGTGCCGGTGCTCTACCAGCTGAGCTATTTAGTCAATGAATGGATTCTGACTGGCATTCCCGAACAAAGATATAGACAAAAAAGAAAGACTGCCAACATAGGGCTAGATAGCTCAGTTGGTAGAGTTTTCTTTTGTTGAACTCAACATTCTTTTGTATGTCGACAGTTTTGAAAGATCTTGGATAATATTTTGATTGGAATCATTTTCAGGGCGAAGAGGGTTTGGAACTCGGAGGACGTAAGTTGCTCGTTTCTCTAGCTGTGCCGAGGGCTGAGGCATCAAAGCTTAGGGAAGTCAAGAAAGAGCAACAGAAAGTCTTAAAGAAGGACAAGAGGAATATGTACCTGCTTCAGGAGGGCTGTAAGTTATTGGGAAGACGTTTCGGTTCATTTTGTTAGCAAATACACGTTACTAACCATACCTTTTTTTGTAGAAGACTTTTAAAGAAGTAAGTGGACCCACTTTAAATGGCTTTTAAATCATGTAAAAAAAGGTTATAACTATTTGTTTATGGTACACGACCATTTGATCACAGCATATGGTTACGAATTGTATAATGTGACGCCCCATCCGAAAACCTCCTGCCAAAACTCAAAACTGGGTTTATTTGCTCATCAAATAGGTGAGAATAAGAGCTTTCAAGTAACACCTGATTAGGGCTTGTAATGTCAGTATTTCTCAATACCTAGAATGTTTAAGACATCACATCACATTGGTATCGATGATGTTTCAGTTGTCTTCACTTGTAATGCCATTTCACTATTTGCGATAGGTGCCTGATGTTAGAGTGGGTTGTCATAGGGCTCGAATTTTACACTGGACCTCAGGGCCGAGGCCAGGGATTTTAGCATCGGGCCAGTAAACTCATGATGGGACAAGTCCGGCGGTTTTGTGTTTGTGTTCAAATGTTAACTTTCAGTCTGATAAATATAATCCTGTTGATTATTGAAGAGTTCCTACCCATATTCAAATGAGATAAATCCTCTCATAGTTCTTTTTCAAATTTAAACAGTCAGATTGTTAATCTGTGTAGGCATTTGTTATCCTCATTTCAATTCTGGTCAAGTTCTGGTCCAATAAATATTTTGAGCTACAAGCTCTGTGGTCTTGTGGGTTTTCTTCTAAATTTTAGCCCTGGTGAACTTTGATTGCTGTAATAAAACAATCGGTATTTTTATTTTGACTGTTGACTCTGAATCTGTTTACAGTTATAAGGCCAGGGACTCAGGCTGCACAAGGCATGACAGACGCCGACATAGCCAAGAGAACCAAGCTAGAACAAATCAAACGACTCAAACTCCAGAACATCAACGTCTTCGTCTCACCGACTCGCCTAGCAATCCAGAATCTGCCAAAATACGTTGACGACAAGATGCTACGGGAGGCATTCCTGAAGGCCGTAGGGGACAAGAAGGCCAAAATCATTGAGGTCAGTATCAGGTCATTGGGGGTAATAAAGGTCATTGGGGCCAGTAAGGTCATGGCCAGTACAAGGGTCATTGAATTCAATGCAGTGACAAATGCTGCTGAGATCATTTCAACATCTTAATTGACACATCAAGAGTGGAAAACCATAAAAAAATGCATGGCTGTATGTACTTCATGTAATTTCATAATCGGCATAAAAGTTACTCCAATTGCGGAACTGTTAGAAATGCATGAAAAAAAATTATTTTGAAGCAAAGGATGCACATATTTTTATAGTAATTATTTCCTAAATTAAATTTATGTTGTGCATTCTGAATTGCTGTTCTTTGCCAACGATTTGTGAAATACTGTGCTTCGGATTTTGAGTTAATTGTACACATTGTTTACACTTTATATACTGGGGGAAAAGGGAACTAGCTAGCTCTTGCAAACTGCTTACCAATCAAAACGACCTATGGGATAACTTCAAAAATTGCTAATGGCCTCTTAACATTATATCTTGTATTTAATTTCTTTGCAGGCTAGAGTCATGCGTGATGTGAAGTCTCCGAATGCGCAGGGTCTTTGCAAGTCATTCGGTTTTGCATTTTGCGAGTTCACAAAACATGAACACGCTCTGGCTGCACTGCGAAAAGTCAACAACAGCACAGAGCTCTTTGGAGGAATAAAGGTCAGGAAAGCATTGGTTATATAACAAGGGTTTTATAACTAGGTTTTATAAACTAAGGTTAAGTTACCCGTTGTTCAGTGCTGCTAATTTTGCTCTTACTTTTTTTCAGGAGTTACAATCTAATTTTCCCCCCTAAATTTTACTTGTCTGAGTTTTATTATTTGTGTTTTACCCTACACCGATGTGTGTTAAGCACTGTATACTAAAAACGTTTCCCGGGTTCTGTGAAAGAAACAAATCAATAGGCTTGTTTCTTGAATGGGATTCGAACCCACAAACTTTGCCTTTCTAGGCAGACGTCAAACCACCAGACCACTGGGCTAGCTCAGTAGCTAGAGGCAGTTTGAATACTTTATTTTAGCAGCGGGTACCGCACTGAGTTTATGTTTTGGTTCAATTAATAGGAGGTAAAATTCCATTGAATCTACTAGAAGCTTTCCTTTGATGAAATTTGTGAACTTATTTTGTATTTTCTCTCTTTTTTTTACACAGAGACCTATTGTTGGTTTCTCATTGGAAAACCGTTTGGCGCTGGAAACTAAACAAAGACGGAGAGATAGGTCCTTACTGAAGGTACTGTCAAGATTGACTAGTGAATAGTAGTCATTTTGAAACACCTGTTTTATTGAAAATTAGCAAGAGTATTACAAGATGCAATTGGGGAAGTCATTGCACGGCGGGCTAACCATTGTTCTGTAGGCCATAGGCACCATGCTCCTTAGTCCCGCAGCACCAGTATTCCAGAGGCCCCTGGCACCTGTGTTCCAGGGCCAAGCTCTGGTTTTATTACAATTTATTATATGTATTGAGATTTGCAGTAAGCTTTGCATAAGTCCAGAGATATGCTGTTAGAATTTTAAAGTATCTCTTGTGTGTGTGAGAAAGTACTTTCTCTGTTTTGTATTCTTTTGATTTTTTTTCGTGGGCCATGAACTGTTTTTGTGGGCTCTAAGCACAATGCTTGATGTGCCTATGGATAACCCAGCTCTGATAATAAGCTTATCAATTAAGATGGTTTATAAGTTAGCCTAGTACAATTTTTAAAAACTTTATACAACATATGTACTCTGTATTTGACAGTTTGTCTTTTTGGCACTAAATTCATTTTATTCATATGAATAAAAATACTTATGTAAGTATTTTTGTGAGAATCCATTCGTGACTGCCCTGACTCCAGACAACCAAAAGGCGAGCAGGGATTCATAAACCTCAACGAAGAACACCATCAATAATGGCTTGAAGTTACCAAATTACTAATCTACATATAAAGGTTTCCTTGGTCCAGAGATCATGTGAAAGGAGAAGATATATCAATTTCTTAAAAGTTTCTTGTCTTTCATTCTTCAGGCTCAGCAAATCCAAAATATGCAGAAGGCTAGGGAAGGGAAAACCAAGGAAAAAACACAAGATGGAAAGCAAACCATCCTGAAATCAAGAGCTCCCCTCTCCAAGCAGAAGAAAGGCATTCTACCTCCACCTCCTTCATCCAAACTGGAGCAGAGGATCTCCAAGAAGACAATACCGAAGCACGTTGGTGCTAAGAACAGATGGAGGGATCGAGGCAAGGCTGAAGAAACCAAGAGGCTGGAGAAGAAGAAGAGGCAGAAGGAGTTGTTGAGCAAATCGGGGAGGAAGGTTAGGGAGCTAGCGAAACCCAAGAGGTTAACGGCAGAGGTCAGTTCTTCCTGATTCTGATTTTTTTTTACACCCTTCCATTGACTCTCTGTTAAGTGGCACAAGAGATAATTGAACACTAAGTCTACTGGGTGTGGATATTTAATGAGGTCGTTTTGCAAGGACAATTGAAACTATGTCATGATTCTTCCTTTAAATTTCTTCTTCTGTTCATTTGTATTTGTTATTTCTGCAGGGTGGACCCCAGAAATCGAGAAGAAATAACAAGGGCCGAGCAGAGGAGGCACAGTTCAGCAAACTGGTCGAGAATTACAAGCATAAACTCTTCAATAAAGAAGGGTCTGGCCAAGCTCTGAAGAAATCCAAATGGTTTGAAGAGGGATGAACTACACAGGTGTCATTTAAATCATCATTAATAATACTTGAACCTTAGGATGTTACAGACTCCAGACTGAAATTCGTCTGACTCCTGCCTCCGTCTTTAATTATGATTACTTGCAAGCTCCAGGTGTACCATGTTGTGGATCTTATTCATTATTTCGCTGCCTCTCTCACTCAAAAGTATCAGTTGATAGGTGGTACCCACATCTTTACCTAAATTATTACAGTGTGTTACCAACCAAGGTCAAAGTTGAAAGTTCTCTTTTGAAAGACATCTTTTAAGTGTGTCTGAAGCTTGGCTTCACATGTACATGTATTTTGTTATCAAATTTATCTTTAGTCATCAACTACAGATCACTTATATCTTACTGTTTCAGCAACAAAAGTGAAACAATTAAAGTACAGGTGTGGTGTATTGTTATTTGAATGAATTGCTTATTTGAAAATGCCGAGAATGTCATAACAAGAGGAAAGAATCATTTAGGTGAAATAAGAAGTTCTAATTGCCCATAGTACATCTACATTGTACTTGTTGTTTATAGTTTAGATCTACCGCCAACATTGTTAAAGGCGAACAGTTTGTTAAAATTTGAGTACGAAAAGCAATGATAAATAAAAGAAAATAGGATCTATGAACTTGTTCTGGTATGTAAGCCTAGTTCATTTAAAACAAAAAGTCACCCATGAGTTAGTCTTTGAAAACTGAGCCATAAGCGAAGGTGTAAGTCTGGTAGTTTATGATTCAACATTTACGGTCAAAATCAACCGTTAATCCTTACCCCCAACCCTGCAAATAAGAAACAACCAACAATGCTTTAACTTTAAAAATCAAAATATTTATTGATAATATTTTGATCATGCTGGTACAATTACAAAGTGTTATTTCTGAACCGTTAATAAATCAAGGAAATTAATATTCATGAGTTATTCAAATGAATACAACCATGCATAATTTAAATCAAAAAAATAATACTAAACACTGTTAATAATATTGATATACACAAATAAATAAGGAAAACGAAGGTTAATAAGCTTATTAAAAAATAATGTACGTTACAAATTAATAATTTACATTGGCAAACGATGTGTTTACATTGGCAAAACACATAATGACGGCAAACAAAATGCATGAGATAGGAGATCTTATACTTAAAATGTTGTTACACTAATCTGGGCAAGTACTAAACAGTCCCAAGATGCATTTTAAAATCCATATTGATGTCAAATTAGTACACACCACTCTAATAAAATTTAACCATTCCCATGAAATACGTAAATTTCACATTGCGCGCGAGCCTAAACACAACTGATTGGGAACACGACACATTTTTGTACGGGGCTGATGGTAGCGTGACCCATACCTGTTTATGCGTCTGCCTAGTGCACAGCTCTATGGCGTTTGCCAACCAATAGTGCCTGTACGCATGTGTGAATGTAATTAGCATATTTCATGGAAAAGGCTAATTAACACTCACAAGGAATTTTCTACTTGATAAAATCTATATTTCTTTACCCAACAATACATTGGGATAGTTATCAGGACAGAATTATTAAATTTTCCACATAAACAGGTATCTTGAGTTTAACCAATTATTATAGATTGGGGGGGGTGTAATATTTAGCTAACAACCAGGGTTACATCATGGTTAGGACTAAACTACACTTCAATCAACAATAGATTAGAAAACAACATCAGTGAAACACCAATGCATATGCGTAGATACATGGAGTAACAAGTAACACTGGTGTAATACCAGTGTACCGTACGTTAACACTAATGAGTTGAAGATTTCCTAGGAATTTTGCTTAATTTTGCAGATGCGGCAAATAATTTTAAAAAATAAATAAAAAACCCCATAAAACAGCAGCAGGGTTGTGCATTGACGATGTCGATTAATTTGCATTGACTATGGAGTGTGTTTCATGTTTGCTTTACAATTCAGTAAGAACTAGAGGGCGTACAACACCATGCGACACGGCCCGACAAGAACTTTTGCCCAATTGTACTGACCCATCATATTACACTGGTCACTCATCAGTTGACACAGCAGACATTCATATGCAATTGACTCGGGGATTTACACCCCTTGAGGGGTCAGTGGAGTTCCATGTGATATAGTGAGTGCTCCCTCTAGTTCTATTTAAAAACTCTATGAGTCCAGCATCAGGCGGCCATGTTGTTTTTAATAATCTTGAAAGCATACAGTACATTAGTTCCACATACACAGACAGGAAATCGCACTGCTGTTAACAATTTGCAGCCATCCTTAAAAAAAGGTACACAGCCTTGTCCAGCAGTCCTCATCATTGTCATGTGCCCTGTATGCATTAACACTTAAAATATACTGACTCTCATGAAACCAAAAAGGAACCAGACTAATTGACCTCCCAGCCTCATTTTGGTTACACTGATTTGAATGGAAGGAAAAAAAACAAGATGTCTACTTCATGATGAAAGTCTGCAGCCTCTACACTGTTGCATTGGAAGTGTTGCTATCCAGAGACATCAAATTGTGAAAGATTTACTTCAATTCCCCCCCCCCCCCCCCCCGACAGAAAATTTGTTAAAATGAAAAAGGCCATTTCCGACTTAACGGCTGCGGCTAGATCACATTGTGGTTCACCTCCCTTTATTGAAGAAATCAATTTTTTAGATGCAAGAAAGGGATTAACATAACCCGACAATCAAGCGTGTCAAATACTCCTTTTTAAATCAATTGGCAAGATTATAAAGTACAGTCACAATCCGTTGGCTGTACGACTTACTTTTAAAACAATCACTAAGGAATTCATTTAAATGGATTAAAATCTGCTTTTACAAGATAATGCTTTTAACATAAAACAATACTTAATACTGTTTGAACTCTGAAAGGTTAACTTACTGGCTTTGAAAATACAGTATACATTTCTAAAACAAAAACAAAAAGTACAACTTGAGACTAGAAGCAGTGAAATGGAGTTGGAGAGGTAAATTTAGACGACTCACGTTTCAATAAACATGTGTTACGTCTGGCAAACCAGTTTGTTTTGGTCCAACCCCTTAAATAAAGTTAAGATCAAAATGGTAACCCACTCCTGGGGAATACTATCAAAATAAATAAATAATGTTTGCTGACTTATTTGTGTATTATTTTGGTATTATATCTATGATGATATGTAATGATTTACGAGCTATCAAAATAATTTTAAAAAGATAAAAAGAAAGTTTGGTAAACCTATTTTTGTATAACACCCAGAATTTTTTTTTTTAAGTACGAGTCAAAGTCAAGTGACGTGTTACTATGCCTCGACTTTCACTGAGCTATTCTTTGTATCCCTCTTATGAAGAGGGACAAAGGGTACTGGAACTCATGCTCGAAAATCTCCCTTTTTTATTTTTGGGTAATCCCTGATTCCAGATCTTTGTCCTTTTTTTGTAAAAACGAAGATTACGGAAGATCGACAGGCTGCCAGTGCCACCAATGTTTAGAATTGTATTCGGCATGGGAGATAACTTTGAGATTCCAGCATGTCATGGCCGACTATCAGACAAGGGTTGGCTTATTCACAGTGAATGCATTCCTCAGTTTCTCAAAAAATGAACAGAAAAATCCTGGTGCATGTTATGAGAACGTTTGTTGTCTTTTCTTGGATAAGTCATGGTTCTGAAAAAATATTAACACTGATGACGTGAAGTGGTTAAGATCATTATGGGACAGAATGAAAGAATCTCAAGTGAGGTTTACAAAATGTGGAAGGAAATTGTTCTCCCTGCTCTTCTTTCAAACACTTCCAGGGACTTTACTTTGACTGCGAATAATGTGCCTTACCTTAAAATATATCTTTAAATAATAATAAGTTATTAGATTATTTTTTGCTTTTGATCCATCTTGCTCAGATGATAAAAACCAATAGATATTATAAAATAAAAATAGAACAAAATTCTGGCATAAATGTGGGCCCGTTTCTGGTAGCGATCTATCCATTTGTTGGGTTGACCATCACGTCTCCATCTTAAGTATTAAAGCACACTGATTTACAATAAACGTAGCAGCCTTCTAAATCGACCACTTTAAAAGAATTTATCATTTACAAGCTATTCCCACCAACTCTTCTTCCATTCCACAAAGTAATTAGCTAAGTCCTGTGCAGGAGTTGAATAAAATATGCGCAGCACGTTTGTAAAACTAATACCGCATGATAATCATGGCGTGTCGTGACTAAGCAGTCAAGCGCACCGGACTCAAGCTCTGGTGTTTCTGATCTGCAGAGTGTGGGTTTTAAGTCCTGGTCTTGACACTTGTGTACTTAAGCAAGACACTTGACCATCATTGCTTCGTCCTTCGAATGGGACACAAAGCCGTAGGTCCCGTGTGTAGTGTATAATGCACGTAAAAGAACCCAGTTACACTTATCGCTAAAAGAAGGGTTTTGCCCTGGTGTTTCTAATAGTGGCATAACACTTGCATAACACTTTTTCAAAACAGCTTTGTAGCATTTTGTGAGCATATTGATGGCAACAGCAGTTTCAATTTAAAGCACAACACACAGCTTTGGGAAGGGGAGAACTGGGCCTAATTTCGCGGGGCTGCTCAAGGTAGAACTTATCGCTTCTGGCTCGTTATAAATATGGACTTTACAGGGCGCCATAAGGGAAGAGTTCAGACAGCAGCGCCGTGAAATTGGGCCATGTTTTTACCACCAAACAAAACTTGCAACCAGCACAGATCCCCTAAAAAACAGTTTGTATTGGCTGCTTGTTTGTTTGTTTGTTTATTTGTTCACTACAGAACATTGGTCTCTCAAAATAAATCCTATGTACACTATGCCATTTCTATAAATCGCACTATCAAAATATCTTGACTCTATGGTATGGTAATAAGAGAAATAGTTAATATACCAAAAAATACATTGTTTGTTTTTTATGTATTTTTAAAAATTTCTTCCCCTTACAAAAAAACTCAAGTATTGCTCGTACACATTGCACAATGTTACACTGGTGAAGACCGTTTCTTTAAAAATCCTTTAAAATCCGATACTTGAGGTACGTTATGGGATAATTTTTTGGTGGGGAATCAGTTTTCGTTATAAACAGATTGAAAAAACTTTACAAAAAAAGACATCGACTCATTTGTTTCATTATAGAATTCTATACAACGATCTAAAAGTAGTTCTTTAAAAATACACCTTTGTGAGGTAAAGTTATTTCTCGAAACTATACAAGGAAGGGAAGTCTGGATTTAGAATTTTTACCACAAGTTTACTAGATTACTTAGTTTGTCTGTTGTAGGACCACTCTTTTCAGTGGGCATTCTATACCGAGCATTACATAGTATAATATATTACACCACAAGGGAAAATTTCTTATAAGAGTAACTGTTTCTTCCATCTTGAACGTGAAACATGAGTATTTTATACCGATAGCCAGAAAAATACAAACACATCGTACGATCACATGGTGTGTTCTCTTATACTTGCATTGGTCTTTATGCATTTCAAATCTTGCATATGAATTGAGGCTGCTAAATCAGACATTTGCAACGCTTCTGCTGTCTGGTGTGCTATCAGCAAACCTTGCATATCCTCTGGGCTGTGCACTGAATCCTGTGTAGGGCATCCTCAATGTGTTGCAAAGCCTATAAAGTCTGAATGCATCATGATTTGTACCTAATACAGGACACTCATCAACCTCCAGACAAACTAGAATGTGTGAGCAACAGTCAGGAGATTGTTTTCTGACCTTTGAACTCCAAATCATCATTGTTTGCATGTTATTTGAGTTACACATTGCCCTTTCAAAACTTTAAGACTGACCTCACTAAGAATATAGAGTAAAGTCTGACTGGAGTCAGGCGGCATCTTTATCATTTTTCCTCTTCATAATTTCAATGCATTATAGCCCATAAACATATTCTTGGAGTAGATGCATGTTTCAAAACCGGCGTCATTGACAAAGTTGGCTATAATTCCACCCCCTTCGTAATGGAAGATTCCAACGAAATGGTGAATTCATCCAGCTGCATGAGGAGGTTGACGACAAAGTCGAGGGCGCTGTTGCAGTTAAGGAAAGAGAAGTCTTCATACATGGAGGAGGCCACTGGAGTCTCAGAGAGGACTGGTAGCCACCAGTGGAGCATGTGATCCCTGGACAAACACAAAAAAACATCAGAACATGATTTTTTTGAAGAAAACCCAAAGAACTCTTTAATTACTTATCAATTATTGTTATTATCATTATTTAATTCTGGCAACGAAACCAAGGATGCCTCATCACTGTTGCTTGCAAGCCCGAGAAAACAAGGGTGCTCGTTATATGAACCAGAACGCCAGGGTTAACCCCTACTCTTCCACGGTAAGTACTCTGGGTTCTTTGAAGTGCACTAGCAATCCTAGTACACAGGACCTACGGCTTGATGTCCCATCTGAAGGACAAAGAAATTATGATAAAGTATCTTGCTCAAGGACACAAGTTCCATAACCAGAACTTGAACCCACACTCTGCTGATCAAAACACCAGAGCTAGAGTCCGATGCTCTTAACCCCTCGGTCACGACACGTGAAGAATGAATGCATTCCATTTTTCTCAAGCTACAGTTCACAGGAGTCCTTGGTTTCGTTATCTGAGACTAAAGAATTTTATCTGAGCTAAGTATTTGCATTGATGATCGATAATCTAAGAGAAGCTCCTGCCCAGCATGGATCATAACTGATCTTCCATCTCACCTGATCCCGATGCAAACAAAGAGTTGGAATTTCCCATCTTTGCCAGCTTGGGCTGCTCCTTGATTAATTTGTTGAACCGTGAAGCAGAATGTCCGCCTTGCTCTTTTTTCTTGGACAGATCCAAGACGTCCCTCGTCATCTTGATCAATACTCTCAAGATACTTGGCTACTTTTTCTGTAAAGAGAGAGAGAGAAAACCAAAACAGTCATCAAGTGAACTAGGTCATATTTAATCTACATGTATACAAAGTAATTTCTGGATTTAATACCAAAACCATTAAATTATCATTGATTTTGGCTTATTTGATAGAATTTGTAATAAATGATAAATTGTTGCACTTTTTTGGTGTGAAGGCAGCCCATACTTTTGCCAACCATGGCTCGCAAAACATGCGGCTGTGACGTTGCAAAAAAAAAATGAAGTTTAACATTTTAAAATTTTGTGAGTACCTAGAAAGTCCCAGATGAAGAAGTTATTTCTGAAGAGCCTAGCAGATCGGAAGCCATATTGTAGTACAATCTCCATGCACTGGACTAATCCTCTCTCCCCACAAAGAAGCACTGTAAGACGACCTCTCTGTATCAAATCACACACCAAATTAGAAACATGGTATCTGAACAAAACTCTTCCTGAATTTTTGTAAAAAACTTAAGTCAATTTACACTTTTCTAGATCCTCATATGAAGGATAATTACAAAATACACATTTAATTATTTATTGATTTTAAGTGAACTAAAATGGTTTATGAATGAAAATGTCATCACAGCCAGATATATAAATATTAAAAGTTTATATTAAAATTACTGTGGAAAGATATCAAAAATAGTTATGTAAAATAAGTAAAGCACAAAAGAAAATAGAAGGAATATGACAGAATCTATGAATCAAAAGCTATTTAATAAAAAGTACTATCACACAGAAACCCTAAAATGAGAAACAAAAGGATATGAGCAAAAACATTACTATCAAGGCTCTAACAAACAAAAAATGAATTTTAAAGCAATTTATTATTATTATATATTTCTGGTAATGAAACCAAGGGAAGTGATTAGCACTGTGAACTGTAGGCCTGAAGATACCTGTGTAGAGAAGGTGATGAAGAAATGTTCAATTTCAGATGTGGGAGGAAATCCTATAGTAGGGAAAACCCACACAAACAGGTAGGGACTGCAAACCAGGCTTCTGGTTTATTCCTTCCAATGTAGACAATAAATGCATATATCTATCCATCTATCCACTCAACAGTATTAAACCAAAGAAAGTGAATCACAGAAAGTTTAATTTGTAGATGAATAATAATTACAGAGATGACAATGAACCCAATCATCACACAAGGCTCTGGTCCGGGATTCAAACAGAAGTGAAAAGCAGGGAGGAAACCACTAAGCCAACCTGAATGCTGAATGGCTGGGGAGGGGTATAATCTAAACTTTGACAGCTCTGTTTAGCTGAAGAAAAAAAACCCCAGAAGAACATTCATTCCAAGTGGTTTTACTTCAAGATTTTTCTTCTTCTTTTTTCTTTCACAACATGAAGCCAAAACAAAGTGCAACCAATCGAATGTGCGAATTGGCAGCTACAATGTATGGCTACGGCTACAGCTATGGCTGGATCATCATGCATTGTAGTATAGGATGCCCTTAGCAACACCCTTAGGAACAGTTGTAGCCGTAGCTGTAGCCGCCAATTGGGATACGTCCTTAAAACAGGAAAGACACCAACCTCCTTCTCAGGTTTGTAGAAGTGCTTGACAATATTGTTAACTGCATCAGTCAGCATCTCCTGTATGCGATCTTGATCTAGCTTTGGTGTCTGACCCCTGGCGTGTCTGGATGGGATAGGTGAGCTGGGTCTGGGAGGGGTCCTTGACCCTCTGGACAGCTCTTCTGACTCTGCTGGAGGTGGGAGTAGCTCCCCAACAAGAAGACGTTCAAGACTGTCATCGTCAACACCTCGTCCGATCCATCGACCGCATGGAAACCTGTAGTAAGTAATAAGTAAGTACTGTTCATTGAACAAAATCATGCTGGTCTGGGTTGCATAAGCTACCAGTTTAGAGTTACTATACTACTTATTATAACAAAATATCAAATCTTAAATGGCACCAATTTCAGTTGAGGTTTCAGGCTTCATTTTCAAACCAGGGGTTTAGAAACTTAAAATGTTTTTCTCACTTTCATAAGGCCTCTATCTATTGGAAAATGAGTGGATAACAAAACTGAATTTGACATTGGAGCCCCTCTTTAATGTTAAAAATGTGTTTTTGCTGACATAGACGTGAGGAAAATAACAAATATCCAATACCCTTCTCTATCCAGCTAGTAAATAGCAACATTGTCGCTAGCCTTACTGGCTAAAAAAATTATATATACATGAAAAAACATTCTCATGATATTACTTTATAACCCTTACTTGTATGTATGCCCGGTGATCTCATTGCGTACTAGTACATAGTCCACCATCCATCTTGGTAAAAGGCCTGAGTTGTCATGTCCAATACGTACTGTCGTTAGGATACCCAGATTGCTATGCTATAAATCAAAAATCAATACACAAATAGTTTCTTTGTTATAAAGACCTCTTGTTACTGTCATTTATTTATTTGTTTAATTTTTTATACATATTACAGCAATTGTGTACAATAGCCAAATCAGAAAATGACCAATGTAGTTTTCTAGTAGGCCAATCAACTGGTACACTGCAGTGCAGAGTAGAAAGTACCTAGGTAGCATATCATTTATATATATGCAGGAAGAATATATATTGATGAACTGTGCAGAAGTTAACTATACATGAAATACATGAAATAAAGAAATATATGAATGAGCGCATATGAACTCAAATTCATGAAGAAAATTAATTGAAAGAGAGTTTATAGAGGGGCTTTGTTCCTTCAATTTTTTAAATAATAACATTAGACATTTATCAGGCACTTTTAAACATTGTATTACTACCCCTGTTCATTGGGCCTTAAGCATTCATGAACTCATTCACATCAACAATCTCTACCCACTAAATCCTGGGCGATGAAAAGCAATGCAAGGTGGCTGCAGTCTTACCAGGTAATATTCCATTGTTTACAAAGTTCTGAGCATGCGTACATTACCAGGACCGATTGATTTTACCTGGTAAATTTGCTGCCACCTAGCGACCCAAAAGTCCCCCCATTATAGTTAAATGCCTTGCCCAGAAACACAAGTGTCGCAAACGGGATTCGAGCCCACACACTGATGACTCAGCCGTCAGAAAGAGAGTTTGATGCTCTAAACAGCTTGGCCTAGACACACTAGGCTCATGGGAGTTTATGCCAGGGAGTGGATAGAATGCTCTTTGGTGATTTAAAATTATGTAAAGTTTCGTGTTGAGTAAGTTGATCATGTGTTAAAAACAACAAACAAAATCAGTAAAGAAGGACTTGTTCTTAAACTCTTCGCATACCTGGAATAGAAAGTCCTGAGAGTTCTTAGGAATTGAGATCATCTTGGAGTCATTGATCTCTCCAGATACACAGATCCAGGCGTTGGCCGACGTTGTAGCTTGGAACTTACGAGTTGTGACAACCAGGACTCGGTAAGGCACAACTAAAGAACACAAGTTTGAATGAAATATCGGTAAGAATGTCAAGATGTACACAAGGTGAGTGGTTGTTTACTTCATTTTTCTTTTTCTGGGAGTAATGGATTTTTGGACTGCAAATTGAAACCTGAAACGAAAGTTCATCTATACTAACAATTTTCGCTTCAGGTTTAGGAGAACAGTGCAAAGCAGTTAATGAAGTTGTTATCTCAATTGTAAGAAAGATCTTACCTGTGCTGATGAAAGAGTTGGTGAAGCAGAAGTAATCTACAGCATTCAGAGACAGAAGATGGTAGAGAAACTGCTCCTTCTCTTCCTCAGTCCGGAGGAAGGCATAACGCTTGTAACGCTTCCTGTCAAGAAATGTGTCAAAGATTTGAACAATATTTCCTATCAACAATGCAGCCTCAAAGAATGGAAGCATCAACTGTAACTTCAAATAATTTGGCAATCAAATTAGAGACAAAATCTAATTTTGATGTTACTGTTACCCCCCCCCCCAAGTAGACAGGATCCTAGGGAGAGATTCAACCCCCCCCCCCAACTCTGGTAAGATTCAAACCCACAACCCCTGCAGTTGCAGTTGTCTTAATCACCAGTGAAAACAGGGTTCGTACACTTATAATAGCTATAAATTCAAGGACTTTTCAAGGACTTTCAAGGTCCAGAAATCCATTATCAAGTTATCAAGGACCAAAATCCAGCAAATATTGATGGTTTATTTGAGACTTGTATATAAAACGCTTGGTGTTGGGTGATTTGATTCTGTACAATTAGTTAAAGTTTGAAGGTTGGCTCGTCACTCAAACTTAAACTTGATGAAAAAACACAACATTACTCTGCATGATTAAATACTTTAATTACAAAAAGTGAATTTTCAAGGACTTACAAGGACCTAAGATAAATCCAAGGACTTTCAAGGCCTTGAAAAACAGATTTTCAAATTCCAGGACTTTCAAGGATTTTCAAGGACCGTACGAACCCTGTGAAACTCATGATTTTACGATGCACTGAACAGTTTGGCAGTTTGGGGCACACAGTGTTATTTACTTTCTTCCTCTAAAACGTACGAGGTCAGTCACTTGACTAAACTTACTTGCAGAGTTCATAATCATTGAGTAGCAACTTGAGATGTTTGTGCAAGAGTTTCCTCTCTAAGGCAAGTCTAACGAAGGCACGAGCATACCCTACATCTGTCTTAATCTGCGTCATGTTCTCCACATTCCTACAAAGAAAAAAACACCACAAAGATACAGATGCTGAATACCAAGCATTCTTACAAAGATAATTTAATATATGTATTAACAATAATTTTATTTATTTCAAATCTTTAGACATTTTTACAATGAATAAACACGGGCTGTCAAGGAAATATAAAATTAAAACAAATGTCATCAATGCTAAAACCAGACCCCTGACAAGGATATAATTATATAATTATTGAAATGGAAATTGCACACAAAAGACATTAAAAATTTCATAACAGTAAAACATTGAAACAAAAGCAATTCCAAAACCTGTCAGAATCAAAACATCCGTTAAAACAAACCCATGAGGCAGGGACAAGAATTTTCAAAACCCAAACAAGTCTAAGATCTCGAAAGATCCTTCCTCAGCTTCATACGAAATGACTTAAAACCCTCCAAAATCAAACTTCTATAGCAAAATCTAACAGGAGCACAAAATAAGCACCCTACCCATTCAGTGGGATAAGAGAAAACAGTACGGTCATGCGGCAGGAATGCCGCAGTGTGGGGGTGCCAGAGGGCGCTGTTTGGTACAACTCTTAGCATTAATGCCTGTCGGCCTAGGGAAATATGCACATGTAGTAATTTGCTCTACAGGTAATGTATGAGTGATGTAGACAAACTAAACACACACAAAATTTGCCAGAATAGCACAAAAGCTTGTAGAGTAAAAATGGCACTAAAATTCTTGTAAAAAAATCCCAGGCAAATCCCAGGTGTGTGACCCACCCTTACCTGATATCAAAGGGAAGCTCGGTGGGGAATGGGATGAGGACAGGCTCCACTGCTGAGCTACTTCTCCGTCTGGCCTCGGACCCATGAGGTACAACTGAAAGACTGTGTTCAGGGAAAGTTTCTCGTTTCTCTTTCATCTTGCGGTATCCTGTGATGTGAGACCATAGTGCTGATTTCCCCTGTGAATAGAGAGACAAAGAGGGTCAAAGAGAGTCAGTGGGCCATCACAAACACAGTGACTGGAGTACAAAAAGTACAGTCAACACAGTCACCTTTCAATTGCTTTTCACTCGGTAGGGACTCCCTGTGAGACAACAAGAGTGTTTAAGTACATACAAGGAAGAAATTATTTGAAAGGGGGCTAAAAAAGGAATTTAAAAGAGAGTCAAAGAAAGTCATGAGCAGAGACTAGCATAGATAGCCAAAAGAAATACATTCAAATGGAAAACAATTAAAACTATCAAACACAGTAACATTTTAAGATATATTTACATTTGTTTAATTTCATGGGCAAGACAGAGCACAACAAAACATTGACAAAATGAAGTTGTAACCCGGCTAGAGCCAGAGAGATTGCACCCCCCCCAAAAAAGAGTTCCTGTTGAGGAGAATCTCCCCTCTAGCTGACACACACATCAGATAAAGTATAACAATAATTGTGTAAATTTATAACAAAGAAAACATTCAAAAATGGATTAAATTGATAACAATGTAAAAGTTTTGCAAGAGAACGAGTTATTTGGCCGTTATATAAACATACTCTGCACAACAACTTTAAAAACTGTAGCAATTACAATTGGTGACTACTCTATATTCTGACACCCCTATGTTCCGACAACTCTTTGTTCTGAAAAACCCTGGTATAGTGTTAGCCAGAGAGGTGTCTGGGTGTCTTTTGGACGCCCTGTTTTAAATTAGGACACCCTGTTTTATCTGTCATTTACATGTAAATGTATTGTAAGTGAACAATTTGGACATCCAGTTTTTAAATTTCCAGCAAATTTGGACACCTTTTTACCAAATCCTGGCTAAAACCTTGCTAGTTATTTACACACTAGAAATGGGTTTAGGGCAAGGAAAATACACTAGAGCCCGTTTCACACTAGTCTTTTCCGCAGGGGCATTCACGGAGAATAATGGCCGACCCTTTCACACTTGGATCGCTTTACCCCTGATCTACCCTGGCAAATGGGCATACCCTTGAGGAATAGCCACTCCTGCTCCGGAGTAGGGGTAAGCGGTAAAACCCTGGGGTATTCCTGAAACTTGCAACCGGAACCCCATGAAATAGGGACCTAGGGAATACGCATGTGAGGACAGTGTGAAAATGCTCCGGAGTAACAGAGGTGAAAAAACTCCTCGGTTCTCCCCAGAACTGTATTCCACAGGGATAAGATATACAGTGTGAAAAGAGCTTAGGGGTGTCCGAACATAGGTGTGTAACCATACAATTATTAAGGTAAAATATGCAGCCTAAGATATTTGATGATAATCTTCAAGTTTTTCCTTTACAATACATCTACACAAAAATCTTCCAAGCTTTGAGTGAAATATTTAAAGTTGATTATTTCGTTGCTGACCTGTTTCTTCTGGATTCCATGGCTGAAGATTCTCTCCAGGAGATCACAGAGCGAAGCAATCAAGGTGTTCTCTTCAACACCCGACCGATTGACATCACCGTGACCGAGCTCAACAGCCTCCTGACCCATCTTACTTACCAACATCTTCTTCGTCTGAAATGAGAGGAAAACAAACCAGAGTTTTCAATTGATTCTCTCTGAGTCTTCTTTTAACATGGATCAAGTTGAAATGAAGTAGAACTGTAGGAAGGGTTGTTCAAATTATTTCAAGTTTAGTTTTGTTTTAATTCTTCCATGAGGTAACGTAACTTGAATATAATGATACCTCTTACTGTTTGAGGAAAAAACAAAACTATTATTATAACTTTTTTTTTAGGGGGGAGGGTGGTGGGGTGGGGTAAGTGAGTTATTTTTCACAAAATAATGTAATCCAGTTATCTCAGTTCATTTATAGGTAAACATTTGTTCAAAACTTCACGATGAAAATCAATGTTTTATCATGATTCAAAATGATAGTCATGATATGAATAAGCTATTTGAATAACATCTGGTACCAAGACTTGCTTAGTCACAAGTTAACGCTTTGCTTTGTCACATGGTTTGGGGCATGCTTTTGTAAAAGCAACCTCCAATGAGCAAATCCTGTTACCCATAAACATTCATTCAAATTGTGTATAGGTGTTCTCCGTCTCCTGCACAACTACGCAAAAGTTTGCCCCGAATCATGTGACATAGCAACTGTCTCTTTAGATTCAAATTTCAGTGGTAACTCATGACTAAGCACGTTGTTGTACCAGACAGATTCAAACCCAAGGCCATGTCTGAATTGGCTGCTGCGGCTATGGCTATGGCTGGATTGACATGTCATCATGCACTGTTGTAGCCACAGCCGTAGCCGCCAATTTGGACACAGCCAAACTCACAAATGGCTTATTGGAAGGATTGACTGAAACTACTTCAAACAATTTGTTTTTGTGAAAAGATGCCAACTAGGTTACAAAACTCAAAAGGATGCGGGTGGTGTCACAACATTCAAGAATGTTAGGAATGACTGAAAGAGACATGACTGAGAGAGCAGAGGGTGGTTACAAAGACAGGCTGGGAGACGGGAGGACAGGAACTAGACTAACCTTTAGGGTTAACTCCTTGAGGAGGGCATCTACACACACAGACACAGACAGACACCCAATTTCAGAACTGACCTTTACTTTACACTCTTTGAGGAGGCCTTCAACAAACTTCCAGTTGGTTTGTTTCTGGTCTAGACTGGAGAGAACCGGTTGTTGGACGGTCCCCTTCCTGGCCTGCTGAATGTATTGCTGTGGGAAATAACAGATTTGATTGTGTTTATTTGAACTCTTTAAACATTGCAATGGATGTTGCATATGGGCTGTCAAGGAAATAAAAAAGTTATAAAAAAAAATCATCAACAGATGTGTCCATCCCTGTCAACAGTAAAACACTGTTAACACATATCTGCTTAACTACTGGATTTCCTAAATAGAATTCATAAATACCGCAAATGTTTACAGGTAAAACCAAATATAATAAATAAATAAGGCCCGTAAAAATAAACACATAAAAATACCCAACACCCAAGTAGATCCTAGACCTTTGATTGTAGGACTGTAGGTTACGCTGTATTCATTACGTTAAACCATTACATGGCTTATGTCATTAACTGTGCATTTTGTTACTTTTCACCATGCATTTTCATCCCATCCTTTCTTTGAACTATTGCACCCTAGACCACACCACACTTTATACACAGCAGTACAAAACCCCTTTGTAGTGTACACCAGAATACAGTCTTGTACAGTTTGGTTATTCATATCTTATCCTTCAATCAAATGACAGAGATCTACTTGGATAATGTACAACAAATAATGAATGTTTTGCCTCTGTTCAATAAAGAGAATATTTTTATTCCAAGGACGGTATATTGCGCCACAGCACCTTGTAAACCATTACATGGTGCTCTGAAAGGAAAAAGGTCTCATGCTTCAAAAACGTAGCTCCGCATACCTTGCAGGAAAAAATACTGAATGCTGAAGCACCTTGAGTGTCACTGAGTGACGGATATGAACGCTACATAAGAAGCAACTATCACTATGTTCCAGTCCACTTGGCTTTGCCTCGTTGAATGAAACATCAATATTTCAACTCATGAAAATATTCTCACCATTTCTCTCAATAAACATTCATTATTTGTGTACCAGAGAGTGCAGACAACCTCTTGTTCAATCAATTAAACATTACCAACTAATAAAGGTACAACAGACAGCAAGCCTCACCAAACTATTAAAATTGGTCAACATATGGAATGACTATTGCATTAAAAGGACAGTAGAAAGAGATTGAACGGTCGGAAAATGACTGACAAGCGGAACTAACCTCTCTCTCTTGTGGCGCTAGCTGCAAGTGCTCAGAGTGCTGCTGCTGCCTGTCCTTTCGTCTCCACTGGGCTGTATTCCTGTGCTTGGACCTACAACACACAAAGATTTTGAAAATGTTTCTGGTATATTATAATGTTTATCAATACAGTATTTGTACTGCGGCCCTCCATAGGAAGCGGTGCTGGGCGCTGATGGGAGTTTCCCCTCATTGAAGATGAAGTAAATAAAATAAAAGATTGCAAACAAAATAGTTAGTGGCCTGCATTTCGACCCTAGCAGAGTCTCTATCCTTCGAGAAAGACTCTGCTAGGGTAGAAGTGTGCTTACAGGCTGCATGAAACTGCTTACTGCAGAATTCTGCGCTTACAGCCCATGCCCATAAAACCACTCGCTTTACAGGGGTGCATAAGCGCAGAATTCTGTGGTAAGCAGTGCCAGAGGGTGAGGATATTTACTTGGGTGTGTAGGGCTCCTTGAGTAAAATTTCTTCTTGAAGTCTCGGGAAGTAACCAGGTTTATGGTTATTGTCAGCCGGCTTGCTGGTCAGCTCATGAGGAACAGGTGAAGTGTAGTCAATGTTCACTGCTCGGTGACGTATATTGGACTCTGTGGTCAATCAAACACATGGGATAATTTAATTTTTATCCGTTAACAACATTTTTTAAATGAGCCGAAGCCCAAACCATAGTTGTGATGTCGAAAAGATTCATTATTATTATTATTTTTTTTTTAGAGAGATCTCTAACATCACAATGCCACAGACGGCTACTTCAAGGTGAGGGCTACACTTAACTGATTTGGGCTATTGAGAGTCCGATGTGTGTGAACTGAAGCACTAGGTAACAAAGGCGGCTGGGATTTTTTTCAAAAGACACATTTTTGAAATCACAGCTTCGGCTTTGGCTTGGGCTCTGGCTTAGACTCTGTTAGATATTTTGAAAACGTGTGCTTTTGGTACGGACCTTCAAACCGGTGGACGGAGCATAAGCCGGTGCCCAAGCCCAAGCCGTAGTTTCGAAAAGAGCCTTGACTCAGTCTGTGGACTTCTAGACTTTAAACTAATCAAAGATTATACCTGCTTCACTCATGAGACTCTGAATCTCACATGTTGGGGTCTGAGGATTGCTGGCTGGAAAGTGGTCTATTCTACCGTCAAAGATTCTGAGCGCTTCCACTTTGTCTTCCCAGTTGGAGATGATCTTGTTGTCGACAAACGTGGCAAACATTTGCGTCTCCACGAAGGGGAAGAGGAACGGGAGGTACGCCTCTGGTTGATCAGACAGGAATGCAGCCTGAAGAGAGATGATGTCAGAGTTAGACGCTTTCAAGGTTGAAGGTAATATACAGGATTGGTAAAGATAAAAAAACATCATTGTTCAATTTAAGTCTGAAAGATTACTGATTATGAAGTTCGTACTAGACCCCTTTTTTTCTGTGAAATATTTCCCTGTGAAATTAAGTCATATTCGAGAAAACTGTATCTGAAAACCTTTAATAATAATATATACATTAAAAAAATGCAGCAGCTGATTTTCGGTTGTTACAACCAAACTAAGGACAATGTGTTTACAAGATGAAAATTTTGCTTAGTTGTCATTTTTTTCTACGGACTAACACAACAGATTAAGCCCAAATTTTTACAGGTTTGCCATTTCAAGTATTTGGTAAATCACACAAAACATGAACACTGTCAACATTTTGTAAGCGCTACCAATCCTGAGTAACACCTTTGAGGGAACAATTTGATTTAAAAGTGGTTAGGGGCTGGAGGTAAGACTACACAACCAAGCTGCTATTCAATCAGGTTTACATGTTGTTTCAAGTCTAAGTTGTGATTCTGGACTTCGCTACTTCAAGCCTTTATGCTTTATTTTGCATCATGGCCACAAATACTGTCCAGAAATCTAATCCAAACATAGTTCAAGGATGCGATTGTTTTTCCATACCACACACTGACTATGGGGCCACAGTAAAGCGTCCCAATTAGTCTGTTTCTGCTGGGATCATGCATTTTACATGACACAACACAACACAAGTGTCAAGACCAGGACTCGAACCCACACCCTGCTGATCAGAAACACCAGAGCTTGAGTCCGGTGCTCTTGACCGTTTGTCCAGGACAGGCCATAAGTCAGAAGGTGGTACAGGAAACAAAATCACTTCCTGGATATCCCCCAGTTTTTTAAGGGGAACTTAAGATCTACCTTATCAAAGTTTTGCATATGTTCCCTGTTTGCAAACCACGACTCGATACTGTGAGATGCCGGCTGGATCACAAAGGTCTCATAATGCCTGAGTAGTTCAACCATCTTACTCAAGAAGAGTTCTCTGACGGCTGAGTTCAACACGAGTCCCTCCACGTGTTTCCGTAACTCCGGGTCCCACGTCTCTGGGTTCAGATCCCCATCAGGGGAAGTGTTTGAGTTCCGATCCTCGATCTCACTGATCGACGTGATCACACCAGTTCTCTGAACAATGGCAGCGACTTTTGAGACGATCTCGTTGTTGCGTAAAATATCGGTCTTGCTCGGAACGCTCGTTGTCGGGGATTCCCCTCGACTCGGTGAGCTAAAATATGAACTATCCTGATCAGCTTCGATGCAACTCTCCAAGTTCAAATTCCGACTGGATCCACCAATGAGGGTGAGTTCTGTCTTAAGGGTCGACCAATCAAAATTGCCGTCACCCCTTGTCGGAGTTCTCGTAGGTGTTTTCTCAGGTGTGGGTTTCAGGGAGACATTAAAGCGTTGTAAAAGTCCAGTGAGATTACGGACAAAACTTTGTCTGTTTGGAAACAGGGGCAGGTCCTCAGGAAGTTCAACGCAGTTATTGTCAATGTCCACAAAGCACAAAGAGGCCTGATTAACAGGTAAGAGAGAGAGAGAACAAGAAGAAAACAGTTCTTATTAATGTGCACCAATGAGAGAAAGAAAAAATCACTGGGTGAATTATAGAGTCTCCAATAATCCTTTGTGCAAAATTACAGGGGTCTTTTCCCTTTTTTCTTCTTTAGTGTTTACATACAGACATAGTGGAGCTGTAAGGAAGGACACTTCAGGTGGGTTTGAGCCAAACTTTTTCAGCAACTAGCCAGCGAAACCAATTAGCTCACCATTTCCCATTTTGGTCCGTCAGTTTTTTCACTAGTCCATATTTCATATTGCATAGGAAAGCTTTTCAACATTGAACTAGCCAGCCGGACTCCTTGGAGAGAATTGTGACCAATCCTCGAGTGTTTTAACAAGCATTTGGCCAGTGGACCACAGTTTAGGCAGAGCGCTACAACAGAGGGCCTAAACAAGCATTGAGCAATGTTATACTGTATTGTAAAAACGAAAGATTCCACAGACGTTTTCTAAACTACATGTTCTTACATTTCCACCATGTGCTTTTATCATCAAACTAATTTCTTAATTTACTCACATTTCCCAGTATCTCCAGTTGAGTGTGGTCCATGCCATCATCTAAGTGGAGCCCCATGATGAACGGCACAGGGGCATCCAGAAAGTTCATCAAACTCACTGGGAGAATTGGAACGTAAACATGTTGCCACTGGAACGGGAAGAGCAGAGCTGACAGACATTCTGCTACCAGCATGAGACGGTGGTACTCTGCGGAGAAGAGAATGGACAATGGGGTTGGAAGGGTTATGAAAGAAATGAGGATATTGACTACCAATGCTTCCTCTGGATTGTGAAGAGCGGATTTGTATTCTGTTGACAGTATAGAAAATGGGCTGGAACGATATTGCTTCTATATAGTTTTGTCTTTGTTCCCACTGGAATGGGATCAGCAACAACAAGAGATCTTCAACACCTTCAGGCAATGAAAGTCAATGGAAATATTTGAGCTCTACAAATATCTCTATTGAAAAAAAAAACCCAGCAAAAGATAGCCGTTACTAATCCAAAGGGTGCCACAAGAGACAAACCATGATGGTTCTAACTTAAAAAGCATGAAAACCAAATCTGTCACAAATAAGTAGATTCATCTTGTTCTTACCTCTTGACACCAGGAGTATCTGGCTCTCAAGAAATGCACACGTCATTAGCGCCATCACGTTCTCCACCCCAAGGAGCTCAAAAAACTCCTTCATGGAATAATCACATAGAGGGAGCTCTCCGTTTGCTGGCCGCTGGCAGACAATCGTCTCTGTGATTGCATTGAAGCTCAAGCTCCGCCCAGCCGGGAGGGCAGGCACCTCGTACAGGATGTTGTAGATGTAAGACTCTAGAGGGAGAGGAGGCGCTGCCATGGACTTGATTGCATTGTAGAACTGCTCCAAGAGGCGACGGCAAGGCTGGATGAATGGTACCTACAAACAAATTAAGACGTTTGTTTTAAGACACTGTGACAACTTGCTAAGGATGTTCCTTGATGAATAAATAGACTAAATTAGCTAAGTTTCTCCACTGGCTTAATCAAATTGTTTTCAGACAAAGAGACAAGTTGTATTGGAAGTTGAATAAAAATTGCTGCTTTCAATTCTTGATTCTATTAAGATGTTTGTTTTAAGACATTGTGGCAGTTGGTACGTTTACATTCGTGATCAACTCACGAGGTTGGCGGCATTGAAAGTATTTCAATCGTTACAACGTATGTCTGGATAAGTTGAGGCTGTCTGGGCCCAACTACTTGGCACTGCTTACCAGAAAATTCTGAGCTTACATGTACAGCACCTTGTAAAATACGTACATCTATGGGTCGTTGCAGGTGCACTAAGCAGTGCAATGAAACTGTGCCCCGTAATTAAGCTAACTCTGGATATGTACATGTATACTAAACCCACTCATAACTCATGAGTGTACAATGGATAAAGTTTGAAAGCTCTGTATAACTTAGGATTAAGGTTTAACCAGTTTTGTCTGAACCAATTTGATATCATGGACAAACGGGTTCATTTGATTAAAATAACATAATAAGGGAACAAAATTACTTTAGCAGCAACTATGGCTAGCTTCTGCCCATACTTCACAACTGCTATTTCCAAAGTTGTAGTCATTCGTTTCAGAAATAGCTGATAGTACTAATTGTGCGTCATACAAATACTTGGGTTTAAATCAAACAGGTATTTTGCTTTTGCTTATTAAATTTATTTTGATGTTGTTGGTTTACATATTTAAAAACATGAAATGGCAGCCAAAGGCTGTATTGCAGACACTTTTCATTTATACATCAAGTCAAGTTAAGATAGAAGGTAAGCTATACCTAGACAAGACGAAACATTACAGTAGAAGTCAAATAAAGTTGCACTGCAAATAAACATGAAGAAATAAATTGTTCAAAAACAATAAATACATGTACATGTAGGTAAATGTCGGCAGGAAATAGTTTAATAGCCCGGCTGTACACTCAAATTAATACTTAACGAGATACAACGTTTTTGCATGGAGCATTGTGTGAGATGCAGCACTTTTCATCAAAATTGGGATTCAACGCCCCTGCACTGACGCGATGATACGGTGTGCACTACAAACAAGCTATAAAAGAAATTGTATTTATTATTATCTAGCTTACCTGCATTATGAGGCATATACATTTAGCAACATATATGGTGTCATTGATGGGGTCAAAGTTGGCTATTTTCCTCTGGGTCGGCACGTGAACTGGTGTCGTTTTCCTCCGAGGTTTAGGAGACTGTAACGACACGGCGGGACTTGAGGACCGTCTGTGCTTCGGTGAGAAGCCACGCCGTTCTACCTTTGGAGAGAGACTCTCCAGCACGACGTGGGAGCGCGACGGAGATTCGATGTTAGTCATTTTGCGATGTTTGCTTTCTGCTTTGAATGTTATCTGTGGATGAAGAAAATAAAGGTTCACAGGGTGTGCTCTTAACTTTCTGCAGTGACTAGCCAGCACGATTAGACAGCTCATCATTTTACCTGGTCCGCCATCTTTTTCGTTTGTCCATATTTCATATCAACCCTGCTATACACTTGTGCTACAGACTGCCACAAAGTACCATACTTTCCAGGCTAGCATTGGGTGCATGGGCTTCTTCTGTTTGTACAGCTGGAATTATCAGGATCCCCCATGGCTTGTGTACTGTGGACTTGGTCTCCACAGTCTCCTGTGGAATTTTGTGGTATGGGCCAGTTGGGCAGGAGAGTCGAGCAGGATGGTTAATCGTGATGCTTTTCAACAATGAACTAGCCAGCTGGACCACTTGGGAAAAATTTGGATTGGTCCTCAGGTGTTTTAACTAGTATTTGGCCATCAGACCACTATTGAGTGAGTACCCTGGTTTAGGTTAGACATGGGATGAATGTACGAATGGAGGACGGAGTGGGAAATAAGCGATTCCACAAAATGTTCAGAACTTTAAATAGAAAAAAATTATTTTACTGAGAAAAAAAGAAAGATATAGTCTTAATGTACAGCAAGTAGCTTCGTGAAGAAAAAAGTAGTACAGAAATTGTTGTAATCATCTGTATTTGAAATAAACAGAGTCGATCCTCTTGACAATACCTGCAAATCTTCCATTTCCGCGCAAATTTTCGGCGACGTTGCCTGCTCGAAGAACGTCAGCGCGGCGCCGTAGGTCCTCGTCCCGTCCTCTCGGGTCATCAGGAAGGAATGAAACTTGGCTTCTCTGTCCTGCTTCTGTGTACGTACTGTCAGCCCTTTGGGCATGCATAGCTGGGGAAAACGTAGAACGATAAGAAAAAGTCATTATCAGTGGTGACTTGATGTTCCCTGGAGTGTGTAGTAAAATCATTTTTTCAAAGTATCTTCCCCGTTTCAAATTGTCCTTTACTCAAAATTTGTTTACATCCTTAAATTATCAGTATTTTAAAAATTATGATTCTGTGTCAAGTAAACTTTAGGCTAGCTTCAAACAAATAAATTTTGTTTGAAGAATCCTTGTTATCCTTCATTATTCGTGTTCGGGTATAAATAGTTCAATGTGGAATGTAGTCAGAACAACGAGAAATACTTGTAGGGTTTCGGATCGACTTTTACTTCAGTAACGAGGCTAACCAAAAATAACTTCTCAATTTAAGTGACATTAAGGATTTAAATCGATTGAAAATTCAATTGATTCCCTAGTCTTAACATCTCCAAAGAATGTGACATTTATTCAATCCCAAGAATTCCATGGGACACGGTTGACATTTACAAATAATTACAACATATGCAAAACAAGAGCTTCATACCATGTGGTAAAAAAAAATTGAAATAAAGAAATGACGCTAAGCCTTACGAATGCTAGATATTATTCCCAGATGTATAATATTACACTTTGTTCTTAAAGAATCAACGCACACACTTAGTATTACCGTACAATAAGTATCTAAAATGGTTTACTAAAATAAAAGCTTTTAATTCGAATGGTTCAAACATAACGAAAAATGATACAGCCAAAGTCGAGCTACTAACTTCATATTACAGATAAGCCAAAACAAACAAGAAATCACTGGCAAATTAGCCAAACTATTAGCATCACAGCATGAAAAATACCCTTTCGCTCTGCTTTTCTACTGCCCAAAAGAGTGCAATAAAATAAATAGAATTTTGTATGAACAGGTATCTGATAATCAGTACATCAATTGCACATAACGATCTTGGCCGCCATCTTTGATGACAAACAATAGAAAGTGCATGCATGTACGCGCTGCGCACAACTCTCAGCCAATGATAGCGCACGCTTCATCGATGATGGAGAGCGCCCTCTACAGTTTTCCCCAGAAGAGGCTGTTTTTGCAGTGTACCACCAGAAACAGGTCAACAAGTTTTGGTCCTAAAGTAGTGCCCATCACATGAACCTGATAGTTGAAGTTCACTCTGATTTGCAAAGAAGCATCGTTGCATTTTTCTGAGTTTCACTTGCTGTGAGGCTGGTTTCATGATCACGTAAGCCATTTGAAGATCCCAAACTGCCTGCGCACTGGGCTCAATTTCATAGAGCTGCTTAAACAGCCAACTTTGCTTATAAACGTTGTGCTTAACAAAAACTAGCAGGATACCAGTCAGAAATGGTGCATGTAACATGGTATTTTGGCTGGCTACCTTGTTGTAGAAAGCATAATTTTGTTGTGCTCAGCTACTTTTTTGTGCTGAAGTAGCTCTACGAAATCAGGCCCTGCTGAGTTGGGAGTGAGATGTTTTTCCAATCTAACTCCTTTTTGGGGGGAAAATGGTCTCTCTCCAGGAAAGACTATAGAGGGCTAACTGTATTGCAAAACACCCGTATTGAGGCCATGTCTGATTGGCAGCTATGGCTACAACTGTGGCTTTTGGTTTAGGCAGCCTATGCTTCAACATCTGTTCATGTGTCGATCAAGCCACAGCCGGCAATTGGAACACAACCTGATTCTTATACACTTGATGAATTTAATGAGATCTTCAACCAAGGTGCAAACCTCCTTTAAAAAACAGCACCTTCTGACATTTGATTTCCTCTAATGAGTATCATATCTCCCTCGTAACAACCAATCGTGCTAAACCAAGCATCCTGCTGATCTAGTATTATTAAAACACCACTGCCGGTTTTCCCATTTAGTTTGGCATTGAGCGTCTGTTGAACTCTGACCTTTGCTTACTGCACTGAGCAGACAACTTCTATTCAATATGGCAGATTAACTGGTAATTTTTTGTTCGCATTTTTGTAAAGAGCTGTATTAAAACAGAATAAACTCCTGCAAAGTTTGACTTTATGAGCAACTGTGCCACATTCAAAGACAACACTCTGCCACATTCTGAGGCTCAAATAACAGAACTGAAAAGAAAATCCAAACTGTGTGCACAGATTTCGTGTCATATAATACAATCAATACCAGCGGATGTTTATTTCAAAGTTGTGAGAAATTAAATTTCACCATAGGAGACGTGACAGTGAGCTGGTCTTTTTTAGTTCTGTCAGTAAATTCTCTTACCATATTAATGCCCTCTGAGTCAAAAGGGTTCCCCTCCAACGATGATGGATAGTGGGAAAGAACAGCCGACTTGTAGCCCCTGAGTAGTGGATGAACATGGTGCGTGTTCTCACCTGAAATTAATGAAAATTCATCATCACCCGTTAATTTATAATCCACTGCATTTATGGAAATAGCCAAGTTGTCTGGAAAGAGGGCAATGCGACATACCTTGTAAAGTGTCGATGAATGGGTTAATTTCATAAACAATCAAGCTCACAAATCCTGTGTTCAGTGAGGTTTTAATTAACACTCACAGAAACAAAATAAAAGAAGAAATTTCATCACTTTCAACCGGTGCCCCGGGTTTTCGGCCTGTCAGCCTAAATGTGAAAAACGGTGAGAATTTCATAGAAGACAGGTTTTAGGTCAAAGTTATGTGTATATTGCTTGTGACTATTGTGGGTCTACTCCTATATGTTTTTCTAAGTGGACAAATTAATAAGTCTGACCTCATGTACGTCATGTAATGAAGTATTTGATTGCAAACATTCTGAATGGCCTCACTTTTCGACTCTACCATGTAGACATTAAAAAAATATTGCCTTTGAACTATGAGTTTGGCTGGTAAGCAGTTTGCAACAGCTAATTCCAATTCTTTTCCTTCATTTGAACTTTTTGAACATCTACTTCTTCTCGAGTTCACGTCACTCCGCATGAAAGTTACATTTATCTGAACCTCTTCCATCAAGACAAAGGTTCAAAAGGTTATGTTTACCTAAGATTCTAGTCAGTGAATTCCTTTCACGCTCAAATTAACTTCTTCTATTGATATATGATCTGTCCAACGGACACGTCTTTCCCTTTATAACAGTTTCAATCAGCATGACGGCACGGGAACTCTATGCTTCGTACTATTTTGGAGTTACGCTATGTTTGTTTTATGTGTGTCATTCCACTCACGCCCCATTACAACTGGATAGCTCAACTGCCAAGTTCAGAAATCCTAGACTTCAGAAGTTAATAAATGAAAACTCATTTTAGAATCTGTGTTCATTCAATTCCAATTTTGTTCACCTAAGTTTGGCATATTTTAATGTAATACTCATGTATTGGTTGTGCGTTTTAGAATCTCATCTTTCAAGTGTTAGTTACGTTATTTATATGATTTATATTTATAAGTTTATATGTTGACGTCTTTGTTTTGATCTTTTATTTTTGATGACATCTTTGATTTGAAGTTGTAATAAATTGAATTGAACTGAATTGAATTGAAGATTTAAGTCAAATAATAATAAACAAATATATCAGGTTTAGAATGCTTTGTCTGATGACCTTAAACCTCTATACTTGAACGTTTCAAGCTGCCCATGGGGAAGGTGTTCAATACATGTAAAACAAACTTGTAAAACTCTCTCTGCTTGAGGTTAAGTATTCTTTCAACAACAAAAATGTAATCAGAAAAAAACAAAACTTTTATTCACCCTCTTCTATTTTGCCAACTGCAAAATCCTTGATTAAGGTTAAACATTCTCATAATACCATTTCAGATATTATTTGCCTTCCAGTAAAGAGGGTGCGATGAACCATGAAGTGAGTCTGTTCTCTATTATTCAATGGTTGGAAAATTTGTCAAACTTTGACAGTGAAGGTTAAAACGTGCAATGGACTATTGGTTCTGTGTCAGGGTCACTCTCTGAATGATCCTCCCATTCTGTACATCAGGTTGTGTTTTTAAAGGAAGTGCACGTTGAGTTAAATGAATAATAAATGCTGAAATTGACACCGTTTAACCAACTGCGCAACACGAACACTGTATTTACAGCTGCCTTAGTGCATGTAATTTTACTGCTGTGGAAAACGGCACAATAAAATCACCAAATATGTGTTTTCTCTTGAGTGGAAATATAGTGAAAGACAATATTATTTGAGACTATAAGGCACACGGTATCCACACTTTCTGTCACCCAACATATAGATTGCATAACAAACCTGTCAAAGTTTCAGCTGAATCGGTTATCAGAGTTACACAAAAAAGAGAGATAAAACCCCATCACAGTTTTCACTGTTTTCAAACATCGAATTTCAGACTCAGGAGATCAAAATTAATTGTTTTAATCATTTCTCAAATACTATGGCATTTCAGGCAAAATATTTCAAGGGAAGTTTTTCACTGTGAAAAATATATCTGATCTTTAGGGTCCTATACCATGTAAGTTAATGGTAAATCTGAGAACATTAATTTTTTCAACCATACCATTAATTGTTACGCACACCCTTTCTTTAACAGATGTACAGTATGTTGTCTTATATATAGTTTTTTACTTCATGATAATAGCACATCATATTGCAAAGAAAGAAACAGTATAAACATTTACTAATCTGGGCTTTAGTTATAAAACTTGCTTAGTTTTTCAAGGAAAACTTGTTCCAAAAAATAACCACTTAAAAAAAAAACCTGTAGTAGAAACGTAGGTAAAGTACATGAATATTGTTCCATATGTCAAACAAGTCCTTTATCAAACTACTTCCGGTCCGGCGTTTTGATCAGTTAGAACTTCCAGGATGTGCACACAGTTTGATCTTAATGATCTTTCCATGACACTGGATACAACTGAAGATGGATCTTTCTGAACTACATGTAATTCCCAGTAAAAGTGCTCTCTGTACAAGGAAATTAATGCTTCAATTTTTTTTTTTTTTTATTTAATTTATTTTTTTTTTTTTTGGGGGGGGGGGGGTAACCTGTACATGTACTTATCTACCATTCATGGAATAAATAAAAACAATAATATGAAAGCATTGTTACAAATTTAAAGAAAATTAGCATGTACAAATTTCACCAGATTTCCTCAGCTCAACAGTGAAAACATGTCAGTGTAAAACAACATGTTTTTATTCATAGTCATAAAATGCATAATTCAGAGTGACTGTTGCCTAGAAAACAGACTGAAGCCCTTGTGCATTTCTGTTCAACACATAATGCACACGTAATGACAACCAAAATGTCAACTGAGTTTTTAAAATGTATTTCTTTGTCCAGATGTAATTACAGTGCGCTGTCTCGGTAACACCGACGGCATCTCCAGTTTCTGGAGGGTGAGGGGGTGGAGATGTTCCACCATTCCACCAATCCAAGGCCCCCCAATGAAGTCATCTTGTTTTTCCTCCTCCATGGGTATAAGATGACCGGGGTCGGCGGGACGGCAGCGTGTGATACTGGTAAAATCTTTACCGTCCTTGCCTGTGCATTGATCTCACACCACGGAGTGTTAATAATTTGTTGTGCAGAGAATCCTCCGATCCTTGGGATAATGCTCTGCGTTGTATTATTTCTTGCATCTGTTTCAAGATCATTTTGCTGGGACCTGGGAATGTAGCACAGAGTGTTCTCCAGGGCTTTGGACAACACTGGTGCCTCGTTGAGTGCTACCTGGCTCATTTGCTTAGTGATGGGGGTGGGGGAGTGGAAATGGTGGATAATTGTCTATGGTTAATTGATACTTTCTAAAAAAGAAATCATGCGTTGTGTGGGGTTTGCATAGATGTAATTGCTGGCATTAATGTGTTTTTTTGTAAACTGCTGAGTGCTAAAAGCTTTCTCATGTGTAAACATTATAGGAAGTATGCCCGAAAAAAGTAAAGTCCACGCCAGAGGATATGTGGTTGGACAAAACTATGCTTAATACATACAATGTTAGACAGGAAACTAATTCTAAAATTTATACCATGGTACAGTTACATGCATAATGTTTCTGTCATGGCGACTTGCTGGCACAAGTCCAATACACATATCAGGATGCACAATTTTCTATCTGACAGGTATTTGTACTTGTTAACTAAAGAACAGTTTCTTTTATGTTGGTTTTAATGGCAGTTAGTGTTATGGTATGTAGATCTACATGTATGTATTACATGTACATGATATGAACAAGTCCCTCAATTTGGCCAGTAAACAAATGCTATATCAAATGTACACACGTGCATTTATTTACTGAGACAATAGAAATAGCTGTTGCAAACTGCTTGCCAACCAAAAGGACCTGTGGTATTGATTTAAAAAATAGTTATTGACCTGATGTTTCGACTCTAGCAGAGTCTTTCTCGAAGGCTAAATGACAACACAACACACATAATCACTAAAATTGTACACTAGTATCTGTTTATATGTGTTGTGTTTTCATTTAGCCTTCGAGAAAGACTCTGCTAGGGTCAAAACATCAAAACTATTTTTTGCATTTTTTTTACTGTAGACAAGTTGAGAGACTTGTTCGTAAATTCAATGCATCCTAGGCTAATGCATTCTCCGTTGTTTGTAACTCACCAAGGAACCCCACACAGTGAATACATTATTTAGTCGGAAATCAATTACACTGCATGTACCCCATCTATGTATTTATCACCATTATTAAGGTACATGTATTAAACAAGCAGTGCATAAGATTCTACTATATAAAGACCTATTGAATGTCAGATGTGTGGATTACCGAAATGGATACCTCAACACCATACATAGGAGGCATTGTGAATCCAGGTATCCATCTCAACAGGCCAAGGTTAGAGTAAGCAGCTCACCACAACGTGGAGAGGAGCCATCTGCTCCTCATATACTACACGTCTTGTTCTTAATACAATATCATGACACATACTGTAATGTACAGAATTGCTGCACTTCATGTACTGTGCATGGGCCTGTAATATAGACACACATAATATTATGTAAATGGGGGTGTCTACCCGTTGAAACTGAGGACTTTAACAAAAGGTATCTGGGTGCTTTGACAGAGCGAGGATGTCCTCACTTTGCTTTCATGTACACAACCAATGGGGACACTTAAAAAAAAAAAAGCAAGCCCCAAAAATGGGAAAAGAGAAGTCCTTGAGTTACGGGGTCGACAAACCTGTGTACCACACTTGTCCATGTTATCTACATGTCCACATACATTCATGAACCTAATCCTTATGATTGAGTACATGTATGACTCAATATTGTTTATGTTTAAAATTTTGTCACAAATTGCTATCATAAAGCGGATAGTCAGGGCTAGAACTACACAGAGGGCAATGCCTGTTGCACTGCTCTTGGCCTTGGTACTTCTTCAAAGGTTTCCCATTTCCAACCATAATGTTTTCCAATTAAAGAGTTTTTTTGCTAAATGAAAAATTGCTGCGCACTCAAAGATTAAAAAAAAAAAATTCCAGATCTGTTTCTTTATGTCATGTCTAAAACATGAAAATGGACGAGGAAAAGCAACTGATGCCCCCCTACTGTACAATACAAATAGATAAGTGATTCTACACTGGAGTACACCTAGGTCCCCCTCCCCACAGACAACTTTGTTCAATTTAATAATCACTTTCCCAATTAACACAAAGAGCTGACTGTTAATTTAAACCAACAAGTGCTACACTGTACTGTAAGAATGTAATTGAATGTCCAATTAAGACATTATGGATAGCAAACAGTCACTATAGGATGTACAAATGCATCGACTGTACATGCAGGCCTATAAATTGACACAGCATGCCCAACATTTGGATCTTGTCTCTCTGCAATTCCTCTTCAATGCAGGACTGATACTTCACATTGAAAAAAGTGCAAGTTGAGTTTAAGTTATACTTTGAGAAGGGTTGTTTTGGCTGCTTCAAGCTTAGTTTTAGTTTTACAATAAACAAGAGTTACAAAAACAATAGCTGTGCAAGTTTTGAGATGTGCCCCCTTTCCTCATAACAAAAGTTTTTTTAAAATCAGGCAGCGCAATCCCCATGAAATGCAAGATTTAATCGTTTCTTCCAATTGACCTGCATACCAATTGTGCCTGCAGTCTGCAGGAAGTCCTGGCTCTGTGGCTCTTTTGCAAACATGATGTCACAGGTTACAGTGCACCTGGGGGCACCCTCTATACTCAGCCCAGAAGAGGCCATTTTTACAGGACATCATGGGAAAAAGTCAACAAGTTTTTAGTCCTCTCATGATCGTTTGTGGTCTACAAAGCAGCAATGTTGTATTTTCTGTGTTAAAGACATGACAGGCTGGTGAATATTTTCCTAATAATGTCAGCCATTTAAAGGCCCCAAACTGCCGGTGCCGAGTTGGGAGTGTGATTATTTTAAGTCCACTGCTTTTGGGGAAAATAGGCTCTTCGAGGTAAACTGTAGAGGGCGCACAAAGCACAAAAATGCCTTGAGTGGGGATGATGAACACTGATTAGTTATCTCTCATTGACAGTAAGTTGATTCATTGCTCATAATGACATTTCTTTGTATACTTATAGACCGATAATCAAGACCTCGTGCCTGCAGTTCACTAACCTCACTATATAATATTGTCCAGGACCCGCGGTTCTGAACTTTGATTCATTACATGGCCTGCATGACATGCCAGTGATTCATCACGTTATCGCTTACTGTTCAAATTTGATCGCAGCTTACGATGAAAAGGCTAGATTTTTTTATTTATTCCCCAAATATGCAAATCCCTTCCCTGGTAACCATTCACGATCTTTCCTGGTAACGGTCTAATTCTTCCCAGTAAGCAATTTGCAACCTTCCATAGTGACAGTTTACAATGTACACAATTCCCTGGTAACCATAGATACCAGGGAGTATAATATACAATACACTTGAAGTGAGCAGTCTTTTGAAACATGCAGGCTGATGCGGCCATTTAGAGTTTTCCACACTGAGGCCACGTCCAAATTGGCAGCTACAGCCATGGCTGCGGCTGGATCACTGCATCATTATGCGGGGCAGTATAGGATGTCCTTAGCACTTGTAGCCGTAGCTGTAGCCGCCAATTCAAATGATGAAAACAGCCAGACTATTCTAAGTGTTTACATCATCACACACAGGTACAGTACAATGCCTCTTCAACCACAGAGCAAGGACCCTCCTCCAAACATTACATCCCTTAACTCCACAAACACAATGTTTCAGTTCAATTCAGGCTGTACAATGTACATATACATGTATGTCCAGATTCAGTGACTTTGGCTGCTGGCTGAAGTGGCTACACTGAAGTACAGTCCTAGCCACAGCCAACCTTCCGACAGTACAATATCTCTACAAAACGTGCTCAATACACGCAGCTAAACCTTAGCTACTTCAATGCCCATTTAGTCCCACACGGCTACTGCCAACTTCCTCAATTCCCCCCTGCTCCGAAATATAAAACTCCAGGGTCTCTATTTCTAACTCTCTCGCCCCCACAATTTTTTTTTCTAAAAACACATGCAGTTGACATTTCAGTGTTTACACTCCTAGGGTAAGAGTAAGGCTTCAGTACAGCTGTCTTGAAGGGGTTTAAACATGGCTGGCTGGGCAGGTAATAAACAGGCCTCCTTAATTCTTTCAGGAGTACAAAGTCTGTGATAGCAAATTGAGGTGATGTAATTGTTATAATATGTACACAGTACGAAAACTGACCAGGTGGTGCTTTTCAGCATTTGGAGGAGCATGGTTTATAAAAAGGAAGCAATTGAAACAAAATTATTAATTAAACTCTGGCTGCTCTTGATCTAAAAAGTGTTAGTTAGCTTGACACAGTAGGAATTAATTAGTCAGACCACAAGCAAATATTGTGTTCTTCTTTGTACAGTTCATGTAAATGTTGTACATTTCATAAATTTCACATAAATTACCCCTTTATAGTTTAGAGAACATAGCAGCACTAGTGGCTTATTTTTAAAATACCCAAAGCGGCCACAAACGAATTGAAGCAAAATGCCTATAGCAGCCACATAAAAAGCATGTACCAAAAATGCCCATAGCAGCCACAAGTAGCTTGTTTCAATGTACCCATAGCAGCCACAAGTGGATTGGAACCTAATGCCCATAGCGGCCTTCACAGCAGAAAATGGCTGCAAGAATTGACCTACAAACATTCACATTAAACCAAAAGAGTCAAAGTAAAGGTTGTGTCCTAGAAACAGACAAACTTTCGTACTATTTTTAAAACAAAACAAAACTGGTTTCATAAATGGTTTTCCAGAATTTTTTACTGTGTAAAAATTAACAATATTCACCTCGTTTGGGGTTATGATGGTCATTATATAGAAGCGAATGGCCACTACAGGGCCATACCTATCATCACATAAACACATATCACTGATATCACAAATATGATTTTTTTTCAAAGACACCAAGTAGACCCTATGCACATGACAGCATTTGAGAAGGGCACCCTCGGCTGAAGGTTAAAAGAAGGTAACCTCTTACATGTAGCTGATCCTGTGCACCGCATCATTTTCCATCATTTCATCATCGTTTTAACTCTTAAGATGGCTGCATGATGAAGTCAATACATGGTCTATTACCATTAAGATTCCTTTTCTTGGGAAGATCTCAATTCTCAAATTGACCATTATTTGAAGAGCCCTGGAACTTGATCTTCCCAGGGACCTAGGAAACTGTCCATGTACAAAGGGCACCTCCATGAGGCAGCCTTAAATCTATCCCATAGGAGTATTCTTAAAGGGCATAACAGCAGCAGTGGCCTCAACAAGGTTCCAGACCAGCAAACATTCCCTTTAAAGCTGACTGCAGTAGTGTCATAAGTAGACTCTCTGTGACAGTCCTTATCAATCACAATCTGACAGCGCATATAAATAATGGATGTTCCTGCAATGCCAACTATCCAGTGAGTCACTACAGGCCTACATGTAGCCTACATGTACCTCATCTGGGAATGCTATTCATTTTGTTCTCCCCCTTCTTCTCTCAGATTCTTTGTGATTATCATCCGCAAAATGAGAAAACGATGATCGCTTTCTTCATCTCACATCCCACGACGTGTGCATCCAATGTGATCAAATAGTGTCTCAGAATTTGCAACATCGGGTAATAATGCATAAGTAGCACAGCTTTTATGAAAGATTTTGTACTTGATAAACTTTATATTTTATTGAGAACGAAAATTGATACCATGCAGCTTATGTATCTACATGTATCTGCATGGGAGTGTCAACACTAACTGTGAATGTAGGTTCATATTATATTTTATTGATTCAGATAAAACATCCCACAGCATGTGGATAAAGGCCACTTACAATGTACATGTAAGTTTTTGAACTGTTTTTGTTTCTTTTGGTGTACCCAATACTAAATTGAAATTGATTCGTGACACATCAAACAGCACATGAAGAAATACAGTGCACTGTACATGTACAGTACCCCAACCAACAGAGTTTCAGTCATGCTCCTCTTTGGAAAAAAAAACCCAACATCTTATTGATAATGATGACCTATCACACAGCATGATGGAGAAAGACCTTAGGAGGTTTCCTGTACTTGTAGTTCCTTGTCTAGAACGAATCACTTTCTATTCCTTAAAAACTCTACAAATTCACAATACAGGAGCCTTTCAATCGACAAGTGACACGACCACGCTAAGCACCAGAAAACGTGCCCCGATAAAAGGGTACAAGACCTAAACTGAGCACTAGTTTTTAGTTTTTTTCCCCCAAACCTCAGGACATAACAACGTGAGAACATGAAACTGTAACTGAAGATGGTTTTGGATGATTAAGGGTCCCAGGATTACAAGGGGTGCACCAAAGAGGAAGGAAAGGACCTATGATGGGCGCACCAGGCATGGGTTATGGGTATTTAATGGGTGCTCTACTAAACTCTAAATATATAGATTCTGCATTCTGACCATGTACCCAAGTACATGCACACTCTCTTCACACAGGTAACCGGTAACCGCTTGTTGTGTGGCTGTCTACAAGTGCAAATACATGTACATGACAATGGATAGAACTGTGTGTTTTGTCATTTAGCCTTTGGGAGAGATTCTGTTAGGGTTGAAATGTCTGGCCACTAACTAGTTTTTGCATTTATACCATACATGTATGTCCTATGTCCTTTTGGTTGGTAATGGTTTGCAACAGCTAATTCTATTTTCTAAAAAATACTGTTGCTACATCGTATGATTCGAGCAATCTTTTCTATAGCAAACCTCCAGTATAAGCAAAGACTGGTGTATCCTTGTGCCACACATTTCATTGAAAATTGTTTAAGGGAGTTTGCCGTCCATAAATTGTAACTACATGTATGCAAAAACCATTTGACTTAGCAGTGCTGGATTTAGTCTGAGGATTTCCAATTCAGCATTCACTTGCAATTGAGCAAGGCATTGTACCAGACGGCATCATTCAAATAACTCACAAGTAGCTTATTGCTGTTGATATAGGCATACACTTTTAAAAGAATATTTAAAAAAAAACTTTTGAAAAATATTGACTTTTATTTCTTAAAGTTTGCTTTCAACTACAAGTAAAATTTTCAAGTTAAGAGCTAATTCTCGAGTAGGATTGAAAGTTTTTCACTATGAAATGTTTATGCATAATGAACATCCCACACCTTCCCTTAATATTACACCATGAACACTTAAGTTATTACAATCTTTCCCACAAAAGAAAATGATCCAATCAAAGTGGAAACCATCTTTCCTGGCATTGTTTCTTATCTCGTGAAATATCCTTGGAATGCATTGTTTAGAAAGTGATATCTCAAATTTATCAGGTGCCTTTTTGCTACAAGTAGAGTTGCAGAATGACAAATCTTAACTTACAGTAGTATAGTAGAATGTTTTGAAATAAATTTTTCTGACACTCTCAACAAGAGACTACTGTGCAAGACAGCAGTGAAGAGACTGTCATTGTCTTGCCATTCTTGTTGATGTGCGAAGTTTAATTTGAATCAATTCAATGTATGCTGGCAAGTTCAAAAAAACTTATTGCTGGTGATACCCTCCAAAATAAGCAAAGAACTGTTTTACGGAGGACAAATTACAAAATTTCATAGATGAACAAATGAAGCAAAAAAATACAAGTTAATATGGCAATTCATTCTCTTGAAGTCTTTAAGTTTTCTGGTTTTATTTTTAATGGCCAAATGAACTGCCATTGTACATGTATGCATACATGTAGTTTCTTTTAGTTTTTAGTATGCAAGGTCAATTTCTGATTCCTTTGTACAAAATCAGTTATTCATATTGAAAAATTTGTTGTAAGTATCAGGTATTTTTTTGTTATACACATAGTTCTGCAGAATCCGACTTTATTGCCATGACAAACATCATTAAGTTTAATGATTGGGTTTTGTTGGAAGACTAGGTCCCTTGGCACCAATGATATGGATTATCGTTACAGCCATTACTCACTTTCGCTAATGGCCACCATAAAAATAGATATCACCAGTTTTTACATGAAGTTGCCTAGTATATGAACTACATTACTGCGGTGATTTCAACATCGTATGAGTGTATACAATACATATATAGGTACACTGTAGTTATCCCCATTTTAAAATGACAATGAAATGATTATATGACCTACATGTACATTCTCCAGGCTGTATTAAATTTGTATAGTAATAATAACAACTAAGCATTTACATTTATATAGCGTTCTTATGCAGAAAAGGTACCACAATGCTTTGCAACAATAAATATTACAATATATAATAAATCAAACGAGAGATTGAGTGTAATCTTGTATTGTATTCAATTACTTTTTGCAGTGCCCATACAAATCTGTTACATGATAATATTCCCTTCCAATTTCTGTCTTTGAGCCGTGCTTTGATTGAGTGACAAAGTATGGACAAAGTATGGACAAAATGTTATTTGTAAAATAAAAGAGGATAGCTTTCTCAAAATTTCCAAAACACAACATATCAATAGTCATAGTGATCTTCAAGGTATTTGCAATCTTTCTGCAGGTATACAGTCATAAAGACACATGACTGGTTACAATGGACTTTGTTTACACCACAAAGGGTCACGGGTTCACAGTGGAAACATAAGAAGGAAAAGATGGAATGCGAAGAATGTCCCAGAACTTCAGTTTCCATTTTTTTTTCCAGGCGAAGATGCAATTCCGATGGAATCTGATAAGGTTTCCTGCACGTCTACACCACATGATCACCCCGGGCCTTATATGGTGAAAACAATCTTGAAATAATATACTGAAATAATATATTATAAAAACAACAATGGGTGGGCATTCAGCATGATCAGGCCAGTAGAGTGTGTTTATCTTGGCAGATCTCTGCGAGAACACTGGACATCATGACTTGGTGCAGAGTCCATGTCCCATAATACAAGGTTGCTGTTTGGCCTACATGCACGTACATTACAGGACTGGATGCCTATAATAATGGCTGTGCCTGAATTAGCCGCTGTGGCTACAGCTGTTGCTAATGGCGATGCTATGGACAGCCTATGCCTCAACGCTTGTTACCGTGGTGACCGAGCCACAGCCAGCCGCCAAGTTGGACACCATTGAGGAAAGAATGAAGCAGTGCTCAGACCAATGACTTCATGTACATGTAGTTCAACTATTTGAAGATCTATTTGGTCTTCATTTCTCAAATTTCTATTTGTGTCGTTGACATTCTCAAGAGACAATACAGGGCTCACTTAACCAGGAATAGGATGGGTGCACTTGCAGTCCATCCAATTGACCACTTCACTTATTTGGAAAGTACAATTTTCATAGGTCCTTAACATCCTCCAGTTACGCCCTCATATGTACCTTCACTTGAATCATCATCTTGAAGTCCCCCCCCCCACCCTCCCCCACCACACACACACACACACACACAAAACAAAATATTAGTGGTTTATATAAATTTACATGTGAGATTATTAAAGCAAGACTCCCTTATTACTCATTGGACAGTTCCAGGCAAATGTCAATGTCATGCAGCGGTTAAAACGATGACTGGTTCTCAAGCACCTTATTATGCAGTCATTGCAAAGTGAGTCAATGAGTAAATTATGCAAATTTGTAAAAAAATTATCAAGTTTCAAAGATGCTCTTTTAAAGAAATATAGAAGCGACAGTTTTAACTCATCTGATCGGAATGCCTGTTATTATGCCAAGTGGTGGATAGAAACACAATATTAATGAACTCATGAAAATTAAGCAAGACCAAGAGAATTATGGCCCATGTAGGATTCAAGGTCATTTGGATAATGAGATGTAAAATGTATACAGTAGGTTAAACAAAAATTGATACTTCTGATGCATTACCATTACCAACCTATGTAAATGTATCCAGTTTCCACATTAAAAATATGACAAATTTTTAAACATATCAAGTTATAAACCACAGGAGAAACTGACCGAGACTTAGTAAATTTTTCAATAAATTTGTCTTTGTACAACCACTTTTTTTCCTTTACTTAAACAAAAAAGTCAAAAGACATCACTTTAACAAGCGCTTACAAAAAAAACAGATAAACCAATAATTTCCACAAAAATTACAGAAGTCCTTCCAAAGAATTGATTTGGAGAACAAAATAGAAAAATAATGTCAGGAAAAATCAATTCAATCAATGTCTAACAGTGCACAGTAAGTGTGCACTAAACATCAATATGGCTAATGTACACTATGCCCAATGAATATATAATAAGTCCATTACATAGTTCTCACATTTCCCCCCTTTTTCAAATTGACAACTAATTTATACTAAATATTTCAACCTACAAAATAAGGAATCCTAACTGATATTTTAGAGAAGAGAATATCAACTCATCACGTAAGGAACTGCGAATGCAAACAGTCAGTGTCCCTTGTGTGACCTCAGTCCAGAAGCAATTTCCACACACTATTAGTATACAAGCCTTGTTTTATTAAGCGCGCCATCTCTGACCGCCCATCAAAAATTAATATTTGGGATTTGTTTCCCCCCCTGATTGGTTGGATTGCTGCTAGAACCCCTTCATTCATCCATCGTGGGATACACATCGTCCGTTGAATGACGTCCACCTATCAGGATGACCTGTGGACGACCTCAACACTTGACTCATTCTCCAGATTTGCATAATCTTGAAGAGGGGATGGCTAGGAATGGAGGAGGCTTTTGTATAATATGATGCATAAAATATGTCGCCGCGAAGGTGAAAATATTAAAACTGCCAATCCTCTGTGTACAACCACATTTTCAACACATCACATTTTCACCAGTTTAATAAATATAAGAGACCATTTCTAGATAACCATCTTCAGAAACTGTAATATGTTGCTTAAATTAAATATTTCATTTCGATTTCGATTTTAATAAGAAGGATTATTCAAGAGTGAATATATTGTGTCTAGGTTGCCATTTTTCCTCGATAAAGGGTGTTCATGAATGGGTACAATTCTAATTTGGGTACACTTTTAATTTTGGCACTAATGACCAGGCCGATAGGGGCAATAGCCTCTACATCATACAGCTACATGTAATAAGCTCTGTGCAAACCAAAGCACGTATGTTAGGAAGAAAGTCAAAATTGTCTTAGTAAGTTACACGATAAAATGACACGTACAAATGTTGACAACTTACCCTGATACTGAGCATACATATGTAAATTGAGCTACAAACTCTCCCCCCCCCCCCCCCCCCCCGGGCTGGCGCCAAAAAATCTGATGAATTCGTTTTAGTAAAAAGAAACTAGGTTTGAGTCTTCAGGCATTTAAAAGATAGCTGACAATTTCCTTTCAAAAAATTATCTTTTGAAGAGAGGAAATCAGGGCAGGAGTTTAAATTAATGTAATTTTTGTTGTTGAAAACCTGAAGGTAGAGAAATCTGCAATGACCTGGTGGGCATTCACCAACTTGATTTAAGAAGAGAACATACATGTAGTAAGTACATGTACTGTACGAACGTGTACAGTGTAGTTCTATGTGTGTGTACAGTATGTAAATGCTGCGTATTACAAATTACAAATTACAAATTGTGAGCCTCCATGCAGAAACTGTAGAATATCTGAGTAAAAATGGCTAAAAAAATAACAAAACAAAAACAGTTCTGTTTCATCATAAGGCAGCTGTTCAGAACACAAAGACAAACCACTTCTTTTAAATGAGCTTGTGAGAGACAACACATGCAGAAATACAATGCACCAATTGTGTTTTTCATCTATTATTATTCCTGTCCACGACAGACACACGTAAACATAAAACCTTATTGTCTCCAAAGATAGGGGAATACAACTTATTTTTAGAATGTTAAACACCAACTGACAAGTACAAAATTGTTATTATGACAAGGGGCTCACTGTCAAGATGTGAATATAACCACAGCTGTCTATCGGTGACTACAATAACCTGACCATGCCTCATTCAAACCACAATAATAGCTAAGCTTGTTTATACAGCCCCAATAAACCTCTTTATAAACTACTGAGCTGTCATATTTAGACCACCCCTTCAAGAGCTAAAAGGAATGCTCTATTCCATGGCATTGTGCTTTGGGAGTTGTTCTGGGTGTTTTTACCCTGAATTCTTGTTTGATTTTTTTAGTTTAAACATCTTTATATTCAAATGGCACCCACTAGTTAAATGTGGGTGAATTGTCAACTTCTTACCCAACTAATGGCAGATGCTGCAATGCAATTTTCACTCAAACAAAAATACATAGGGCCCTGTATGTTGAATTGAAAGAGCAAATTTTCTGTGGTTGTACATGTATAACTGTAGATTGTAGAGACCAGGCAAGATTCTTGCAAATGGAATAGAGCTCAAGATTGTTATTTTCCCGCCGGTCTTTGCCTTGACTCATTGGAAATAGTTCTGAAGGAATTTACAATTTCTTAATATCTACGTGTTCTTTGCCAAGGATCTGCATCTTTATAAATGCACAGTGAAATTTTGTCCTTCCCGTTATGGATTGAAGAATCGTCAGGTACAACAAAGCCCAACATTTGCTTCAACAATGGTAAAATCATAGTGTGTTACTCAAGAACAAACTTGAAAAAATGAACTTGAAACTAAAGGGACAAAACCCCCAACATGCTCCTCAAACAACAAAACTCGAAACCCAAGAAAAGAAAACCACAGACATAAAACCTGCAACGTTAGTTAGAGCATGGTTAGAGCAACAAACAGTCTGGATGTTCAGCCTTGAGTTTTCCCATCATTTTCCTGTCTTCCATGTTTTATCAACCAACCACAGTGAATGCCCGCCCTATGGCTGATCATGGGTTGATCATTTTTGCTGCATACTGTCCTTGTTCCTTTCACCTTCCATGCATGGAATGCCAGTCCCTCAAACAGGAACTGTTTCTTTTTCTTGGTAAAAGGATTATGCCAGGGGTCAGTGACCTCTTTCCCAATAAGCTCTGCATCAATAAACCACCTCTTTCCCAGTAAGCTTTAAATGCCTTACATCAATAAACCTCTGCATTGTATTCAGCTACCACTGCTGCTAGTATGCCATTAGGATGAAAGTGGCACCAATGGTGCCAACTCCAATTAGTACCAATCAAACACTGTTGTATGTCAAACAGAGAGCAAGGACAAACAGAAACTCATTACATACCATGACCTAACAGCATACACTGAATCTTTGAATAAACGCTTGCCCTTGTTTTGCAAGAGTTTATATCCAGAAGGGCATCACATGTATTGCCCCTGTCTTCGTACACAATTAACTTTTGTGTGTCCCCCACCACAATTTCAATTTGTTACATAATGTTGAAGATCCATCACCCTTTTCATTGTACATTAAATCATTATGTATCTTTCTTTCTTTTGGTAGGTGTTTATCAGTAGTGTAAGCAGAAGAGGGAGGAACCCTCCCCCACCTCTTGCCCCCCAAATGAGATTTTAAAAAACACACACAAATGGTTCCAAATCGACCTTCAAAGTGTATACTTACATGTAGGGCCACGGTGGTTAATGGTTGGTGTACATGGTGTTTGTGCAGAATCAACTCTCACTGTTCCGAATCCTCCACAATCCTATTCAGGAAGTCTAACTTTTGTTGCATATTTGATATTGTACAGGCTTTATCATCAACAGGCATTTGTTTGTATGTACTGTACCAATTTTTTCGAAATCCAAACATGTGGGTATCAGGGCAAGGTGTTGAGGAAATCAACTGACTTTCATGGACAGAGGATGACATTGGTGTCTATTACACATGTTATTTAGTCTATGAATACTGTGTTCATGTAATGTATGCTGATTTTCATTTAATAACAACCATACATTTTTAGGTCAGTATATTCCAAATGTGAACTTTGTAATTATGTGAAAACCTGTTGGCAAAACCGTCTTAATACCAATTTCTGTATTCTTTTTACGTGTTGACAATAACTGACTTGATTCTGTTTGATACTTGAAACAACAGAGATTTGTGCCTGCAGCTTGTCAGATGTGTGTGACATCTCATTTCACACAACCAGTGCGTTTATAATCTTCTCAGCAAACATTCAGATCAATCCATTCAGAGTCAACTATACCCTGACCTGGCCTTTGATCATCTGTGGTGACATCATAATACAAATCTGATTGTTCTACATCTGCAACCTTTGATCAACTGAGTAACCTCTCAAACCACTCTGCACTGATTTGTTAAATCCAGGTCTCTCATACATGTATTTCATAACACGATGACATCATGCGACCAAATTAGAATTGGACAGTTATAATCATGTGAATCTCTTTACTGGTTTACTGAGGACTAATTGTTCTTTTAACCATAATCTCACTATGATCTCACTTTGCGATAGTGATATCACCCCCCCCCCCCCTCCCCAGCACCACCCTTCCCTGCATACTGCATTTGCAGTGTACCATTTGCAGTGTACAGAATACTAAAATCACTTGTACTATACATTCTGGGATGTACAATTTAATAGTTACATGTGTGTACTGTACAGTACATGCATATTGTACATGTATTTAGTGTAAAAAGGTATATAATTCTACCTGTGTGTGTCTGTACATGACAAAGTTTCCAAGATGTGTGGGAACATGGTGCGTATATCCATGGAGGTAGAATCCCATGGTACATCACACATTCAAAATCATGACATTTGTGCACTACTGCAATCTACAACGTAGGTCTATACATTGGATGGTATGTACATGTACATTGTACACTGCATGCACCTGTCAAACAGGTACATTGTGTACATGTACATGTACAGTGTGCACTCTTCAGCACAAGTGTACACTGAACTATGTACAATGTAAAATGGAACTTTCCAGCGAATCCACCCACCATGTGGCTATGAAGGTTCTGTATTCCAACATGCCAAAAGTTAAGTAATACATGTTGTACAATTATTATTCCAAGCCAAACACATGACCTTCTAGCATGACAAAACAAACTGTGTTTACATTAGACAGTGCACTGTTCAGATCCATGCATGCAATGACATGAGAAAAGCATTAGAACACTCACACGCGAATGTCATTTCCTGAACCATAGAGAAAGATGCCTCATAAATGACTTGAATTTCAGTCTTGTTGTCTTTACACAATCACAAATTTATTGATTTGAGTGCAATTCATGAAACCATAGATGTTTTAAACCAAGTTGGTATGAGGGAGGTTGGCTGCTGCCAGCTTGACGTTATATCCCTTTGCAGAGTTCCAATGTTGGGAAGATCATCTAAACAAACAAACAGACAAACAAACAAACAAACAAACATACAAACATACCAGTCGAACACACACCAGCATTCATCCCATCAAGAAGGTAGAAATACAAGTGAACCATAACATGATCAATCTGACGTAGCAGAAACCAACTTTTTGGTCAATAACTTCTTTTTTATGTTAAATTTGCATCTGTGATAAAGAATTACTAGTTTTACCCATACACCAATGTGTGTAAAGCACTCTATACTCAGTACTTTCCCGAGTCCTCTGAAAAAAACACCACAGGCATATTACTCGGGAGGGATTCGAACCCATGACCTTTGCCATTCTAGAGCAGATGTCTTACCACTAGCTCGAGGCAGTTTGAATCCTATATTCTTTTGTTGTTTGAAAAGTCAGTGGTACAAGTCAGTCTTGAAACCGAATTACCAAACCTTGGAACAAATTCATTGGGTGCAACAAGAGAAAATTGTGACAAAGTGCATTGTTTGTTGCTTTTAAATTACCGTATGAAACTGTGTAGACTGAGGTGAAAAGTGAAACCAAGACTGCAGTTAATCGCACACTAACCATAAGCAGGTTTTACACACATTGTACTAAAATGATATTAATTTGTAATAACTGTTCTATTTGTTCCAATTTTTTAATCCGAGAATACATCATGGCTACTTTACTTATCTATTAATGTTCAATATTTCACAATAAGAACAGGGATTTAAAAAGACCCCCCAAAACAGCATTATGACTCCTACATCCGAAAATAAATATATTACGGAACATTTACCATAAATATTCCCCTCCAGAATCTAAAACGTGACAAGACGACTTTTGTCATGTAAATTTCTCTCTCTGAAAGGATGCGAAGAAAGTCTACATCCATTTAGGCATTGTGCGTCAGTGTTCAACAACAAAGCATTCATACTAGCAGTCATCCACTTTATTTCAGGGCAATTTCCTCAACGACTTTTTGCCAACCCCCCCCCCCTCCCCTTTCAACAATTCTAAGTCCAACAAAACATACAGACAAAGGGCACACGTGCAGGACAAAGGTACCCACCGCAGCTGTGTGGGTATTACATCAGACGTCATTGCCAACTATACGATGGGTTTTACCCAGCGGACTTGGTACTCCTTTGTTCCAGTCATACAGTACGCTGGATTTCAAACAAAGCTGGCTGGAGAAGGCTTTTCAAATAACGGCAATAAATGCTTCCCAAGTCCTTTCAAGCGTAAAGAGTTGCATGGCTTTTTCAGGCTTTGAGATATCGCTGGTGCAGCTGTACAGGATTTAATAATTTTCGATATTTCTGTTCTGATCATAGACAAAGGCTTTTTGTTATTATACATGGACATCCCTTGCGGGCCTGTTTAATAATTCATAAATCATTCAATAGTACAAATACTTAATATTCCCAATACTGATCCAAACGGAGGCGTCTACCTCCATGCCCCTGTTCATTGCCATGATGCCCTCAAATAATGGTTCCCCTTGCAGAGATGAGATTTGATGAAAGTGAAAATTCCTGGAAAATGGCTTGCAGGCCCAGGTTCCCCCTCAGACCCAGAAATTCTGAGATGTTACAATTCAGGAAGTTTACAGATTCAGTGCAGTACCAGAAATGTATATAAAACTACATGTACAGGTCAGGACACAATGTGCACTATTTACTTCTCTCTTGGGTGACTTTCCTTCTATCAAGAATATTTAAAAGCTCAAAGAGATTTTTGAAAAAATCCTGAGATATCCCAAGCCTGTCATGCAGTAGCCGTTACATTAAAAGAACAGAGTACACTGTATTAGGTCTATTTTCCTACTTAAATTGTATGATAACAGAGAGAGATGTGCATGGAATATGGGTTTTCAACAGATGTTTGAGATCCATGCAATTCGTTAATTATAGATTCTGATTCCGATTGAATTTGATATTCACCAAGCCTCTGTGGTATCACTAGCTGGACAATGTTATGTAAAAAACCTTTTCCCATCAACATGCAGGGGCACGAAGTGGGTCAAAGAAAAGAATCCACGATGTTTCATTATGCCAATTCCAAGGTAGCATTGGTCCCAAATAAAAAGCAAAATTGATCCTTATGCTGAATTGAATATATGAACACAGGCGTGATGCTTCATTTTTGACAGGGCACCAAGGATTTTTCTCCTTGGTATAGGGCACCTCTATGAGGAAATTATAAATTTCTATTTCAAGGGGCACCAAGGCAATGACCAGGGGCAACGGAGGTAATTGCCTTTGTTGCCTCTGTAAAGTATCAGGCCTTCGAACGATTTTTTAAAAATGTGTTTATATTATACATGTGTAGCTTATCATTTTGTCATTCCATTGAAACCTATTTTTGATATCTTCCGAAGCGTTGTAATCTGCCCGCTCTGATAATCCCACTTGTCCCAGGGTCATCTCAACAAACATCAAACACCAAAGAATCTTTCCACGCAAACCACCAGGAAGCCAAAGTCCAAAGTTGAGTTGGGAAAGCTACAAAAATACATATGGAATTCTCGTTACAAATACACCACAACGTGACAAGTCAAAATGCACATTGCATTACACTTTCCATAAGTTCTGTAACCTCTGGCAACTACAGGGAATCAAGTTTGTACCTCTGCTGCGGCTGTAATATTCAAATCAGCTGATGTCTGCAACAGAATCTCTTGAAAATGAATTGAAATAGACCCTGAGAATCCATTTAGTAGATTGGTGAAGTTAATGTCAGCTATCATGATGCAACTTGCGTACAAAGGAAGCATTGAGCTCTGCATCCAATAACATTTTCCCGATACACATCAAGCTCCTTAAAAGTGATTGATCCTTATGCATGTAAACTCATCTTCTTGTGTTATGTGCACAGGAGGGAAAGTTCATTACTACGGAGAGTATATTCGGTTAACTTTTGAAAATTAAGAGAGAGGGAGATCATGCATGTTCAATAGCCAAAGTGGTAACAAACTGGAATTCAGGCTGACCAATGGGGCTTTTTCAGACGCTAGGCGGCAGCAGACTTACGAGATCATTGTTCTCGGTAATGTGCGCACACAATGAAAATTTACCTGGTAAGTCTGCTGTCACCTAGCGTTCCAAAGTCTCCCACTGGAACAGTAAATATTTGTACTAAAAATCAACGACGACATCTTAAAAGAAATTGAGTAATTTCTGTCTGAAAGCCTCCTTGTTATAAAGATTGCAATCAAATGGTAGTAAGCATTCTGTGAAATTACTCCATCTGAGGTGCCCCCATTGAATATCAATAGAAGTATGTCAAACAATTTGAATTCGAAAGGCAAGTTTTGGAGATTGAAATGTCCGTTTGTGAATGCCATGGCCAGAGATGCGGTTGGTAGCCGCTGTCAGCTCGCTAAACATGGATGGATTCAACATTCTTGGATGAAAATACTGGGACAGGTTTTTTGCTGTTTTCTCAATAAGTAGACACTGTATTCAGCTGAAACTTTCACAGGTGACTTTTATTGTATCTTTCTTGATAATTTTGCATGTAAATCAGCATGACGTTGACAAAAACCATTCAATGACCCTACCTTCCAAAATATACAATAACTGCTGTTAAAAAATAATCTAATCCCTAGTAGAAATGGTGAAATTTGCATTTCACTTGCTGAGGTCACTCCACTCATCAGACCAATTCATCAGCTTCATTGGACAGTCCTCTTCTATCGTGATCAAGAATTAATCACTCTAAACTCAATGGTCAAGTTTACCTTCAGGCCAAATTGATTAATTCCCTTTAAAAGGCAATATTAAAATGAGAAGTGGTCGAGTCCCTAGGTCAACTAAAAGTCAGCCTCCATCTACTGAGATTCTTTTGAATGTACAGAGGAGAGAACCAGAACTCTTCGACTGTTTATCCCTCAAAATACAAAAGTACATGTATCACGGCACAACCTCAAATTACTAACATTTCTAGAAATCCTATAGCCTTTGAGAAAGACTCTGCTAGGGTCAAAACGTCAAGCCATTCGTTTGCATTCTAGAAATCAATACATACATAAATTTTTAAATAACATCTCTCTCTTACTCCCTTAGGTGAGATCTTTTAAATATAAATATTTGATTGTTATGGACTAAGTATGGACACAATTCTTGGCAACAGGAAGGCTTTTCCCACACCAAGTTGCTAAAAAAATTGGCTGTTTGGTCAACAAAAACGGTAATTATAATGTAGACAATTTCTTGCAGGTGACCGATCAACACACATTTGAGATCAACTCTATGACAAAAGAGCAGAACAAATGATATTAAAAGGTTAAGATAAAGCAGTCACCCCCTTCTTAAGCAAAACCAGCTTCCAGTACTTTCGAGAGAGACCTGTGTAGAGGGTAAGCTCACAGGGGGTGTTGGAGTGTTCTCACTTTGCATATTAATTTACTTTCTTCCCCAACAATTCAATTGTTGTTATGAAATAAAAATTGCTGGTTTAAAAGTTAAACACTCCCCGATAAAAATGGAAGCCATTGTAATTCTATATTGGATTGAGCAATCACAGAATACTCAATTGCATCATCTTGTTTATTTGAATACAGTGATTCTTCTCAACCTTTTGATTAACCTTTGAACAACAACAGCAGATTGTTTGGCAACGATCCAACAGATGGCAGATAGTTCAATCAGCTATTGACACACAGGAAAACTTGTTGAACACGAAATTTCTACACTCCTAGTACCCGGTCAACAACATTTCACTTAACTTTTCAACAATTTTTTATCTGGCAACAATCCAACAAAAACAACTTTACAAGTTTAATTTATTTAAGTTTGAAACTCCTTAAAAACATTAACTAAATTTGCATCAGGGATTTAAAGATTATTATTTTTGTTTTACCCATACACTAATATGTTTCAAGCACTGCATACTCAGTACTTTCCCAAATCCTTTGAAAAAGAAATCCACATCGAGGCATATTACCTGGGTGGGATTCGAACCCAGGACCTTTGTCATGCTAAAGCAGCTATGTTTCGCCACTAGACCACCAAGCTTGCCTGCTACCACCTAGAGGCTGCTCAAATTCAATATGTTGTAGCAGCGGGGCACTATCGCAATGATTTAATGTTAAATTTACCCCGGGGACAAATAATATTCTTTGTGTTTTGGTTGAATAAAACAATTATTGTCTCCATTTGACTGACATCAAATACTGACACAAATAAATGTAATTCATTTATGAAACACTTTTGAGGATTCTGTTTAACATTTCAATTTGTACATCCAACACAGCACCATGTATTCACTAATCATTAGTTAATCTTCGATATAAGGAGTAGAGTACAATGGCCTTGCTGTGGATCTGCAAGTACTAGGCATGCCTGTGGTTTTAAGAACGGTGGGGTTTCTAGCACCATACATTTCAGGAAATAATAAGTCAAGACTTGTCATCTCACATCAACTCCACTGGAATCAGTCTACTTGCTTATAAAGAGAACTTACACAGTCATATACGCAAAGTGTGAGTGTTGGTTGTGCAGGTTTAAAATAGACTTATTACAAAAAAAACAAATTGAGTGTGTTATTGGGAATCCAATTTTACTAAGAGCTTTAAAAGCGATCTGTACTTTGCGGAAAGTTACAAATGGGAGCGCTGCTTTCTATTTTGCACTCAATTGTCTGATCGACCATTTCAATATATGAATTTGTCCGGGTCAAGCCTTCCCTGAGGCCGTTTGGATATTACGACCCTTTCGTCTCCTTTCTTCGACGTTCAAACCCCCGAGCCTGGAAAACACGACCACGTTGCCAGTCAGTCTGGCGACGGATGACTCCATCTCGCATTATCGAATCACGGAGCACGTCTTCCGATCTCATAAGGAGGGGATCACGCGGGATTCTCTGTCACTTAGACTGCGAATGAATTCCGTAGAGATTAAACGAGGGGGGATTCAGAGGGGGGGGGGGGAGAGGTTTGCTCAATTTGGTCAAGTGATGAAGTTGGCAGCGGTGGGAAGTGTTTTTGTTTACCTTCGCTGATGAATGGCTGGGATACGTTCCACGATGTCTCATCTTTGTTATCTTTTTTTATTCGCAATTGGATTGAACTAATTTACCTGAACTAATGGGATAACGCACACTGGAATGAAGGAAATGGGTTGAGGGCAGGGCACTACTCAAGTTGTTCAACTTGATTGTTCTTGGAACTTGTGCATGGTTTGTGTTACTGTAAGGGTAGGGGAAGATAGAGAGGGATGCTAGGAAGCTGTACATATTAAATACAAGATGAGCAAAAGTTGTCGCTCTTAGTCTTTCTTTTGCATTGAAAAAGATTTTTAAAAAGATCAAAGCAATACTGATAAAGGCAGTTTTCTGATTATTTGGAAATAAAGTATCAGGTTTGAATTGTTTGCAATTTCAACATTGTAAACAAAAAAAGGAATACTACATGTAATAAACCAACAAAACAAAAAAATGAACAAAGAAATTTTAGACTGGGCAATTTATAAACAGCCCAACTAATTCATGGCCCTTCTTACCACAGAATTCCGCGCTTACAGCACCCTATGTACTACATGTAGTTTGTGATTCTATGGGCTAAAAGCTCAGAATTCCGCAGTAAGCCATTTTAGAAATAGCCCCTCAGAGGTCAATTCAAGATTGTTCATCCTTTTGGGTTTTTATGTAAAATCCTCTTCTTTTTAGAGCACTGAATAATTTACATGTGGTACCGGCCTGGTGCTTCATTATTGAAAGGGCAAGGGCACCAAGGCATTTTTCTCCTTGATAAATGATACATGTACCACTATAACTTTTTTTTATCAGACCTTTCCATTGTTGATAAACAAACAGCGCTGGTTGGCATGGCCCGCCGAATGTTAGTAAAACATTCAATCGTGTTTTAACAGATGTTTTAACCAAATTCAACATTTTCGGCAAGCTTCTAATTAAATAAAATACCTCCCATGATCGGTTGCTTTGTTTCCAATAAATTCAACACTATTTTTGAACATTTGTGTAACGTTGTTACAAACTGTAGCTATCTGTTTTTGTTTTGCATTTGATGGCTTTCCATAGTTTTCCAACCTGGGTTGGCAAAAACTTGGGCTGTGACATTGCAAAAGAAAGGTCTATTGGAACATTTTAAAGGGCACCAAGGCTCCTTGTGAAGTGTCAGGACTGAGGGTTTATTTGGGCAATTTCCATACATATGCAATACAATGGTAAGATCTGATAAACAAAGGAAGCACAGCATGGGGTACAATTTACATGTAAGTGTTGTTTACTTGTTCAAAGTAAGTTACCTACAACAAAAGCCTTGCTTATCATCTTTGTAGTTTTAAGGGCTTTGTTTAATTCCTTCATTGTATTGTAACCATTGAGTCTTTGTTTAAATCACTGGACCACTATGATGTTTACAAAGTTTGTGATAAGATTCTTTTTAATTTTTATGGGAGGAAATTAACAATCAACAATTCCATGATTGCTAGTAACGACAAATTAACCACAAAAACATTAAAACATACAGTGTACAATTCTACTTTGATTTACTTTTATCTGAAAACAACCTTTTTTCCACAGAATAAACTCACAGCATTCCATGGAAAGCAGATGATACATTCAATGTTTACACAGAATGGCTGTAACATTTTACTTGTTTATCTCCTGTAACCATGTTTGCCGATGACAAGTGCTTGCCGGCCTACCCACTTCACATCGGATGTGTATACAATACACACCTACATTAAGTTAAATCTGGACTGGCTTACAACAGATGATTTTTAATGCCCAGAACAACTTTGGAGCACCCTCAATTTTTTTCTAGTCAGTTGGATAGCTGACGTGCATTCATAAGGACATTCCATTGTGTAGCGTGCACAGGCATGCACCTACAGTGCTACACTTTATTTTACCAATACAAATAAGGACTGAAGGTACTGGAATTCATGCTTGTAATGTCCCTTTTTCTGGGGATTACTGTTTAATCCCTGATTCCAGACCTTAATACGCTTGTATACAAATATGGCATACAACAATGGACAGGCTGCCACCATTGTTTATCATTTTATTCAGCTCAATGGGAGGTAACTTTGAAGTTTGAGCATTCAGAGATTGATTATACTGTGTACCATACGAATTCGGGTCATCTCGTACCCAAGTCAACTCGTACCCAAGTCAACTCGCACCCAGGTGAACTCGTACCAAGGTGAACTCGTACCCAAGTCAACTCGTACCCAAGTCAACTCGAACCCAAGTTAACTCGTACCCAGGTGAACTCGTACCTAGGTGAACTCGTACCCAAGTCAGCTCGTACCCAAGTAAATTTTTACCCAAGTCAACTCGTACCCAAGTACCAAAATTATAAAATGTATATCGTTCATTTGTATAAATTATCTATTCTATATTGTAATAATTGTGTTCTCTTGTTATTATATGTTGCAGGTAACAAACAAGACTAAGAGAATGACGCAAAAAATGTCCGGTTTTTTTTGTGGAAAAAGTAATTAAAAAAATGCAATTTTTATATATATTTTTTTTTCAGGAAAAAAGGTGAAGAAGAAAATGTTTGTTTGAATTAAAACGAAATAATTTTTGATGCAATACTTAATTTTTGTATGCAATATTTAATTTGTGTATTTTTTCGGAATAAAAAGTAAAAGAACATGTTTTTTTTATAAATTTGGTTGTTTTTCTTTCAGAGGACATTTTTTTGTAGGTGGTAGGAAAAAATAATAAAGAAAATGTTTTTAAAAGGAATTAAGAACTTTGTTTGAATAATAGTAAAAATGAAAGTATTTATTTGAATTAATTTGTTTGCGTTTTATTAATCATATACGTGTATTGTTTATTGGAAATGGTTTGTTATAATAAAATGAATTCGCAGCCACATGCTGAAAATAAAACAATGTTCCAAAACATTTAAAGAAATTAATACTATTGATGTTTATAATCCAGGCAGGAAAAATTACATATAATTAAAACGATTTCGTAAAATGCACGATAGTGAGTAGAACATCATTCCGTATTAATATTTAATCTAACTTTAGAACGTCATGCGGACGGGCAGACGGGGAAAATTCACGGCAATGAACTTCTCCTGTTTAATATTTGTTCTAACTTTAGAACGTCATGCAGACAGGGAAAATTCACGGCACGGAACTTCTTTCTCCTCTGCATGCAACGTACGTTAGACGGTACGAGTTGACTTGGGTACGAGTTGACTTGGGTACGAGTTAACCTGGGTACGAGTTCACTTGGGTACGAGTTGACCTGGGTACGAGTTAATCTGGGTACGAGTTAACCTGGGTACGAGTTAACTTGGGTACGAGTTGACTTGGGTACAATATTTTGGGTACGAGTTGACCTGGGTACGAGTTGACCTGTTTCCTACCATACTACCATGGCAGATAATGGGCCATGGCTTATGGCGCAATTCACAGTGAAGGCCTAAACTCATATTTTCTCAACAAATCCTTGTGCTTATTATGAGAACATTGTTTTCTTTCCTTAGTCAAGTCAGGGTTTCATTGTGATTTGTGGCATTGATATTTTCAAAGGTAACTGATTACTCCAGCAGAATCTCAAAAAATCAGAAAAATAATACTGCGCGCACATGGGCACATGTGAAGTGATTAAAGAATGCAAAAAATACAGGATCCAGTATTTGGTGTTTTAAAATACATTACAAAAATAATAAATAAATTAAAAAAATAACGTACCAAACCTTTTTAAATAAAATGCACCTAAACTTTCAAAACATGAACAAGTGTGTGAACATCTTACATGGTCCATTTTGAATTTCCCAGCTGCATATGAAATATTTTAAAGAACAAAAAGATTAACATCCTGTAATTTTGTCATGAAAACCATGAAAGTTTAACCATAAAGCCTTGCTCTACTCTATGACGGTTTTAAAACAGAAACCAAAATCAATTGTTAGTATAAAAAGCGAAGAGGCTGATGGCGTCTGCACTATTTTAAACAAAATGTCAATGAGTAATGACTGTAAATTTCAGTTGGCCTAATCCTAAACCTATACAAATATTTACAGATATAGATTAGTGTTGTTAAAACTGTTCTTGTTTTTGGTCTATTAACTATTTTATTAGCAGATTAGTAATTTAATTACTAATCTGCTAATAAAATAGTTAATAGACCAAAAACAAGAACAGTTTTAACAGCACGCAATGAATTTAACACAATAATATTTTCCTCTCAACACTTTTAAGTTTTGGAGATGATCATGTGGACGTGTACTGTGTATGTAATGTAGTTTTGTAACATACAGCAACAATGTAGGCCCTATCTCTTTCAGTCTCAGTTTCACTAAGCCCCATGCTCCTGTGAAACCGTTTTCTTTTAACAAAAAAATACTTAAATTACAATCTGCAAAAACATCTTAGCCTACAGTTTATTCGTAGCATGACAAGAAATAGTACACCATGGGATCTCGTGGCACCGCACAGTGCATTAGCATGATTGGGGATTGAATAATGTACTTTACAGTACTGTGTAGTAAACAACCATCCAAGAAAAACTCACCAGAAAACTGTCCTGGTTGAAGAACTGCCGAAGGATCTAGTCCACACACGACAAAATAGTCGACAAATCTGCTCGTCTGCTGCCCCGTGGAACCCATGCCAGACGGGGAGAGACGACCACGGTGTGAAAAACGTGAAACAAAGCTACGGGAATCCTCCTTTTCTCTGAAGTAACATTTAACGGTGGATGACTACGATTCCCTATGATTCACGGACGAGAGGAACAAACAGTGCAGTGTTGGCCTTCTCTCTGTCGTCGTTAACGTTATAAACCCATTTAATAATACTGCAGCACTTGTATACCTTTTTTAAAGGGTACCAGTTTGAATGCTATGCAAGTGTTACAGAACGGAATGCATGCAGGATACCAGACGACTTCGGTTGTATTTTTTTTAACTCAGTGCGAACAAAGGCCCATTTACGGTCCGGTAAGGGGTAGTCCCCGTTATTGCTAAATAGTCACTATTATTTAAAACTGCCACTCTGTATAAAATCATTGTTAGTTATAATCTAAAAATAGATTTGAACGTGGTATTTTGAATGATATTACATTGCTTGTGAAGTTGTGATTTGTGACGTCATTGGAAAACTGTGATATGTTGTGTCGCCATAATGCCCAATCAATTTTATAATTTCCATAATTATGCCCGTATTATTTATGTTGGTGGTTGATTTGTGTTGGCTTCCTAAAATATTGTGAAACTCAAATCATTTGTCTTTTGAAATATTAAATGTATGACAATTCAAATCTATTGTTTTGTAAAGTGTTCATTCTCTAAACAACCCACAGATCCTTAAATTGGCTAATAATTTATTCATAGAGTATCGATCTCCATTAATTTCAGAAATCGGAAGATAGGCCTTTTGTCTGGAAACAAAAGAGAATTAATTGGGTCAGGATACGATGAAATCAAAATAGTTATATTTTCACCAGTTTCACAATTTTTGTTTAATGAAACCACGAAGGGTACCACATAAAAGCACCACCAGGCTGTCAAACCGTCCCCTTGGTCAAACAAGGATCCGTGTGGGTTAAGTTCTTAGAAAGAATAAAAACACCTAAATCTCAAAACCAGTTTGTCAAACTCTCGAACTCGCCCACCCCTCATCACTTAAAGTTGCATGGCCCGATTTTCCTCTGAAAATATTAAGTTTTGAGAATTTGTCTCTGAACGGAACGAGTATTGACGATTCTGTTTCAAAAACATGTTGCATGGCCCGATTTTCCACCGAAATTATTAACTTTTGATAACTTTTCTAAGAACGGAACGAATGTTGACGATTCTGTTTCAAAACGGAAATAAATACAAAAGCTTTCGCACTTGACGCAGACATTACACCAAATGTAACATGCAAACTTGTTTGCACGTGGCTGATAGACGTGAATTGGTTTTGATTGACTTTTTCTTGCAATACCTTAAATGGAAGGCATGTAACTTGCTTAAATCATGCTTAAATCTAAAAATGTAGAAGTTTAAATCTAAGTTTTCGGGTCAAATCAGCCAAAACGGACCTTGCATCTTGTAATTAACGCAAGTTTTCTCTTTACCGGCTTGTGAAGATGTCACAAAGGATACGTTTTTCAAGAATAACGGTTTTTCAACACAGCAATTTACTCACGCTTCGTATTTTACTGTTATTCTTCCCCAATCTGAAGCCAAATAGAAAGGATCCAACCTACCAATGTGGGTCTCTGCCTCTAGATCCGCTTCTTATTTTCATTTGGTGCTCACGGTCATTTTTTTTATATCCTCCCTATTGTGTCTTCATTGTGCATTGGAATCCCACGAACTCTTGTCTTAAAAGATGGGGGGGGGGGGGGGGGGGGGTACTTCTGTACAGCGTAAATGGAAACATTGTGGGGGTGATACACTCTGCCGGCCCTGTAAAGCAAGGTATACATTTTTGACCATGATGACCATTTTGACCATCATGACGTGAGCGCGGAACCGCGAAGCGGATTGTGGTGGGGTAAAAAACAATTAAAAGAAAAAGAGAGAGAGAGAGACTGAAAAAGGGGGGGGGGGGAAGATCGATTAAAACTTCCAAGTGTGAAGAATGTTTTCCCGTTTCAAAATAATTCAGTGGTTGGACGATGATTTCAGGTACAACTTCCAACTTCCAAGTTGGTCTTTATTTTGTGTCGATTAAATGGATCGGGGTGGGGCCGGGGCAATGTGTGTCAGCATCAGTGAAATATTGACTTGTTCACTGGGAAAACATATGGATAAAAGGTGAGAACAACAATCAAGAGAGACCCGCCCCACCATCGTCCCCCCCTTCCCTAAGTAATGGAGGTACCATTCAAAGAGCAACGACCCCTCCATGCAGCAGTTCTTCGATCCCTTGCCCCTTTCCTTTGGCAGGTGCAAAAACCATTTCCGATTCAACATTTAAACAAAAGGAATCTGCCCGCCAAATCGTTAATAATGGTTAGTCCATGGGGCTATCTCGAACTCTATGGCCTTAGACACATGGATGACCAAGAGATGGTCTACACACGAATATTGTCCAAAACAATAAAGGTGTGTTTTTACAAAAATGTGTTTACGTCCCCCCCCCCCCCCCAGTCCTTCGTATCTAGCGCCGCGTCCTGCTATGCTCGCTCTTATTTTTCATACGCAGATGTCCAAATTAAGATATTTCCCGATTGAGAACAAGATGTTTTTTTGAAGAGGGCGCTGTTTCGTAATTGCGCCTTCCGCCAAACGTACATTCCCCTCCCCCGCCTTAGCGTGGGGTAACCACCCTGTGGGCCTTTACATGCGATCACATGAGATGACGTAGGCCTATTAAATATTTTTCAGGAGGGCTAAACAACACAGCTCTCTAAAATTGTGGTAATTTCAATGTGGTGCAAGGAGACCAAGTATTGGCTATGGCTTTGACTTGTTGCTATGAGTGTTGCTATGGACATCTTACTTCAACACATGAAGCCACTGTAGCCACAATTCGGACAGGGCCTAATACCCAATTTTGTATCAACTCAATCATACGAACTCCTTTCCTCTTTTTCTACGCAAAGTTATGATAAAGAACTCATATTGCAAAGAGTGGCATAACATTGGGGGGGGGGGGGGGCACATGCCGCCCCAAATTGATGTCAGTGCCCCCCCCCCCCCATTTGAATTCTGGACTTTTTGGATTGGAAACTTCCAGAGTTTTAATATGATAATTTTGATGTTTTTCAAACTATTTTTCCATTCACACACAGACAATTTGTTTGTTTTTACACTAACTCCAGATTACCTTATAAAAAAGAGTAAATTACATTAAAAACTTGTTGAAAAGGGGCTTTTTTAAGAAAAAGGGAGATGGACACTTGGCCAGAAGTGCCCCACTAGAAGAAATGGTGCATCCCCCTAAAAATTTACCCTAGTTATGGCGCTAATCGCTAAAGTTTTGCCAATGTTATAGAGCGTATTTTAATTCCTTGTTAAAGGATGTTCACACATTTTGAAATATTACCTGAAATAATTGTTGATTTTGTTATGAAAATTACTATAAACAAATTATTATATGAAATTAAGTATTGACTCCTTACACCCACAGAAGTTAGGAAAACAATTTGAAAAAGAGGGGGTAACAAGTTTTCCACACACCTCTCACTCCTTCCCACTCACTCCCATTCATCCCACAGTATCCTTTTGAAAAAGGATCTTCCACTTTTCAAAACACAGCAGAAATTCAAAAATCAAACAGCGCTGTTTACAGAACACTGGTAAAAATATCAGTTTTATTTTGTCTTTTCAGGTTTTCTAATTCACAAGTGTCAAAACAATATATTCTCATAGGACAACTTTTAAAATAGACATCTGACAAGGAGGCATAAATAACATTATGTACTGAAACAATAAAAAGGGAAAATCCCCAGTACAAACCATTCAAGTGCCTTTTCCAAACATAGGCTTTGGCTCCATTATCAACTTTGAAGCAGTGGTCATTTTGCACTGTGTTTCATTACCAAACTGAGGCCAATGCCAAAGCCTGAGCCGGAAACAAAACCGAGGTTTGGAAAAGACCCCAGGTACAACTTCTAAAGTGAACTTTGGACATGCCTCAGAAAGGAAATAAGTTAACTATTAAAAAATGATAGCTGGGGAAATATCCAAATTTTAGTCTTAATTTCCTCAGTATAATTCGGCAGTGGAGAAATCAAGCAAGTACTATCTACCAGACTTGGTTCACCAAATAAGAATTAAAAACTGTTAATATTTGGTTACAAATTGATTAAAATTATTTATATATTTACCAATCTGCTTACTTTATACAATTTTACAAAATTTACACTAGTTTGTTTTTCGAATTTGTCCAATTCATCTAGTTTGAGTTATTTTATCCAAGTGATTTTCAAAACTGAACCAATTTCTTATGAAATCAACACTTCAACTGACAGTCTTGTATGCAGCATTCTTACAAGTCATGAACACTTAACAGTCACAATCATGCAAAAGAAAACCAACTTTAAATCACTCGTAATGAATACAAATGCCAATAAAAACTTTGAATTAAAAAAGAAGAAGCTAAAAAAAACCATCATTAAATCCAAATCCATTAAATCTTCCAAACTATTGAACCCGATTTATTACAATTTAAATTTTAAGTACAGCAGAAATACTTCCTAAAAAAATTTCTGTACAATGAAACTAATAAAAAACAAAATTCACAATGCAAATTCAACTTGCACTTCAAATCAGATTCTGTAAGCAAGCGGTGGAATTCTTTGACCACTAAAAGTCAATAAAAGTTGTTCACATCAGAAAGAAGAGACGTCTTACTCATGTAAATAACATTTCAATGTTACTTAAACATTTTGAACAACACATTAATTACTGTCAAAAACATGCCAAATTTATCTGCAAACATCAACTGCTAACACAAAATCAACGGCATAAACAATCAAAAGAGATTGCCCAGATTTGTTGTCTTAATACAGCAGATTACAAACAGCCATATCAACACACATATATATATATATTTAAAAAAAGTTCTATGATTAAAATAATTACATTTACTGAAACCAGACGAACAAATTAACAGCACTGGTTTCTCTGGGTAGTGGTAATTGAATATAAAACAAGCAAGCTACGTTAAACAAACACGCATTCCATTATAGCCTACATAATATTCAGAGAGTGGTGAACATTTTTTGAAAATAAGCGAATAACACTTTTCAGCCATGCAATTGCAGTCAATTGACAAAAAGAGGAAAGTGCCAGTAAGAGCAAGACTGTTTACTGTGTATTTCAATTTTCAATGGTACAGCTGACAAACCAAAGAAAGAGGAAATCAGCTGATCAGACAAAAATTTGCATACCTGCACTTTTATGTTATTCTCTCATTTGGTTGGTGCCATGTTTATATAATCTCAAACACAAGATGATCGTGGCAGACAACAAAAAACCTAAAACAATTGTTGAGAAGCCTTTTTATTTTAAGAAGTCGTTTCTTAGGTTGCATAAACCATCTCATATCCACTTCAAAGATCTGTAGTTTGCAATTTGAACTTCTGTCTTTTTTGTTTATGCTTCAATTTCGCCTGACAATTTGAAAAGATTGAAAATATCATACAAATTCAACTTATTACCTACATTGCACGTCAACAGTTAAGTCAAGGAAAATGTACATTTAAAATAATCTTTCAACTGAATATAGATTTTTAGTGGCACTACAGTCAGTTTTGAAAACCTGCCTTTTCTTTTGTTTTTCGCCGCGCTACCTTCATCACTTGCACTTAACACCTCAATGTACAAAATATTTAAGTGGTTACAGGCACTAAACAATATGACTCAAAGAATTTCAGCACGTTTGCTTTTGCAAATTTGTGAAGCATTAACACCAAAAAAGACATTTTTAGATAAGAAGTATAAGGAGTCATCTTGTGCAAGTCTAAAGAGAGTGAGGTAAAAAAGGTTGATATATTTCATAAGGTCTTGTTTGCCTCAGTCACTCATCAAAATCAAACGACACTATATTGTTTTTAAAGAGGGAAACTACATAGCTAACCAATCAGAATGTATCCCTGAAAATCAATCATTCTCCAATTTGCTGTTTGATTTGATAGACTTGAAAAGATTCTCTTTGGAGTTTTGATTTAAAGACAAATCTTCCATAAACGGACAGGAATCAATCAAATAAAAACTACAAATACTTCTGAAGTTGCATTTGTCCTAGGGCGATTGGCCACAACAAATACTAGCAGCAAGCAAGATAGACACTGCTCCCCAGAGCTCAAAAATTAAATTCTTAGAAAAGGGTGATAGCTCACTTAAGAAGAGATTTTGAAAAAATGCTTTCCAAAACTTAGAATCCCACTCTGCAATCTGGCAAGAGAAGTAAGACTTTTCGTCAGTTTGAAATTATCTACAAATTATCTACAATTGCTATTTATACAATGTACAATTATGTACACATTTACAGACGAATAAAAGCTTTGAAATGTAAAAAATATCAAGCACATATTTTTTCTTCATATTTGCACATTATCATTTGTCAGAGGGTAAAGTTATACCTTTTTAAATCTTAGAAGACATTTCTTTTTAAAAAGTTTACAATTTGGGATGGTTAGCATTTGATTTGTTCTTTGAAAAACCTCAAAATAATTTCACAAGAATTGTAGTTCATAAAATCATTACACAACAAGGTTGAGGAATAGGAAAGAAAAATTTAAAAAAAGAAGAAACAACTCTCTTGGTAAAGGTTTGAACCAAATCTAATTCAACTCAGTAACACATTAATAAATTGGACCCACACCTTGATAGTATTAAGTTGTGGTTGTAAGACAACAATAAATTAAACAAATAACATAACAATCAAAATAAACCAAAAAGTTGATCATCCCTTAAACCAAAGGATAGGCAGACACAAAATAAGAGCAGACTGTGTAGTCATCCTATGAATAATACGTAAAGACCTTATGAATAATACATTTATAATATGGTTGTTGGTGCTACTGAATATGCATGAAGATGTTGCAACATACAGAACCTTCACATCAAATTGTTCACTTGGCACTAAAGCATATTATTATAAAAAAAGGGGTGGTTAGATATGTCCATCGTTAAGGACATTTAACTTTCTGGAAGTTATAAGGCTTATGTCGAAGGTATATTTGCATCTCATATATATTCATTGTTACTGTGTAATATTACTCACATATATTCATACTTCATGACTCCTGATTGGTAGGAAGTCTTGGCAAGGCAATGATTATGAAATGTCATGAATATGCAAGCACAACACTCATAATTCCCTTAAAAACATTCCTATTATATAGGGAATACCATTACTGGCTTAATTTCCCTCTTCTTTTACCACTTCATTTAGGAATTTTCGGCGGGAATTTTATTTCTGGAATATTCGCCTTCCTGCGACTTTTGGAAAAATATCAGAAATAATTTTTCATATCAAATGATTATTCCAAGCTGACTGATGATTGAATAATTTTGGTCAATATATGCATTATGGAAATGAATATTTGTATTCTTTTGTGTCTTCATTCTTTTCCAGCTTTTCAAATATCTTTAGAGCATTCAAAATAACTGATTGTTGAATATTCAGTATACCGGGTACATGTTAAATATGCAACCTTCTATCCCAACCATCCTACTGAATATTCATCTTGGCAGGGCAGATCGCCTGTTGAACGCTCATACTATTCAGCCATCGAATTTACTATATCGACTGTCTTGAGGATATCTTCAGAATATACTCTGATGCCATCCATTCCATTGGGAATGAATATTCATTTGAACTCATTGAACATTCATACTGATATGAATTATTCATACTGATATCTCCACTGTTTTGTGGATATCTTCAGATGATATTCCGACACTGTCCATACTGTTGGTGTCGCTGTCACAGCTCTGGGCACCGGACAAGTTAGCCGCCTCTTGTAACCTCATCAACATGTTGAACTAAAACACAAACAGAAAGATCAGAAAAATTTAAACCAACGGAAAGTTTGAGAGCGATGCACACCTCGCTTTTATGACGGTATTAAGCATTTTTGTTTTAAGATGTTACTACTTCCATTAAATATGATTTTGAAAACATTGATCAAATAGTTCTTTGGTAAAACTCACACACTTTCGTACAATAAGCGCATACAATTTTACAAAGAAAATGCAAGCTTTTTAAGAGGTACGGACCACTTTGCAGCCATCATGGTCTGATTCCCTGAGCATTTTAGTAGTATCACAATTGTGATAATCAGTGCCATAAAGGGACCAGCATATATATATACACATATATTTTTTTTAAAGACTTTAAGATATAAAATAAACAAGGCAAGGATTCAAATAGTTGAAGTTAAATTTGGCAACAAGAAAACGTGCGCAAGAGAGAAAAACAGTTTTTACACATATCAACAACAGTACTGTTTACGAAAGTGAATGATATATTTATAAGAGTGGTATTTGAAGCATGCGAATATATTGCTTGACTCTTACAAAAACACAACTTATTTTTTGTTTTTTTCAAAGCATGCTTTCATAGCTTGAACATCACAATACATTGAATGAAAAAGTGTTATTTATTAATAACATTCCTGATTGAATGTATACAACAATAACACACGACACACAAGTCATGCCCAAGGAAAGTTGGAAGTATTTAGTATTTACATTGTACATTAAAACATACAGTCACGATATTCATTTTGGGAGTGTTGGGAAGGGGGTTGGGAACCCTTAGAAAATGGACTACTTTGCAAATACTTTTTATGCGCGTGTTAGCCAGGGAATATTTAGTGTATGCTGGTCTAGAAAACCACAAATTTTGTCATTATCTAACAAGCATGCATCTCATTCCATGGCTACAGTGTGCGTACAAAATACTTGCGAAGTAGTCTAGGGTGACATCAACTACATTCAAAGTCTCTTGTTTGAGTGCTTTTATCCTGCGTCATCATGGACACTTTAGACTAACACGACCATCTCACAACCAACAGTTAAAGTTTATTAAGAAATGGAATCTAACCAGACTTTAGAATCTGATGATACGAAGGGGTTCATGCTAAACAGACAGGTGCAAAACATCTTTACATCATGTACAGTAATCTTAGGAAACCATACACAGAAGGCAAATATGGTATCTGTTAAGACTTGTATAAGTTGCATGATCTATTTAGTCTCATTCCCCGACTTCTAACATTACAAAGTTTCTATGCCTCAGGCTAGTTGGTCACCAGCCTCATCATAATCCCCAAAGAATTTTGTGAAGAACTCAACCTAACTAAAATGGTTGAATAATGGCTGATGTCTATACATGAATCCATAATGAATCCATGTTGACTAAAGTAAACAGAGAAAACAAGCATTTGTTATCACAACAATACATAAATGCTGCAGTGCCCTCTATTGAGGATAGCTGTCCATGTCTGCGACAGACGTGTTACCCACAGCACCAAACTAGCTTTATACAAACATCAAACGCATTACTCTAAAAAGTGTAAGCTTCGTGCATCACATTAATACACAGAACACGATTGGCACATGGCATGCACAGTCATATTGGTGAAAACCTACCTACAAGGTTTATATGGTTGGGCTCGCGCAACTGCGCGGGCTGGAGTAACCTGATGCCTCTTGCAAATGCATTAGCATGCTCAGCTGTCGGTTACCATGGAGAAAGGAAGGTCAAAGGTTAGCACTCGTAATGTCAGTGGTGCAGTGTTATAATAACAGTGTTAATGTGCATGGGGGACTTCTCCTTTGGTAGAGTCAACCAATGTTTATCAAAATGATTTTAAACCGTAGCTCAAAAAACCCCAAGTATTCCATGATTTCATTTGTGAAGTACATCTACAGAATTGTCTAAAAAGGTAAAGGTAAGACACTAGATATTGGTACAACTTCCTGGCTAAAGTTTCATGAATATTTATTTGTAATACTTAAAGTTGTGAAACTGTTAAAACAGATAATTCATTACTTTTGGGTTGAATTAAGAAAGATTGACCAGAGCAGGTCTTGAACTGGCGACCTCCAGATTAATGTGCCGGCGCTCTACCAGATTAATGTGCCGGCGCTCTACCAACTGAGTCATCTAGCCCTAATGTTGGTGGTCTCCCTATTTTGTTGATATCTTTGTTTGGGGTGCAGGTCAGAAGAAATACAACCTGTAACTGCCGTATAGCCAGGGATCACACCAAAGAAGACGATACAACCTGGGAAGACCATCAACATAGGGAGATCACCAACAATAGGGCTCGATAGCTCAGTTGATAGAGCACCAGCTCATTAATCAAGAGGTCGCAGGTTAAAATCTCGCTCTAGTTGATCTTTCTTTGCTCCACCCAAAATTATCTAAAATTTCCCTGATTAGTTTCCCTTGTGGTTCATTACTTGATAACATATAATTCATTACAAACTTACCAGTGGATCACCTTCAGCATCACTCTGGCCGGATTGTTGACCTTTGACCCCGGTGTGCATGGTGTACCCATCAAAGCCGACATCCTCGGGGCGTAACCGTAGCAATGAGGGCCAATCCTGACTGCTGGTTGGTTGCCATGAGTAACTGTCAATCACCCACTCTGCTGGATCCTCCCATGCGGCTTTCCTTCCATACAGCTGGAAAATAAGAAGGAGCAACAAAATGTAGGAAGTGTAAATGACTCGACAAGTGTTAAACCATATTCAAATAACTTATAACTGAATCACATGTTTGGGTCATACCTCTCTCTTGTGGAAAAATTTCCTGAAGTATTTCAATAAAATTGTTAAAATCCAAAGGCTGTCCCTGATAGCTGGTTGGCTAGCCTTAGTGACAAAATTACAAAACAATATTTGTATGAAAGATGTGAGTAGCTAATTGCCTCCAAAATACATTGTAGGTCCTTCCCATTGCAAAAGCCACTTCCTTGATTCCATGCTGATATCTGGAAGTAGTTGCTGTTTGAATTCAGAGTAGAACTTTGAATCAATATTGTATTACTTTCTAACTACATTAAAATTGTCAAAACAAAGGTTCTAAACACAAAACTGAATTGACCCGAGTCTATACCTGCAATCCTTCCCGTACAGCCTCCAAGAGATACGGCACAATGGAATAGTTCCAGAGATCTGTGAACCAGACCTGCGACCCAGCGAGATCCACGGGGCAGGACAGGAATAGGCGTGGTCCGATGGTAACGTCCGATGAACTGTGGGACTCCAAGAACTTGTTCAGATGCTGCCAGACCTTGGGGATCCAGTCGATGATCTTGTTCAAGTCGTTGTTGCGGGTGTTCTCCTTGATTTCAGTCTCGACGAGCTTGCGACGTAGGAAGCGGCCGAGGAAACCCTTGACTGGCTCCATGTGGTTTGCACAGAGTACCCATCTGGATTGAAGGAATGAGGCGATGGATGAGAGGTCAATGGTTGTGGTTTATTTTAAAACATTCCAAAATTTGCAGCCAACGAGAGAATCGTATTTTCAACTTGCTGATTTAAAAACTTTAAAAATACACAGAAAAGATTTAAGGGGGAAGAAAAAGAAAGTAGATACAGATTTATATCTAAAATTGTGAAAGTAGGCATAAAATATAAACAGCGATTTTAAACGGATAAACGGACTGCCCAAATCAGATTAAGTGTAGCCCTCACCTTGAAGTGGCCGCCCGGCCTTGTGATGTTAGGCAATATCTCATCAAACAAATATAAAATATTAAAAAACCCACCCAAAAAACAGCCCTAGAAGTAAACACTTGATAGAAAATAAAATAAAAATCTTTAGGGTGTCACAGCCTGCAAGGTAGGGATACTAACCTGAAGTTATGATGGAGCTGTAGATTGGTGGAGGAGCATGTAGCTTGATTCATTGTACCGATGATAAAGGGACACTTGTGATATTTGTAGCTGAGGAAACCGTTGAAGATGTCTCCGAGGGAGCCGACATGATGGAGGTTATCTAAGATGATGACAGAGGGAAGATCCATTGCGCTGGAAGAAGGAGAGAAAATGGTTTGTGTTACTCGAAGTTTGATCACAAGGCACAAACAAGTTTGAGATGTTTATGGAGGGAAGGTTACTGTGGTCTAACGAGTCTCGAATGACTATAAAATATCTGAATGAGAAACGGTGTAAAGATCAGTTGCAAGAATCTTGTGAAGTTTTTTTCTTTTAGTTCTATACCAAATCAAAATGCAAGTTGTCAAGAAAAAAAAGAAAAAAGAAAAAAGAGGAAAGTGTTAGGCACAGCAACACTTTGCACAGTGATTTTCCAATGAGAAACTAAAATCAAGGGTAAAAAGATGACCAATTAATTAAGTTTTAAAAGTGAAGATGTTACTTTGAATATTCATAAGGTATTTTGAATAACAATTTGGACACTGAGTTTATAACCGTTGAACAAAATTCATGTACCATTTTTACATCAGTCGTAACTGCTTTTTATCTAATTATGACTCAATTTCAAGCTTAGTCTGGTACCATTGAGCTACAGTACAATGATTGTCATTCAGGGCACTGAACTGTATCAGCCGTTTTTCCAAAACTGAGGCTTGGGCTACAGCTCTCAGCTTCATTTGATGTTTGAAGCACCATGCAAAATGTGACAGCCGAAGCCCAAGCCTAGTTTAAAAAAAAACAACCCAAAAATGAAACAACCCCCTAAAATTCTTACTTTGTCTCGCACTGATCAGCTACATTGGTGAGATACTGTTTCAGCTCTTTGCTTGATTTATGATCAACGTTGAAGGTGGCTATTGTAGAATCGGACGGCTCCTTGCCACTCCTGAAAAAAAAGAGAGTAAAAATTGAGTTTGTTGGGTTCCCTATATACCGCTGTAATTATAGCAATGACAATCAGAGCATGAAGGGAGCCAGCTTGTCTCCCTAAGAACTGCCACACATTTGTATAGGTTAAAACTACTGTGATAAAGTTCTTAAGACCCCTTGCATTGGCTGCCACCCCTGAGGTCAAACAATGGAAATGCACAACTCTCAGCCAATGATGGGCCTTCACTGACCTCAGTGAGGGCACTTTTGGGCTTGTGACGTTATATACAAGGGGTTCTGATACAAAGCAAGAGAGGGAAAGTTTTCTCTTCTCAGTTCCCCCCCGGAGTCTTACCTCTGAACAATGTGGTCAGCCAGTTTCTGTGCCAAGAAGGTCTTTCCTGTACCACTAGGTCCGCAGAGAATGATGCGGCGATGTTCAAGGAGCAGTGAGATGTATCTCTGGAGGATGGGTTTAGGGATGAGAGTCTCAAAGACGAGACAATCACAACTATTCTGTTGTACACCTGTAAAGAATCCAAGAAATGTTTGGTGTAAGGAGGGGGCAATCATTTCAAAAGGGGGTGAAAGGATCGAGGCTTTGTATAAACGAGATACCCAAGCAGAAAGTTTTGCTTAACAACTTTCTGCTTAGCAAATAAGAAGGAAAACAGTCACAGATTGGTACATGTTACATGATGTTTTGGCTGGTAAGCAAAGCTGCTTTGTGCTTAGCAACTTGTTCTGCTTAAGCAGCTCTTTAAAATTAGCCCTGCTGTACACATAGGAAAAATCTAACAAATTCTTAGGGCCAAAGGGCCACCTTTCAAACGGGTTTAGGAGTGAGTTTAGATATCATCTTGAGATCAAGCATAACATAACAACAAGAAGATAACAATAGATCATATTAATAGTATTTTAACGAAGACAGACCCCCTGATAAATCTGAATAAATGATATTAGTAATAGAATATTAAGCTAGAAAGGTTTGCAGTGACACCCTGTACACAAATATGTCTCAGGAGTTGTGGTGGTTCAGAAAAAAACCCAGCAGTAAGACAACTTAACAATTTGATTAGTGTGCTCCAGCCATCTTCAGGAGAATAGCCGACTCCTACTTAAATATAATAATTCAAATATTTTGCTGATGATGGAAGTTTCAACTCACCTTTAACGTGAATTTGGATGGACGTATTATCACCAACGAGGTATCCACAAGGCAAGAGCTCTGGAGGATCGGCATCCTTGGTTCTACAGATTTCACCAACAACGTAGCTATGTACACTCTCTGCACTAAGACCAAGGTTGGTAACTGGATCTATTCTAAGCACATATTCCTGCAAAACAAACACAAACAAAGAGATTTTACCTTTAACCATCCGTCAAGTCAGTTCTAAGTTTATTTAAAAAAAAATTTGGTTGAACAAAGAAAATTGACTAGAGCGGGACTTGAACCTGCGACCTCTACCAACTGAGCTATCTAGCCCTATGTTGGCAGTCTCCCTAATTTGTCAATATCAAAGAGCTGTTAGTTTTTCTTCAGTCTACCTCAAGAGTTATACTGTGTAGATTTGTTATCGAGACTGTTTGAACAGAGTTTACTTTGTACGGGTTGACTAGCGAAACAATTGTCCCTAAGCATACAATCCTGCATAAAGCAAACTTTTAACACTTACCTTAAATATTCTCTTGACGACGCTGTCTAGGGTGTCCCAGTTCGTCTTACTGCTGATTCCTATCGTTCCAATGAACACTTCCTGTTGTTTGCCACTTATGCTCTGTTTCATCAAAAAACAAAACGAAAAAAATCTTAGACGATTCTGTTCTTGCTTTAAAGGTATTATACATGATTGGTAAGGATAAAAAAAACACCATTGTTTAATTTTAGTTTGACAGCTTACTGATTATGAAGCTCAAACTAGAACAATTTTTTTCCGTGAAATATTTCCCTCTAAAATGAAGTCACATTCGGTCGTGGGTTCGAATCCCACCCGAGTGATTGCCTGTGGATTTTTTTCACAGAGCTCAGGAAAGCACTGAGCATACAGTGCTTAATACACATCAGTATAAGGGAAAAACCAAATTAAAAATCCAAACTGTTAAAACTTCTGTATAATTGTGGCATTCTGAGTCACGGTTAAACGTTTTTGACTTCAGCTCATTTTTCTACCGGACATTGAAAGTAATTTTCTGAGACATATTGATGATATAGATGGCTGGTTGACTGAGTATTGATACCATAGTGTCGTCATTACCTCAGCCTGTTTGACGGCTTCTGGTAAACTGTTGACAGCGACAGTCACTATAATCCTCTGACTGTTGTTGGTCATACCAGAGTTGTCGTCAAGAAGAATATCTAAAAGAAAAAGAGGAAAAAAGCAGAAAGAAAAAACATGATATATATTACTGAAGAATCCTTGTAAACACAACAATGATGGGAATTCCGTATAATCACTACCATACGCACATACATGCAAGGGCGTCGATGGGTGGGGGACGGAGGGGACATGTCCCCCTCACTTTTTAGACTGGAGGGGACAGCATATCAGATGTCCCCCCCACTTTTTGATTGACTGTTCATTAGAAATATGCAACAAAATATAAAAATATACACCATTTTCTTGATTTAATATTTCATTACAATTTTTGTTCAAATAAAATAATAGCGAACAAACGGTGAAATGTTTTTTTCATTTTTATCTTTTTTTTCTGATGGACCACGCGCAGAATGGTATTTTGGGCCTCTTATGTTAGATGTATTTTTTCAAGACTTGCTCGCCCGTCCCCCCTACTTTTCAGTAGCGATCGACGCCCTTGCATACATGGTTTAATGAGTTGATTTCTGTGCACGATTTTTGCAGCAAAAATTATATAAAACCAAGACTTGGTTTTGCTTTCGTACATACTAATTAGGGACATTTTGGTTGAGCTACTTGAGCGCCAATAGGTCATATCTCGTGAGCATTTGTGGCTGCTATGGACATTTTAGTGCAGGGCATTCATGGCTAGTATGGACATTTTGGTACAAGCCATTCGTGGCCGCTATGGACATTTGGAACAAGTTGTTTGCAGCCGCTATGGATATTTTCGTACAGGCCGTTTGCGGCCGCTATGGACATTATGGTACAAGCCATTCGTGGCCGCTATGGATGTTTTGGTACAAGCCGTTTGCAGTCACCTATGGACATGTTGGTACAAGCCATTTGTGGCTGTTATCGTCTCTTAAGGGTTCATCAAACTAAACAACTCCAGGATATAAAACTCTTTTTTTCCCAACCCCCCTTCCCCACACCTTTGAAGTCTTTTTTCTTCAATGAACACAGCAAGAGAAAAAACAACTCACCTAGACTTCCATGGTCGGAATTCATGCTGAGTCGATGCCTCTCAAGTGAGTCTCGGCTGAGCCTCTTGGATGATCCAAGTGAGTTAAGAGATGCCTGAGATGAGCTCGCATCCAGGGATCGCTGAGCGACCATCTGGCGTTGTAGACGCTCATTCTCCTGTTTCAGTGTGTTCATCTCACTCTGTAGGATAAAAGATCAAGCATAAAGTTGGTAAACTATTTCAAGTTGGTATTAAATAAATGTTGAATCCTGGTGAGTACTTTTTTTATGAACGTCAGAACTCATGCTGTCATCCTCCACACCCCATCACTTAAAAAAACATGCTCAAAAATCTCGGTCATGACACTTATGTCCTTAATAGGTATAAATAGGTACCTGCAAGGGGAGAGGTTAATATCATGTTTGAAAAAGCCTTCAGAGTGCCATGGCAGCCTGGGCTGTATACTCCCCAGCTGAGAAAGATTACAGCAATGTTATTGACCCAATGACCAGGGCTCTAATGTCAAGTGCATTAATCTGTTATTGTAAAATGCGCTAATTTAAGAACTAGTTATGATTACTTCATACCTTCATTTTGTTCATAGATTCTTTCATCTGATCCAGTTGGTGTTGGGAGGTTAGGGCTTCAAGCTTGATATCCGTCAGCTTGGTCTCCTTCTCTCTTAGTTTCCTCTTTAAGTCGTTGATCGTCTCTTGACTCTGTTGGGCATCGTAGATTCTGAGGGAAGAGATAAAATAAGTAAAACAAAGTACATTTTTACACTGTTTTGGTTTTCTTTGGATATTTTTATAACTGTCATTTTTATTGTGATAACACCTGTCAGTAGCAGTTGACCGCAGTTAGTGCGACCCTATTTGAAGTAATATAGTTTAAGAGAACGAGGTAACTTTTCACCCCGAAACTTGAGTCTGAAAAAAGGCTTCAGGCATGAAGCCTTTCTCAGGCATCTGAAAGCACTCAATTCTAAGCAACAAGGGTGTTTTTTCTTTCATTATTTTCTTGCAACTTTGAGGATTTATTGAGCCCAAGTTTTCACAGGTTTGTTTTAATTTATGCACCAAGTGAAGATACTGGTCTTTGACCCAAAAGTATACCCCCGCCTTTAAGCTATAGATGTGCTGGTCAATGGTTATGCTGAAAAACTTCTGTGTGTTTTTGTTTTTTAGAACTGAGTAAAGCTTAATGCAACCAGATTACACCATCCTTGTAGAAATTGTTACTTACGCGGATGTCGATGCTGAGGTCTTCAGTTGCTGGTTGGCAGGATAACCACCACTCTGGAAGGAACTGTTACTCTCCAAGTCTTCTGTATCGGTCGTTGTGCCACTTCTCTTCTTTCTACTGAAGGCAGCTCGGAAGGAACTACGAAGCTAATGAGATAACAACAAAGATGTCAGTCTCCCCATCTTAAACCAATCGATGGTTCGTCTATTTCAAAGATTACCAGAAGAGTTCTGGGTATGTTTGGAAAACAGCGCTCACTTTATTGAAACCTACGTTCATTCTGATTCTTCTGGAGACTGGCAGACCATTCTGCCTGTTTGTAGCTCTACACTCAAAACTAATTCACAACGTTACACTGCAGGCCTAGAATCTTTGAGAGGGCAAGGCCATTCTCATTTTGCAAAGGGCACTTCAATTGGGAAAATCTTCAAGTCCATGGGAAACTTCTGAAGGGGCACCATGGCGAAAACCAGAGGGTAACAGAGGCCTTAAATCTGGCTTAAATCTGGCTTACCATGCCTTCCAGGAAAAGACATGTTATATTTGTTTGGCGTCTGAAAATATTTGATTTACTGTCATCTGTTCACCATGCAAAGCTTTAATGATGATACTGATACATGAATCCCAAATGTACTAAGATGGTGAATTTATTAATTTAATCATGCTTTAAAGAATGTACTTAGAAAACACACTCTGATGTGAGCTATTTCTCTGTAGATAAATAGGAATACTACAGTGAGGAATATCACAAACTCAACGCCCCTTTCACACTATAGAGCTGATTCCAAGGAAGTAAAAACCCCAGGAAACTCCTGGGGAATTTTAACCCCGGGTACCACCCCATGTTCTATCACAGTTGAACATTTTTTTCTGGGTAAAATGAACAGTATGCTATCCCCCATGGTTATCTGGCTTAACCCGACACCCAAGCAGAGGTAGCTTTTTCCTGGGAAATGACTGCTTTCATGGAGTCTGCCAGGGTTTGTAAGTGGGAAAAATGTGGGAAAAGTGAGAATTCAAGTGGGAAAAAAGGTCAACAAAATTTTCCTTAGAATTTCCTCGGAAATTTAACTTGTGTGAAAGGAGCATCAAACTGTACACAGTATACTATAAATAACAGCCTTATCTAGATGAATATAAATTGAATGAAAACAAAAACAAATTGGGTGGGAAACTGGGGGGCAAATTCACACCACTTAACGTATTAATTTATGAGTGCAATAACACCAAATACTTTGTACTGTCATAAAACTGGGCACTTATATGACTGGATTTGATGAACGATCATATCCCACAACCCTAGTAGAGCATGTTTACTTTCAGAGTAGAGTGGTCTCCATCAGTTAGTACTGCCTTAAATATGCAGTTTTATTCCCTTTTTTTTTTTACACCTGTAAGAATCAAAATCAATGAACACATCCATGCTTTAACAGAAAATAAAAACAATCCTGCAAGCAACCAAAACTATCAAAAAATATAAATACAAAATTACAAATGGGTATAAATTGTCACACAACAATGAAAAACTGTTATCATGCAGGAAGAGATGAAATTATACCTTATCGCTTGATGAAATCTGAATGGATTGATTTTGAGGGGAGGGTGTGGGTGTGAGGAGGAGGGGTAGGGGCGAGTGAAGAGGCGAAATGAAGGTTAAAAAATCATTAGCCTGGGAATTGAAATGGATCAAGTGAACTGCTCCAATCTTAACTTCCCAAAACCCAAAAGGGCAACCAAAGTTGTATAAAGCTTTTTGTCTGCTGACTTGAACAATCTGAAAATATTCTTGAAAATCCCCCCCCCCCCCCACCCACCACAAAAAAAGAGAGAAAAAACTACTTCGCAAAATTATAAGGAGCAGTTCACTGTGATAGGATGTCAGCAGTAAATGAAACCAAGCTATGTGCATCAAGGCCCTCTATTGGTTAAATGTGGCCAGTTTGCCCATGTCTTGTGTGCAGTTTGTGATATTCACTGCTTTGATTTATTCGTGTTCCCAATGTACTCATAATCTGGCCATGTCTCAATTGATAGCTTCGGCAGTGGCTATGGCTGCTTCAATGTCATTGCTGAAGCCAACAGCCATAGGCCTAGCCAAAGTCGCTTGATGTGGATGTGGCCTCATAATCAGCCACACAGGCCCTTTGATTGATTTTGATACAAGCATCTGGTTCAGAGCTGTGTATGGAGAGAGTTGTGGCATAGCGGGACCAGTTTTCTTTGGTCACATGGTTGTTGGAAGGCATTTTTGGTCCAACCCATTGTGCAGACTAGTCTGGCACCCTGTGTTTTTGGCCCAAAAATGGCTTCTAATCGCAAGTTGTCACAACTCTCTCAATATACGGCTCTGAACTGGCTGTGTGAAGGGCTCCCTCGTAAGAATGTGCAGAGTGGATAAAGCCAGGTTTGCTGTCCCAATTGTCATGTACTCACTGCTAGTGCTTTATGTGAACTGCGTGATTATGTAATGATCGAATGCAACATGTGCGACCAACAAAAGTAATGAACAATATAGTCAGAAATCAAAATGCTGTTGCAGCCATGCCCAAAGAAATATTTACTAGCTTTATATCAACCCCGATAAAAAGTGCTGTGCATTGAACTGAAGTACACTTGTGCGACAGCATGGACGATTGTTAGGGATGAATGAATGGGGGATGATGTCAAATTGCGGGGAGGAATTGCGGTGCAATTGTGGTTTCATTGTCTATTGTAAAATACAAACCAAAACATGTTTAGCAGTGGGATGATTCAAAATCAAAATTATGGGTTTCATCATACAAAAAACCCTCTTGAATTTAGACAGGTTATACAACTTGAATCAAATTAATTTGAGTGTCTGATATTGGAATGCATCCAGTATAAAGAATATAATCTCTGAGATACAGCAAGACTTCATTTCATGATAGCTGGTTTTTGACCTTTGACCTACCCAGTGCTTCTTCTTCTTGCCGTTTTTCTTGCCGTCTGTTACTTCAGAGTCGGTGACTGCCGATCCAAAACTTGACATACTGGTCATGGATGCGAGGCTGGACATGCTATCTGTAGAGAGCTGACGACTTATTCTCACCTCAGGAACTGCAGATGGATGACAGAAACACAAACTGGTTGTTTAGCTCGAGCGGTTCATTCATGAGTCTCAAATGAACCCAAAACATACCCTCCTATTCAGCAAGGCTGCATTAATTACACATGTTGTGTATTTGTGCTGGCTTGTATGGGTTGGCTGGACAATGCCATGAATTTAATGACATAATATTTCTGACTAATTAAAATAACTTGATGCACAGTGATCATCCACACTCAATTTGTGTATCTTGTGTGATTTTCACAACGATTTCCTCTGAATTTTGTTGTTATTTTTAACAGAAAGATAACAAATTCTACATTGTATGCAGATTGATAAAAATTTATTTATTAACCATCACAAGCCACGGTGTTTACCTGTTTACAGCATTCCTAAAACCCATACTCACCCAAAACTGCACAAAAGCAACTATTTCTGCCATTTTGCTTTTACACCCCCCGGCTCGTGACTCGACCACAAAATGTGACAAAACCCATAGAAGTCATTGTTACATTGGTAAATACGAAAACAGCAACCATCAAATATCACTTGTTACTCCACTGGTGGTGGTAAAATGAGCTTTTGAATGAGATAATAGCATTGTAGACAGTAGCGTACACTGGTTGTGTAAATAGACCTTTAGACTCTCAACGTAGCAGATTCGTAGACTTGTCCATTTGGGGCGGGGAAGTCATCAGGACTTATTGATTCAGACCAGACGGATTTAAGAACCACGGTTTTTATCTACAACTTAATGTCAATCCCCTTTGTCTGGGTTGTTTGCAAATGTTTTTTCTTTCTTCAGAATCTGTTAAAGGGAAGGTACGATATTGAATACAAGTAACGACTCTACACTCCTTCAGAGATAACAGGAGCCTGAAATTACTTTGATGTCCCCAGACATCACAAGTATAAACATTGAAAAAAACAAAAACACAAAAACCAAATCCAGTCTCTGACATCCTGACAAATGATTGCAAGATAAAAAACTTCTAGTGGATCAAATTAATTTTCATGTACAAAGTCAGTAGGATAATAAAGAATTTATTTGTTTTATTTTTTTCACTCAAGAAACTTCGAACAGCAAATAAAACTTTTTGAAATTTCAAAGCCAACTCAATTAAAAAACGCTGAAATATTTACAACATTGTCATTGTAAGCGTTTATTCTAATTAAAATGCACTTTTTTTTACCAAAGGGGATCATGCCTTTAAACTTGTTTTTCATTTTATTAGAGGGTCTTTTTGAAGCTGGACTGGCTCGTTAGCCAGCTGAGCAATCTCAGATTGAGAACTATGAACTTGTTGACTTTTTACACCTGGTAATTAATAGGGTCTCAACTTGCTGTACAAGGGTTAGGCACTGACATATTTCACAAACAATACGGGTATGATACAACAAATAACGTCTCTTTTTTTTTCATGGGGTAAAGGGGGCGGGAAGGAAGGGGGAGGGAACAGAGATTCAGTTTTACTAAATCATCAAAAGGTCCCTCACAAGATCTTTTTTGAAAGAGTAGCCACTTTATTTCTCCCATTGAAACTAGTATAACCAAACTGAGGCTTGTCGGGACTCTATAGTCTGGCTCCTTGTTTGTGTATTGCCATTTTAAGCTTTAACCTTATTTTAATCATAACAGCAGACAGGGAACCAGGCATTACATAGCCATGAGGAATGTCCAGAGTGAATACTTACAGGCACTGGAGTCCTTGCCAAAGGACTGTTTTCGGAGCAGTGCAGCAGAGTCTACGCTCAGCGGCTGTCCGTTACGTTCTCCGGCAGCCTGCTGGGTGTACTTCAACAGTTCAATCTTGTTGCGGAGATCCTGTAGTTCACTGTCCTTCTGATCAGCGTCGCATGTCAGCTGCTGAAGGCGATTGGTCATATTGGACAGGCTCTGCTCGAACGCTGCCACCACATGGGCCTGTAGATAGTCAAGAAAATGAGAGGAAAGTCGTGATAAGTTTAATATGACAACTTCAGAAAAGGAAGAAGCCAAGAAGTGAGATGATGTTTCTTCTCTCGCAATGTAACTCCCTACAACCAACTTTCAGGTCACGTATATTCATTTGATATGTATGACATATCATGATAACAGAAGATAACCCCCTCACCTTCCCAAATACAATAAATCTCAACAGTCTATGAGAAACTCTCGCTCATCGTTTCCCAACATAAAGTTATCTGATGATAAAAGAGCCAAAGACATCAATACAACAATTCCAAAATGGTCACACAATTACCACCTTCTTTCCTTTCACTCACTGATCCATCCCCACCTCTAGTCAAATATTTATCTTTTTATAAATAAAATGCCATCTTGCAAAATTGTTCTTTGTCCTCGTGAATTCTTCTCGCTCAAAATGCTTTTTTAGAAAAGATACAATTGACAGTCTGTTACATCACTAAAAGATGCGACGCCCAACTGACATCTGTTATGAAAACTACAATGAGATAAAGACAAGAGGGATGACTGCTGGAAAAAAACTCCTAATCCGTCGCAGGGTCATCCTACTCATTATGAACGATGGCGAAATAAAAACCACAAATCTGTTCTGAGCGTCCCCGGGACATATCTAGAATTCCAGTCCACTCAGGGACTGTGATTTCAAAGCTGGGGATAATCCCTTTTGGATTGTCCTTAAGCCGTCTATGGATTACCGAACATTGTCTAAGAATTCTTCTCCAAATCCGGCACCATCTTGATGGATTTTCTTCGCATCCCGTTTCTCTTTATTTAGCTGTCACAAGAACAAAACAGCATCTTCTTAAGTCACTCCAGAAGGATTTGCGATGATTTTGTTTTCTGTTTTTCACGATTGAGATATGAGATTTGAATGTTGTTCAACAACGGCAGAATTGTTGTCTGACTGATAGATCACCACCATTTAGAAAAAAACAAGAATGTCATTTGTTGTCAGGGATAAGAAAACAAACTGTCATACTAGATGACAATCCGCCTGAAGGTTAGCTTGAACAGCACAGAATTATTTTGCCTTGGGACAACAGGGAATAGAGATCCCTGCACAAATATTGACACAAAAATGAAAGAATTCTCCATAATGGTTAAGATATTTTGGTTCATGCCACGCTCTGAAAGCTTGGAGAGATAGAGTACAAGCTTTGCAGCATAATGAACGTGCATGCTCGTATTTAACCATGGTTTAACAAGCTTGGCTTCTTAATGGGTTCCCTGCAGCTTCCCGAAAACTTTGTAGGTTTGAAATTGTTCGTATATTGTACTGCCATGACTGGCTGTTTGGGTAGTGAGACCTTGAGAGATAAATGAACGACAACATTTATGAAAAAAGAAGAAATCTCACGTTATCGTTTGTGTCTGTTTTTTTGAGACTGATAAAACCATGGAGGGGAAGAAGAAAAAAAAGGAAACAAAAATACAGTCAGTCACATTCTTGATTGGTGACCACATTTAGGTTACTAGATCTTGGTTCTTGGATTTTCCAATGTCTTTATCTACCACAATTACTCTCTTAATTCATTCCTACAGCTAGCAATTCCCTCCCACACAACACAACTTTGTTTCCCTTTCCAGGAACCTTTTCCAGATTACACATTAGGGTCCAGTCCCCCCTGGAAGAAATTAGGTTTGGGTCCAGCTGCTCTCTTTCAATAAATGAGATAAATTACAGCACTTCAGGGGGGCTTCAGACCAGAGCAAGCCGCCCACAAAACTTGAGATTTGAGGCAAAAGTGGATTGAATTAATGATGGCTGTCTACTTCACTGGAGGAGATGTTATACAGAAATCAACCACAGATATGTAACAGACACAACTGCTTTATGGATCAGTAAATTGTTTCATTTGACAGTTTGTGTTTTTTATCCTTTTGTGGACGATGTATTTTGAGAGGGAGTAGGAAAAACAATGGTGCCCTTGGACACTTCCAGACAGTACCTTTGGAGCTTTTTTGTTACTTTACTTTGCCGGTCGGCCGACACAAAATAAACCTTTCCGTTTCATGAAATAATACCACAATGAAGGACAACGGTTAGGCTTTGTGATGTAAAACTAAAGAAAGTACATGATGAAAAGGGGTCTGATTTGGCATGGGAAATAATGCTTCCTGAATCAAAATTCTACCTTTCTCCAAACACAAGGGGTTTAATTTAAAGACAAGGGTACATTTGTGGAAAAGTGCGGTTTAATGGGCATGCAGTAAATACAGAGGACAAGTAGGAAGGCTTTCCAGGAGCCAGGGTCCAAAATGTTTCACAATTATAACGATCTTGTCAAGGGATGTAAAAGATTGGGTTCAGCTATGGTTTAGGGTAGGATGGTCAAGATGTTCCTGTGGGTACTGGAAACTGAATAAGGAACTACGTAGTACTAGTACTAGTAGTTTCTTAATCAGTACTAGTACTAGTAGTTCCTTATTCAGTTTCCAGTACCCACCACAGGAACATCTTGACCATCCTACCCTAGTAGTAATACTACGCCCCTGGGTTGACACACAGTGTCCATTTCACATTCACCTATTCACCCCATGGAGGAATAATCTACTCCACATTTTAACCACATTTGTTTATTTTTGCTGAAAGCTATTCTGGAAGGAGTGAGATTCAATTAGCTTGTTTTTCCTCTCACCTACAGCTCTTAATTCCCAGAGTAAATCAATAAAACCAGGAAGTTTTCAATCAGGGAGTTTCACAGCTTTTTGTGATAAACTTGTTGAGTGGATTAACATGTGAGAAAATTAAAAGATGTGGATGTAGCAGGTTGACCAACAGGGGTTGGGCAATAAACTAATTGACTATTAAATGACTACTTTCTTCACAATCCAACCTTGCCCCATGATAAAAATATAAAGACATTACACACAAGATACTTTTAAAAATCTAACATTGAAAAAAGATACAATCTATCCAAATCTTGAAAGAAAACAGTAGAATAGCAAGAGAATTAGATTCTACACTATCGTCTGTTTTTGTTTTATCGTAATGGCCAGAAACTCTTGTACTCACATGATGAAAAGCACTTGCAGGCATCGTGGAGTAAACAAATCAATCCTATGGGTAAACCAAAACCAGCAGAGAAAGACAAATCCCACCAAAAAGTTAAAGAAACGTCAAGAAAACTAAACTTGGAGGGGCGTTATCACACCAATGACGATCAGCAGTACCCTTGATGAGGAAACGATCACCAATGATAATGATGTCGTGAAGCGATAAGTTGACCATCACACCACCACACCATAAGACCAGGTCAAACTACTGCTGGACAAATGCAATATATGGCACCAGTGTCACAATGACAACTTGCTAGGTAGTAAGCCTCAGAATTGAAGTAGCAAGAGATTTCCTAAGTCTATTGGCTGAGGGGTTCTTGATTGGCAAGATCTTAGGAGCCAGTTTGCTGAAGCATGAAGTTAATGCTGCCCAGGTGATCCAAGGAGGCTCTTCACAGATGGATTTTTTTTAAATCACAAAAACAGGTGGCACTTTTGAAGTCATCCAGTTGGAGATAAGAGCAGACATCCCAGGGATGGGGAAAGGATGGATGAACCACGAAGTCAAAACTCAACAAACTAACTGAAAACTTTTAAGTACAAAGAACTTTAACCTTCATTTCGTAGACTTTCTGGATGATGTGTGGGTCTCTACTGAAGTCAAAAGTTGTTCTGACACAAGGGATAATTTATTTCATGGACAGTGGACTTATGAATTGCTCTACTAAAGCCATTTCAATCCCCCCTCTAGCATGCCAGACACCAAGATCAATTAACACCCCAAAGCCAAACCATGCATCCAGTTAATCAAAGTAGCTTTTTTGTTGGGCGGTCAAGCAACTGGTCAGAAAACAATAAGCCACCGCTTTGACCACAGCCTTTGTAAGTCATAATCCCTTTCTGGACACTCTAGCCCACTGCTTTTTTCTCTCTCAAAGCCACTACCACAGAAAGATCATCCCTTTGTCAGCTGGGTGACTTTTCAACTGTGGCCACACAACAAAACTCATTGGACCTCGCTTTTCACGACAAGACCTACCACAAATACCCCCAAACAGGTGGAGATCAATACTAAGGCCTGACTGAAGTTTGTAATTAATTGCTCAATTATTTTCTTTTAGAGGCAGTAAGGTTGGACTTTTCTCATTTATCACTGACCCTCTACTACTCCTTGGAGAGCGTCCTTGTTCTTGGGTATGATGACCAACAGGCCCTCTCTATATGTTACTCTGGGTCAGGGTCCAGTTAGGCAAAAAAGCTTCTCACAAACAATTGAATCGAGTTGATAATTTACCACTCTACATCTTAACAAGACAACTCACCTCATGTTTTCTATTTAAAAACTTGAATTTCAAAATCATAAAATGATCTCTACACACACTAGTTTTTAAAATCTGCTTCATGATTTTCAGTTTAATTTGTCTGTAGTTGGGCAAGGGTCCATACAGTCACGTTTTTCATTTTCGAAACCTGCCACACAGGACATATCAAATTTAAAATCTGAAATATCACAGGACACAGTACTTTCACAAATAAAGAGGAAAAGAGCATTCGAATACTCCACAGCAGCTGCATTGTTCCTCAGACCATTAGCTTTTTTTTTTTTTTTAGTGAAGACACTTCTGAGGGATGAATAAGAAAGATAAATTCATGCAGACCTGCACAGGTAAGGTTTCACTTTCACCATACCAATAAACATTCCCAGCAATTCATTGGTACAAAACCCTTCTTCTACATGATACAAAGCTCCCTCTGTAACAAAAAATCTTCCCTAAAAAGAGGTACACAATACTTGGGATGGAAATAGAAAAAAAGAAAGAAAAAGAATCCCAATGAAGGATGGAAATGAAGGAAATCGGAAATCCGAAGGTCCTAAGAGATTTAAGTAATCCAGTCACTCTGCATGCCATCCACTCTTCAGGTTCCCTCCAAGTTGCCGCTCTTTTGTTGCGTACACCGTCTCCATGAACAATCCCGTCTCTTATACTCAACTTCATTCAGACACCTGAGTTTCAAATCCTCCCTTTGTATGTTGGTTTCTTCAGGAGTACGATGCCTGATAAATGCACAGATGGATTAGCAAGTCTTCACCATCCAGGGTTTTGCTCTACAGCGATGGAAGTGGACGCTTTGTTTCTTCCAACGCTTACAAAGTGAATGTGTGTGGTCATTGCTCGAAAGTTTTTATTCACACTTCAAGAGTTTACATTATTAAGTTTGCCACTGATCACCATAACTTAAAATACTCCTTGTAACCTACTTACCGAAAAAAGAAGAAGAAAAAAAGAGCAGCGATAAAGAATTACAAATTCCTCCCGGATGACTGTTACAATTCAGTTTGGGTTGTGTCAACCAGTGACAAAGAAAACGTGTGTGGTATTCCAAACTCTTCTTTTCAGTGTATAAGTCACAAGAAAAGAACCCCACCCAACAACCCAGGACGTTACTTGTAACAAATTTTGTAAGAACCTAGAAGTATATTGGGAAATCCATTCAAGTAAAAATGCAACCAAGGAACTGGGCCCAATTTCATAGAGCTGATGAAGCACCTTTACTATCTAAGCACAACAAAATTTTGCTTACCAGAAAAAGATTACCGGCTAAAATACCACTTCACATGTAGCATCTGTTACTGGTGTCCTGCTTTATGATGCTTAGCATAATTTCTTTAAGCAGTATTTTCTGTTTAAGCAGATCTATGAAATTGGGCCCTGGCAGTGATGCCAATGCAGGTGACACTCTGGCTTAAGTGTAGAAACCATTGCCTAAAGGGGCAGCTTGACCACAAACAACTGTTACCTTTTTCCTTGCCTTGTTTACTGAATCATGTAACAGAGTCAACAACCCATTGCTTATAGCTCAATCGATTTATCAATAGGGTTCAAACTAGTATTGATTTGATGTTTGAGACACTTGTTGGCACCTTACACTCTGATAATAGACTGTAATGAAGTCAATAACAAGCTATCTGGGTTTTCACAACGTGATTGGAGTCAACACAGATCCCTGGTATTTTAGTTCTTAACTTAGTTGAAAAAGTCAGGTTACTGCAAAAACTTTCTATACAGTTTTACCCTCCTTTAACAGTTCTAATATCTGTAATCAAACTCAATAAAAACTAATTGAATCAGCCTCAAGTTATTCATAATTTTAATACAAATCCCCCCCCCAATAAAAAGTGCCCATTCCCAGCTGACTTGTCATTCTTTTCTTTGGAGTTCACAACTGGTGAGTTTATCTCACCCCACTGTGAACACATGGGACTAATCTGTTGCTCATAAGCTCACCCCTGGGTATCAGGCAGATCTATTGCCTTGTGGGATGGAAACAAAATAAAATAGTTTGATCTATAGTGTGTCAACGATTAGAAAAATGTCAGTTTAAAGTAATTGCATTTAATGGAGGGGAACAGTGTCCTTGGCTGAAAAAACAGGGGGTATCAGAAGGGAGGCCAGATATTGGAGTTAGACATTTACAGATTTTGATACGGCTATATTATGAAAGATGTAAAAAGACAAACTTCCATTTTGTTAGTGTTGCAGATGTGATTTAAGAAAAGGGTGACTTCAAAGATCAGAAGTGGCAGGGGTGGATTAGTCAACATGACTCTAGTAATGACGAGAGAAATTCCATTAACAAGTTTTCCCTTAATTATATCTCACAAGCCAGGGAGGGGATAAGTTTTGAGTTTCTCACCCTCCATCACAAAAGTTTCCCCTTCCTAATTCTAATCCGGACCCCTATCCTTAGCACAGATTTGAAGCTACACCTTCTGCACTTTCCCATAATGCCTGGTTGCATTACTTGAGTTTTCAAGGAAGACCCAGCATGAACAGTTGTCATCATGGACCACTAATTATTGATCATCATTAACACTGTGGAAGTTTAACCAACACTGCCTTTCCCTGAAATGTCTCTGTCTAATCCGATAGAATTAGTGAACTATGATTACAGTTTTGAGTTCCCCAAATCTGTATGTTGTCAGCAGGCCACCCCCATCATCCTACCAATAACTCATCATTAAATCCCTACTGTCACCCATAACAGTCACAGCAGACAGCGCTACAAAAGAGATCAAGGGATAATCCACACCTCTGCAGACATAATCCAGACAAATCCTTTAATTTCTAATGACTGATCTTTGTTCCATACCACTGATACTGTAGGGGTTGGCAGACATCTTTTAGAGGTCAGAGCAAATGGGATAAGTTTAACAACATTGTGGACAACTCACCCTCCTGAGAGACAGGCCCTGTTTGGGTGGGAGACAGGGATCTTGGCTCCTAGGACAAAAGGCACTAAAACCCGGTGATTAAACACCACCAAGAAATGATGGTGCCATCCATTGCAAATCATACAATAGACTTTTGTCCGCAAATTAACTGATTTCTACGAGGGACCAAAATAGATATTCTTACGGAAGGGTACGACCCACCATTCCCTCTGGAAAAAACAACAACACTCAATAAGTCATTTTGATGAGCCTCTCAACTAATGGAGTGCTGTTACGCTCTCCAAAAACAAATTTCTTTCAAACTGTCAACTCCAAGTGCAAACTTTCAAATTGCAAAATGAACACTCTATAAAAAAAATACACATTTATATACAAACACGAGGGTGGTCTACCTCTAAATACCCACAGGCAACATATGTCATGAACCATCCTGATTTAGACACTTTTCTTTACAATATTTCACTCATTACTTCGAGGCATGAACTCCCCTCGCAACGGGGTACATCACACATGGGTGGTCACACCCCTAGGCGCACCAATGTGCAGAGTGCATGTACCCCAATCCTTTTAGAAGATGGAGGAATAACAGAGAGAGAGAGAGAGAGGGAGAGAGAGAGCGAGCAAACACACGCACCCCTAACCCTTTGGAGGATAGAGGTATAATAGAGTTGAAATCACACAAGCAAATATATCTTCTTTGAAACTTTGTTGTTGTCGAGGGGAGACTACTTGCTGAAAGGGAAACTAAGCCTGCCAGGACCGTCTGGCAACAGGGTTAAGGCTTGACAGGGTTTGCCCTTATATTTTTCAATGACTAGCCCGCAGGACCAGTTAACTTGTCATTTCACTAGTCCGCCAGTGTGTTCACCGGGTCCATATTTCATATAAAATAGGGATGATTCTCAACACGGAACTAGCCAGCCAGACCACTTGGATAGAATTCTGACTGGTCCTTGTGTGTTTCAACTGGCATTTGGACAGCGGACCACTGTTAAGGAAGAACCCTGCTTTAAGGCTGGGATGTAAAGTTTTGTTTTCAATAAGTACTACTATTTCAGCCCCCCCAGTTTTAGGGACATACTCTCAACAATAAGCCTACGAATAGGCCTACAAGGTTTTCTCATGACGGGTATTCAGTTACTTTAAAACACTCATTCCAATTTCCAACAAAAAGGAACAATTTTGTTTTTAAATTGAAGTACAGAAATGTTGATGGACTACTCAGAATGTTTAACACATTCAAAAATTCAAGGAAATTCAAAACAAGGAAATTATATGAACACGTTTCAGTCAGAAAGGACTACACTGTAGATTCCTCAACATTTAGTGTTTCCAAACAAAAGCTACAAAAAAACATTTTGCCCCCACCCCCCCCCCAAAAAAAAACCACTTCAGTATCATAACAATTGTGAACAAAGTGATCAAAACCAAATAATATGAATCAACCAAAGCAAAGTGAAACAGCAAATTTGTAATCAAACCGGAACTTAAATAATTGAAATTATTCCCTAACATCAGGCAACAAACACCACAACTGATGACCAAAACTACATACAAATGAAGGTGTGACAATGGGGCAACCAAGGACAAAAAATACAATGAAAAAAACCACACAAATCTGTCACACCTTTTCAAGGTTTTGGCACTGGCAACAAAAATTTTGTCAATACTTTGGAGTTTACAAATAAATTGTATAGAAATTTGATCTATGTCTTTGATATCTACTATGATTTTGTTTAGTTGATTAAAACTTGCATCTAATTGTATTAAAAACAAATGTGTAAACAAAAATGTTTATTCTCAAATTATGAAGTCAAGACAAACCAACAAAAATATCTGTCAAATATCCACAAACATACCTCTCAAAATGTCCCAGATAAGGGAAACATTAATCTTCAATTTTTGATTTGGAATGGAATATGGGACAAAGCGACCAATGCTGGAGACCCGTCACATGAAGAGAATTTCGCTACATTTTACAAGCATGTGAAAATGTAACCAGGATTGCCTGCTTTTTTTGTTCTGGTGTGAAAAGGGATTACACTGTAAAGCCACCAGCCCAACGCATTCATCCAGCACATACTGGGCATGTCTGTAAATGAGAAAGCATGGCGTATTAATTACAGTATGTTTCGAAATCTTGGCCCATTGTGATTTTTTTTATTTTTATATATACCTCCTACGGCGGGCTATCGGCGGGCTATCGAGCATTCTATTCTAGGGGTGAAATCTGGACCTTTTTGTGGTTTTTGTTGGACTTGGGTCTTAGCCTCTGTGTTCAAGCCGACAACATGTGTTTGCCTGGCAGGAATCTCTGATTGGAAACTGAGCTGTATTTACTCCTATTTCAAATTTGTTTTATGACAGTTTACTGTGGAACATTATTCAAAAAGAGAGCGCGGACAAATCAAAGGCAAAGAATCCTCCCACGCCAAAGGTAACCAAATTTGGTAATGAGGTTTTTGGGGGGTTTGTTTGGTCCTGCAGGCTGACGACGATGCCATTGACACTGTGACAAGATGCAGCCTCAGCATAGACTGTGAGTAATATCCAGGTTCTGTCGGTAATTAGTTACAAAATATTGACCTACATGTCCGCGTTATAGAAGCCTGTGTGTGTTCCGGATGAGGAATGGGCAAATAACTAGACCAAAATAAAAACAGTTTATTGACACTGAGTTCCCTAACCCCTGGGTTGATCTCTTTATGTCTAAAAATTTGTCCACTGGGTACCAATCCATCAACTTTCAGGTCTGTCACCATCTTTTCACCTCTGCTGGAATCTGTACAGTAAAATCTCTCATCATCCAACAGAATTAGTCAATGGTTGTAACATGATGATGTGATCCTATCAGACTATGTGTACCACTGAGCTACAAAAGGCACACTTTACACCAAAAGCCCCCTCCCTGATACTAATTACAAATAAACAAACATTTCTCGCTTGAGTTGTCTTTTTTTCATCTCTGACTCTTTTTGTAATTTTTGTAAACACATCAACCACACAGGTAAGTCCAAAACACTTTATGCTATTTCTGTGTGCCAAATGAGGCCCCCCACACCCTGGGGCAAGGTTCGTTGGGGCTTGTCCTGCCAAATCCCCCCATTTTCACCTTTTCACTCTGGACAAAATACTCCCACTTTCCAGAGGCTTCAAGCAAAGTGTTTGTTTATTTTGTAACACTTTGTCCACTGGTGTCCAGTATTGTAAAACACCGTACACCTTTTGTGCCAGATTTTGAAGGAGAATTGGTTATCTGCAGCAATGTAATATGGCAGTTCCACTGGTTTCCCATTGTCAGTGACATCACAAAACAGTCTGGCTGGAATTTCCCCTACCACAACAACCAAAACCCGATTCTCTTTTTCAAGGTCCACAGAGAATTTTGTTTCACCTTGTGAAACCTTGCAGAATGGGTGAACTAAATTGATAACCAAAGTGATCAATCATTTCATTTGTAGGGCTGTACTAATGTTGGTTTGGTCTTTACTTTTGTAGTTGGTGTTTTTGGTTTGATGATTGGATAGGGCCATTGTATACAGGATGTTGTTTATGCTAACACCTGTTACCGAATTTTGTTGCCAATAAATCACCAATAAAAGTCACAACTTGGAGCACTTTAGGCTGTCATTCTGCAACGGAATCAGCCAGGAATCAGCCAGAAATTAGACTAACTATTCCAGGTTATGGATGAGGTTATAAATGCCAAGCTAATCTGGGTTTATGAGTCAATAATCTTTTTAGAACAGACCAATTAAAGCTATCCAACACCTGCACCTCATTATCCACAACGAGGTCTAACAATTGATTACCGTCAAATGGTAGTTCATGTTATTATTTTCCAAACTGTAACTTGATACTAGCCTTTTTCGTTGGTACTGTTGTGCTGAGGAGTTTAAATAAATAGGAAAAGTTGAAGTGTAGGCCTACATAAGAAAATCAAATGAATTGTAAACAAATGTCAAATTACTTGTCCTATAAAGCTTGCAATGGTTAACGTGACGACGTGCATATTTCAATAAAGTTTTGTAAAGAATAGCATACAACAGCAACATTTTGTGAGAATGCCCCATCCAAAATGTTCAATTCAAGCTAAAAACAAAATTAATAATCTGATATGTAATTTGTAAAGATAAACCCCAAACACTTACAGCTGATATTCAGATAGTGTACAAGAATGCTAGTCGATCCAATTACTAACAACATTTGAAGTTGGGTTGAAGTAATGTCGTTTTATAAAGAAATTGAAATTGACTGGAAGCATGCTAGAGGTAGAAGCAGTGACGCGAGTCAGTAAAATGTTGTCAACACTATTCATTCCAATGTCAAAATGGGTCACTGGTTGATAACTCATCTCTTTACAACAACACTGTTTACTCGTTTACTTGAAATTGAAAAACATTAAAAACGTTCTGGTTGAACCGGATTCCAAAGATAGGTAGTCTGGTAGTTTTGAATGATCCTTTGTGGAAATTTTTTTTATTCACAAAGTTGTCAAACCATTCTGGGAAAAGTGTTTGCCGACAACTATAAACTTCTCTTTTTTTCCTGCCAACTTCTTTTGTGCACCCCCCCCAAAACCCCCCCCCCAAAAAAAAAAATCCATGGAACAATGTTACTGTAACTTCAGTTGGCTAGAAGGTACATTAAACTATTTGTTATTTATTTATTTGTTATTTATATATTTGTATATATTCTTTTATTTTTTACAGTTGTAAAACCCAAAAGATAATCGTAAACAATAATTATACCAATCTGTTATTCACATGGAACTATTAACAATTTGAGGGGGGGGGGGGGTAATACAAAATGCCCAGTTCTCAAACATTAAACAGGGTTCACCCCAAAACTTTTGGCACTTCTGGACCAAAATTTTGCAAGTTAGGCCGAAGCACGCAGAATTAAAACAAGTTCCGTGGAATGTTTAGTTTTAAAAGCTCTAATGTGCAATCTGGAGAATTTTAAACTGTTTGTTTGCATATCGTCCTGTATTTCGCTCGTATCAGTCTGTAATTCGGAAACCTCGGATACAATCCACCCCCCCTCCAAATCTTCAACCATAACAGCAACAAACAAACTATGTCTTTCACGTTTGCAAATCAATGGTGGCTATTAATGAAGTTTTCAATCAATCACTCTTCAAGTCTCCCATATTAAACACACACAAACAGCTCCAGTACCTCTACCACTAGAGCCAATAACAACACAACAAATCTAATTTTCCAATTCACAGAATTTCAACAAAGGTCTTCCACTATGCTGAATGCAATTATAGGATTGAACCAAACTAATTACAGCAGGTAATACCCCCAAAACACTGAAGGGGAAACAAACAAAAACCTCCTCCAAAGCCTCAACAAGGCCAGCTTGAAATCCACTAAGCGAAGGAGGGGGGGGGGGGTATCCTGAACATTAAAAGGTTACCAGCCAAAATACCATACCCAACCTGATTGGGACTGGTAACCTACTAATGTTTGCTTAGCTATTAAATTCAATGAGCAATTGTTTCTGCTTAGCAGCTCTTTACAAATCGAACCTCTGGTTCAAGGCTAGGCCATTCCAAATGTTGTGATTCAGTTCAATTTCAACAGGAGATATTTGTTTTAGGAATAAAATCAAGTGGTTAACGAAAACATTGAAGGAAGTCTTGTTGTCTCGCTCTGAAAAGCTCAATCAACAATGAGGCTGAATCAGGAGTGTGAGAGAGGGATTGTTTACTGTTTCTTACCACACTGGTTCAGAATGACCCTTTAGCTGGTAAATAAGTACCAATTGTTCCCCCTGTTTTTACCAGGAATCAATTTGAGTGATTTATGCCTCAACTGATGGATTGGAACAAAGTGAATTTTTTTTAAAAAGCCTTTTCTTACCAACAAATATGACGCATATATTGTTATCTTTGTGTTATATACACACTCACTGATGTTCTAAATTCTCAAACTGATAAAGAAATTATTTCTCCATAAATGATAGCAAAACATGTCAAGTCTGGAGTGGTTTTTACAGCAAGAGGTCAAGTGTAGGTTAACAATAAACACACAGGAAAATTGAACAATGTAAAATTGGCGATAACATTTTTTCCTTCCATGAAATAACAGCGTGTAAATGCTAACAATGTAACGGATTAAGTTCCCCCTCATACAAATTCATAGAATTCTTGATTATAGAATGAACCTCCCTGGTGTTATAGAATTTGCTCCAAAATTACGCCGGCACCAAACTTTTTTCCTCCGCATTTTTGATGTGAATAATGTATGCGTGGGGGATGAGTCAGCCCCACTAGAAGATCTTGAACACGAGCCGGCCTATTGTCTGTTGGTGGATCAGGCTTGGCTTCTCACACCAATTTGAACGCAGGGAGGAAGCGGCCAGTCAGAGAGACAGAGAAACATCGTTGGGATCGTTTTACAGTATGATTCAAAGCTCAATTACAAGGTATCGCTCCACCACACTGGCAGGTCTCGGGCACTCTTTCTTTCAATTTTATTAGAAATTTTTTTTCTCTCTTATTTGCAATTATTGTTGTGATTAACGTGAGTGCGATGACTCAGAGAGCGGTTTCTCCCAGCGTAGGGATAAGCTACTCAAACTTCCTGCCTTTATTCATCTCATGGGGCAATCGGCAACAACAAAAGAGCACTAAAGTATTCCCACGGGCCAAACCAACCATTTCCATTCTGCTGTTACTTCCGTGGAGGGCAAGGAAATCGTTCATCTTTTAACGATATGATCAACATCAGATTATTATTATTATTTTTTTTTAAACCAAGTTTACGTAGAAGTTAGGTGGGCTTTTAGATAAATGATTTGTTTTGTAAACATGACGCTGAACGTATAGCAGTCATAAATAAACTGGTCCGAATCTAGCGCTGTGAATAGACACTCGGAATCTTCAATGTCGGGTACTGCTTTCCGTGTCAATACCCTAACTAAGTCGAATGTATATTGATTGCAAGTTAGTCTGATGTGTCAAAAATAGATTATGCAAATTCATAATCGAGGGACAGGTGCTCTGACGTGATTAACAGATATTGACATTTTGTAAAATTATTTCTGACATACAAAATTTTACTTTCTAAATTTTTTGTCTTTCTCAATAAATGTTTTTGCTCTGTATGCTTGTTGTAAATAAAGATAAAATATTTATAAGAGAGAAAGCCTTTTACCGTGGCAGATTTGTCATCTTATTTATCAGCGTCTTGTTTTGACAAGTATGTCAAGATCTGCCAGTTAAAAAGAGTCAAAAGATGTCGTCTCTTTAAAGAAGATTTGTGAAATAATCTTTAAGAGTTTCTTATCAGTTGATAATCATCTCTGAGAGTAGGAACTATTAGATGAGAGTAAAAGCTCTCAAAATTCTTCAGGAATATATTGTTGTTGTGGGGGAAGATAGCACACTGGATTAAGAACAGCCACAATTGACCATGAGTGCAACCCCCAGTCCCAAGAGAATTGCAACAGCTTTTGTGAGGGGACCACGCTGAAGTTCTCAAACACAATAAACGTGGAACCTTAAGCCGTGAAATATGAGCCTCATTGCTTTGAAATAGCTCTAATAAACTTAGCCAGCGACTGGCTCAGACATATTGTTGGTGTTTGGGTTGATCTGGGAAGGAAAATGCCGTGGCATGGGTAACGATTGTGTTAAAACATAAACACGTTGTAAAAGGTTTCATTTCAAAGAACTGTTTGCTTTGCGGGATTGAACAACTTTTATTGGCAAAAACAGTTTATTTCATTCGTGTTTTTAAAGTAATACTTTATCAAAAAACAAAGGTGAGGAAAATTAAATATATTATAATAGTTTCAACATGAAATGGACATTGAACAATCCCACTCACTGACAGCCAACACACCACAATATTTTGTAGTAATTCAATATAAAGTAAGATCACAGAGTATCACAAGAAAACCTCTTCATGCACACGCAATATTTTCCTACCAACTCTTTCATTTTTTTAAAGTCCACACTTTCACCTTTTGGAGTACCAATATCCCGTGATTGGGACAGGTCTTCGCCGAATCAATAAGACCACCGTTGGTGACAGTTGTGACAAAATGTTCACGGCGCGTCCACGTCAAAAGATGCAAAAGAGACAATGGAGTCGTAAATCAATACCACGGGGGAACCGATGATGACTTTGGATCACAGGATTAAGGGGACCAATGACTCACCACACAGAAAATCCATGATATAACGAAAAGTGACATCCCAAAGGTATGAATAAAAGATACACTGGTCCCCAACTGCATGTATGGTTGTTGATTAATGATTTACTTGTTTGTAATATATGTGTCATATTTACATGCGGGATGTCTGGATTTGTTTGGGAACAAAAGGTTTTCTTGGAAGATTTACGAGTTCATTTACAGAGGAAATGGCTCAGGACTTAAATACACCGGAAATGTTTAAACATGGCGAATGAAGTTTTTTTTTACATTCTATAGAAATGTTGCAGTCATTTTTCTGATGTCTCTGATGGATTTTGTTTTAGAACGGTCTTTTTTTTAAACAAAGATTTATGAGTACCAAATGGACTGGTAAAAGAAAGAACTCCCAGGACAAGCCAGATTTACGATGGCCATGGCGATAATGTATTTTTATGTTAAATGCAACCCCAGGGGTTATTGACCAGACATTTTGTATTCCCCAAAGTCTTCCCCCCCCCCCACTTCTTCAAATCAAGAATGCATCCATTCGAATAAGGATGATTGGTCGTGATGACACATCGTGATAATATTTAACAAAACAGACGAAAAAAGTACAAATTCAAAATATAAAGAAAAAGCATCAAAAATAAAATTACTGCGTCATTCTTTAACATACACATTCCCAAGATGCTCACAAAACTTCTTTGTGAAATAAAAACCCCCAGAACAGCAGTTTTTCTTGGCAAATATTGACTTGGCAACGTCCACATAGACATCAGGAATGTAAGCAAAAGCACCTCACATACCAGATCTTTTCAGAGAGAACACACGCTTGAGGCAAAAATGAATTCTCAAACCTCTGGATGCAAAGAAAACATTGTGGAATTCCAGTGAATGTCTAGGGGCTATGCTATCAAAACAGAGTAACTAAGTTACACATGAATGTGTCCCCAGCAGAAAACAACAAGTGGGAAAAACAACTGCCCCCCTCGGATCGTTTACAACCCGTCTTTTTAGTTCTTTCTTTATTTGGATTGATGATATCAAACCACAAGTGGAACAAACTTCTCAACTTTCTCAGCAGCCAGATGACAATCACATGAACTCAATTGAACTGACAGGCATTTTTTAATGGAATTTACCCTGACTGGTCCATTATCAATGACTGGTCCAATATAAAGGACTGGTCCAATATAAAGGACTGGTCCAATATAAAGGACTGGTTCAATATAAAGGACTGGTCCAATATAAAGGACTGGTCCAATATAACAGACTGGTCCAATATAGAGGATTGGTCCAATATAGAGGCTGACTGGAAATGGTTTTAACTCAAACTTATGGCAACAAGATGTACATTCGGAGTTCCACTTGATTCATTTGAAGAAAAAAGTATTAACCCCCCCCCCCCCTGAAACCCCACCAAAGTAAATGTTTGTCTAAAAGTTTGTTAAGATTTAAACCTTTTCCAGACCACAGAAAAGACAAATATTGGTCACTGCACTGTTTACTGCCCGGTTATATTTTTGTTTGCTTTCAAGTTCAATGGCCAATTGTAAACTCTTTTTGAGGCTAATTTCTAGGTAAACTCAAGTAGGAAACATACACTTTGAAGAGGTGTACAGTTAAGTGGTCAGTCTTTGGCTTCAATCGGTAATGTGTAAGCAACACAGCTAAGCAACCATGGAGTGGTCATTGTTAACTCTGATCCAGGAGGATTGGGTTTTGCGGTTTGGTGTTCATTTTGAAATACAAAATGTATTCATGGCAGTAATATCATAAGTAAATGTTTAGGCAGGGGATTTTTGGTACTGTGGGAAAATGTTTAACGTATGGTGAGCGCTTGAAAACAGTTTCAAGAACAAAAGCCAAAAAACGCACAATGGGAAGTTCTAAAAGGAAGGGAAACCCAGCAAACTGAACTAATATTTATCAACGAAGGCAAATTGAGATGGTTAAAACCTGCTACAGGACATCAGACACATTGTTCTATAGGAAACTTTTGATAAACTCTTGAGTGACGACTACTTTTGAGCAGTTAAACTAAGTAAAAGTTCAATTACTTCAAACAAGCAACTTACATTGGCAGACTTTACAGCACATTGTTTCATTGCTCCAGTGGTGATAGAGAAGCCAAGTGCCAACACAAGTTTTACAAATCCTTGAAACGAATGAATTAAAAACGCCAGCAGTGTTCATGCCGATTGCAACACCAGGAGAAGAAAAACAATAGGCTGGTCTGAATCACTGGAACAGAGTGGGGCACTTCAAACTTGTTAAGGTTAACAAAATATCGCACAGCTTGACATTTTCTGATTACCAGAGAGAATGGAAAAGCGTAATAGTATTTCTGTGAATGAGAGCGTGTGGTGCTTCCATCATGGTGTGACTATTTTAGCTCATTGAACTAAAACAAAAATAGCGACTGGGGCAATGTAACAGTGACCTCGAGGGTCTGTCCAGGATACTGCCTGAGGTTGGCCAAAGGGCTCGGCCTGAGTGACTTAACATAATCATTCTCAATATTCCAGATTTTTAGGGTTAGTCCAGATAAAACCAATGCCCTCACGCAAGTTTTCTGGTAATCCCTTTACAGAGCATTGACTGTAAGAATAAACCTAAGGAATGCACATCTACAGGACAAGAATATTAGTGCATTAACTGCTATAAAATTGTAGAAATATTACAGATGAAGTGCTACAACACTCGAGTAATCTGCCAAGATATTCATACTCAGCACTCAATGCTGATCATTTTCACAAGCCATCAGTTTACCCCTCCCTGCATTTCTCCCCCCCCCCTTTTCGGGAGACCGATGATGAACGCTGAAAATATTTAATGGGCTCCTGAACAAACACGGCATGTCTGAGTGTACGTTGATTAATTACATGAAGGGAGGGCGACTCTGAGCAAAACAAACTACCGTACGCTATCTCAAGTTGTCCAAATAAATATCTGTGTTTACAATGTCATGGGTACACAACCAGAGGCACGCCTGCTGGAAATTAACACCGATGTATTATTTGAGGTTTGGAGTTGGGTCTAATAATCCTATAAAATCCACCACACTCGGGTGTTGTTTGGAAAATGACTAATAATATTCCCTGAAACTGCTTGTTGACTTGATGGTTTAGTTCCACTCCAGGTTTGTATAAAGAAATAGTCGTTTTAAAGCGATACAGTTGAAGAGTGAATGATGGGATTAAAAAGGATAGCAGAAAACAGAATCGTCAACTACAAGACTGTTACGGTAGATATACAACCAGAAAGTAAAGTTGCAAAACATTATCAAACCATATATAACTATTTGAATGAGTTACTTCAAAAAATTGTTAAAAACACCAAGTGTTTAGAAGGTCAAAAAGATTATTTTTTTTTACATTGATAGTTTAAATAAATAAACAGGCAAACCACAAGTGAGTGTAATAATTCAAAGTCTTAGAGTGGTGTGTAATTACAGAAGAGGCTGACCTTGTGGGCTTTAATTATGCACTGATTATTGACTGATATTTGTGTTTGTACCAAGAAATAAGGTGTCCAGTAACAACAATATGTGTGCGTTGGAATGTCCTCTATTGACCAACACTGACCCTGATTACAATAATAATAATATAGACAGCTCTATTGTCACAGGTGGTTCTGTTATTTTTAGAAAGGTATTTTAGTTTTTTTTTTTTTGATGGGCAGTTTGATGGCCCATTCAAAGCCTTTTTGATACCTGTGGTCAGTTATGTGCAAATATGCCACTCAAAAGAGTTTGTCATTGATGGCCATTCATATGAAGACCAAGTGGTGATCTAACCTCCATGATCTAACCAGTAACCATAGGAGTATTTGTATTCATTGGAATATTAGCTTCTAGTGGCTTGATATTTTAATTGGTGGGACTAGTCCCCCCACTCCACCTGTCCCCGCCCACATCTCAAGTTAATTCAGAGGCTATTGCTTCCATTACCAAGGGTTTCTGTTTCCAAGGAACACAACAATTTGTCAACTTGTGAAAGAGTTGAACCTGGAACTCTCTGACTGATATTTAAGAGCAAACACCAATACATCTTTGCTGACGAATCTCACTTTAACCAGAATTCAAAGAGATTTGGCATCATTTCTTGTTGACACAAGTTAGAAAACAAACTCAACAGAAAAACTACTGAAATTTTAAACTATAATAAACTTAGTTTAGTTTCCCAAAGTGTTTAAAGGCAAAAATATATGTCAAAAAGCCAAGAATCTCAACAATCAGTTTCCCAAACAAAATATTGTCTACATTGTATTTTTTTGTAAATGTTGAGGCAAATGGCATTTAATTATCTTATAATTATATCTTAAAAATATATGAGGTTGCAACTTACAAACTGCTTACTATATGGAGGTAGAATTATATTTACCAACCAAAATGACCTGTGGTACAAATGCAGAAAATGGTACCGGCTACATGCTTCCACACTAGCAGAGTCTTTCTCAAAGGCTAATATTTAACTTGACAAATTAAAGAAGGGAAAAAGAAGACCTTACCATCGTTCCATCATCAAGATTCATATCATTAAAATCAAGTTCCATCTCTCTTGATGACGCAGGCATTGGAGCAGTTTTCTCTTTTCCGTTCTCGACTCACAAAATAAAAAACCAGTACAGTATATAGGACACCAGCTCCAACAATTCCAGATTTCACCAAGTAAAAAAACCCCACAACCTTCAGAACATCAGGGATGGAAATTCCAGTCAACTTTGATGATTTATGAAATCCTTCCTTGCCATAGGAACAGATGGACAGAGATGGTATCTCACTCCTACTACATGGGGCAGGGTGACCAATGCTACTACCACACCACCACTACCACCAATCATCAGCCTGATCGCCACCACACACTGCCAGTGAGTTCCTCCTCATACCACTGACATCCCAGCCACTGTGACTGATGAGAATCTCCCCGTCAATGAATGAACATAGGAGAACTTGTGTGTACACAACAAGAGAACCAACTCTACCAAGCTAGGGGGTCATGTTTGAATTGGCCCTTTAGGCTGGCGGTAATTTGTGTATGGCCCTGAGGGAGGGTTAAGGATTAAATAACAAAAGGGTTAGGATTGAGTGTGTTTTGACTGTGATGGTTGTTCCCAAGCGCTTGGTAAGTAAACCATAGACCAAGGCAAACCAGAGTAATTCACCTTTATACAACAAACATCAACATACGAAAACAAAAACAAAGCTCAAACATGTGGCACCTGTTTTGGATGATTGGAAAAATTTTACTGTGGTTAAAATGACATGTGGATCTTGGTTGACTTTACCAGCTAGTGCAAAGTTGTAATGAATTAATTTTGAAACTGTCTTAATTCATCAAGGAAATGAATTGCATCCTAGTCCAACTTAAGAAAAAATCTGTTCTGGTTGTAATTTAGAAATTTTAAGGGGTTTTTGTAAACAAAGTGCATCAGATTGAAAGATGCCAAACATGTCCAATTAATTTCACAAAACATTCTTTCCATCATCTTTTCAGAAAAACGATTCACAAAAATGCCTCCCAAATCTTCAATAGGTAAAGCATAACATGACTCAGATAAAAAAAAAAAACACGTCATCTTTGGTAAAAAGAACTTTAAATGCCTGAAATTCTGATCCAAAGACGATAGCCTAAATAGATACACACAATGTTGCCTGCCATGACATCATTGGAGTTTGTCAAAACAGCAAACAAAAATGCTCTTAAAAACAGCATGTGATTGACACTTTGAACAATACATCTCGGCCACAGTTCTTTAAAAAAAAAAAAGAGAGAGAGAAAAAAAAGAGGGAAACAAAAATATGACAGTTTTTTTCTTTGCAAGTGAGAATTCCATGACACCAGTACATTCTTAGTTTTGTTTGTGGACCATTCTCCGATCCTGGTGTGTCACCCACTCCCATGGAGTGTACACCATAGTATAATCCAGCTCAAATGCCATATGAAAACATGTCATCATCGGGGAGTGTGTCCATCAAAGAGCCTCTCACACGGTTGCCCCACACCCGATAAAAGAGAAAAGGGAAAAGTGAAAACTCAAACATGCCAATCAACTTGTCGCGCTGCGCCTGTACAATCCAATCGGTACAGCGATATGTGGACACAGCTAATGCCAAAATTCCCTTGTGAAACTAGAAATAATGCTATTATTTCTGTGCATGCTTTTATGTCAAAGTACTTTATGCCAATAAAGACCGAGGCTAGGTCGGTGTTGACTTTACGGATTTTGTTGCGGTGATGAAATTCTCATGCTTACTGGCCATTTAATTATTTCCGAATGTTTGGGTTTTTGGGGAAAAGGAGAACAATTCCATGCTATCTGGATTGAAGTTATCAGATCAATAAATTAGAAAATGAAGAGCCCTTATCCTGACTCCTCCTTGGCTCAAACTTTTTAAAAGAGGTAAGTTTTTGCATACAAACTGCTTCATTTAGGAATTAGACAATTATTTTAAAGTGCCAAATTCTTTTGACAATTAAAAAATTATTTCTTCTTTTTGTCCGTCTGAACACAAAATTTTGAAATTTTAGTGTCTAGTTATTTCAAATCAGAATGACCCCACACATTCCTTCTAAAAAAATCAATTTGAACCAAAATATTACAGAAAATAAAAAAAGAGTATGAGTCATGCTTTGAGTTAATGTAACTGGCAAATAATGGTCCCAAATTAATGCAGAACCGATATTTTTTTAAACAATACAAAACGAAACGTAAATCTCAGAGAAGAAGGTGATAGCTTCCAACGCTCCTGGATTTCCCAAGGCTGGACTTAATCTCATTTAAAACATTGATATTTGGTCACCTTCAAACGCTGGTTACCCAGGAGACGTTGATAAAATAACATCTTCCATTTCCATTCCTTCCAGCCAAATATCTCAAGATTCTTCTCTTTTTTTTTGGTGGGAGCAGAATTGAGCTCATATGGACGTCTTGTGAGATGGAGAAAGTTCATGTTGCATTTCGTTCCGTCAAGGATGATGACTAGAGCCCTCTGGGCACTGTTTTGGATCATTATTGTGAGGCGAGACATTTTTGTGGAACTTTTACGGGGTGCTGCGGGAGGAGGCAAGGAAATGCTCCCAGGGAATCGGAGGTGATTGAAGGCGACAAGAGGTTGCCAGGAAAAACAAGGATGAGGACAGACAAAGGAATGAGATAACGATATAAGGGGTTGGAGATGCTGCGCTGATAACAAAGAAACTAAGGGAAGGGCATAGAGAATATTACATGATCAGATAGCAATCCCATAGGTCCAGACACCCCCCCCCCCCTCCCTACTACCTTCCTCAATTGCAGAGGCATTGCCTGGAAATTAAAAGCAATGCAAACTATTGTGATAAAACAATTTGTGGAATTTGATATTCGCTTCAAGGCGGGTAGGAATGAGTTGGGAAGACCAGGTTAGTACTAATACTAATGAGAAAAAGCATACTTATGAAACGCACATACCCACCTAAAAGTAGCTGCTCAAGGTGTGACAACCAAAAACAAACAAAAGAATTCACCTAATTGTGTCTTTGTTAGCAAATTGCGTGGGATGAATTTTGAGGGAAGTTTTGAAGAGGTTGAGGAATGACCTAGAAGGAATGTTGATGGTTACGAATTCAGATGCAAACTAACAAAACAAAGGTGAGAAAAGATAACCGGAACAAAGGAGAACATTTCTCCAGACGAACCAAGAGAATAAGGAATGTTTAAAAGGTATATAAAAAAAAATCAATGATCTTAAAATGAAAGGAAGAAGAAGCCACTACACAGAAGGTGTTAAAAATTCTCATGGGATTAAAACTAACTCATGGGTGTATGGTTTTTGCTCTTTATGACTTTTCCCAACACAAGACGGTGGGGAGATTTCCATTGATGGGTTGTAAAGATGGTTTTGATAAAGAGGACCGATTGGAGGTTATTAAAGAGTTAAGTGTCATGTAATGGCCTACAGAAATCAATCAAGTATCGATCAGGCAGTAAGCAGCTTTAAGGGTGAAGCCCCGGGATTAAACAAAACCAGAGAACAGTTACAGTATGAACTCGTCGGAACTCCGTGAACCCGGAGGAGTAGAGTGCAAGCAACATGCTTCAAGTTTGAATTTCATTGAGTCAACACACATAATGTAATTATCATGGGAAACTAAAACTGCTGAGACCGTGAGAATGTCAACCAATAAGAATCATCTAGGGAATGATGCTGTAACTTCCTGAATATCCCGTACCTTAAGGGTTGGGGAGAGGATAATGATGTCTACAACATTATTTCTTCTTTGCATTTTTCCATTTTTTTTTCTTCTTTTCACTTGGGGTCGTGTGTTTACTTTCACTTCTGCAGGGATATGCGAGCAGAAAAATTTAATAAAAAAGCGGCAAAAGAACATTAACACTTGTTTAACCAGTTTACATCCCTGTTTACTTGCAAGATATTGCGGAGGTGTGAACTAGGTAAGTGGGGACTGGAATATTGAAAGAATTCAGGTCAAAATCCTGTCCAATACCCAGCTCTTGATGAAAGAGAAAAAAATGTGCTTTAATAATTTCTTTACATAAAAAGCGAATTTTTCCCAGTTGTAAATCCTTAGCCACATTAACGTCACATTCAATTTTTGACCGACTGTCAGAATCCAATCTGGGATTTGTTTCTCCTCTTAATATAGTTTCAGTACCGTTGACTGTAACAACATACTTCAACCACGTCGTCAATCTTGAAATAGGAATAGCAAGGTCCATTTCATGGAGCTGATGGAATTTACACACCTGCCTAGTGGTAACATCAAATCGCTGATTTATTTACAGCAAATTGTAATATATTTCACAGCAGATAGAACTCAGGATGTGGTTTGGGTTGTGCTTTTTGCTAGATTTATGAATGGAATCTCAGTGGGTCTGTTTTATAACCACTCTGGGAAGGCTACTTTGAGGCAAGGAACCAGAACTCTCCATGTGTTGAGAGATATCTTGGTTCAGCGGAGAGTTTCCTGACAAACGGCAAGTTTTTTTTTTCCCTCTGGTGTCTTTCTCTTTAAGCCTTTGAGAGGACTCTACTACTTGGGCCAAAACGTGAGGTCATTGCCACTCTTTTCTTTTACATCACAGGTTATTCTGGTAAACAAGGAGTTTTCAACACCTACTGTTCCCCCCTGGTATGTTTCAACAGTTACTGCTTTATTGTATAGTTTAGTTCCTCTGAGCATATATTACTGCTGAATGAGTGATTTCACAAATTCATACTAGAAAGCTTTCAACAGGTCTTTACAGGCCTACTAAGAGTTCCGTGTGCATACTTATTGGTGCTCAAAATACACCATGAAAAAAACCCAGTTAATAATAGTAACACAAGCATTTATAAAGCCCACTTTTTCCAATGGTTGCAATTGCGCTGAGGGCAGTAATTCCAGAAAGGAACATTGCATTGAACACGAACCTTAAGATGAAAATAGGTATGACTCGAGTTTATACGTTTGAATTGATGAAAAGCAAGTACGAATGTTGAGAGGTAGTTCAAACATTTGTCTTCTTGCAACCTCACTTTGGTTACAATGAGGGAAAAACAAATGACTGTAGAGCTTGCTAAAGAGCTGTGGACTAATTTAAGAGATTGCCTCCGGCTTAGCCACCCTGCCTGTTTGAAGTCGTGTATATAAGTGTAGGCCTACATTTTCAAAATTAATGGTGGATTTCTGGCCGGAGCCTTAGCCGAAATTGTGGTTTTCAAAAGGGTCATACAATCGGCAAATAAATCTATTATACTTCAGTGTCAATTCAAACACTCAACCAAATTCATGGAAAAAGTGTAACCATGGAGGAAGGAATTTAACCAAATGCCACTAATAAATTAGAATGCATCAGACACAATCAAGCCATATGCCCAAGCTGTCATTTTTAACACAAACTCCAAAATCCAGTAAACAGTTTCTCCTGCAACTCTAAAACTCTACTATTGGTATAAAGCCTTGAAATATGTAAATTTTGTCACATATGAAATCACCATTCCCCCACGAAAAGTATTATACAATCTTTGAAAAATATACCCTACTCAAACTGATGCCACACATAACTAACCAGCTTGAAGGGCCAATCTATTGTTAATCAACTCACTCAAAGGTCTCAAGGACGACTTGTTTGGACCAGGATTCTTACATTGCGACCACAATCCAGCACCTTTGGACAAACCCTTGTGTCCAGGTGAAAATTCCCATTCCAATCACAATGCGCTTGATAAGGAACGATATGTTACGGATTTGGAGAATGTTAACTTGTTTGCTTGAAAAGATTCAGCAAGCATTTATCATTGGACATTAGACTTGTTTTGATAAATGATCTCATTTGAACCCTTTTAGCAGACACATTAAATTGGAATACAGCTAAGCTTGAGACATTACTTTTTAGTCTATAATACAAATTAAAAAATAAATATAAAAAAAAAACTGTGAAAAAAGTGAAAGAGTTTAAAACATAAAACTTGTACATCAGCTATCTATCGTAGAAAGACAAATTTGTAAATAAAACAATAAAATAAAATAAAAACTATGAACAATTAAAAAGTATTTAAAACACAACTTCAAAACTTGTATAAGCTGTTTGTTCTAAAAAGACAAACACAATCCAAGGAAGGGCCTTTTCAAATGTCCATAAGCACACATAACAAAATAAAATACTACACTAATGGTAAAAAATACCATAACATAACTTCCAATTTGCTGGAATTACTTATGCTTAAATATCAGACAGATGGTAATCAGACAGTCTTGCTGATATGATACCCCACAACTACTATGATCTGACCGCCTATAAAAACTGACAAAAAATTCCCACAAGAGGGCAGTAAACACAACAGTGACACTCATCAACATCATCATCAGCTCTGCTATTGTCAAGCTACTGTCTGTCATTCACGTAGTCTCCCGCCCTCTTGTGGCCAGGCCTGTGCAGTTCCTTTGAAATAAAAAGACTCGCTAAAATTTGGTGGTATGACAACAGAAATTAAACTTTTTTCCTCAAATGATGGAACAGGGAAAAGGAAAAAATCAACCTCTCAGCTCTAGCTCCATCCAATTTTTTGATAAATACAGAAAGTATGAAAAATTAAAACATCTTAAACCAAAAGTAATTTTCTCTTTTCCCTAACTCAGTGTACAGGATTTAAACTGGTTACAACACAGAGTGGTTTGCCTGTGGTTTTTTTGTTCCACAGCACTCAGAAAGCACTGAGAATACAGAGTTTATCACACATCAGAGTAGGGGTGAAACAAACAAAAAATTACATAATTCGTTATCCCGATGCAATTGTTTCCCTATTCTTATTTAGGACCAGTTTCAAAGATGTAGAAAATCAGCCATTTGCAAGTTAGTTTTGAATAATGTCTGGTACAATGTCTTGTTTAAAAACAAGTAACCTCAAACTATCAATACAGTTGCAATGTCACATGATTCAGGGCAAGCTTTTAAGTAGTTAAGTAAGAAATGGTGAACACCCATCCACAATTTTGAATGAATGTGTATGACACAATGGTACAAGGGTTTGCTCATCTGGAGGTTGCTATACAAAAGCTTGCACCGAACCATTTGACATAGCAACTGTCTCTATAGTCTGAGGAGTTCAACTTGAAGCGGTAACTTGTGACTAAGCAAGTCATTGTGCCAGACTTTATTCAAATCTAACTCGCAAATGGCTTATTATTAAAGACATCTTGTTCTTGTTTTATTCTTCCATTTTTTTTCCAGGTATCAGGGGCCACAGATCAATACATGAGCAATCTGCAGATAAATAACTTCTCAGTGATACCAGAGATGAACAGAGCAAGTGTGGATGACTGATTTAATATCGTCAGCTAGCGGGCGTAGCAAGTGTTACAATTTAACCAGGAATGCTATGGACATACCGCTGGGCCAATCCCCATCATGGGTAATTTGTGATCGGGGAACTGTGCGTTGTACTTGGCGCCTGAGATGAGATTCAGAGTATGCAAGGCTTGGCATGACAGTGATGTGCTGAGCGTTTTGTTTCTAGTTCTTGGGTACAAAGGCATCTTGATCCAAATGTCAGCAAGGGTTGGTGGATGAATAAAGAAAAGGGAGTACTACACAAGATGTTGTTGATCAAATGGATTGCAGTGGGAAGGGGGGGGGGGGGTTGCATGGCAATGTTAAGTGGCGGAAACTCGGCGATGTTTTTTGTGACAAACAACTTCTTTAATGTCCCGACTCATTTGTTAAAAACATTATCCAACTGATTGAATAAAGAGAATTCCACAGGAAAGACAAATTGATTGTCTGGAATAAAAGGTATAAACCAATAAGTAATAACACATTCATTATGCGCATTTTTTTAAATTCATTTTTTTCCTTTTTGGGGGGGGGGGGGGGAGGCAAAATAGTTTTATTGAATTTGTTGTCCTCTCTTGGGTTTTAGTGAGGCATTACCGAACATAAAAAGCAGAAGTGGAAGTCTGTGTTAGGAAGTGCATGAAAACCATAGCATAAGACATTGGGCACGAATGCGAAGCAACATGCTCAACCTGTTGGGCGCCTCCAATGCCTGGACCCGGCTCCTTAACATAAACGCTAATGTCCAAGTACCTATCACATCCCGGTGTCTTGGGGCGTCTCAAGATACAGCAACCTGCAGTCCCTTCAACTCATCGTTCCGAAAAACACAAGACATCACACGTCTTCAACTCCTCCTTGATCAAGACGGCTTGTCTGTCTCCAACCCCCTTTATCCACATGTACCGACATCGAGTTATGCTGCTACCTCAGTTCGTTATTTCATGGCATCTGCCTCCAACGATTTAACCCAATTCTTCTCTCGTGACTGTCCCTGCCTCGGGGCTGACCCCCTTTCCTTTCTCTAATCGGAATTGCTGAGCTTGGCCAAAACAAAAACTCAAAGTCTGTCTCGTATTCACAGGAAACAAAAGAGTGCGATCAAATTGCTGTTTTAATTTCCGCAAACAAATGTCAAAATATGTGATCGCAAGATAGTGCACACTTCCATGCCCCCCAGGTTTTGTTTGAACACATTGAATGACTTCGATCATGTTCATAGATATTTTTTTTCATTAACAAGTGTTTAACATATTCTTATGGTTATACTGATGATTTTCATATTTGAAGGGGAAAAAATTGTTTTCAAATACGTGTCGTGTAAACATTTAGAATTCAACATTCATAATGTATTCTTGAGGCTAAGAAATTGTGACAACTGTCTACTCTTTATGTTGGGGAGAATGTCGAGAGCAAACTTTTCCAAAGGGTAATGCTTTGTTAAACATGTAAATAAAAGAACTTCTTGTTTCCTTAATGATTAAAGATTCTTTATCATGTCTTAAAATAACTTTTCATTGAGTACTTTTCACATTGGGTGAGCTCTAATACATGATTTGTTTCATTTTAAAGAAATGTGTGTAGCCGGCGCTGTACCACCCCTTTAATGGAGAAGTCTAGCATTATCCATATGCTTATCAGCTTCATAGAGCTAGCTCTGTGTCAGCTTTACAGACTTCCCTATATAAAGACAGATTGATTCAGTGTCTTTGGATCGGTGACCTAGAAACTACAACAGAAAGATCACTTTGAATCTAAGAGTATTCCTCTTTCACAAGTTTTGATGCAGTTCTTAAAGGTACCATTATCTTTAAGTTTCCAAGAAAGTCAATTAAATTTTTTTTTTTTTAACTCCAAATGTTATTAACCTTTTGAGATCTTTAAAAAGTAAACACTAAAAATGTGTACAGGATAATTTACGCATTTGGTAATACAAGAAGGAAAAACTCCAACAAATTACTCCATCTAGAGTAGATCTGTGAAGAGTTGTTTTAGTACACATCTCATTAAGCTGAATTATGTGTTCAGAAACAACATCAAACTTGGGGAATTCAATACTTTACCGATGGCAAATAATTTGAGGTATTTTATTTGTTTGCCTGAAGGTGGATATTAGAAATGTCAACATGTTAAATTGCATGGTCACTTGTGGATAATGCAGTTAGAGTATGACGTTTGTATACTAAGATGGCAGAGCACCACGATTGTACTGAGCCTGTCGACCTGACCTGAGGCTGAGTGAACAATGCTAGGAGTTTCCATCAACACAGGCTAGATTTAGGCCTCATCTTGAAGAAACAAATCCTAAGCGGGAGAGGTGGGGTTATTTTGATCAACAATACCACTGATGAAATGAAAATAAGCACATGGGGTTCAGGATTGGTACAAATGGGCAAGCCTGATTCATATTTATAAACCAATATGAAGGCTCGGAATTGGTAATCTCAAAATGACAAGTAAAATGTAATGCAGGGGGAAAAGGCTGGCATGAACAGAGGGAGTAGAGACAGTAAATGGAACCCAAGCAGCATTTGAACCAACTCGCTGATCGTCAGATGTCTACCCCATCACAGCATCACTTAGCAACCGGTACTCAGCAGAGTGCGGCACTGGATGCAGTCAATGTGCGTTTACCGGCTGCAGGGTGTTCAAGCATTCATGTTTCTCCTGCTCTGCCTGTCACAGACTAAGAGCAAGTCGGCGATCCATTATCCCATGTCTGATAAACGGACCGCGAATATTAAAAACAAAAAAAAATCTTGTCGAGATACGTGGCGGAAAAATATTCCTGAGGAATGTTTCCGTGGGTGATATGTAGTTGGATTTTACGTCATTCAGTACGAGCGTGCTGGGAATACAAGAGGATTGCTAATTGTGAACGAGAATCGAAATGTGGTTTTGGAGAACACTGAATGACAGATCGAAATAGAACGAATGTGGGTGCTGAGGACAGGAATGCTCTCAACTGACAAATAACCCTTATTGACTATTTTCCCCAATGAATAAATCCATGTGAAAAAAAAGGAAAAAAATCAATAGCTGTGGGTAGGGCAAGTAAAATTGTTATAAATGGCTTTTGATAATAAGCCAAAGAGGAGATACGGGTTGATGATCACAAACAGAAATGGGGTGCGTCAAAATATAAGTGATAATAGAAAATGGCAGTTAACTTTTAAAGTTGCATCTTGATGAGATAAAGATAATTTTTCAACTAAAAGACGCAAGTCTTTGTTACATCAATTTACGAGTGAGGAGTGATTATTCAAGAGTTTGGTTTGAGACTGGCCTGCTTGACATCAAAGTACATGATTAGTTTGTCCGTTAATGTTGTACACCCTCACAGTCTACATCACCATAAGAAGCAAATTGTAAACTACAAAAAGGACAAATAAATTGGCTATTCAAATTGCAAATGTTCATTCAATAATTTCAATAATTCTTGTTTAAAAAAAAGGTAAATCAAAAGAGCTTGGTCAACTCACCCTACTCAATGACATGTACAGATTGGTTCTGTAACTTGGATACCCTCGTTCCATTCCAGTTGTGAAGAAAAATATAACAAATCCTCTCTAGCTATTAAAACTGCCCCACACTGAGATAGAAAAATAATATTCTAATTGGTTGGCAATAAATGGATTTACAACAGAAAGACTCCAAGGTCCTTTGATCAGATAATACGTAGATGGCCTATTGTAACGTCACGTTAAGTCATGCAGAGATTTTCAGAGAACCGTGAAGCTAACAAACAAGTATGAAATCTGGGATAATCTGTAAAGCCTTTTCTCTTCCCCCCCCCCCTTATTTTGGGGGTCAGACTTAGATTTGAGTTGTGTCCGCTACTCACACACAAACCCGAAAGAAAAATGTAAGTTATGAAAATATACTACAAAAGATCTGTACAATATTTTTTTCCTTTAACTTTGAAAAATAAAAAAAAAAGTTCAGAAAACAACTTGCTCCATTTTTGGGAAGAAAAGAAAGAAGAAATCAGAACACGCGAGCGGCAATCAATTGCAACCTTTCAATTACGACTTCGGACTTTGCCAAACCATTTTGCGGGAGTAATGGAGAAGCCTTAGCATTGGTCCTGTAGGGCACTACATTTATGTTGAGCATACTGACATTGAATGTTGGCAATAATCGCTATGCGAGTGAGTGGCCACTAGACATCAATACCTGTGTGTAGAGGAGGTGACTAGGAATGAATATTTCATGTATGTGGGGAGCGGAGGAGGGGAAAGGCTTCGGTCTTGTCACGAGACCGCCGCTGCAGTAGCGACTGATCTGTGAATTTATTAAATTGGTAGACACTTTTGAAATGTCTGCAACTTCTGAATTCATTATTCGTGCTTATACTCCAGGGGCATTGATAGAAAATTCCTAGAACTACTAAATCCTCATTAATTCTTGGTCTTGTTGCAGGTTCAGTGAGACTTAACCTCACCAATCTTGCCCAAAAATTGTTAATGGCCTCACGTTTCTACCCAAGCAGAGTCTTTCTCAAACACTGTCAAATGCTAAAGGCTTACCAATCCTATCAGTGTCCACATCTTTGCTGTTGAGTTAACAAATACAGAATCATTTTGATGGACAATGAAGAGTGCCCAAGCACAAAATCTTACACTTAAAACTGTCTCGATCCTTACCTGCTCACAATGAAGTAAAGCATTTTTTCAAGAATCTTCTCAAGCCAAAGATTTAGTAAGAATTGATGCTAAATGTCACAGTCAGACCTTTACCACTTTTACATCGACGCAATATTCACATTCAAGAAGCTTGGCACACCATGCTTCACTTCTTAGAATGTGTACGGAAGATAGCTTAAGGCCACATGTACAAGTGCTTCACACCAAGTACAAATGATACATACGATCTCTCAACGTCAAACGAAAAAACAGAAGGTGCTCAAACGACAGGATAGTGACGAAATCTTACCGGTATCAGAAAAAGAGAGAGAGAGACATAGAGAGGTCATGAAGAAATAAATACTAGTGTTTGTCAAATCAAAGGGTCAGCATGCAGCCCACTGGATACTTGAGACTTACAATGTCTGACCAATGGGAGTGGATGTCTCAGATCTTCAGTGCAAGGGTCGATAGAAAGACAAAAACAAGACCAAACGAAGCAAATAGAAAGACCATTTATGAAGCTGGAAAGCAGGCAATTAAATTTACATATAGATTTAATTGCGAATGAGAACAACGGCAAGGAACAAGGCTCGAGCATCGAACATAATATATTTTTTAACTATATCTCATTCCATAAAATATCAAGAAAATTTAAATCAATCTGTTGAAGATGGATGTCGTAGTTGGTGAAATTTTCTCTGAGAACCCACGGTTATAATTAGTAAGCTCTGAATGTCTGCAAATTAATCTCCATTCTCAGAAAGGCTCCACGAGGAAACAAGTTTATTTGCTTTAATCGTCTTAAGGATAAGCTTTCGTCTCAGTCCGACAGATTTAAAGTGCAATAAGAACGTTTCGATGAGTAAATAATATATATTGCCGGCTCTACAGGACAATTTACGTTGAGATTCACCCAACCGCTCTGAGTCTAGTGTGATCATCCAGACATCCTGGACTGAGATGTAATTCCTCTCGACACTCTCAATGTAGTCCATTGTAACTTGAGTTACACTGGTTACCAGTTTGACAAAGAATAGCATTTAAAGTTCTTCTAATGGCTTAGCACCAATGTACATTCGGGAGCTCATAATCATGAAATCGCTCTCTCAAACATCTTGCCGTGTTCGCAAGACCACACACTGTTAACTTACCCTTCAAGAACAACAGCGGCTACCCTAGGTGATCAGGCAATTGTGTACGCTGCTCCTAAACAATTTGACAATCGTCTTCACTTTATGTATTCAATTCAAAGTTAAAAACTCATTTGTTTATGATTAATTCCTTCTAGTACTTTTAGTGTTCTATGTATTTTTTTCTCTCTGCATTTTTGTTGTATTTATTTTAATGTGCAGTAGAGTATATTCATATAGGTATTGCGCAATATAAATGTTTATTTTTATAATTATCTACCAAGCAAAGCAAAGCTCTGTCTTCTTTTCAAAGCATTAATTTGAGGCTAAATAAATCAAGAAGCAAAGGGAATCTAAGAAGAAACCAGGGAAGTTAAATCAAACAAAATTCAGATTGATCACTTGTGCTTCAACCTGGAAGGAAGCAAACCGGGGGGGGGGGGGGGGGGGGGGGGAAGAAGTACGTCAAGATGAAACAACGCCAACAGATCAATCAACTCCAACATCAAATTGGTTCTTCATGATTATTAACGAATAAGTTGATAGTAAGAAGAAGAAAAAAAACCACCCCAAAACAAAACAAAACAAACCACAGAAGAAACCAAATGACAGCTTCATAAACAAACCTGTAAGACTTGATTCAAAATGGCGCATTATTTTCCTTGAACATTATTAAACAAAAGAAGAGACGGATGCCCCGGATCAGACACAACAGGAAATGAGAACGAGTCTGAGATAACGACGGTTGATACGACAAAGAGAGGCAAGGGAGACAGGATGCCTCGATAACCAAGCAAGAGGGTTTCAAAAGGAACTCTCTGAAGAAGGCGGGTAGAACAAGGATTTGGATAATTCACTCCTCGCAGTATTTCAGTTCTCATTATTAATTTAATTGAATCAATTCTAGTACTATGATGTTTAAGCTCTAAAAGAATTCCTTCATCAACATTGACCCTTAGTCAGATCTGCATATATTTTAATTAATTGGCATTTGCAGGGGATCGCAACTAATAATAATTATAACAACATAATGAATTTTGACAAATTCAATCAACTTTATCAAGGATATACATGAGCTGTAACGTGTCAAAAATGAGAGACACAACCATGACAGGGAATCTTAAATGAACAAGATGGTTCAACTATCTGAATACAAATATTTGTTGGAAGCTAGGTTTCCTTGATTTCAGAAAATTAAACCAATAGACCTTTATCATGGTGTGGCCATCTTGATTTTCTCCAATCCAAACCAATGTAACCAAACCGAGGCTGGGAAGAAAAAATAGTCTGGTTCCTTTTACAGTGTAATGAATACTAATATTCAATATTGTTTTTGCATAAAGGGGACATGACCAAGATGGTAAAAGCATGATAAAGGTCTATAGGAATAAGCAACGTATCCTTAATTTGATCACACCGTGTGAACATGAAATTATTTGTTTATCCTTGTAACCGCTTAAAATATTCTTAACGTCAATGCTTCAATTAAAAAAAATTAGCGTCCAATCGATAATTGCTTCTGAAATGTCAACATAAGCACTGAATAGCTATTGGAAATTTAATAGTGTTTTTTACATATATAAAAAAAATCTACAAGGTAGTGTATGCATTTCACAGTACGGTCTTTAATGCTCAAAATATTGACAAGCTGTTTGAAAAAATAGACTCTGGTAGGTACAATTATGGAAAGTGTTGACCCAGACATAGGAAAGATTTCTAGAATTCTCCATACAGTCCCAAGAGGCCCCCGAGATGCCTGCTAATAATACCTCAGACATTCACTAAGCGCACATCCCTGCAACACTTTCACAACAGTAAACACGCTTTACATCTTCACCCCCTAAATCTAGCAGGCTGATTTCAGCGGCACGCCAACGAATTGATTTCCTTTTTTTTAATTATTATATGTTTGCAGTCCGGAGAGACAGATTGCTAGGTTTTTTTCATCTTTTTTTTGAGGATGGAAGGAAGGAGGGAGGGAGAAAGTTCAAGTCTTGGTTCAGGCATGGGTTGATTCATGATTGATACTTTGTGCAATGCACCATGCCTTAAAGGGTTTTTTTTTTGGGGGGGGGGGTTAATGCTGGGATTTGGCTTTTTACAATCAAGAGACAGGAGGATTGTAACACCTGCAAATGGGGAAATCAGAGCAAAAATACCTCATTAAAGAAATCCATGAGTGAAAGGTCAGACTAAAGATTTGTAAATTGTAAAAGTGAAAGTTCATCCTAGACATGTGAATCAATAAAATCAAAATCAAAATAAAACACTCACAAAAAGACCTTTCCAACAAAAGTTCAATGCATTATTAGAAACAAGGTTGCCCTTTCAACCGATCATTAACAGTCTCCACACAAATTTGTCAGTAAAATTCCTCAATCGAGTGTCTTTTATTAGTGTAGATATTGACAACATGCTTATAGGTGCCCCATTTTGTATGCCAAGTGTAAACTTACAGTTTATAGCTTACAAATTCCAACTCCAAAACCACTCCATTCCGATAATGCAAAAACATTTGAATATAGATTGAGTGAAACCATCCAATATTTATTCAGCATTCAATGACCCCTCCAGTTGTTGGCTTTGGTTAATTGATTTTTCCGTGCCGAATTCATGATCGTGTTCCACATTTAAATTCTTAAATGACTGCTTTAGAGTCCTACTTGGCCATTAACACTTTAAGCAGACTGAATTTTAGAATCCCATGTCACAACTTCTGAGTGATGGGAGAATGGATTGCTTTCTATACAAACTACACCAAGAGCATAGCCGAGATCAATAGTTATTTCCACCGATGTGGCAATTATTCCAGAGTGACAGGACATGATATCACAGAGTTTTGAGTTTCTTTCAAATCTTTGTCTTCATTTTTTCGTGAAGATTGTACCCCGAGGTGAAGATAGAAAATCTATGATTGAATATTTGTCTTGCGAGGTCTGAATGACAGCAGTTTTTCTTTGTCTTTTTAAAACAAATTAGAAAAAGAAAAAATTTCCCAGTATGATTTTGAGATCTTGCCACTTCAGCCAGTCAGTCGCCGACGGGCATGCTCAAGTTTTCAAGAGAGACACGTTTGCTCCGTGTTTTTTTTTAATGCCTTGTGAAACTCACAACAACAGAAGTGTGATAGCGTATCTGCTAAATATCTCACGATTATTTCTACTTTCTCTTCCCAAATACTTTAAATGGCGCAGCATTTGAGTTAACACGTCGAGGAAATGCTAGGGCAGTTTTATGACCTGAGCAAACATGGATGTTCTATCTTTAGGTAACATCTGAAGGCTTGTGGAGTTTGACTGAAGTATTGGATGAGAAAGTTGCAAACAGTGGATCAATAACCATGACCAGGGGTGATGCATCACATGAAAAAAGGCCATCCACCTCTATTAACTGATACTCCTAAACATGACAGCTAGACTCTGGTACTTTCCCCCCTTCATGGCGCCCCTCCCACGCCCTCACAGGACCCCACGGCTGTTTTATCTTCAGTGATGGCCAAGGAAAGATAGCATTCTTCTCGCAGGTGAAAAACGATTCACTGCCCAAAGTCTGGGGGAACGTAATTGCATCTTCAATTTGGCAAACCCGGAGAAACACAACACCCCAACAAACCTCTCGGTGCTTTTGTTTTTCAGTCTTTTCCATGAATTTTTATTTAAATTTGATGATCAGAGTGCGCACTGGGACCCTGGGATTGAGGGCTTTGGTTGAAGGGCGTTTTCTCCCCCCTTCCTTCTCCCGAAGAATGTTTCCTCAGCAACATTTGAGGTTACATATGCGGAGTTTATTGAACTGATAATGAGCGAGAATTACTTTACAGTAAGAAGGATTTAATAATCCATTATAATGTTAACACACTATCACTAGTACCAGCTGTCACTATTATCTCCTACTGTTTTCCTTATTATACGATGATCTCTCTAACAAAGTTTGAAATATGACAATGTTTCTCTGTCTTCAACAACAACTTCAGTTTACATGAATATTTATAATCGATAATTTGCCCAGCACCACTCAGTAACAGCTGCAAATGCCCAAAGCAATAAAAAGTATGCATTTCACAACCAAATGCCGATGAATTATCGATATATAAACAAAGTCGGTGTTATACTTCACATCTTGTAAGGTTTCAATATAAACTCAATTCAACACTAACTACCACCAAATTGGAACTGAAAAATAACTACGGGCAACAAGCAAGTCATGAAAATACTGCGGCCACTTGGGTTTGTTTTGATTAGTGAACTTTTCTGCGGCACTATGGAAAGTGTTTAATATCTGTGACATCAACTTGTCATAATGTATTGATAGATGGCTGCCATATTATGGAATGATTTGATAAAACACATCAGACGTTGAATTTCGACAACAAGCTTCTTCGTCATCAATTCATGTTTGTAGACGTTTAATCTTTACTCAATTTCGGCTCGAAAAGGTCAAGAGAAAAGAGACAAACAGTTGTCACGGAAACAAAGAGCCCATTTCCGTCAGTTTTTTATATACGTGCTTACCTCTATTATTTAGACTTCTCGTTGTACTGGTTGGCGAAGCTGTTCTCATTCTACATTTGATTGGTTGTGACAGACGGGCTGTTTTGTAAGGAGCGTCTGAATTAGTGTTAACGGAGACTACTTCAATATTAGTACAGAAGCTTTGGAACAGCGCTGTCTTCCGGAACCTTCCGTAGTGATAATATTCACAATGGTTCGAATAACACCATATTTAAACACTCGTATTGAATGAATAGGAAAACATCTGCACTTATGGTATAGCCATGTTCCATGACGTTAATAACAAACGGTTAGAAAAAACACATTACTTTATTAACGGTGACCGTCAATTTTGTACTCGAGCATCATTTAGGAATCTCCAGAGCATGTCCTTCACAAAAGCAGGCCCGCCAACCTAGTTTTAAGCACACAATTGATCAACATTTTTTACTAGGTCAACATTTTAGGCCTGACAGGTTTCGAAGCAAAAAGTACTGTACAATGCAGTACGAGAAAACATTGCCTTGATGAATACCACTGTAGTGAACATTCTGTTATCTTGAACAGTACGCTAAGCTTCCCCTTGATGTATCAGCATTACGGTAGAGTCTTATCTGACAATAGACGGGTTTAAGCTTTGAGGGAATCTCATTTATTCTTGCGTTTGTGGCACACAGGCATCCAGAAGTGGGCTTGCTGTGGAACACCAGAAGGCACAAAAACCTATATAAATAGAAATCAGGGCAAGACCTGGACCTATTCTGGCCTCATCTTTATCGGATGCAATCACCAATCATTGACAGGAAAATATATTTGTGACTTGAGATGTAAAAACCACCTGCTTCTTGGTTACACTTTCCATCTGCTCCCGTGAAAATAAAATCCTTACAGAAATGATTCTGCCAGTTCAGTATTGATCAAATTCATACTTTCTGCCCAAGAGAATTTAAATGAGGAAAACGAGTGGTGGGGAAGAATAAAACAAAGAGAAAAAGTTATTATGACAGGTGTCCTGAATATGTGAACAGGTGAGAAGAAAGTACTTTAGGAAAAGATGTGTTTAAAACAAATGGAACACAAGGTATCTTTAAAGTAGAAGACGGACATTACGGCACATTTTTAATTGTCTAACTGGTTCATGTGTTTCAGACTATTAAGGCTGAAAGTATGTTAGTTGATTATCTTGTTTCTACTTCATCTAATAGTTATTAGTGGACACAACCAGAGAAGAAACAAAATATCCCTGCAGCTGGATCTGGATGACGCACAACAGTAGAATAAACGTCTGGTGGATGACAGGTTTGAAGTAATTATAGGTATTAGTATCAGTACCTAGATGGTTAAACTGGCGTTGAAGTCTCGCCAGACATACGTTCTTTCGCCAATGATGTAAGGACAGTCACAAGAATGGTGGGTAGACTGTGGTTAAGTCTATTAGTATTACCAGGGTCTGAAACTAACTGGATATCACAAAAGGCCTCTATTTTGTTTCCTCAAATGTGACGCCATAAAACTCGGGAGTTTCTTGGGACGTTTATTTCCTCTCTCGCATTTGATGAATATTCCTCCCCCTCAACATCCCAGGAGAGTTGATGGCAATCGGGTTTGATGTTTTCCAATCAGCGAAAAACGTTTTCTATTTACACGACACGAACATTGTATCCCCTTCCTGCCCATGACCATAAATCCACATCAACAGAAGCATTCTATCTAAATGTTGTGAGAGGAATTCGCAATGCTTACCTTTTCAAGAGTTTAAGAGGTTAAGAACAGAATAAATGGGTCTTAAAATCAACTACTTATTTAAATTTCAAGATAAATATATGACAAGATAAATATAAATTACAAATAATTAAAATAAACAATTGCTAATGTTCTCACATTTTGACCCTACAGTCTTTTGGGATTCTTTGCATTTGTACCAAAGGTCTTTGTGGTTAATATGCAGTTTGCAAAAGCTAATTAAAAAAAAAGAAAAAAAAAAGTATCAAAATTAAAAACTCCAAAAGTTATCCATTTTTATTGAAACCCCCCCGATAACAACGAATTGATTGACAAAATCCTTGAAGGAAAGTTTTCTGTGACTTGACGCCCCAAAAATTCAGACATAACTTACATGCAGAGTGTCAAATTTCAGAAGTAGTTATGATCCAACATTATACCATGACTCAAACACTTAATCTACACTGGGTCGTCGCACTGTTGAGTAGTCAAATGACTGAATTCTGATACTTAACTTAGTACGGGATCAATATCATTAAGAGCGTAACAAGCTGTGAGCTTTACACTATCAGCACTTTTCAACCCATCCAAAGTGTGCATCTCCTGTGGATTATGTTTGCAGTTATTTTGAAACTTAGTGGGCTATTAACTTATAGTTATAAATGTAAATACCCCAGTTAGTTCAGACAATCCTACTGGTTGAAAGGTGGTTACATGACTGTTTTAAACGGCTGACAAAAGACACAACAGCATGAAGCCAGGATTGCGCGTTCGGTGCCAAAACAAAAAGCCATACCCGTTGACACACTAGCTTATGTAGGCTCTAATTTACACGTATTAACGCAATAAATACATAAATGCCGGTACTCGATATAACATCTATTACCATGCATGCATGCATATGCACAACCATGGAGCGTTGCACGCCGTTTGACCCTCTGTGAAACGTAGCCTGAGCAAGCAACAGGAATAAAAAATTGGGCCTAAAAAAAAAAAATTGTAAAAATAAATTTCCTACATTATTCTACTTTTAACAAAAAGGACATTGATGGATGGGAATAAAAGAGTAATGACTCTGTTTAAAACCTTGACACCTACTCTTTTATTCCCTCATTAATTTTCAAAATGAAACATGAGCAGAGAACCTTAAGTTTTTGTGATTTTTGGGGCTCAGAAAAGTTTGTAATCTGACCATTATAATTTGCCACAAATTTCAATTCAAATATTTCTTCAGGCAAGGGAGTTTTTTCAACAAGCAAGATTCAAAATTTTAAGTTTTTCTTCTGCCCCGAGAAGTTTGATGGTTGCACATTCTAATTTGCAAAAAAATTCAACCTGTGGGTCAGGCAAGGTATATATTTTTCTACAGTATTTACAAGTAAAATTTGAAATTTTGCACGGTGGGAATACAATCTAGTAGAGACTGTGGTAGCACCATGGACTAACATCAACATTTCAAAGTTCAGTTTACAAAAGAAAGATCCACGAAAATGACAGTCAGCTAACGGAGATGATTCTTGTTTAGAACAATCACTGCAAATGAATGTCGGATTGAATACTACAGAAAGCTAAACAGTGATTTTTGATTTCAAGTTATACGTACCTCAAATGGAAATGGACAAGACCTATATTTCTGTCGGCGCTCCCAACGGTTAATAGTTGCACAAGCCATTTCTGAGAATTCTCACGACACACAGGAAAAAAAGCCTCAACTCCAGAGGATTTTTTTAATGAAACATGAGAAAAAACTTGCACAGGTGAGGGTTCTGATGCCAACAGTGCGATATTGGCAAATCTGGTCCACACCCAAGTATTTCAATACAGTGAGTGTGGTAGAGGCGGCGCTGATGTAACTTTGACGTGCTTTACTTTACATATTATAGAGCACCGTTGCCACGGTAATGGTATTGAGATGAATGTTGGCACATTGCCAAGCCCCACCACCTGTTGTCGGGATGAATTCTCTCAAGCTTTGTTCAAATGCACATGAATGCAACTTAGCCTCTAAAAATGACGGTCACGCAAAATGATAGTAGCACTCAATTTTGCGCTTGTCTTGTTCTGTTTGCATTGTCCCAGGGGCCGAAAAACAAGGAAGTTTCTGAGAGCTTAAAATATCAACTGTGACGTCACTAGGTCCTCATCCATTTCAAGGTCCTCTGCCTTATTAAGAAAATTCGTCACGTTTTTGAGAATCTGTTTTCGTCCAATTTGAGGAGAAAATTAGCCTGCCGACGATGCGTGACTAAGGGAGGGTTGAAACGTGCATCGATAAACGTGTCCCCGAATCAATCAGCAACATTCAAGTCCTTATCCAAATGGAACAAAATCTCTGAAGAGGAAAAATGGCTGACGGTATAATAGTAGATCCAGCTTGTAACTTCAGCAAGGTGGATGTGCTCTTACTAATGAACATCATCTCCGTAGAACACTGTTCACAGCGCCTATCATATTACAGTAAACCATCAGCAGATCCAAGCAGAATACCTAATTCTGCCACTCAAACAATGGACATTGGACCAACTTTCAGACTCAAACAATGAACTGAATCCTAACATGTTTTATCGTTAAAACGATAGCTCCATCTGCGTTTGTCCACAATCCCTAATCGATGCAATAAAGATAACGGCTGCTAGTTTTATATCCATTTACGATCCCCACGGATTGCTTTTTTATCAAGGATTAACAAGAGGAAATGGATTGTAGAGTACCACAGCATACATCATAATCTCAAGTCGGTAGAGTACAGGATGAAAGGTCAGGCTACTTGATCCAGTAGCTGAAGTGGGGTTGAGATAAAGAGGGTTTCCATGTGATCCTGAACGACCCAGGATGTTATTCCAACGTTTCACGTTGATGGAGAGAGGAGCGGAAATGGTAGACTCATGATGTAAGGTGTTGATGAGGAAGGGGTGACATTTAGTAGCGTGAGGGGGAATGATTTAAACGTGTCACATGAGTAGGGTCCTTGGAATAAAAAAATATCTCAACGGTGACGATTTTGAAGCGAGTCTTCCGCGTGATCACTCCCTGGGGTCTAAGTCAGTAACTCCTCAGCGTGTTTACCCAAGGCATCATTGAAACAACACATGAACGATCACCTAATGCAGTCCAGTATCATACACACACACACATAGAAGCATGTCACCACCGTCTTGCCATTACCTCGCTTGATTGTCTACAAGGCTGCTCCACAACGACGGCGATGCAGATACAAACATACTCATCATAAACTTTGCGTTGCCCAGGCAAACATGAGCGACGGCGTGGTCTTTCAGCAAAACGGCCTCGCTGCGGGAGGGTGCTTGGGATGCAGCCTGTCCACAGCTCTATTATAATGTACTTGGGGCAAAGTCCAGCCCCTTAGACATCGCAAGACGTGCTATGCAAGAGGTTTAGTTGACTGTCTATTTAGCATGAACTAGAATAAACGCGCTCCTCAGATTCATTTCCAAGATTGCTGAATTCAACTAAAACTTATTTTAAAACATTTTTCCACATATTTTTCATATCAATATTATGAAGAGGCAAGAGAAAATAATCTCCAGAGAAACGAGACTCCTGTCAGTAACTTAAAACACTTGGCCTTTTAACTGTTGGAAATTTTATCCCAATCGCTTGTAGGCTTTTAGGTACAAATACAACTTGATCCAGGCCGTGTTTTTATACACCCAACTTGCTATCATTATTTGATCTCTTGAAATGACAATTCAGTCTGTACTTTGCTGAACCTTTTCTCGGCCGATTACACAGTATGGATTTTTCGTCCTTGTGATGCTGGGCACTAAATCCTCATATTGCATCTTCTCTTCCTAATTCCCCGCTCTGTGGAGGTTGAAGGATTGGATAATTATCCCAGCGCACATGTAGAGTGTGTTTGGGTTAGACCATTCCAGAACAGGGTTCATTTTTGGTTAAATGCAGCACATCCAAAACTCTGTATATAATATACATACATAATAACAAAATGTATCATTCATTGTTGTTACCCTCAGGCTGTCTTAGACTTGCCTCATTCTATTCAACATTTCATATATGTAAACCCCCTCCAGAAATATTAGTAAATTCTCCACTGCACAAGTAAACAAAGCATCTACCTAAAATTGGGACAGGCCATTGTGAAACCAGGGGCAATAATTAAAGAGAATGGGGTCATAATGAATACCAATAATCAATGTTTACTTAGCTAGATAGAGCTAACAGCATGAAATGGATGGGTTAGGTTATTACTAACTAACCACATCTGTCAATCCATCCATCCATCCAGAGTGGTATTGTAAACTCTTTTCTCTCGCTACAAATGACGAAAAACAAAACCCTTCTGAAACAACCAACGTTTGCTATCGCTGTGGAAACAATCAAGACCCCCACCCCTCCATATGGACCAATAAGCGCGCAACAGACGGCGGACTGACGATATTTGAAAAACGCTAATCAGAAACTCTAATTGGAATAAATCAAGCTGAGCAATTTGAGAGTTCAAAATAGCAGAAATTCTGAAAGCAGCGAGGCAGGAAAGTGTCAAAATTCTCTGGAGACCGGGAGTGCAAGAAAGATCATCACCTCCTTGTGAGCCTGATGGAATGAAGCTGTCACTGGACGCCAGATATGATGGCCAGAGTATTTTCATTACGGCCCCTACTGACCGCTCAAACATTTCATGAAAACAATGTTAATAGCGGGGAGTGGGTGGGTGACAGAAACGTCCACTAGGGATAAAGAACTGAACAGTGGCAAATACGCAAACTTCAAACATATGTCTAACAAATGGATCAAAAAGACGGATACATTTTTAAAAAGTTGGCAACAAATAGTTTGCCTGTATGACAGAAGAAAAAAAATGCTGGTAAAATAATAGATTTTCAAAATGGACCGAGTGAGCATTGTTTTGACAGATGAAAATATTCTACATAGACGAGGCGAAAATAAATAACATCTCCATACAGGTGTGGCTAATAATGTGTTATTGCATTTCTGGAATGAGGCTCGACTTCACAGGCCGATAACATCTTCTCTTATCTGCTTGATTTATTTCAGTTCAATTTCTTATTTCTTTTAATCAAGATCACATTGGCGGCAAGCTGACCCCCAGTGACCCCTCCGCATTCTCTTCATTACAGTTGCGTGAGAAATTTCTTCATCTTCTTCCCATCAGCAATGTGAATAAACACTGTGCAGTTTCACGAGAACAAATCCCTCATCGTTGATTGCTTCAAAATTGATTTTTGTCAAAGACCTGAAATTCCCTGCCGGCCCAGGTTTTCTCCCTCCTTTTTACTTTTTCCTTTGTCAAATTTTTTTCCACCCTGTTTGAATTCAGTAAGCGGATATTCCTGGTTCGATCTTTTGTTTTGTTGGATTTGAGTTTGGTGTAAGCTCAAGGAAGATTGCGGCAAAACAAGGAAATGAAACGGCGCTGCGTAGCTCTGGCGTACTGGATTAAATTCCGGGGGTGCGTTACTCTAGTTAATAAATCAAGGGTACAGTCGATGCTTACGCTGTGACTGAGGGAAGCAAAGAGGGGTGTGAGAGCTTGAGGTGGAGAGGGTACAAGCTAGGTGAGATCCCTCTACAGGTTGATGAGAAAGGTGACATTGACCGATATAATCTCTAGAAAATGAAAAATCTAGGATTCCAAGTAGACCAATGAACAGATAACAAGAAACTAACAATGTAGGCCTATTATTTAAAATCAGAAGACTGATTTTAAACTTTGTGTAAATTTAAGGAGAAATTTCACATGTATAATACGTCAATACAAATCATTTATTTTATTTTAATTTTTAGAAATGAACCAATTAGACTGAAATGGGGAATCAGATAGAAAAATCCCTTAAAAATAAATAAATTGATTAATAAATAAAATTAATAACAAAATTAGCCAATAATAAATAAAGAAAGACAGTCAACTAGTAATAAAAAAGAAAGAAAGTGTATTCAACTTGTTGATGATTTTTCAATTTTCTTATCAGAAACTATTTAGCTTAGAAGTGTAAGGTAAAGAGTATGCAATTTCATGTAACAAAGATGAAAAACCTCCAATATCACAAACTAGCGACTCTGTGTTCATCTAATTGACTGCCTCTGATGGTTGCAGAGTTGCCTTGAGTTGAAAAGAAGACACTATTAGAAGAAACTTCGCAAATATAAGTTGACCAACAAAACTAGGTTGTTTTTAAATACATACACTAACTCAGTACTTGCAAGCTCTGCACAAGAGGGGAAAAAGCAATATAATAAAACAGTAAGCAACACCAGAACTTGACCCCTGACCCATCCAAGACAAAAATCGATCGAATTACAACTGTTGTCTTTCCAAAATGAGTTGAACATAATCGACCTATAAGCTGAAATATCCCAGAAATAGTGTCGTTTGGAAACCTACAATGCCACGCAATCAATCACAACCGTATCACCTACCTCTAGGAACACACATCTTCTTCTTCTAACGAGTCATCAGCTAGATTGAAAGGGCCCAAGGACTTGCAATTTCAGTGAAAACACAACCTCCAGCTAGGGAGACCAGTGCCTCAAATACCAACCGGTCTAATCTTACATCTCATACTGTTCACTCGTCCCAAAGTAGCATGGCATGGCCCCGCTTTTGGCTGACCTAGCGTTGGAGATGTACATCTGGTGTTTCGATACGATTGTCTCTTCGCCCGATTGAGGCTAGATTTCAGGCTGAGGCGATGACAAGACACAATGTGTGGTTTTCCAATTCATAAAAAAAAACGTGCATCATTAAAGACCTCTTACACCATTGCTGATTTCAAGGGAAATGTAGCTGATCTATCACTACTTGACACATAACCCCCGTGATAATTCCAGCTGACCACCGATGTAAAACATCCACTGAAAAAACAATTCTCAACTTTGACCACAAGTTTTTCCCTAAAAAAAACCCTACCCCACAATTACACCTCAGAAGATCACATTTTTGTAAGCTTCACGAAGCATACAAACTGTTTTGATAATAGACGTTTACAAAATAGTTTTCATCACAGTTTTCATCACAGTGGCTCACAGGAGAAACTCTTCCCGACTTATTCATGGAGGAACCTGCCCTTTAAGCAATATGAATGACTTTTGAAGAAGCTGTCAACAACCTCGATGGTAATACAATGTCGGAACATATGGACACCATTTCACTTTGAAATTGTTTTTCTTGTCTGAATGAGTGAGATGCTTCACTAAATTGAATTACACCGATATGTAATATGTTTTCTAACACACGTACTTAACATGTTCAGGTTCATAATGTTAACATTGTTGTCTTGGTCACAGAGGGGCTGCCGCCAACTGAAAAAGTATTAAAGAGTTCTTACATCACTGTCATTTATTTATTTATATTTTTTTTTAAAGAATCAATTATTTGTTACCCAAAGAAATTCTCCCACAGATGGTGGTCTTCATTTCCTAGCTAAAGTCTCTGATGAATATTTTGAGGCTATGCAGAGCTTCAAATGTCAAAACTCCCCGATAATGGAAAGCTTAAGTACAGTACAGAATTGACCAAAAATGTATACAGCGAGACAAAGACCATAGACCAGTGAAAAGCAAAACAGAGAAATTCCTCTCCCTGCAAATTGCAATGTTTACCCATAAAAATGATATCTTTGACAGTCTTATTTTCTAACTGCATAGGCCTGGGGGGGGGGTACAGATAGTTTGAGCTATACATTTTGAAGAAGAAGGGTAATTTACAAAACAAGCTGTTCACAAATTGGTTGTGTCCAATGGCTTTATGGGGACTATCAGGTGGATAGAGGGTGTGAACTACACCATAAAATACACCATTTGAAGGTTGGTGTGAAGAGGTTTATGGAGCCATTTGCTGCAGTTCAGTGGCACCTGACTCTAGTTACACAGTTTAAATCATTCAACAGTTCATCCTTGATTTGAACATAGACAGTTGAGGGGTAACCAGTCAGATGGGTACTGATTGATTGGATATTTGGGGTGGAGCTCCCTTAATGGCAAAAGTCTGTAAGGGATTAAAAACGGGGAAGGGATGAGCTGACTGAAACTAAAACATAAATCCAAGAGACTATTGGCTCTTTTTAAAACCACAGGTTTCCTCTTGGGTTCCAGCAGTTATTTTGAAAATGTGTGCTTTTGGTACATGGCTTCAAAAACGGCGATCAGAAGATGCCTGAGCCCAAGCCGAAGCCCTGGGCCTTTTTCCTTGAACCTCGGCTGGGCTCCCACTCTAGCTTGGGCCCCAGCATCAATTTTAGAACAGAGCACATTCTGCACTGTGTTTCCAACATCAAACGGAGCTGGGAGCCAGACCGTAAGCCGAGGTTTAGAAAAAGCCCCTGGCTTTGAAGCTTATGATTGTACTTCAGCCAGTTTGTATGGTTCTCTACTTGTGCAATGAACATTTTAGGAGCCAAAGGTCTACCGTAATTTTCGGACTATAAACCGCCCGGCGTATAAACCGCAATGCTCCAAAATATGGAAAAAAATATTTAGTGTCAGCGTATACACCGCGCGGCGTATAAACCGCGGCCAAAATGTTACAAAAAAACTAACCTCAAAACACGGAAGTGAAGTTCGCAAAACTGCGTTTTGGGTGATTTTTTTTCTCATACTATCAGTCCTGAATTATACTTTTTCCATCAACACACGTTTTCAAGAATTCGTGATTTGATGATCGGTTGTGTTGACCATGTTTTGAACTTCGTTGGCAACAAAATCTTCGTGAATCAACGATCGGTCGACAACGCACACCGAGAAATAGTTGAACTTTGCCCTGCATCGCATCGCCCTCTGTTGACAAAATCTGTTCACGTTTGATTAGACTTAGTCTGGGCCCCGAGCCTTGAAGTGTGGCGTCAGATGTTCAGGCTATGTGTTGTACAATGTGCAGCAGGCGCTATCTACTCGAGCCGTCAGAAGTCTAGCCAAGATCTTATGAATGGAACTATCAACGGCCAATCATCAACGGACAATCATCAACGGACAATCATCAACGGCCAATCACAGCATGTGTATGTGTACACACACAGAGGGGCCGTGCGTGTTTGCGGTCCTCTATGTGGCGATGTGCAGTGACAGGCGGGCGGCACATCAGTCAGTCATTGTAGTTGCCACAGTGCGAGTTGCGTTGTTATTTTGTCATCACACAGGCATGTTTTGCAGGATTTTATTTCGTTTAAGAACATTGTTTTTATTTAGAATATTTTACAAACGATCTTTCTTTAAAAAAATGCTGTTTTTTCTCTTCAATATTTATACGTCGGCATATAAGCCGCCCGGCGCATAAACCGCAGGAGTACAAAAAAAGTCAAAATCAACGTATAAACCGCGGTTTATAATCCGAAAATTACGGTAATTACAACAAAGCACCATGCTAATTTTACCCAAAGCCTCAGTTTGATAACTTGCATCTTTAAAGTAAACCATCACAATAAAGATATATTAAATTTAATCAAAGCTCCTACTAAAATAGCACCAAAAAGAAAAGAAATCTTGAATTCTAACAGCAAAGACTACAAATCACAAAGTGGTTACAAATACTCACTTATACACTGGCTGGAAAACATGGTGAACTGCTCTGGAAAAATAAAAACCACACACCTCTCACCACAATTCTTGTTCGGACAACTTATACCCAAGAGAGTTATTCAAACAACCGTTGAATTTAAAATGAGCTCGATGTAACTTGTGAGATTTTAGCCTTAGCCTTCCGCACACCAGGTCCCCCATCTGGTCCTCAAGGAGAACTCCTTCAGACCCACCTTTTTCACATCTGTAGAACATCCAGGGACTCCATAATTGATAATTTATTGAAATGAAACTTTTTCGGTTGGTGGTAAGTTTCGATCAAAATAAACCGTGTCACACACACCAGGGGTTCCTGGTTTTCCAGCCTAGATTCAAGATGTTGACTTCAATTCTTTAAAGGTCTGTTTTGTACAAAAATTACTCCAGATTTTGTTGTTGTTGAGTGTGTGTGTTCTGGGTGCCCCATTTAATTCATCCAAGGACAGAAAATAGAGGTCATGTATAAAAGTCTAAGCGATGAGTATTCAAACTGCAAAACTTTCTGAAATCCCATGGTTGGGATGAGGGTCGCCAGACACACTAAGAATTGATAATTTATTGATAGATTTGACACCCATCCCCAGCCTGTACTTTGACACTCTTTCCCAGCCCGTACTTCCTCATAGACTTTCAACTTGTCAGTCTTTCCAGTACCTCCGTCAAAGTCAAGATATCTGATGACCCCAAAATTCTACCTGGGCTTCTCCAGAGGGAAAAGTCAGACAGTGGAAAACAAAGTCTAGCGTGTCAAACCTCATTCTTGAAAGTTATGATGTTGGCATTTATTCGATGAGTGAATAAATAAATTTAAAAAAAACTGAAGAAGAAGTTTCCCTTGGTTTAATCATGAAGCATCTACACAGAAGTTGCTAATTTGTAAGGCAGCCCATAATCTCTTGAGAATGTGTGTTTTTGTCGCACTGCTTTGAATAAAGTCCTATGGGATTTACTTACAACAAGGGTAGAGAGGATCATTTTGCCTTTATACTTGTTTTTTTTTTAATGAGGAAGAAGTGTCCAAGTTATTCCCTTTGTTCGCAGCCAAACAAAAGTTGTTGCCACAGAGACCTGAGCCTCGCTGTAGACGTGCTTAACTACGGGTGGAAGGAAACACTGCTCATACTAGTAAATATTGACCAGTCCAATTACCATTAACTGACCCAGAAATACAAATGCTCAGTATCTCTCAGCCCTATCTAACAATCGGTGAATTAATTATGGCTGATGAAGTGAACTCCGATTCGATCTACTGAAATCTACTTGCAATGTAAAAGAACCCCCCAAAAAAGATAATAAAATCAAAAAAATCCCCGTTTCTTTGTGAGAAGGGAACCTGACCAAATGTAGATCTCTTTCCTCTGCTCCTTGGAAAGTTAAATTAGGCATGATGGCACAGGGCGGCTCGCACTTTAAATCATCAAAGGTCCATGAGACTCAAAATGAGATAAACTGATCCATTTCCACGTTTGCGAATATCTTCACCGAGTATCGCTTTACATGCATTGATTTTTTTGTTTGCAGTGTGGGGGGGGGGGGGGGGGGAGTGTTTGGTAAGTGTCATGGACGGGCGGTGGTGTCTGAAAGGAAAAATGCATTTTCTGGTAGACAAGTTGGCACTTTGGAAGGTGTCTAGCTTCTTAGAGGTTTCTGGAAAGGACTGATTAAATTTGGGATGGAAAATGTTGCCACGCCGCGGAGACACTTGATTATCGCTGTAATTTTGTTGCGAGTCCACCACGGATTTCAATCCGATGGAAGACGGAAATGAAATCTGGATTTGAGGGGAGGGAAGAATATTGTTCTCTGCTGGGTGAGACTCAAAGTGAAGTCATTGATTGGTTCTGTGACGTGGGAAGCCATAGAGCTGAAGCGAAACTGAAAGTTTTCCTTTTCATTGATATAACTTCTGATTGTATCAATTTATAGGTAAAGAAACAAAAAGAGTAAAACAAATAATTAAATTCCCATGTAATTCTAACAAGGCTAGGATTGGACAAGGATAGGTCTGATGACGTACTTGTGGCAGCTCTTCGCGATGTGTTCATTAGGAACTGAAAGCTGGGATTGAGTGGATGTTGGTGGATGATGAGGAGGTGAGGAGCCATGTTTTGCTAACGTAGCATGAGGATTGAAGTTAATGGTATCCTGGGACTTGTTCCCTGCATTCTGGTTTTCGACCAAAGAGTTTGCTTGATGGAGGGTTTGTCCATGTAACTCTAAACATGAAAGAAAATAGTTCACCGCTCTATATATGAACCAATGCCGTTGGGATACTAATGAATAAACAAGAACACAAGCAGGTGCAGAAATTGAGATGAGCTGAATTCTTTTGTTTCTAATCAATCCCACAATCTCCATCTTCAAAATAAATGTTGGACATCAACAAACCAGCACGGGGGAAAAAAAAGAAAAGAAGAAGCTATGCATCATCTTACCGTCTGGATGAAAATGACTGAAATTAAGCGGGAAAAAAAACCTGACTCAATTAGAGGGAGAAAGTGCGGGTCCAGCGTCCCGTCTTATAATCTGATAGCTTGGATCCAGATTTGTCATGTGTGAAATTAATTTGTCAGCGGTCGAGAAGAATCGCTCGTCCCAGGGACGGCGCTACAAACAAACCTCTTAGTCTCCGCAGAGACATTTACTAAAGATCTATAATTAAAAGATTATGCAGTTGATTAAAAAAACAAAAACAGAGTGAGAGAACCTGGGGATCCATTATTTTGGTTGATGATTCCGTAGTTAAAGACAAAATATTATTCCAGTCACAGCTGCTTTGAACAAAGGAAGAACAGGATGCAAATAAGAAATAATGGTACTTCTTTTGAGTTACATAAAAACACTTTACTAGTCAAAGAAGTATGAGAAGAAAAAACTCTTGCTGAAGAGAAGTCACAAATATATTCCGGGGACAGCTGCTGAAATGGTTAAAAGTTAAGGAAACCCTGGACATTGGATGAGACAAACTCATTCTTTTTCCACATCCCTGAGTGTGTAATTTGCAATTAAAAGCATTTCCATATGACGCATACGGACAAATAAACTGATTGACATTAATATGATTGGGCAAGCTGTGGTTGCAGTATTAAGTCCAGTCTCTGGCAGCTGATTTTCAGCATCGCTCCGCTGGTCAGGTAACCTTTTTGGTCCCGGGTCTCTCTACACCTCTATGAGCAATTTATTCACCCTCATGCATGCATGATCTTATCTGATATTTTGCCTGAATTATTAATGAAACCCTCCATTAATTATAGCCAGTGCAAACACCTGTCCCGGTTAGAGCATGGATCAACTGCAATGGTCCTGGATTATCCGTCACTTAAACTGCCAGACAGAATGTACTTTGGGGGTGGATCAATAGCCCCTGATAATTAAATATTGCATAATGGGAAAATAAAGCTTTCACTCAGCCTTACTTAAAACTTAATGGACAATTTTTGTCCCAGTGAGCTTTTGCTTTTTCCAGGAATTATTTCTCCAGGGGTGTCACTATCTTGACAGATGGTCTTGCTTTTTTTGTGTCCAGACACAATTTTGTGTGAGGACAAAGAACAAGAAGTTGTATTACAAATTATACAGGGTTTTTTTTCAAGCAAAAACAATGAAACTGTCCATGCTTTTCTGTAGGACCGGCAGACTTTGCAGTTCCCGAACATAGAAAAAAAAGAAGAAGTTCCAATCATGTTCTATTACAGCAAAAAATTACTTAGAATTTATGCTCGTTACATCAGAATATAAGTTTTCCTAAATTTTGTGGTTTTTTTTCAATTGAGGTCAACAAAAATCAAATCTTTACTTAATCTAATGACTTTCTTTAAGATATCAGTACCTGTAAGTAATTAAATCCAACAAGATGAAGAAAGCACAAAGATAGAAGGGAAAAAAACAACATAGACGAATGCAAAGAATTCCAATGAGATGGGGGAAAAGGTCTTCCCTCTCTTCACAAGGCACCAACAGAGGGCAGTATAATACTTCCAATAACACGGTTGGCAACGGTGATGATACTAAGCAATGGCAGAGGGCGCTACAGCACTTTACTGATGTTGAATGATGATTCCCGGCTAAAAAGATGTTGCTGTGAGTGCTCTGTGCATTTCACGTCTCTGGTGAATTTGATGACCTTGCAACATTTTGCAAACGCTGTTACTTCCTCCTACTCCTTGCCCTACATTTCCAGTCGATAATAAAATTCTCTATCCGAATCCTTTGTTCCCTCACTGAACATTTTACAATTACTCTCTCAAAATTCAGTTTCACATTCACTCCATTCTCCACTTTATTTGATTTATCCTTTTCAAAAATGTTGCACCTTTATACTTGAACCAATTAAGTTGCTCATGCAGCCAAGAAGAAAATGCACGGGGAAAAGGTTGTTCCCTTTTTTTCTTAAAGCATTGATTCAAATATTCCTTTTCTTAGAGATTTGAAAAATAAAATGGGAACACCATAAAGCAATTTGTTCATGGAAGAAGTAGTGACCTAAGTATTTGTTTCCATCACCCTAACATTCTGAAATCATCCTGATTTTGTTCAAATTACCAACACCAATCTTCTTGGAATTAAGTGGATTTTGCATTGTTCTGGGTGCAATATTTTTGTAGAGTTAGGATAACTGGTGCTGTATTTATTCTCTTTAAATCAACTTTTGTTCCATGGATAAACACTTGCTACTCTATAAGTAAATTAGAAAGTGGACTTACATTTGTGTGGAGCTGATTAGATAAGTTGCCCACTCGCTCTTGTTCTCTGTCCAGCTCTCGTTTCAAGCGACGGATCTCAATTCCTTTATCATCCGACTAAAATAAAAGAGACACAAATTTATAAATGGCTGAAAAAATGGCTCAATTCAGACACTACCTTCATCACCAGACTGAGAAAAGACAAGAGATATTGAAAGCAAAATCATTTTCCGAGAAGTACTCCATCTCATTTTTGTTGTTGCAATTGATCAACCTAAATATTCCTGGATTCAATTCTTTTCACAAAAGTTTAACAAGTGAGGGTAAAGAGTGATGTAGTGGAACGACCCAGATGGTAGATTTTTGAGAAAGATGAGACAATTTACGAAGACTTTTTGAAGCCACTTTTCCTATATCTCTCTGGAAGGAGTGGTTTGACAGGTGTTTGCTAGTCCTTCCATACAGATTGATTTTTAATGATAGCACAACAGAGCTGCTATCATTTGCATCTTGCAATCAGGAAATTTTCTCCAGCAATCAGGGAGATGTTAAGAGTCACATTCAACATAGGGTAAAAGTTTCCATAATCAGGGAGATTTGCAAATTTGGTCATCAGAACATGGAAAGATTGGTTTATTTTCAGCGAACTTTCTCCAGAATCAGGGAGAGTTTGCAAATCTGGTACAATAATCAAAACAAGATACTTATATACAACTTCTCCCCCCCCCCAAAAAAAAAACTGCAACCCTGAAAGACTATCTAAATGTACATTTCTCTTGCGAAACCCAAAAGCCCTACACCATGATTTTGAAAACTGTTCGTACCATTGAATACAACGATGAGCCTTGTGACACAAGCGACAAAGCAGAACCGTGCAGCTCTCCATCCTGCTCACGACAGAAGGTTCCCATGCTCAATGCCGCCCTCTGTCGTTCATCCAGGGAAACACTGTTGTTGCGCATCCTGGGGTTGGTGAATGGTGGTTGTGTGTATGCGCTGGCAGACATACTGTTTGAGCGCACCATGGGCGAGTTGTTACTGTGGAGAGAAGGTAACAGAACATTACAACCCACGGTCATGAAAAATGCATTTACAAAAGGTGCGATTCTTCTGGATCTGATTTCAGTGAACCTCTGAGCAGCAAATACCGCTTAACAAATTCATTTGCCGAGCAAAAAAAATAGCAGGTAACCAGAAACAAACAGCACAAATCACATTATGTTTCAGCTGGTACCTTTTCCTGCTGAGCAGAAATTTTCCATGCTTAGTGGGCTGAGCTGCTCTTAAAATTATCCATACAATAAGCTGTCATGACAAGCTTGTTTTAAGCAAACCAAAGAAAACATAAGATATGTGACAATTACTTGAATCAAGGCTGGAATGCAAGATTCTCAAGATGCAAGTTTTCTGATTACAAAAATAAAACTTTTGTTACTTCATCTTTGAGAGCAGGCACCAATTGAATTTTTATCTGCCATAATAAGCCACCCCCGCCCCAAGGAAAAAAAAAAACCCAAAACAACCCCAACAAACCCACAAACCAAACAGCTTTATGAAATTGGACCGGGGCAAATTCTATGACTCGGCTTACTGCTAAATTCTGTGATTTAAGGTCTTGATTCTACGCTTACTGGGTTAGCACCAAATTTCTGCACTAGATGTGTCAGCAAAGAAGGCTTTATTTCAAGTATGAAAATGGCAAAATATCCTTGCTAATCTGTGAAATGTTTACTTCCATAAGGCGCTGATTCTTCAGCAACCATAAGCCCCTACTTTTCACAAACGGTAAGCAGAGCCATTAAATTGGGCCTTGGGAAACATTGTATCCAAAATTCAGCTAAAACAAAGAACCATTCCTGTACCTAAAGTGTTCATCACACAATGCAATAATGACCAAAATCTAGAAAACGAGAACATCATGCTCCGGGGGCTGATCATGCTTCATGCCACAACTCACTACCAATAACAGCGCTCTCTGCAGCATCCCTGGCGCCTTGCACGCCATGAAGTTACACGCTGGAGTATGAGACTACTAAGGACTACCAGGCGAGAATTACAAAGACAGCTACAAGCATTGGGTCTAATGGAGGGTTACCAATCGAGAAATGGGGAACCCAATTGGAAATAGCACAATGAGAACTACACACAGTGACAAACAATACAGTGACACAAAATCAAGCCATTATACAAATGTTTACACCAAGTTTTTGCATCAAGTGTTATCATTTATGACTTTGGATGATAAATTTTAGTTAGTTATTTCACACCACAAAGAGAAAGACTTTGGCATTCTTTCAACAAACTTTAAGGTGAGCTGCCACCTATGTAAATATTTCTCTACGGTGTTATCTTGATCTGTTATACCGATAACTTCTTTATGCCTCATGTTTCTAAACTTGATCTTACCTATGGTTCATGCCAGGGATAGCAAAGAACTGCCCAACTGGCTGGGAAGCCGTGGAACTGGCTGGTGATAATGGTGGTGCTCCATCAACTGTGCTTGGGTAGCCATTGGCACGGAGCCAAGCTGTCTCTTCAGCATCCTTCCCAGCAAGGGAAATACTCAGCATCTTATCAGGCTGCCCTCTACTGCTGTGATGTGGAGAGGGTCCATTTGAAGAAGGGGACGTCAAGCCGTAACGTTCACTTGTGGCACGACTCGTCATAGACATGGAGCTGGAGTTGTTCGAATCTAAGGACTCCATGCTGCCACTTTCTGACCTGTTCAGCGTGGAGAGTGAGCTTGGATGCATATTGGCACGGGCAAACGGACCGACCATACCTGCATGCAAGGATCCCAATCCACTATCCCTAGCTCCAGCATAGCTGCACGTATCACTCAAGTAACCACTGTAGCGTAAGGAATCCGAGTATGGAGTCTTGGACAAGGAGAGGTCTGATGCCATATTTGTGGAAGCTCTTCGCGATGCATTCATAGGACCTGAAAACTGGGATTGAGTTGATGTTGGTCCATGACGAGGAGGTGAGGAACCATGTTTTGCTAAGGTAGCATGAGGATTGGAGATAATAGTATCCTGGGATTTGTTCCCTGCATTCTTAACACCGTCTGGTTTCCGACCAAAGAGTTGCTTAATGGAGGGTGTAGAGGACAAACTAGACTTGCTTCCACCAAGCTTTGACTTTCCTGTTTCTGATCCTGTTGGAGAGAGCTGTCCCATCTTCTCCTGGTTCTTATGGTTCATTCTCAAATCGGTATTTGCGTTTACATCTGCCTTGGCATTCCCACCTGGAGGGGATGTTGGACTTATCTTCTGCCCTGCTTTGTGACGTTGTCCGTCCTTCATTCTTATACTACCTCTCTCAGGTGCTGACTCTGATCCGCTGAGTGATCCACTCATTCGTCCACCTTTCCCGTTGCTACCTGGGTATCTAAAATTGGCTGACTTTGATGTTGAGATGGAGGTTTTAACTCCAGCTGGAGCTGCCGTGGAAGCAGCTGGTCCTCCAGGTCGCCTAAACCCAAAACTTTGCATACCCTGGGATCGTCCTGCTGCTGCTTTCCTTGAATCTGGCCCATTAGGACTTAACTGCTCTTCATTGTTTCTCTGACTCAGTCGAGATCCGTTCTTACGATCAAGCGTCCCCGTGCCATTTTCGTACTTTATCCCTCCAGTTCTTGATCGTGGTAAGCTTGGGGAGAGACTGGGATCAGTTTGTCGTGCAGCCTGCTGCTGGCGTACCTGAATGCGATCAAGACTGCGCTGCCAGCTCGGAGGTGGTGGTGGGATGCCACTTCTCCCTGTTGGAGATGCCAATGTCCCCCTCTCTGGGTAACCACTCATCTTGCCTTGCTCTGCTTTACTTTCCTCACCCTTTGTTTTTCTGCTCTTTGACTGATCACTCTTACTCCCCTTTCCGTTCTTCCCACTTCCGTTGCGTTTTGGTGATGACTGCCCAGTAGATGCCTCCTTTAGGATGCTCTTATTCAAAGCACTCCTACGTGGTGAATTCTCACCATTCTTCCTTCTTACATCTTCTAAAGTCCGTCTCTGTGGAGAAGATTTTCCTCGCTCGATGGGTATCCCTCCTTCACCGAATATCTCCAAGTTCTTGGTTGATTCGCAAGAGTTGCGCGCTGAGCTTCCTGGCGAGCGGCTGTCATCAGACGAAGCACGCCCTCGCTTAATGCCGTCCCTGCTGAGGAGATTGCAGGATGCCTGGGAGGAAGAGCAGCTGACGGAAGAGCCAGTGATGTTGTCGTCTGTGCTGATCTCAGCAATGGTGTCACTTATCCCACTGCTGATGGAGCTGCTGTCATCAATACTGTAACGAAGTAAGAAAAAAGAAACATAAGAATGTGTCATGAATAAGATTACATTTCATCAACAAATTTCAATAATGGAAAGCGTTTGACATTAACCCCACAGGGAGAGGATGTTATTGCAAAACAAGTTAAAGAGAGAAATGCTGATGGTTCTTTCTTTGCAGATTCCAACATCTGGATGGTGCCTGAAAGAAAACATTTCATCTGTAAACATTGATTGATGGCGACCTTTTAAAGCAAATCTTTTTGACAGCTTGTCAGGGTCAAGAAGCTTCAACGACTCTTTTTTACCCGAGATCCCATTGAAACAATCTTCACTGTGGACAAATGGCTGATCAACCCAAGGAAACCCACCCGAACAGATGCTTTTCAATCTACAAAAATTGGCAAAGAAAATCTTTCCCTTGATTCTGGTGGACTCTTGACATTCTCCAACGATTGATTTGGGGCTGAATTCTAACGATGATTTATCTTAGACACAGGAGGAGGTCTCTTTGGTTAGGAGCAAAAGAAAACCCAGCAAGATACAATGGAAGTGCCTCTGGCTCAAAACTGCTGCCCGCAAATCAACAAGTGACAAGTGTTTCTTCCCAATCATCTCCCTCAGGCACCCCAAACACCCAAACAGCAAAATAAAAAAGGCAAAGGTTCCAACCTCAACAATCACACACCTTTTTTTTCCAATAAAAGAAAAGAACAAATGAAAAAAGTCTTGTCAACTCATCCGCGAACAAACAATGTATTCTCAGAAATAACTAAAACAAACACTTCTCTGCCGAGTGAAGACGTTATTCCTTAATTGGGATTCCGAAGGAGACTACTGTTTACTTAGTGCTTTTGCCTTTTGAATATCTGCAGAGCAAATCATCAATGGCATAATAAGTGCACATATCAACTCAAGGTACTTGAGGCGCTTGAACGAACAGAGACATTTTAGGTTTTGAACTTTTTGAACTATGAGACCAAATTATGTATGACTTTCTACATGTTTACAAAGTGCTGCAGCGCACTCAGCAGCCACTGCCAGAAACACATGGGGCAAACCCCTTCTCTTAGCAATAAGTGCAACTGGTTTCTTTTACATCAAAAAAGGGAATCGAACCCACACTCCGCTGATTAAAAACACCAGAGCCCGAGTCTAGTGCGCTTGACTGCTTGGCCACGACACACAACAATCTGTCCAAGAAAGTGTTTAAGATCTACCTCTTATAACAGCATTATTTCTCCTTGGATATCGTTCATGTACAGGAGAACAGCATCACCTTAAACTCGGATGGTTTTAAATCAATGTTGAGCCTATCATACATTCCTCGATATATATCCATCTGAGAGCTTGAGATTTCACCCTTATCCCTAAATTTTAATGCAACAAATATATCCAAGGTTCAATTGCATGGTTAATCATCGCTGATTTCAAATTTCCATAATACATATGCTGGTTCCATGCTCAACTGAGCTGAAACTTTTCAGGACATGTATATATATATACTGTACATGTAACTATTTGGTTTGTTGCTTACTATTAAATTGGTGAACCACCTACTATGTACTAACTATATATGTACCCTGCCACACACTGGAGTCAAGGTTATACCTGAAATTCCACCAGACTAACAACTTAGATTTTTTTTCAATTTTGATTTACTACAGCTTTACAATCCAATCCCAAATAATGAAAAAAAAAATCCCTACAAGTGGAGTAAACAACATCCCCCCTGGGAAGACGAATGGAACATGACCTTGCTTGTTGCAATGATGGTGGCAACCGGAACACATCATTTAATGATGGGGTTGTACAATGGTTGATATATTGTGATTGATTACTTCACATCAGTTGAAAAGCTCCCTTGAGGGCAAGTTTCCCTGACACCTCACTACAAAAAAAGGGTCTACTCAGCTCAAAAGCTGTTTTAAAACCAAGCCCTACGGATATCCGCTCAACAAACTCAACAAAACAATATCAACGGCCAAGGCAATGACACCATAAAAATATCAGAAAATTTACCCAACAATTATTCAAGCTACCCACAGGGACCTACCTACTAATTACAAAATTACCTTTATAGTGTTGTACCAAAACTGGTCCCTACATCAAGGGGGAATAGCCAACCCCCTTTTAAAGCAGTGAAATGGGTGCAAAAAAGGTTCCCGGGTATTTGTACGGTGGGTGGGTATGATTAGCTCTATGGATTAACTGTGTGACCATTTTTAACCTGGTTGCCCACAGCAATTTAAAACAAGTACTCTCCAGTGAACTGTAGTGTCATTGTTACAGCATTAAAATTTACCCAGTCAGTTGCCCTTGTGATTTATTACTTGATATCATTAAAAAAACAACAGGTAAACTTGAGAAATGTAGTACCTCCGTGTAATTTGTTCTCATAACCAAATCTAAGCAGACATTTGAAATAAACTCAAACTGAACTGGCCATTTGAAAACAGCGATCATGATTGTGAGTGGATACTGGATAGATTGATACAAACAAAAATGCAAAATTTCTGAAGCTGAATTTGTTTACAGCAAAGTAGTCAGGGGGAATATAGTTACCTTGGGTCAAGGGTCACAGAAGTTAAGCAAACCAGACAAAAATTGCCAAGAATGTATCTTCCTTATAAACCTACAAGGCTATTTATTACAAAAGTAAGTTATTATGGAATGCAGTAAAACTCAAGTGTCTTTTCTTCATCTGTATTGTCCAAGTCTTTGGAGATTAGGGAATCACTGAGGATTAAGATTTTGATCTCAATAGGATCAGGCTGTCTTAACAATCCCTAATCTGTCTCGATTAGGAATCATTACACTGGATAATCTTATTGATAGTTGGGATAGTTTGTAGAAGTTGCATGCCCTTGAGCATCTTGATGCGAGTGAGGACTAAAGGAGCAGGGCCCAGTCTCATAGCACTGCTTTAGCACAAAAAGTAGCAAAAATTACCGTAATAAGGTTACCAGCTAAAATAGCATATCACACGTATTGCCTGTAACTGGTCTCCTGCTTATTTTTTGCTAAGCAGAATTTTTTTAGGCAGAAGTTTCTGCTTAAATGGCTAAGTGAAATTGAGCCCAGTTCCTCAAAGAAAATCAAGATGGGTAGTTGAAACAAAATCGGTTAACCAACTATTTCTCATAAAAGAATTAAATAAGTGAATTAAAATCTATGAGAAAGAGGGGAGGGAAGGGTACTATGTTTCTATAACGAAGACAACTGGTTGAAACTTGAAGAATAAAAAAAAAGTTTTCAGGTCCCTCTAACAATCTTTTCAAAAAACATTCAAACATGATTTCAATTCATATTGATGTAGATATCTTATGCAACAATCTATCAAGAATGTAAATTTCCTACCCTCTCCTGGCATACATAAATCCATAATTCTTCCATCGTATTCCTTCACCACTCGCGACAAATGCTGATCCGCGTATCCGCCTTGAAGACCGTGAATGTGTTTTCACGTACAGAGTCATTTTGATAGCTTATTCCAAACGTTAGTTATTTCAGATAACTTCCAACAAATTATATTTTGATGTTGGAATATAACAACGGAGAAGTTTACAAAGAACACCAAAATTAAAGTCTTTTGAAGAGATACTTATGAAAACTCAGCTGGAAGACTCTCCAACAACTTTGAACCCTCCAGAAAGCAGTGATCAAATCGTGTCTCAACAAAACTTTTGATAAAGTGTGTTCACTGCTAAAAAAAAGCTCAGAAAACACCTGAACAATCAGTAAACAAGCGTCAGATTCTAATCTCCTTTGCTTATTTATAACACACCCAGCAAGTGTGTACCACTTTCAAAAAACGATAAATCCTTAGAGAGCTTCGATGCAACACTTGCCAACATCAAACACTCAAAAGAGAGTTGATCGCTGAGCTTTCTATTTTGTGGTTCATCCAGACCGAGAAACCATGTCTTGAAGAAGATCCCGGAAAGCTGGTAAACAAATCTCAGTCAATACTCAAAAGCTTCAGTTCTGTTCATGAGCTAAGCTAACACCAACCGAGAACCAACTCTCCTGAGTGTACTTGAGAGACTAGAGTTACCTCTAGGGGCACTACAACCTTACCACCTATCCACACTTGACTTTCACATGTGCAAGCATGAGAAAACCAAACTTCCCCCGTGTAACAGGTACCTACCCCATTTTGACACCCCAAACATAAAGGGTTGCCCTGGTCGCTATTGTGACGGTGGCTGCTACTTCACTGCATGACCGTCTACACCCATGCTGTCCTAACCGTTTGAGTTTTCTTTCATTTCACCATTGGAAAGTCTACACGGACACTAGGACAGCCCGTTGGGTGTGATAAGTTTTTGTGTCTGTCAAGGTAGTAATTCAAGTGCATTTAATATGTCTTTGTCTTCTCCTTGCGCAGGTTCAGACAAGATTTCAAGTCCAATTGTCTGTAGGTAGCGTGTGTAACAGATTTTGGTTTTTAAATTTTTGTTTATTTGTGATCCCGAGGGAAGATTGTTGTTTTGAACTTTGTGTGAGTGTATTTTTTACTTATTTTTTTTAAGTGTGAGGGTGAGGTGGGTATCACTTTGCACTCAATTTGACATGGGTTGAAAGGTTTACACATTGCGACTGACTGACTACAACTGCGCTAGTTTTCCAGTGACATTGAATGGTTGAAATCTAGCAGAAGGGAATTTCAAGCACCAGCATGTGGTCATTATGCGAGGTTTGACGCTCCTTATTCACGTTATGACAGCACCACAAACACATCTTCATCTTTTGAAGATTGCACAATGAAAAAAACTCACTGTCACTTTGTTTGCACTTTTTGTGAATTTAAATGGTTGGTAATCGGCCGTAAGCGCTGACTGACTAATGTAAGGTCAAACATTACCAGGAACTTAATGTTCAAACCAGAATGCCCTCCAGTTAGCGAAGAGGAGTAACGTGTAAATCTGTGAATGTAGTAAAGTGCAGGTAGTCACTACCATTGCATACGCAGCACAACCTCTTCATGGTGTGCCTGGAAGGAAGCACATAACAAAAGTGCAACTGGAAAGGGCGTAAGCAATCAATGTGCAATAATGTGTTTGAAGAAAACTGAGCGTGACATTCTTAAGTCATTATAGGAAGGTTTAATTCTACATTGGAATGGGAAAACATTGATTAGTGGGGTAAATCTAGCAACAAAAATGCAACAGGAAAGCCATTTTTGTTGTCAGGAGCCATTTGATTGCTTACAACCTTCTGTTACTGCATGTACTGGGACAAAAAGTTATCTGTACGCTGGAAGAAGGTCCAGGCACAGGAGAGTCAAGGTTTGAAGCACACTTTTTAAAGAACATCAAAACTTTCCTTTCAGTTGACATCAACCATTCCCAACCCTATAACAGAATATCTGATGAATCACAAACTGCAATATGAACATGGAGGCCACATTAAAATAAAGTTATCCTCAGTGAAATTCTAATATGGATTTTACTATTAACAGCACTCACAACAGTACACAACTCAATACAGTGAGGGCAACTTTTGACAAGGTTTTATTTCGGGAAAGTTTCTTGAATTGAGTTTCAACTCTCCAAATAAACCTCAACAGTCCAATTCTGTACCAATCAGTCTGGATGAGTACTCTTCAAAAGGTCAAGCTTGGACCACAGCAAAACTAAACTAATAAACAACTTTTTTGTCACAAAGTACAACCATTGTGTCAACAAAAGCTTATAATATTATTGTACAACAATATTATCAACTGAACTGGAACTCAAAAAAGGTACTAAAATGCTGCTGAAAGGAGAAGGAAAAAAACCCATTATTGTACAAAAACAGACTTTGACTTTTGTTTACTTCACTCACTTGAATTCCAACTGAGCACGTTCATTATGAAGGACTTTAAAGATTTCTAACCATTTCAATTTTTTTTTTAGAGGTTTATGAGAGAGAGAGAGAGAGAGAGAGAGAGGTCCGTAAAATATATTTTCTCTTCAGAGTTTTACTTATTCACAAGCTAGTGTAACCAACACTGCAGATATTTCCCTTGTGTATATGAAAACAAGACTGTGTTGAATAAATGCACTTTTTAAAAGCCCCAATTTCCCTTTAAAGACTGTGATTGTATACTGTGGAGCCTTAAGGAAATCTCAGGATCACATTCTCTGTTGATGTCTCCCCCCCCCCCCCATGTGCACCCCCTCTAAGGGGCCCATCTACGGGAGAGAGATATCTTCGGAGAGTAGCATTCTTGTTCCCTCAGACAGCCTTTGATTCTCCACTGAATGGCCCAAGAAGTGTTCAAAAGGAACAAGATGACAGCATCTTCTCTGAGTAGCCTTAAGAAAAGACAAGGAGTGTGTGCGTGATGTGAGACTTCCTGTTGGTGTTTATGACCATGTTAATGGACCCTGCAAGCGGTGCTCGGGAGAAGCACAGCTTCTTGAGCACAGTCTTAAAGACTTATCTGATGGCTCCGTCTTTCATCTCTTTCCAGCAAATTGTTTCACAGATTCTAGAGCAAGTTTTTCGTGACAGAATCTCAAAATACATAGCTCAGCTTTTAAAAGAATTCGGCATGGGTACGGGGCAGATATTTACTGCAGAGTGGTCATCTTGGAATGAATTCTTGTGTGTGTAAAAACAATACTAACATAGATTGTATCACAGGCCTGACTATACCTCTACATTACCACTCAGTTTGGTTGCTTTGATTTCATATGTGGGGAAATTAAGGTTAGCACTTGAGAGGTGTATCAGATAAGAAAGTAACTTAAAACTGAACGTTTGACTAATCATTTTTACTAAAAACTACCAACGTAACAAAAATATCCTTTAGTTAAGTAATGAAAAAACAAATTGAATTCTTTTAAGGTTGAAGTATCAATATCTTTTAAATTTTAACATTTACAGCGAAAAAAATTTCTCATTAGTATCTTCCGCAAAATATCAAAGAGTTAATACATTCCATAATCTATAGGGGAGGTCAGGACAAAGTAAGACATTCCACCACAGGTAGAGGTAAACAGGTTTTTAACACCACAATCCTGTAGGCTTTCCAATGCCCTGAAGCAAATCTACTCCTTTGCCTCTAATTGCTTGTCCGATGTTACTGAGCACCAAGCACACATCTACCCAGTCAGTTTCCCACTCCTCTTTACTAAGCGAGAGGTACAGTGGTGTTACAAGCATGCATACAATATTCCTCTGGGGTCTCCGCCATAGAATTCAACCGGGTTTTTTCAAGAGGGGACAATGGAATACAAATTTCTTTCCCAGGCAGCCTTTTTTTCCTTTTTATTTTTTTAAAATCAGGTTTTGGAACTGGACCAAATATGTACTTCACAAGAGGTTTATATCATGTTCAAATTGAGAAGTAAAAAAATAAAAGGAACAAAAAAGTTGGTTCTAGAAATAACCTTGTGCTGAATTTCATCCCCCAAGGAAATTTTTCACAAGTGTCACTTTTGACAAGCTGAATGGAGGAGGAATAACAGCAGAAGTGGGTTTCAAAAGGCAAGCTTTTAGAACATTTTGAACTGCGGCTATTTTATGTCTGTGAGCACCAAAGGTGTTGCTCTCATGTCACAACCTAAAACTGCACTTCCCTTAAAATCACAACCTGTATTGACATTTTAGAGGCAAGGTGTTTGACTTCCATGGTTTCAAGACAGATTGTCACAGAAACCTATCCGTAAAATGAAAAGTGAATCTCTCTGCAACAAAATCTTTTGCTGGTGGCATGTTTTTTCTCAAATTTTGTTTAAAAGCTGGAGTTTACCAGCAAACTCTAAACTTAATTAAATATCAAGCTTTTCAGTCACATATACTCATCACAGACATAGAGTCAAAAGAAATGCTCAATGCTTACATTTGAAAATGTTACCCAGTTAGTTAATACCTTGTGGTTTATTACTTGATAACTGGTGATCCCTCTCCTGCTTGCTTCCCAGGTTAGGTTGTATCCTAAATTTGGGTGTGATCCCTGGCAACATGGCAGTTAAGGGTTGTATGGCTTCTGAATGGTACCCCCAAGCATATATATTTACAAAACATGCATATTAGGGCTAGATAGCTCAGTTAGTAAAGCGCAGGTAAGTTAATCCGGAGGTTGCAGGTTCAAGTCTCACTCTTGTACATTTTTCTTTGTTCAACCCCAAATTATCTAAAGTTTGCCCAGTCAGTTTCCCTTGTGGTTTGTTACTCAGTATTAAATAAAGTGAAATGCTGATATACAGGTGCCCTGCAGACAAACGCCACCCACAAAGTTAGAATGAAGACTTTCTTCACCAAATCCAACTGATATAACGATGCCGTAGCAAACAAACAAGTGAACACTACTCCCTGACCTCAAGCAAATAACCTCAATACCAGTAACTAGAGATGATAGTATGCTGACAAATGATAACAAATCCAAGCTCTGCTTTAAAAATGAACCAGACCTCTTCTTATAAAATCACAGACAAAAATACATCAAACGAACTTGAAATCATACCTTCTGACATCTCAAAACACGTATTGGTACTGTGTATATACCCAAGTTAACTTGAAGCTGATAATTTGTGTGTGAGTGGGGGGGGGGGGGTGCAGGAAATTATCTATCGGCACAGCTGTTTACTTGAAATAGTGAATTATTCCATTCCTATATCTACTGTTGGGTCGAGATGACACTTACCCCTATCAAGACAACCGACTGCAATGAAGGTATGATGATCACAATCACAATCACAATCACAATCACGATCACGATCACGATCACGATAAGTTTGTAATGTCCAAACAGAGAACAGATCATTTAGATGGAGTAAAAAAACCACATTACTATAGTATCCCCGAATCTTGTATAGGTTGTAGTCCACAGTGACAGGATTCTATACTGTTGAGTTAGGACCACTAAGTTCACTTAGTCCACTATTTACCTGTGCGTGACACACTTACCTACTCCAGTGGCGTTTTCGTGTACATGACATCGTCTTAATCACCACCCCCTTTAGCTCAGGGGCACCCTACTCCATGAACACCCACTACTTAACTGCATGCAAACACTGACCCCTACACGGTCTGTAATCACCGAGTCAAAACCCTGACTCTCAAAAGAATGGAGGAAAAAACTGGTCCAGAACAAGTGAGCCTCTTTTGGTGAGGAGAAGAAAGGGGGAGTCTAGTAATAGCTGTGATGAGACCAATCCATCATCTGGCACTCTTTGTGTAGCTGGCCATAGGGTAGAGAGCATTTCATCAAGTCTTTACACTGCACTCCACATGCTGTTTGCAAGTGGTTTGCAGAGTAGGAGTAAACAAATCTTAGCTACTTATGAATAATGCACGATGATCCCCCCAAAAAAGAACTCTTTAGATGGCGCTACTGTGACTTGCTGATTGCTGGTTATTTATGGTTGGAAAAATTCAACAAAACTGAGTTTCTCATGAATAATACATTATGTGATAATAAGATGAAGAACCCAGCTCTTTACATCGATGCACTGACTGTAACTTGCAGTTTACTGGCTCACAAAGGGAATAAAGGTAGCTATAATCACAGCTGCTCATGAATAATGCATGATATGATAATGAGACAAACTTCAGGATCTTTCTTTATCATTCCACTTGTACATGTATATACACCATCTCATTCGACTGCAACATGAGTCTCATTGTATCCACATAGTAATAATTACCACTGAGAACACCACAAGAATACACAGCAATTTATAAGTTCAAAAATCATAGAGTATGGTCTGGCCTCATGAGTGATGCAGTTGGTCACAAACAGTTACAAAGTGCACGTTTTGTACAAACATATCACAATACAACCACATAGAGTTCCACTGCTTGAAAACCTGTGCACACAGCATAATACAAGTACCTCCATAATGGAGCCCCTCCGGACAAGTCAGAAATTGCATTAAGACTTTCTCCAAGAGACCGCAGTACTGCAGTTTTGATGGCTGGAACTACATCAATTTGAAGAAGTTTTCATCAGATTGAATGGGTTCAGTTTCCAACAACAAATGGTCCCAAGAGTTAACAAGAGAGAGAGAACAGTAATTATCTCTGAGCGCTTCGACAGAGACTGCCAGATGTAAATGTTCCAGAAGATGTAGAGTTGTATTGCAGGATTAAAAAAACAGCTAATCTGGCTACTCAGGGATGAGCATTTAATCTGGTATTAATCCTACCAAGGAATTTTAAGGTTGAAGGAAAGGTACAGCAATACTAGCAGCTCAATTTAAAAAACAAAATAAGCAAACTCACAATCACACTAGTTTTATACATATCTTATCAGTTAGTTAGGGTTTGCTGTTTGAGAACTGAAAACCTTTCAGTAGATAATAGAAGTTAACAAATAAACAAGTTAGACGCTAGCAAACTTGTGTGCTACATCTTCACAAATAATGAAGGAATATTTTGTTATAATAAAGTATTCAGATATGATATTATTTTACAGATTTATCGATCGCGGAGGGTAATGAAAGAAACCTAAACATACCTTCAAGTTTCTGTGGACAGAATCTAAGTAACTGGAACTGAACTGAACTGAACTTTATTTAATTTTGAGCATCTGCTTCAAGTTGTTGTAATTTATACTGTTGGTCTGTGGACTCCATTACTTATGGCATCAATGTCCTACACATCCTGTATCATGAGCTGTGGTTTAATACATGTGAGAACTCATCAAGCCCATCAGTGTGACCCCTGACCCTGCCATTGCCGTGACCTCCGACCCCAGGTCCATCACCACTCCTTCCTTGGAGCTAGACCACAACCCACTGCAGGAGGTATAGGTGATATCACAGAGCACCGATTGTTTATACTCTGAACATATTTTCATAATTCTACTGGAGACCTCAGTGGTTTCTTGGCATAGGTGCGGACGTGACCTTCAAAAGCTGAGCCTGTCCCCATATGGAAGACCAATTCAAAAGAGTAGGTATGAAATTGGACAGGAATTTCTTTTAACACTCTCTAGTTCAAGAAATATTTACAAAGCCTTAAAGACCCACAAGGGAAAGAAAAACAACAAGAACTATTAGTCTGACAGATCATGGTCAGATGTTTTGCTATAGTCTGGAGTGATTGAAACTTGTAGGCCTACCTATATTTGAATAATTGGGTCATCTTCAAATAAAACATCAGGGTATTCTTTCTCCTTCAAATAATACCAGTGCCTCCCTAATCCTTTTGAATTCCAGGCCCAATTTCATAGAGCTGCTTAACAGCCGTTTTGTGCTTACTATGTGAGTTTCCATTTCACAGCGTTGCTAACCGTAAGCACACGAAAAGGCATGCTAACTTTCCAGTGCTTACTCACTGTATGAAAGTGAATGATGTAACAAACTCATGGTGCATGCTCAAGCTGGCTGCCAAATTTTGTCTGCTAACCTGTGATATTTCACAGGTGCTCAAATAAGCAAATTTTTTCTGCTATAGTTAGCACGAAAATGTGCTTACTGTTCAGCAGTGCTATGAAATTGGCCCCGGAAAGCAAACCACCACTGCACAGGATCATCTTTAGTTTACATTATTAAAAAAAACTACTAAATGACCTTTCTTGACCTCAATAATAAGTTGGGAACCTTCACCTTCTTTAGAGGAAAGACTTACAACCCACCAGGGGAGATTTATAATTTGTTGGGATTGTGGAAGGGGGTCGCAAACGAGATGTTTTGATGTAAAAAAGAGGGTGGTTAAACTTCACACTTAAAGAAGGTAGTTAAAGTGTTATCAGCCAGTTATTGTTCTTGATTTATTTGATCCCATATCAGAGTATGTTTGATGGGTACACTGTAAACAGCCACATGGGAAGTTTTGATTAGCAGCCTGGGCTTGAAACCTTACAGGTAGCCTTCAATCTCTCAAAAATGTTGCCGCTTGGAATTACTCCTTATCCTTTTTAAGAGTTGTTCAAGCATTAAAAAACACTTTTGGTGTTTTGTAATTTTTGAGTAGTGATTAAAAAAACATAAATTTGCCTCTTGAAATACAACCTGCGGAACATGTGGTCTGCCAATTTGTGGAGTCAAAATTTTGATTCTACAAAATAGCGGACAGTGTTCTGTCATGAAAATAAAAAAAACCCACAATTTCAAGGAATACTTATGTGAATTCTTATATTCTACTTTTAAAATATATTTCCAACCATATTCATTTCAAAACAAATGCTTTTTATAGCCTAAAGCTCCCAATCAGAAGGCAACATGCCCCATAAACCTTATCTCTTATTACCTTATACCTTCGGCACACATAAATGTAACTTTTACTTCTAATTCTGAAACTCATAAAGTTTAGTCTCTCCTTGGAAGAAAGTTCTCCAAAGAGCGAAAATTTTGTTTTTAAGGGAGTGAAAGAAAAGCCTGGATGGATTTGTCATAAAAAGATAATCACAAATAAAGTAAGCATGGGTAATTCAAAACAAAATTTGTTTGAACTTTAAATAAATGATTTTAAAGAATTGTTTCTTTATCTCAGTTAAAAAAAAAAAGGATTTAGATAATTTACATACGTTTGAATTAAGTACAAATTCCTAAATTCCATCGCAACATACTCATTCCAAAAACAAAGCCTCCACAACAAAAACTGGGTTGTGCTTTTAAAGTGTTGTACATTTTCAAATGTAGGCAAAGAGAAATAGGTAAGAAGTCTTAAAATGTCAATCGGAAAGGTCAACAACAACAAAAAAGAGGAGAAAATGGAAAGAAGATCACCACACCACAACTATAATTCTCCAACCTACTGTGTGAACTTGACCTCTACAAGTGACCCCTCTGTAGCTAATCAAGGCTTTCTATACAGATTCCACTTCAATCAACAGCTGAAAGTGCAGCCAGACAGTTTTTCCACAGTGCATTCTTCAGGAAAATCCATCACATTACTCCAATGCTACGATCAAAACAGACCCGACCCGTGATCATGAATTTGAGACTGGGCGCTGGTTGGAAATTAAATTAAAAAGTACATTATTAAATATGACATGGATGGCTCAAACTGGAATTTTATAGATTTGATTATATTGAGAAAAGCTTATCAGAAGACGTAAATAGATTTGTATTTGTTAAGGATTACACTGACCAAGCTCTAAGGATGTATCCTTGTGTAGCTTGAGAATGATTGAATTGATAATCGAGTGCTGCACTGAGATAAAAACAACTTTTTAATGAATATTTTATTCGCGTAAAAATATAAACATTTTGTTAACGAAACAATTTGAGCCCTGAGTGCTTTTACATGCTCTATTAACTCATTAATCTATTTTATTGAAAGGGTAATCTTTTTTCCAGACTAATAAAAGACAACTTTGCTTCATCTTGATGCATGATGTCCATGCTGGAAAGACAGCTCGTTCGTGATTTTATTTGTTCTGGGATAAAACAACAACACCAATCCAACCTGTATGAGCAATCTGTGACAGTCAAAACAAAATGATCCAATCTCTGCCCTTCCTCTCTTGATCGTATCATTTCTATTCACGTAATATGATCTGCAATAAGGTCTGGCTACAACTTCCGAAAATACACACTCTCAAGCCCCGTCCTAATTCTCAAATTCCCCATTCTTTTTAGATATTACCCTGGTGGTAAGCTACCTAGTTAAAAAGTAATTTCCTCTGCCATGGTACATAATGAATGCACCTTCTACTCCCTCACTGCATTCTATTTGCGTTTGAGTTGAGAGTTCACATCCCCAGATGGGAGACAACGTCCCGCAACGTCAGGCTTCATAAACGAGGCCTTTAATAATGAGCCAAGTCAGCATGGACTCTTCCCCTACAGGGATTGGCTTCCTCGGAAATTACACGCGAGACAAAGACACGAAAAAATTTCATCCGGGGGGATCATGGGGCTGAATCGTGTCGTCCGAACGTCACTTCACGGTCTTGTGAGCTCTGCGCGAAGCGTAGATAACATGACATTAAGCGCAAGAACCTGAACTACAAGTGCAGCCGGCGATCTTAGTCTCCCAGTTATACAAAAACAAAATCTTGTAGATAATACTTGACCAAACAAAATGCACTTTTTCTTAATTGATTTGGCCGTTTACTGAAACCTCTCCGCGGTTTGTTTTTCTTTCAGAAATTATATGTTACGTGTCTCTCCCTTTCAATGTTTTTAAATCACTTCAATTTAGCTGGTTGGCTGCAAAATTTATTCTGTATAATAGTTCAATTTATCTTGATGTGCTTGATGTTCTTTATTTGGACGTCGAAAGGACAACCACTTAGTTCTTCACACTCAAGAGTTGGGTTTGATAAGAAGGGTCACAATTGTCCCTTTTTTGTATTTGTTTATGTATATTCACTCAGGCTTTGAAAAAACCACTACAAATACATACAGAAGACTAAGAGTAAAAAGCAGACCCCAAAAAGAGAGAACGCCCTCCGAAAAAAAAACCCAAAACAAAAACAAAACACAGCTCATCCTAGGGGTTGCCTCAAAGTGAACTAAATCACTATCCAAAAGAGCAATCCCCTTGTTTCATCCAATAGACCCTTTGCAAACGTCCCTAATGCCTAAATCAAACAATGGAAATGCACACTTGTGTATGCTCCACGCACAACTCTCCTTCTTTGACCTCAGTGAGGGCGCTGTTTGAGTTTGTGATGTCATATGCAAGGGGTCTACAGCCCGACCACAAAAAAATAAAGATAGTAGGAGAAGGAAACAAAAGTTACCATGAATGCATTTTTTCAATAATCAGTTATGTCATGCAGTAAATGAAAAAGGTCTCCCTGTGCCTATAACTAAGACATCTAGTTAAATATTTACCAGCAGAGCTGCCTCTAAGAAAAACAATCTATTTACAGACGATGTATGAATTTCTAATCACGTAGTCACACTAGGCCGATACAGGGAAATGCTAGGGTCAGCGTTGGGTGTGTAACTTTATCACATCAGATAATCTAACCATCCTGCTGTTTCTTACTTAGTCGTGATTCAACTTGCAAATGCAAGCTCAATTTAGACGAGTTAAGAGGGGACAATCGGTTTCCCAGATTGAGTTAACTATTTTAAAAGTGAACAGCCCCCGCTAGGGTTAACTTCGCAGTGAGGGGTGTCTACATCAGCAGGGGTGCTGCCTAAGCATTGGTCTTGACATTTCTTCAAAATTACCTTTACCACGAATTCATGATTTGGGCAATTTCATGAAACGTAATCTTTCAGTTTCGACAAACAGCTTTAAATATCTCTCAAGAAAGAAAAGAGGAAAAAAAACCCCATGCTATCAAAATACATAATTTCCAGCCAAGGCAATGGACTCGGAGTGAGCAAGCTCAGTTTCACAACCGCTATTCCTTTTCTTCAAAGATAGTCTGAAGTAGGGACACTGTTTTCAGACACCTGCACTAAGGTCTTCCTTTCTTGAATCTACAACAAAACAAATAATGCAGTTTCACCTTTAAAACGCTGTTCATTGAAACTGGATCACACCTTTAAATTCCATGCTCACAGACAGTAGCATCCCTTTAATCTGCTGTCTTCCAAGCCGAGAGCTGAGACACGTACAGCAACCACCGTGTCATCCAGAGGACATTTCTTACCAGCTTTATTAATATGAAGGATTGCCTCTGCAGGTGCAATAAGACGATGTTATTGATGTTTGAGGCAGAGGAAGATGATGAACAAGATCATTATAATTGCAAAGACATCGTACAACAACCGCCGCTCCGATGCTCATTTCAACTTTTTAGCCCTGATCCATTTCAATGAGAGGAGAGCTTGATTTGCTTGGCCAAGTTTTTTCTTCCTACGAATTGCTAACTATTAGTTGACAAATGTTTCATACTAATTAAGGATTATTTCAGATTAAAGATAAAATAGAATGTTTATTTTTCAAATACAGGTTTAAGAAAACAGTTTTGTAACAGAGAGTGATAAATCCCCCATCTTCCAGAATGAAGTCATTATGTGGGCAACTGAAGGCATCACAAAATGAAACTAAAAAGTAGTCAACTAACATCAATGGCTGACAATAAATTCAGCATGAAAATTACAACAGCAAAAAGTCATCGGTGAGAAGAAATTTCATTTTGACCAAACAGTGTAACCACGACAGGCCACTCTTCCTTGACAAATTGGCATCGCATTTTCAAAACAGATAAAAACTACAATCTGCTTTACAAAATTATCAAATTAAAAAAGAGAGAATATCCACAAACATCTGCTGACCAGTGATGCAATAATGGATCATGATGGTCTCCGATTTCCTTTCCCATAATGCTGGACAATTATTCAATTTACAGTTTCTGCATCGCTGACCTTCTAATTGTTACTTTACTTAGGGGGAGCGGAAGACTGATGGGATAGATTGGAAGGAGTCCCTGGACACAATTTATAGCTTAAAGAGAAGGTTCAGCAATTGAAATTTTTTTTTTTTGTAAATGCCTTTAAAGATACAGGGCAATTTCAAAAGTCTGCTTAGTAAAAGAGCACTTTTTGCTTAGCATACTGAAGTTATCAACCAAAATGCATTGATGTTGAACATATGTACATTGTCTGTGACTGGTTTCTCTTAAATTACTGCTAAGCTAAAAGAAAACACATTGGTAAAGAAAACATTTCTGTCTGGTAATGTCATGATTATGAGAAGGAAAACTTAAAGGATTTATGGAAAAGGACAACAAAAGTGCCCAGTTAATACAGATCGGCAAGAAGTGTAAAGTATTATCAGCCAAAATTGTGATAGCCCTTCCTTAATGCTAAAGGCAGCTTTTTGAATATTTGCTTATTAAATAGTCTATGGCCATGTCCAAATTAGCAGCTGCGACTTGATCGGCACGTGAACAAGCATCAAAGCATAGGATGCCCATAGTAACACACTTACCAACAGCCCTAGCCGTAGTCGCATCCGCCAATTCCGACACAGCCTTAAATTTAAAATAGGAATGGCAGAACTCAACGTCCATCCCAACAGCGGATGACCATCTCAACATCGGATGACAGTCACATGCAGTTGACTTGTAGCACCCCCCCCCCCCAGCTCTTAATGGAAATCTGATTGAGCCTCAAGCAAGCGGTAATTGCTTAGTGTTAAGCAACAAGGATCAATATCTCCAACTGACCATACTAGTTACAATGGTTAGACCATAGTTTGACCGTTCGGCCAAAAAGTATGGCAGGATGTCGGTTAAAGTTATCATGGTGTTGACCAGAGCATAGAGCGATAGAGTTTGTGGCCAATGATTTGATAGGATTTTGTGGTGGGAGGAGCTACGCAAAATGATAAGTCTGCTTGAAAGTGATTGGGTGCCATAACTGGCCTGGCATTTCATTTTTGAAAGGACAATTCCCTTTTTCACTGTTGCAAACAGCACTTCTATTTTAAAATCTTTAAGTTAAAGGGAACTATTTGAAAGGGCACCAAGGCCAAGACAAGTGCAACAGAGGCCACAGCCGACCAAAGTCTTTTCAATGATTATTTTGATGATCCTTTTTGCTACTGATCACAAAGTCAAAGCCTGAAACAACCTTACATCATCTGGAGGACTCAGCCCAGAATTATGTTCCACATATATCAATGATCTCTTGTAAGTCTGAGGTTATTTCTGAGTGGGATACTTATATACAGAGAACAAACAAGTTAACCCGAGTCATACATTTTCTCAACTTATAAAAGAGATGACAACTCTCTCAAATACACCGCAACACATCTCTTTACTCCCCAAAACCAATCAAAGCGTGTTTGCTCTCTGAAGAAAAAAATGCATCTTTAACTTCATCATTAAATTCGTGTGACAAATTTATCTTATATCGCATTTACATCACGCTGGCTGGATTATTTCTGAAGGTAATACGCCGTGAAGATTTTAAAAGCGGGATTAAGTCGGAAGGAAGATGAGAGGTGTTGAGAGAAGGGCGGCAAATGCTCGAAGCTTCTGCTTGGATTGAGACAGAATCTACATCTCCTTCGTCATAATCTCACCAAGGAACTGACTGGTGTCAAAATTAAAAGCAAACACTTCCAAAATGATTTCAAACTTCTTCTGAATACCCCCCGTAATGATTTGATTATTATCTAAGGATGTTTGGGATGAAAACATGTCCCCTCAGAAGCTTACATATAAGAATTTTGTTGATGGAACACAGAAGTTCATCTGCTGAGGCTCACAAGAATTTGATTTATGTCAAGCCAGAAAGGGGTAAAATAAAGCATGGTTTTATGGAGTGTTTCAATACTCAAGGCTATCTCTCCAAGACATCAGGGAGAGAATATCATCAAGAGAGAGAAAAAAAAAAAAACCATCTTGGAATAAGATGAGAGCTCTGGTTGCTCAATTTGATATGATGTTGACTCAATGAAGCAAGTCAATTTACTTAATTGAAGGCACACACTGGACCTGGACAACGGACAAACCGGTATGATCATCAATCCATCAAGGTCAAAAGATGGAAAGATGAGAACGGAAAAATCGCAATTAAAAATATGGGATGGCATGGTCAATATAAATGTAGAAATCTCCTGCTTGTTTAAAACTCCCCTGGAATCAAGATGAGCAACAGAACCTTTTGAACTGGACAGAATTACAGACCAATCTAAACCAGCCTTGGAGGACGAGGCAGCAAAAAATAATGCGCTCCTGACAAACATGCGCATATATTAAGTCTTGACTTCCGAACAGGGTAGATAACATTCTTCTCGTTAACTTTTCAGGTCAACCAGATTTTACAATATTATGAACTGGGTCGCACAGCTGACATTCCAGGAGATTCTTCCAAAGTATTCATGACAAATCAAGAAAGAAAAGATATGAGGACAGCATCCCTGGTTCTGATTTACAAGAACGCAAGACGCCTCTCACCATCACCTGCAAAGATTGACAAGGAATTTGAGGACGGGAATAATGCTTGATGTGTTTTCCTGCCCTTGAAAGATGACGGGCCAATTCACGGGGAAAGAAAATAACAGTTATCCTCTGGCGAAGAAATCTTGTCCTTGGTGAGTGTTTCCTCAGTTTGTATACAAATTCCTTTCCATAGTTTACAGGTATGAGTTCTGGAGTGTTGATTTATTCAGTGAACGCTTTAAGGTAGGGTCATACTTTGGTACTGATCCCGAAAAAGAAATTGTGTAGTTTTTGTCCGAAAGCCTACTTGTTATAAAGATGGTTATAGTGGTAAGCATCCTGCGAAATTATTTTGTCTGAAGTGACCCCATTGATTAGAAATCAATAAAGTATGTACAACAAATTTGAATCTCCAAAGATCGACTGTAGCCAAATTTCAATGGTGTCCAGTTGAATGCGGCCCTCAATATGGACAGAGATGGGGTTGGTACCCGCTGTCACCTCACTAGAACATGGATGGATTTGACCTTCTTAATGAAAATACTGTGACAGTCATTTGCTGTTTTCTCAACAAGTTGAAGTAGGCACTGTATTCAACTAAAACTTTTACAGGCGACTTTTACCGTGTCTTTCTTGATAGCTTTGGAAATAAATCATTACGTTGACAAAAACCAAATGATGACCCTACCTTTAAAATGAAGCAATTGTTCTCTGGTTACCAGCAAGTTGCACCGCTGTGCCACAGACAGCACATGGTGGTTGTTGATTGAAACAATAACACTTATTCTTCATCGGTTACTTTTAAATCAACTGGTCACTTGTCATATTAAAACTCAAACCTTTATTAAGACATCATAAGTCTTAATTAGGTTAATTAGCTACATTTTTTTTTAAAGTAAGAACATTTTAACCTTAAAAAATGCTCTTAAGATCACTGACCTGCTATACACCAGTAAACTTGGGCTGCAGTTAGACAAATTTCTTTGTTTATTTTGAAAAGTAGAAATTGTAATTAAGAAATGTACAGATTAAGAAGCTCACCATCCAACAGACGTCCAGAGTCTTTGTTCACCAGTAAAAAAAATCCAAAGAAAGGCAATCGACTCGCTATGGCATCTTACGATCGATGTAGTCAAGCATGTGAGATTGGAATGACTATATAGAAAGTGCACAGTACACTAAGCAGCCGTGATGGAAGTACCACCAGTGCTATGGGCAATATTATCAGACAATATTATATCCCTCCACAGGCCGGCAAGGCAAGCCGGCCGTCCACGATGATGAGAACGCTGAAATTTTTTGAAGTCAGTATAATCACAGCATGCCTGGCGCTAGGCTAATGACACCCTGCCAGTGGGCCCGCACCATTCCAATCACAGGGGTGGGTCCACTGGGGGGTTGGGTTACCAGTCATAAGATGTGAAGATGTTCAACCCCCTCTGTAATAATGAACTGTCCTGCCCAAATTATGAATTTCTGGAAAATTAATTATCGGTGGTGTTTATTAAATCTTTTCATTATCATGTTCAAGATATTAACAGTTCCGTGGCGCTAAGATTAAAAAATGGATTTTTGATTACAACATGGTAGCTTGTCTCATGATGGAAGAGTGATGGAAGAGGCATCAGTTTGGACAGATTTGTTTACTTTCAAAATATCAGAAATAGTTATTTATTCGAGGGTTTAATTTGTTTTCTTCAAACCGTAAGTGGCATTTATGCCATAATATTGACTTATTTTCTCAATACTACAGAAACACACACACACACACACACACAGGTCAGCAACCCTAGACATCATGCCTTGACCAATCTTTGACCACAGCTATGGCCACAGCAAGGGGCTATCGGATGACCAAACCACAGTTAAAATTGACCCAACTAGCAATTTGTTGTTAACAATGGGAGCTGTGTGCATTGATTACATCCTGTGTTTTTCTTTATCTAGGAATAGATGACAGGGTTTAATTATACACTATTAAACAATTCCATGAAATCCACTGCTTGATTAACTCATTATTAATCTGGATCAAAGGCCAATTTATCCTTAACTCATGAAGGGAAATGTAAAGAGACTTTAACATTACAAACACAAACTTCTCCTACTTTTTTCCTCAACTTTTGTAAATCTGTCTCAGCAATTATTTTTCAGAGGTGCAGTAATCACACTGTACAATTCTCTGTGAAGCTCTATGGTGTTTTTTTCCTCTTTACTAAGTATTTTGCCTTCTGATTGAATTATGCACTCTACCATGGAGGAAGGGTTCTACCAAACATCAAACAATTTGATTTCTGTCTCGCCTCCAATCCTTGCAACAACAGCCAGCTCTTAATCCACATGTTAACAGTTCATCATCCAAGCGGATAAGATAAACTCTACAATTCAGCAGACATTTTGCCGCGAGATGCTGCCTATGGCTGTGTGGACAAGCGTTCCCTAGATCCCCAAAAAGAAGACACCCGTGCGTCTCCAGAAACCTGACGCCAGACAACCTTCTTAATCCAATTGCAATCGCGGATCTATTAAACCTAAATAATACAGAACAATGCCAAATGATTTCAGAGCAGGCTGCTATCAAATTAGACGGATATTTGTCCAATTTCAATTTTCCGTGGAGGGAAATCATACAAGGGAAGTAAGGGGCATACTTTGATTAACCAACGACACCAATACACAAGTTCATTGCAAAAGGACCTATTCTTGTACATTTCAACAAGATCCAGAACAATCCGGAGAAATCGTTTTTATAGCAACAATGTATGATACACAATACCTTAACCATCACAACATTACGTCTTTTTATTTTGGTGAAAAGTTGCTTTTTAAAGGGATGTATCAGATGCAGAAGGTTTCCCCTCCCGTCATCAACAACCAATTATCCATTTCAGAAACCTCAGGGTCTCATTCCTTCTGTAAGATCACAATATGTCAGTCAGAATATCTTATTGGCCTAGTTGCAATCAATAGCTTCTATTCAAGTTCAGCTTGGAGATGAAGGTTAAGGAACAATTACAGATAATTGCCCAAGTTCTACTCTTCCAGAAAAAAAACCCCACAATATATTTGATCTTGATATAGAGATAGGACACCGAGGATTCAACTAGATCTATGTGCAGTAAAGAGGAAATTATAATCAGAAGCATTGAATGGACAACAACTACTCTCGTTAAATTACTATGATTAGTGGCTGATGCTCTAATAACAGAATCTGAAGTATCTGAATAAGATCAGAAAACAGAATGTTTTGTCCACCAACATTATTTCAAATGCAATTAGGTTGGCTTAGTGGTTTCTTCCTTGCCTTTCACTTTTGATGTGGACCCTGATTTGAATCCGAGAGACTGCAGCCTTGCATGTGGATTGGGTTTTCATTCCCTACCTGATGGCATGGGTGCTCCCTAAAACTATCTATTCTTCCTCATCACCTTCTGAGTTCTCTCCACACGACAGGGCCCACGGGTTGCAGTGCAAGGCCCTTTTTGAAGATTTATCAGTTTCGTTTTCGCTTCCAGAAACATAAAACAACATGCGCTGTTGAATAATTTCCTTTTTCCCCTGCAAGTTTTATACAGCGCTGGGAGATTGAGATCAAGAAAATGTATTTTCCGAGCATGATGCAACTTTTCCTTTAAGTGAGATATGACAATACAACCAATGTACATCAACAATCTTACACATCTGTAGTCTGATAAACAACAAGCGATCCCCGTCTACCCACTGACACTCTGTTTTATCTCACATCCACGGTCGTTGGAATTAAGCCGATTACAGATTTTCCCCTCTAAAAACCTGGCTCCGGAGAAGAGGGGCTTTTTATATCTTCTTTCAAATGTGCCGCTCATTGGGAGGGGTTGCCTGGAGGGGTGTAGGGCTCCAGAGGTCAGTGGTAGCTAGAGACGTGTAACAGGGCCGGGGCGGGTTGTGATGCCGTTAGCTACAGGGTAGCTTCGATTGGTTGGTGACAATTGTAATTGCAATGGAAACTATCAATAGGAAGTCACCAAGAGGGGGCCTGGATGATCGTTTCCTGTTATCAGAAGGATAGGGTTTTATATAACGGTATATTTCTCAGATGGGTTGTTATTTTTGGATATTAAATATTTCTGGTAATGAAACCCCAGATGGCCTAAAAGCCAAGTTGCTGTAGCTAAGAAGCGTGAAGAAACCTTACAAAATAAGGATGTGACATTTAGCAGAATTTTAAAGGTAACACCATTCAAGGCAAAATTGTATTCTTAGACATTTCAGGAATGAGACCTTCTCAAGCTAAAGTATAGTGGTATTTACCTTCCCTCTGTTAAATCAGACATCCATATCTGCAAGATTTCTTCAGGCCTCTTCTTAAATGAGAGCATTTTGGTGTTATGCCCCAAAACATTGATTTCAAAATACAACATTTTCCTCAACTCTTGTTGGAGCAGTTCCTTTCACTAACATATTGTTCTTGACTTTTAGGCTCACCAACCATCATCGATGATCGTTACGCATTAGACCCTCTCTTATCGATTCATGTAACATTTAAAAACACCTCGAGTCAAGTCTAGTAACTTTCAAAAACAGAATCACCGTCTACGAAAGTGGTGGATTCATCCAAGACTACGTAATGGGATTGGATAAAGACTATTAGTTGAAGAGCCTAAAGTGCACATAACCTCCACCTTTGGCTTTCAATTCACAGTTGAGGGCAGCATTATCAAGAGTTTGGGTAAACACTGAGAAGTGTTACTGCAGCGTGTTGGTGGAGGAAAATGACACCCATGTGACCAGATGATGAGTAAATGATGTTATATGTGATGTCTCCTGAAGGAATGAAGGAGACGTTTTTTCCACAGTGCAATGATGCATTTTTTGTATCCAGTTGTCAGAAATTGTCTCCAAAGGTTTTATCGTATCTTTTCAAAATGATTTCATCACACTCCAACAGCGCAAGTGCCAACAACAGGATGAATATAGGAAACGAGAGGAAATATTCAGTTGTAGATGTGGGAGGAAAACAGGTTGGGACTGAAAACCAAGTCCGCTTGCTCCGGTCTGAGGTGGGATTTGAAGGGGGACTATGGAGGTGAAAGACAGGGAAAGAAAACTACTGAGCCAACCCAATCCCCTAAGGATCCCCTGAAAACTGTTTGTCAGAACTCTCTCTTTGATGTACTTTTTTTTTTTTTCTCTTCCAGATTGTTGTCTTTCACAATTTGAGACTCTTAATACAGGACAATCCACCCCCCCCCCAACCCCAATCAACCTGCCCTCAACAAGTTCAAGACTAATCTTTAAGTTCGGACGTACTTTCAGGCCACCATGTGAACCGTCAAAAACCCGATATTCATGAGACTTGGGGCAATAATCCTCATCCATTAGTCTACTCTTACAGACTTCCAGCAAATTAGGAAAACAAAAAAACAGTATCGCCCTGGTGTGGGACACACAAGGAGGCTCTGTCTTCTTATAGTTGGACAAACAAGATCTGGTTTCAAATTGGGAAACAATATTGCGTTTCTTTGTGAACCTTTGGCTTGTACTACTAGATTCCAGAATACCATGGAGCTTAATTGAACAGATACTTCTGGCTTCTAGACTGATAGGTTCACACCATCTAGAAGTTGAATAGCGGTCACAGAGTTTGTACTTCAATACAACCGCTACCGTGTGTTTTTTGAAAACAACTCTTCTATGCGGCAATACTTCTTTCAAAGGTTAAACACGCATAACAAAAATGTAACTTGTTGTAAGTGTATTTTACACAAAGCGATCCCTGTGAATACACGATCTGTTGTTGTTTGTCAATGATGCAAACAAACTGAGTATTAACCGATTCTGCGATCACTGAACAACAACTTTTCAGGTGGAAAGTTTTGAATCAACAAGAACCAATAACTTCCATATAGATGCTTATTTTAGTATATTCTCACTTCAAAAAATGAAAGAAAGAAATCATTGTTAAATATCTTTACCCCAAAAGATTTTGATATGGTGGTGGTTGGGGGAGGGGGGGGGGGCGGGGAGATATAGAGGGAAGGAAAATTTAAATCAAAGCTCTCATAACAAAGTCAATGAAAATATTGTCTTCAACAAAATCAACAAGTATGAAAATCTGAATCTGGATTTACAGTCACACAATCTCCGACATTGGGCTAGGCGAAGGCTTGGCTCCCCACCGCAAGCTAGCAGGGCGTCTGGATTCTCAGGTAAATCTCATTTGGCAATGTCCTGGAACTCACACACACCGCTGAACAAATAATATCTGAACGTAAAGCTGCAAACATATTATCCGATTAAAGGTGTAATGACCTGGACTGTACCTTAAGAAAGTTAGCTGCTTTAGAGAGTTTCTTGGTTTAAACATGCACCCCAGTGTCTAGTTAAACAATTCCTGAGAATTCTTGTAGCCAGAAAATGTTATGACAACATACCATGTCAGCGCAGGATGAACTTCAAAACTTTATCAAATAACACCACAAAAGTAAAAACAGTATTGTTTTGGTTGAAAGTGTAACAAAGGTTGCAGTTACAACATGGAAATGCAGCTGTTTTGTCACATTAAAAACTGTTTTCAACCAAAGAAAAAAAGTTTGACTAGTGTACATTTTTACGTCCCTCAGACCTCCACGTCTTTAAGCACCTCATGCCCAGAGCTGCTGGGGTTATAAAGGTCTTTGTGGGAGAAATTATTTGTGATTTGGAGACAAAATTAATACTTGACAATTTACCGCCAGGGAGGGGAATGTCTATGTGGGGGGGAACAGAGTTCAATTGTGGACAAGTGGTCTCTTTTCATTTGAGGAATATGCTGTCATTTCCATCGTCTTGTTTGCGAGTAATTTCTAATTTACAAAACTGCCAAACTTAAAGAGTTTGGACCAATGTGAAGACTAGTCACGGCTGCATAACTTGTGAACTAAACAATCAGTCGTCATCCTGTGAGCCTACATTAAAAGCCATTATCGCTGATAATGGCCTCCAGAAAAAAATTACCCAAAAGTCTGGGTCAAACGAAAAGAGAGTCACTTCAAACTATGCAACATTCAAGAAAAGGATCTTCCAAGACGAACATTCCGAGGAGAACTCTAAGCATTCCTACTAAATATTCAGGAGTAATATTCCATAATTTCTCTTCACGGGAAACAAAAGCAACTTCTGCACACAAAGTCACAAAATATCCAAGTACATTCCTTCCTTAATTAATTACTTTACAAACCCTTACAAGGTACTATATGAATGGGTCTCATCATTCTGAATTAACACTACATACCTGCTGTAAACAATATTGAGTGCTTTGAGACACCTGTTGGGTATAATAAAGCGCTAACGAACTGCATACTATTTGATTATAATCCTCATTAAAGAGCTAATGAGTTTGATCAAAGAGAAAACAAAATCACGTCCACAAAATTGAATTCCCTAAATGACACAATGAATCAAATAAAATCAAAAATCTACAAAAGCACAGAGCTCAGATCCAATTCACAGTGGTTTGGGACTCCCACTTTCATTCATAAATTAATAATAACAAAGTCAAGCATTTGATAAAACAAAAAAATGTCAAACCGCACAAAGCCAAAGAGAAATACCCTGAGGTTTAGCATAGTTTCTGACACCCCCCAATCTGATTTAGGTGAGAGGGCAATCTTTCAATAAACCGAAGTGATCCAATCTTTTGATGGGTATCCAATTTAGCTCAGAGTCCCCTGCGGGGCAATGCATGCACCTGTCTGAGCTGCATGAGCTGTCAAAACTGCCAGATCAGATTCTTGTTCAAATCAAGTATTAGTTCTGACTCAAAGAATAATATAACAAAAAAACTTGTGAAAACTGCTTGAAGGGGGAGTAGAGAACTTCTACTGACAACAAAATTGCACCAAATTCCTTTTTTTTTCCCCCGTCATTTCCTAATTTCATGGTTTTGACATTTGTGTTGAGGAGTGCAATCTGAAGATTAAGTTTGCTCAGTCAAATTTGACATGGAAAACGAATGTTTCCTTCTCCTGTGATAAAATCTACTACTAATTAATAACGTTAAGACTGAAACAGATGGAATTTTGAGTTTTTCAAAACATTTCTTGATAAATTTGTCTCTAAATGTATCTTTGAAACACTTGATCAGTTTTTACAAGAAATGCTTTGCTACCTCTAAACTTTGAAGGGGTCTTTAAAAACAGTGATCATAGATGAAAAGCGCCACCTTGTGACCAAAAGCTGTCATCGGTACAAAGTAAAATATTGGAAAGCTCAATAGCATGAAGACTACACAGCGCCCTCATGTGACAAATTGCAGATAGGCAATCTGAAGAGTTTATTGGACTGCACTGGATCCAACCTAAGTTACATCCAATGCCCTCATTATTTCAACGCTCAAAAACATTTGTTGTATCCAAACTGAATCCGAAAACAAAAATGGAAAAACCCATACATCACATCAAAATTTCCATGATCCGTCAAAACAGAGAGTTACTCTCATTTTGCTCCTTGGTCATTCTAACCACCCTACAAAGTGCCGTACTACCATATGCCATGTCCATATGCCATGTCAAAAGTTTGTCCTTAATAAATAATGAATCAGCTGAACTATCCCCTTAATACATTTACAAAAATGTATTTTATTTAAAAAAAAGCTCTCTGTGCAACAAGGAACATAACCAAAATGTCTGCATTTCATTGCTACCATACAGGCAGGTGCTATTGGTGGTAGAGCAAACATTTCGCAAGATTTCTTATACCATCAGTGATGTCATAATGTAATACATCATAACACAGGCTTGTATTTGTGGCTGTTTCTAGAGAGAATTTTTTTAAATAAATTAAGTTGAAAAAAAATACATGAAGGGGTCCAAACTGGTATATTTTCATAGATGTTAAATTTGAACAGGAGATAAAGAATATTAATATCGGTGTATGGGTAAAACCAAATAATAGTATATTTTCAGTTTATTTGTGGTTTTTTTTACTAACAATGAACTTTGATATGGCATGATGGTCAAGGCAGTATGGCACACATCCTTTAATAATATCTTACTTTTACAAAAAAAAATATATCAAAAAGTAGGCTCCTTGCACTTTTGAAGAATAACAAAGCAAAAGTGGAGAGACCAGTTGGGTTTTTGATTCTCCTCTATGCAGACAAAGTGAAAGGTCTGTAGACAATCGTGTGTGTAGACGTATCAATTCAGGTACAAGAGATTCATTGACAAAACACCTATGGAGTTGATGTAGAACTTGATGCTTTGCATGATGGAGAAATACATTGATGTAATTCATTTGGGTACAGCACATATTAATCTCTTCTATGAAAATGTGGTGGCTCTAGATGATGAAAGCACAACATTCTAACCGTTGAGAACAAACAAATCAGTACTTTCAAGAAGAGATAATTACATGGTGTTCCCAATTAGGCTGTATCTGAATTGCGGCTAGGGCTACAGCTACGACTGTTGCTAAGTGTGTTGTTAAAGTTGTCCTATACTCTAAAGCATGATGACGCGGCGATCTAGCCATATCCGTAGCCGTAATCACCAATTCGCACACAGCCTTACAGTAATATCTTTGGAGTGGCAATATTAAGCTTCTTTGTCTGTTCAGACTGTCATGTCACAGCCAATCATGAAACCAAAACTTTCAAGATGAAAATAAAGAATCTTACCTTTCTTCATCACTAAGATCAACATCTTTTTGAAGGAACTCTCGTACAGCGGCCATTCCGTCTCTTAGTCTGGTACCACCGGTTCCCAACCTCTTAGCATACAAGAAGCCTCCTCCTTCACTCATGTAGCCACTTGCTATATCACTCAGCTGAGCGTTTCTATGCAAGATGTCTCCATCGCTGACGTAACCGCTGCCTATGTCCTCATCATACATATCATCATCATCAAGAATGGGCTGTTCTGTGTATTGTAGATCACTCAGATGAGATCTGTTGGAGGTGGTGCGCCGCATGGAGTTACTGTACAGACGAGTTAAGGAGGGAGCAGGCACAAAGCGCTGAGGGACACCACCACTGCGGTATGAGTAAGCAGAGTAGGGGGCATCCCCCTGGACAGGCATGGAGGGAATCTGAAGAGGCAAGGAGCTCAGGTTGTTCAGTCGAGCTGCAGAGGCACCGTAGGTCGCGATAGCCGAGCGCTGTGTCCGTGGTGAGCCTTGGGGTGATTGGTTGCTCCCTTTGCTGGATCCGGTCGGTGAGCGGTGATTCCGAAGCTGTGTTGTGACGCTATCCCCAAAGGTTGTCTCCTTAGTTGTTCTGGATGTTGGCGGTGTTTGGACGCTCATGACAGTCAAGTCCATGTTGTTGGGTCTCATGTCTGAATATCCCTTAACAGAACGTGGTTGTGTTGGTGGTGTGCCGAACGTTGTCACCACCTTGTCATTTTTGTAGACTGATGTGCAGTAGTCCCCGTCTTCTCTCGGTCTGTACACGACACTGTTGTCTGACGATTGGCTGTTGCTGGATGACACGCTATTTTGGCTCTGTATCGGAGTGCCAAGTGACGAGTCACTCATGCTAGCACTCGCTATGCTCAACTCACTACACTCTTTAGACATTGGCCGGCTACCAGTGTAATTGAACGGCGCTACTGTCGCTGTGTTAGCAGGGGACCGCTGAGATGCACTGTGACTCGGTGATGCTGGGAGGCGAGTCGAGTCTGGCGATCGAGCCTCATTCTTGGACCTACAAGTTGGTTGTCTGCTCGCTGTATCATCTTGAGTTCTCATCTCAGTCGTTGATGTCACTTCAACGTTCTTTTGTTTTGCATTTCCAGGTCCTGGAAAGGTACTGTAAGCACCGCCCCTCGTGAAGGATGCATTGTTTCCTTCTTCTTCAAGTTGCTTCACCCCATTCATATTGGAATTCTTAGGGAAAGTCTGATATGATGTTGGAGTTTTCAAACCTGTTTTCTGACCTGTTGAGGCAGAACCAGGTTTAGGAATGCCACGAGGCGGAGTCTGGCCTGGTGTGGCAATTGTGGCTTGGCCTTGCCCAGGCACAGGTAGTTTGGTCTTAGTTGATGCAGCTGTTTGGATCTGCTTAATATTAGTAGGCTTACCTCCTGGAGGTGAGAGTTTAGATTTAGTTGATGTCTTTGAGTTATTGTCATTACTCCTTGGTGATTCAACTCGGGGAGTGTCTGCAGATCCAACAGGCTCTCCTCGTACCCCCAAGTCATCTTTGAGAGGTTTCCCAGGTGTTGGTTTAGTGCCAGGTTTTGTCTTTCCACCTCCAAAGGCTCGTCCAATGGTCTTCTGTGCGACTGCTTTGAGGGCGTTCTTGGGGCTGCTTGATCCTAGACTTGAACCAGGGGATGAGGCAGTACTCTGTGCCCCACCAGGGGGTGCCGCTCCACCACTACCGCCACCTCCTGATGAGGAAGCATTACTTGCTGTGGTCCCAATACTTGAGCTGCTTCCATGCTTCTTCAAGCTGCTGCCAGTCCGTGATTTGTCCTGTGCAGGACGTTCCTGAGCTACTGTTCTATTTCTTGATGCCGCAGCATCTTTTGGTGGCTGAGTGGATGACGTTGACTCAGAACTGCTACTGTTATTTCCGCCGTTAGCAGCTGGCTTTGGAACGCTTTTAGTTTTAGGGGTACTGTTTTGCTCTTTTCCAGCATGCTCCTTCCCAAAAAATTTCAGTTTTGTGAGCATAGAGCTCTTGTTGGGACTTTTTGGTGTCTGTTGTGACTGTTGCTGTTGCTGCTGTTGCTGTTGCTGTTGCTGTTGCTGTTGCTGCTGCTGCTGCTGCTGTTGTTGCTGAAGTTTCAATTGCTGCTTCTGCTGTTTTTGCTGTGCACTGCTGCTAGTTTTACTTGCACTGGGTGTAAGGGTACGGATCTGGCTGGCTGTCCGTGTTGGGGGTTGGAGATTGCTTGGAGGTGAGGCACCATTTGGCAATGAAGTACCCTGAGATGAGGTAGTAGTACTAGTTTGTATTGCACCTACGCAAAGAAAACAAGTAAAAGCTAATAAAGAGGAGTTGCAGTTTTAAGACAAAAATTACCTGACGTGTACAGAGTAATGGAGCTGATGTGCACAATGTGGAATGCCCCTTCACAAAATGCGCGTCTACCATTTCCGCCATTTTGGGAGAATTCCTTTGTGTACATTGTGATTCCCGAAAAGGCGGCCAGGATGGTGCATTTAAGTACGCTTCGCAGCGTGAAATGGATCAAAAGGCCATTTGCAACTGTCTCTATAGTCTCAGGAATTCAAATTAAAATGGTAAATTGTGACCAAGAGAGACTTTGTAGCAGAAATAATTCAAATTTAACTCACAAATGGCTTATTGACATGTCTAGGGTCAAAATGAGAGACAGTTCTTCAATGAAACTTGTTAAAAGTCTTTTGTTCTCATTTTTATTTTACCTTGAGCGGGGGTGGAGGCAGAACTGGAAGGCACTCTTCCCTTTTCTAGTTGACCTCGCTGAGCGACGCCCGACCCCTGAGTTGACCTTGAACCCTTGTTGAATGTTGGTATGCGGGAACTCATGTCGGAGGATGATGAGTTGCGGTGAGATGAAGAGTTGCCTGCGAAGACAAGTAGTCAGTAACAAATTTAACCCTAAAATGATTACCATATGCCCACTTGGGGCTAACAGTGTTGATTTTTTGACCCAGTAATTTCCACTCAAAAAGAAAACAAATTTGCCACAGAGTTTTAATTTAGAAATGTAAATTGTATGTTAACTGAGGCGAAAATTTGAAACTATCCATTCAGAATATGATAATTTTCAGTTGAGTGAAAGTGGGTCAGATCTTGCAGCTTTTCGCTGCCGCCATGAGCATTTTGTTACAAGCTCCTTCTGGCCTCCATGGCCTCTAACGGATTAAATATTATTATCCTAGATCATCCAGAAACTGTGATGGGCTCAGGACCTTGCAAAATTATACCAAGCTTACCTTGGCACATGATTCTATGAATACATGAATTCAGAATTCTTATAACCTAAAAAAATTTGAGAGGAAAAATATAATTATTTTGAAAAGTACCTACTTTTTTGAGAGGTAGCTGATGTCGAAAGCAACATTTGAAAGAAGGGGTAAGAAAGTAAGAAAAAGAAAGAAAAGTTTAGCTGTGAAATATAATAATACAGTTATTTTATTAGATAGAATTCAACTCATGCATATTAATATGCATGCAAATAAATATAGTCTTGAGTTCAGATTTCTGTGCTGGTTTCATTCAAACCATACATACAAATCAAGTGAGGGCGCACTGACAGCACTATAGTAGTAGTTGTGTTGAATTTTTATTTCTTAACTTTTCGAATGACTTTTGTTTGTCTTTGAAGGCTGTGAATAACCAAGCATTTTAAATGCTGTATTGCCAATTGAAGAATTTGAGTTACTGTTTAAAAAGTACAAATGCTAAGACACTTTGAACATGGCTATTGAAATCACACCCTGACAATTGGCAAAAACACAATACAAATTAAAACGATTATGTTGACAAATGTCTTTGCCCAAGACTGAGTTGTGATAGAAACACATGACCACAACGTCCTGAAGTGAAAATGAGGAAAGAATGAAGTAGGGGAAGGGCAGGCTGGGCAAAGAAGGGCAGGTTGAGGAAAGAATGAGGTAGGGGAAGGGCAGGCTGGGCAAAGAAGGGCAGGTTGGGGAAAGAATGAGGTAGGGGAAGGGCAGGCTGGGCAAAGAAGGGCAGGTTGGGGAAAGAATGAGGTAGGGGAAGGGCAGGCTGGGCAAAGAAGGGCAGGTTGGGGAAAGAATGAAGTAGGGGAAGGGCAGGCTGGGCAAAGAAGGCAAGGCTGGGCAAAGAAGGGCAGGTTGGGGGAAAGAATGAGGTAGGGGAAGGGCAGGTTGGGGAAGGGTGGGGATAGTTAGGATGGGGTAGGGTGGGAGGGTTGGGACGGGGTTGGGTGAGAGGGTTGGGATGGGGTTAGGTGGGAGGGTTGGGATGGGGTTGGGTGAGAGGGTTGGGATGGGGTTGGGTGAGAGGGTTGGGATGGGGTTGGGTGAGAGGGTTGGGATGGGGTTGGGTGAGAGGGTTGGGATGGGGTTGGGTGAGAGGGTTGGGATGGGGTTAGGTGGGAGGGTTGGGATGGGGTAGGGTGAGTGGGGAGGGATATGGGTAAGGGGTCATAGAAAAAAAATCTAATCTTTGACTGCCTGTATTGCAGACTGTTTTGAGCAGTATTAGTGGAATAAATGGATCAAGTGAATTCATGCTTGGATGTGACTAAATGAACACCAAAAATACTTGGATAATCTTTTGTGAAATGTAACCAGTGCACAGACGCATAAATTTACAGGTTTTCATTGGTGTTTTTTTTGTTCGTTATTTGTAGAAACCAAAAACCTATGTATTAAGGTATATATCTTGCAGGCATTGCAGGCAGTGCCCCATCTAATTGCAAACCCTACCCCAACTCCACCAAGATCAGTGTTAACAATGCTTCCTCATGACTTACATGTGAAAATCATGACAGGATCACTGTCTAGAAACTCTACAGCTACTGTAATATTTGAAACTGGAAACTGTTCATATGAGGCAACTTTACTTAAAGAGCACATGGACAACATTGGTAACTGTCACAGACCAGTACCAACATCAGGTGACCCAACATCTACATGAAATAACAAACCTGTTAAAGTTTAAGCTCAATCAGTCATTGGAATTTTACAGAAAAAAATAGGGGAAAACCCCTCACCCCCCCAAAAAAAAAAAAAAAAAAAACCAAACCCAAAACGATGCCACCATTGTTTGGTTCACTGTTTTCAAACATCAGGTTAGGACTCAAATTCTACAGCTTTTCAAGCAAACATATTTCAAGGGGAGATTTTTAACCACCATTTTTACAACATGTTGTGCATACTGCTTAACAATAACTATCCTGTTTAGATTCTGTAAAAGTCAAATGGCATAACAGACAGCCAACAATGAACACAGCCTTTGATCCAAGTTGATTTTGAATAAGCAGCTGATTATATTACTCTACAAAATAAATAAGAATTTGAGTATGGACAGTTATAGTATTATGGTATATATAAGAATTCATGCATAGTTGGTGGACCGTTACAGTTTGGATGATCAATCTCTCTGCATGCTATGAAGGGGGGAAATTCAAATTCATGAAAATTGGTTTTAAAAAGAAAGACAAAAAATCGCAATCTTAAATGTGTGTCTTTACCTCTTGAGCGCTCAAGCCCTGCAAAATAAAAAATGGTGGTGTCAAATTGTTAGCCACACTCACACCGAGCCGTGTTAATTCACACCGTTACCCCACACTAATCACACCCGGGATGCAGAGCCACACACGGCTTGTTAAATCAAATGTCTGCATTGCGTATAGAGTCAGTGGTTGCTAATCCAGCAATCAATTATCCAATGAGAGAGAGGTATTTGCATTTCTGCACCTCCATGGAACCTGTTTATGTATCTGTAATTTAGCTGGTTAGAGTCTAATCTACCCCCACGATGCCTTCCTACACTTGGAGGCATCTTGATGAAAACAAGAGAGGGAGGCAATATGCTTGACAACGAGAACGTTCTGATAATTATTGACAAAAGTAAAGGTTGCACAGACAATGTCGCCAGAAATGTTAACATCAGAGAGGTTTTTTTTTTCCAATGTTAACTTGTTGAGCATTAAGCTATTTGGTCAAGAGTAAACATAGGGTCTGTGATGGTGGGGTGTTAGTCCCAATAGTTGACCACCCATGTTGGGGGGGGGGTGCTGAAAATATACTTTTTTTTATAAGGGGTATTTTAAAATTAGAGGAAAATCAAATTATACGTAGATTTCAACATTGTCGTGAGTGGATGCCTGAATAGGCTGAAGAATGTGTTTAATTCTTCCTTTTCTTGTGGAAGAGGGTGAGGGAGGTCCCTTTGTTTGCTATAATAGTACTGCCTCTGCTCCGAGTGCCAGGTGGACAGCCTGACTGCCAACCTTGAAGACTCTCCAACAAGCTTTGTGAAATATGGGCTTGGCCTGACCTACTATTTTATATGTGATTTAAGAAACCTGGAGATACCAACCATGACTACCATCAATCTATAGATGACATTGATGCATTGCTGACCGCCTCCACCAGTGGCTGGTTTTTATTGAAATGAATGCAATGTCAATTTTGATGATTTGACCAGACATCTTGAATTGTGAACAAAGAAGACAAAGTGAGCCTTCATAATGAAGTTCAGTTACTTTTAGGATGATTAACAAGATGGTACAACAATGGCTCTTGGAATTCACAATCTTAGAGAAACCCTTGCTCTATGAAAATCAAAGGATTCACATATCCATCATATAAAGTTTCCGCAAAATGGATTCCTTCCAAAAAACCATCATTGCACCGTCTTTTTTTCTAAAATGTGAAAAACTATGCCTACTTGATGAAGCAAGCGACGTCGTTGATGCCCCTGCCTTGCGTTGCTGTGCACCTAGTTGGGTACTTGGACCACCCGGTTTACCCTGCGCCTTGGCTCCCGTCTGGTACGGTGAGGGTACAGCGCTGTAGGGAGACTTGCTTGCTGGGGGTCTGACCTGGGATGTTGACCTGGGTGTGGTTTGCGGTTTGGGTGTCGCTTGACGTTGCCCTGATGAAGACTGTTGTTACACACATAAAAAAACCCAGAAGAGATGACTTAATGAGGAAAAAATACAGTTATCATCAAACTTCCCTTTTAAATAGCACAATGGTATTTGAAAGGAAAAGTTGCATCCCTTTAATGTGATCCCCTTATAATGCCACTTCCCAGGTTGTACATAAACTGGGTGTGATTCCTGGGTATATGGCAGTATATGGCAGTATACGGCATGATATCTGACTGGCACCCCACTCCTTCCCCGAACAACGATATTGACAAAATACGGAGACTGCCAGCATCGGGTGGTTAGCTCAGTTGGTGGAACACCAGCACATAAACCCAGAGTAGGGTTTGCCCTTAACTTTTTCAGTGACTAGCCAGCAGGACCAATGAGCTTGTTGTTTCACAAGTCCACCACCTTTTTCACTGGTCCATATTTCATATCAAATATGGGGATTCTTTTCAACACTGAACTAGCCAGCCGGACTACTTGGAGTGAACTTTGACTGGTCCTCAGGTGTTTTAACTAGCATTTGACCAGTGGACCACTGTTAAGGGAGAAAGCTGCAGAGGTAGTAGGTTCATATCTTGCTCTAGTAAACTTTTCTTTGAACACCCCGGAATTATTTTAAAAGTTGTGATTTCTTGCTTTGATCATCTGGAAAGATTGGATAAATTGTTCAGTTTCCTTCTTGGGAAATCTTTGGTAGGATTACACAATGGAAGTACCTTTGGAGTTGTGATATTTCTCAAATGAGCTGATAATCCATTGACTCACACGGCAACAACATCTTTTCAGAAATCACATAACTCAGACAAGATTCTTTCCACAATGCTACAGCATAACTTCTCAGATTGTACTTGGGTTATGCAGAGTTTCAAATCTGACTTTACTGGTATCTGGTCATTCCAAACGAACTGAGGCCAGCACAGGCCTCTGTCTTAGGCCGTGTCCAAATTGGCAGCTATGGCTACGGCTAGACCGCAGCTTCATCATGTGTTGAAGTATAGGATGTCCTTGGCAACACCCTTACCAACAGTCATAGCCGCACTATGATGATCTGCACTAGAGTTGCAGCATTTACACATCCAGACCAGATGAGACACGGACTTGCCTTTTTCGCTGGTTCAATTTACTTACTATTAAAGATTAGCAACAGGTCTGGATTTTGTTTCTCTGTGAATCTTTCACTGACAAATTAAACTAATCTGACTACACTACACTGGCTATGGGCTTTTTGAACGCCTTCACTTTGTAAATGGTGTTTAAAGCTTTGCATGGTGTGAAAAATAAGAAGTAACTATAAATAGTAAACTTGCGGGTACAACCATGTATAAAATCTCTCTTCTCCTGAAGACGAGCAGAGTATACTGTTCGAAACATCGAGACCACACCGGCTCTTTTCAGAGCCAACACTCCCTCAAAAGAGATTTTATACATGGTTGTACCCGCAAGTTTACTATTTATAGTTACTTCTTGCCTTCACTTTGGCTCTGGCCCCCATTTGATGTTGGAAACGCCGTGCAAAATATACATTGCTCCAAAATTGAGGCCAGAGTCGAAGCCGGAGCCAGAGCCCAAGACGAGGGTCGGAAAAGGTCCTTGGATAACCTCATTGTCTTTTAGGCAGCTTGAAGTGGTTACTGGTGACTAATACCAACATAACAAAGTTCCATGACAATTTTTTCTCAAAATTGACAAATTGAAATGTGTGTTCTCTTGACAATACCTGTGATTGCAAGTTGCCCGATTGCTTCTGTGATAACGATGCCGTTTGCCGTTTCTGTCCCGCTTGAGTTGTTGGCGCAGCGAGTTGCCTCTGGGGCTGCTGCCGTTGAGTTGTTTGTTGTAATTGCGTCGAAGATTGCACTTTGTGTTGAGTTGATGCTGCCGTCTGTTTGTGTGTTGAAGATGGCTGCTTGCCTGCTGCAGTCTGCTTCTGCTGCTGTTGTTGTTGCTGCAGTTGCTGTTTAAATCTTGACAGCGAGAAGAAAAGGCCGAGAACAGCTTTCAAATTGCCCTCTCGGATATCTGGGAGGAAAAAGAAAAGGTAACCACAAGCTTGAGATTTGTTAAATTTCAAACATGGCTGTGGCAGCTTCAAGGATGACATAGAATATCCAGATTCAAGTTTTTACTCATGTTAGAAAAGTCACCCACTGAACAAACGTAAGCTGAAATGGTGCTGCAAACCCAGAAATGAGCACAAATGTTAAATAACCGCAAGGAAAAAGTACCCAAAGCATCGGAATACACCTGAATTCACAACTGAATTCACAACTATCAGTTTGTAGGTTGGATCAATGGAAATCTGTCTTCCTGAATCTGGCAAAATGCTGGTGTATTATTTGACCTCAGACTGGTCTTATCATTTTCAGGCACAAACATCAGTTGTCAACCCCCACGGGATATCCGTCATTGGTTCTCGATTTATTGGGGGGGGGGGGAAAGCATCACCAAAAAGTATTTTCCAAGCTGTGCTTATTAAAAGGGAAGTTTGATGATTATTAGATTATTTCCTAAAACTTTCAAATTGATACATAGTTTCCATACAGATTTGGGTATTTTCTGGTGGCTTATTATTTTGTAATGATTTTTTAAGAACTGGATAACAGCATGTTAACAAAATATTACTTAACAAAAGACCATCAAGTATCATGCCAGGTGGATTTTGTTTCTGTATGCGAGAGGTTAACAGTCATTATAACTTTAAGCAAGGTCAGAATTGTAGGTCAGGAAAAGGGGTTAGAAAGGTGTCGATAATCAAAGCAATTTGAGAGGTTTCAAAAATTGTAAAAGATTCTGAATTTCCTATGCAAGCTGAAATATTGTCTCAATATTATTATTATTATATTTTGATTTCAGTAGTTCATCAAAACTGCAACAAATTGTTTTTCGTTCTCATGTAAGATTCTCGAAATACTAACAAAAAGAAGTTATAAAGTGACTTACGCCTAAAGCATAAACCCAAAGCACTTTTAAAAAGAAAAAGCAAAGAGAATAGAAATACATGTTTGCATAATTTACTCTTTTTTAAACATGGTCAGTGCTTGAATTGAGGGAGGGGTGAATATTTACAGGACTGTAGGGCTTGTTACTCTAAATATTTACTGGACCAGAATTTTGTTTACAAAACCAGAATCAAAATGAGAAAAAGAGGAAGAAAAAAAAACTTGTTCAGTGTGTAAAACATACAAGCGTACCTAAACACTTACACTGTTTTTGTTTTAAAAAGCATAAAGAGAAGATTTATCTTATTTTTCTTTTGGGCAAGTATGCTTTGATACTCAACAGAATTGAAATGTATTTATCAGACTGAAAAGTCAACATTTGAACTTGTTTTTTTTTTAAATAAAAGACATTACACAGTGAAGTAATGTCCTTAAATTGAAAGGCACAAGATGATTGGACTTGTCTGGCTGTGAGTTTACTAGCACAGGGCTAAAATTACTGGCCCCGAGCCTGCCGTCCAGTGTTAATTTCGAGCCCTGGTGGCATAGAAGTGACAATTTTGAACTGAGAAAAACAAACCGAAACAAATAAGTGTCGTCTGATTCATCTTCACAATGTCTTGAAGCCATTAGGGTGACAGTATGAGTAGCTTTCACCCATAAAGACCAAGGAGTCTTCCCTAATGACTTCCTCATGAAGACAGACACCAAATCTTGATCTTTAAGACGTTACTCGACTTCCAACTGAATCAACACTATGCTCAGCTCATCATCGGTGAGCTCACATGGTTCCCTCAAATGGTACCTCCATCAAGGAAGGTTTATTTTCAGCAGCGATGACGGAGAAACCCAAATTACAAAAGGTTACAAATGACATCACAGCAGTTGTCTTGGTCATAGTTTTTTCTTTCTTTTAATGCTTGCCTGGAGAAGATTTTTTTCACAAAGAAACTTTGCCGCCAGTTCCCCCCCCCCCCCTCTTCTTTAGCAGCTGTGAAAGAGATTGATTTGAAACTGTAAAAGCCTTTCAAGATCAGGGTTCAATCAAGCCTGGGTTTTTAATATTAGCTTTTCTAAGGGTTGGAGTGTTGGGGGTACTAAGCCAAAAGTAAAGGTGCTATTGATTAGGCTTACCATAGGAACAATTGAGTCCCCCCCCAAAAATGGAGCCCAATTTTCAAATTTTTAAAAACCTCTTAAGCACGAACATTTGCAGAACACAGAAAACCGTTAGTGACTCCCAGCGAAATGCTATTTGTTGTGTCTGGTTTTATGCTAATATTTACATGGACCCATTTTAAGAACAAATTTGCCATACCCTACTTTTTTTTGAATATCCACTTGACTTGAAACTATGTCAATTATGCACAGACGGGGATACTGTGCCCAGGCAAAAGTGATTGAATTTGAATCCAATTTCGTTGTTGTTGTAAGGGTTCATTTCCTTTTTAATTTCCCTTATAAATGGAGAAGTAATACCTCTTTAACATTGACTGATTAGAGTTATGATGAAATTGATGTAAATTGCAGAGTTTTGTGCTTGTTCATTTTTTTGCTGTTGATGATTTGCAATTGCATGGTTTGCCACACGTTACTGATATCCTGTGTAGTCAAGCTTAACTGATCACTCCTGAGGGCCGATTACTAACATGATGCGGTCTCCTAAACCCAACCAGATGAGCTGAACAGATGCTGCTGGAGACTCCGGAGCAAGTCAAAGCCAGGAAATGGTTTTGTTGAAAAACAGTGGCTTGACTATTTTTTCTTTTGATGGAAGAATATGCAGTCCAATCCTCTGGACTACAATAAATTTATCAAATAGTTTTCAAAGGCGCCGCGTCTAATTCAGGAATAGCACTTAGGAAATTCACATTTTTTGTAAACAAAATTTTCATTTATAATATTAAGTGTTTATGTGGACATATTTTTTTCTTGGGAAGGGAGGCACCAAGCCCATCGTTCTAATAACTAAGATGAAAAACTTGTTTCCGCGTTTCCCTACAGACACAATTATGTTAAACCCTAGTTCCCAGGGTATTTTTTCACTCATAATGGCATATTTAAATTACACAAATTTGCCTTGTTGTGCCATTTCTGTGATCTAATCACCCTCGCCTATGAAAGCTTTACCAATTTTTTTTTCTTCCCTTGGCAACCGCAGTACTGGAGAGTCAATTCAGGCTGTTTGTTGTCTCGGGACTGACTGGCATTAATAACACGGCGCATTGAAAGACATCGCTTGGCCAACTGTTGTGAATTGCGTCTCTCGTCATGCGCATCGATGCACAACAAGAAACACAGCAACCCAGATGGAACATGAGAATGTCATGGGTGTGGGCCAGCTTGCTTTTGCGGGTTTTCCATTCACATTGTAACATTTAATACAGACCAGTAAAATTAATAACATTGGAAATTAGCAATGGTTTAATTGTGACAATGAAAAGACCTCACACGACCCCATTTTATTGGGCTGCCTACATCTGTTCTTGAATCAAACAGTTTCTATAAAACGTCAAAATGATCTCAACACTCTTTGAGAATTTGTTTTTAGTAAACAACTATTCTCCTTCCACAAAGTATGACAAATTTAGGAAGGATCAGTCGCAATGTTTTAACGTCTGATTTCTAACGTCTGATTTCTAACGCCTACCCTTTCAAAATGCTTTGCCTTAGAAAAAAAAATAAAAGTAAATAAAAAATACATTTTGAGGTCAATCCATTGTATATTTCTTTAAAAAAAAAAATTATTTGAAATTTGGCAGAAAAAATGGCTATAAGCATCAATGCAGGGAGAACCCTTTGTCAAAATGAGGATTCCTGATGCAATTGAACTAGAACTAATCTACGTTCACACCTATCTTATCTCATAGAAAGTGTAATGATTTCATTAACAAATATAAGATTGTCACAGGAAAAATATAGCATAAAAAAAATCCCTAGTGAAGTAAGAGAATCGGGAGCAGGATGCCTTGCTACAGTAGAGAGAACAAAGACGAGAACAAAGGATTTTGAACATTGGCGCCTGTGGGTTAAAAGAACATGAAAACAGTCTGGCATTGTCCTGATAGTTATTGATTCTTTTGTACTTAAAGGGACGATGAATTGTGTTTAATTTCTAAGCAAATTTGTTTTTACACGGTCTAATAACCATGCTAAATGTTAATTAAGGGTGTACAATATGTTTTAAAGCACCCATCACGGGAGGGGTTGTAGCCAGAGGCAGTGGCATAAGCAGACATTTTCATCGAGGGGAGGGGGGAAGCAGGGGGCAAAGACATAATTTGGGAGAGGGGGTTTCAAAAATGGACCGAGTAACTCAGTTTCAACTACTGTTTCAACTAGCATTTCAAAAACTAAGTAATGGAATTATTTTCACATCCTGCTTTGAAATTGTCAGCCATTTTCGAAAATTGGAACATGCTTTTTCCAGATCCTGACTGTTAAGCTGAGGTAAGGAACCTCAATTGACCCAATTAGTCTATTACCTTTGGCAAGAAGACCCTCTGTGTTCACACCCTTAGCCGCCAGACACTGAAGACATTTGTCGATGTTGTCAATCTGGACAAAGAAGAAAAAATCAGACGAAGAAAATATGAAACAACGATTCATGATCATAAAAATTGCAAATAAAGCTTTGTTTTCGGATCCGCCTTATGCTTACATTTGTATGAATGAAATTAGTGTTACCACAAGTATTGTCTGATCGGAAACCCTGGATAAGTCCCTCAGACATTTGGTTTCGATTACAACAAAAGTAGTCCAGTTGGGATTTTGGTGACAAATAAGGCAGACTGTGTCATAATCGCTGATCAGGAACCATTCCTATCCTCATTGGGAGATTTGGGTTTCAATCGGGGTAGAGGTATAACCCAGTTGGGATAGTTTGTGGTTATAACTATTCACCTCCTTTCATGTTTATGCATTGAGACCCAAATGTTGGGTTTGTCCAAGCTTTCCCCTGGGAGTGCTAAGAATAACACAAAGCTATATTCAAACCCAGGAAGGATCCGTTTTCTCGGCTGATACATGACCACGCTGATCCGGCTTTAAGTCAAGATGACTCAGACTCCGAGAGACTTAATAAACCATTAACGTCTCAAGATTTATTATGACTGCCGTATGTCATTTCATGAAATGTGCATTTAAAATAGGAAAGAGGATCATAAAAGAAGGGCACTGGCCCACATACAGGGACATTTGACGTGAAATTAAAGTCTTGCTTTTGGATGACTTTTGGAATGAAAAAGGAATCAAAGCAGAAAAATTAGATGTAGGGGTACATCAATCCTGACTGGAGAATGTAAGCAGTAGAAAATTCAGTGAGATGAGTGTCTCTGAATACGTCCTTTGAGGGAATACTAAGTTCAAGGGAACGGGGGAACAACGCATGACCTGGTTACAACCTCCAAATCTGATAAGTGACTTTGACAGAATAGGGCGAGGATAAGGAGGCATTCTTACTCACTGTACACACTTTTAATAAGAGGTTTCTTAAAGTAAACTCCACGGCCTTGGAATTGACTTGAATCCTTAGAGCAGTTTCAGTCTCTTAAAAAACCTCTTGCATTGGCCGCCATCGCTGAGATCAAACAATGAAAACATACACACGTGTACACGCTGCGCACAACTCTCAGCCAATGATAGGTCTTCATTCAGTGAGGGCGCTGTTTTGGGCTTATGACATCGTGAAAGAGGTCTATACATGTAGTTTATCTGACAAAATGATTACTGCTCAGGAGTGTTCTCTTTATGACAGACAACAATAAAGCTTAGAAAATGGCAACCTTTCCTAAACTCACTGGTATTTCCTCTTCAGAACGGAAGTACCTTCCTCCAAAGCTTGGGAAGATTTATACCTTCAAAGTGGGTGCCCAACTTACTGACTGCGGAGATTACACACATTCCGCATCAGAGCCTGAACGATTTCGTTTCAATGCAAAATCTGAATGAGGTTCCCAGATCGGAAAACCAAAATCAATTTTCTTCTTCCGTAGCATTTCTAAGTATTGTTCTTACATGAATTTGTCCTGATAAGGAAGCTCCAGTTACCCTGGATGCAATAAATCTCTCATCGGGAGGCTTGCACATGACGATCAGACATGGTATACCAAATGCCCAGACAAAATTATGATAAATGAATTTCTTTCGCTAGACCACAGGCTCCTATTGTCAGGAAAGAAAAATAATAAATTATGACGAGCTAGACTGGGTCATACAATGGGACACTGGGCAGCATCTTTTTAACGTCTTGTTGCCAAGGTTACTAATTAAATTTTCTTATTCTTTCCATTTCAATTTCAAGCGTGGCTGCCCTCTGAAACACAAGACAGATGTACAGATAGAATGTGACTCTTCAAAAATATTATATTCATATGGAAATATCAAAGTAAACGTTACTGGTGGGGAGAGAAGTTTCTCATTTGATTATCGTGTAAGTGCTGTTTTCTTAAAATAAAGGAATACAATACAGAGTTAAAACGATTTTGGTGTTCATGACAGGGGAGAAGAGAGGGGATTTTGTTTTTCCTTCAAAATTAATTTAACAAATCCAGAGAGATGTGTGAGCTAGGAGAGGTGGGATGTTATAATATGGATCCTTTGTAATGTATGGCAAGTGGTCTTTATAAAAAAAAAAATACCCCACCCCCTCCCAACCAGATGGGAGCATTTTTGTCAATATCTACATGGCTGTACCTATCTATCACAGACAATTTACAGGATGCTGGAGTACCACTGCCTCTAAAAGCGAATCAAAAATAGTAAAGTAGTCACACTCAATGGGAATTATTGAACGGAACTGCAGCACCGCTATCCATCATAATGCCAATTGAACACAACGAGGCGCTGCGATGATGCAAGTCACAGCGGTGTGTAGAGGAGAAAGGGATGGTTGCTGATGACAAATACATACATCTCTGCATTCAGGGGGAAAAAAACAAGAACACATTCTATGGATGCAGAGCTACCTCTCTTTGAGCTTTTGTTTCTTTCTTTCTTTATATAAATAACTATTTATTATATTTTTCTGGTATATGGAACAAAGGGATCCACAAAACTGACTATAGCACTGTGACCCATAGGCCAGAAGATTTCTGTGTAAACAAGACCATTATTTTATATTTAACTGGGAAAAACACAGCAAAATGTGTGTCGTTCTTAATGGCGGCAAAAATTAAACAAACATTTTTCAGTTTGATGATGGAGTTGTGCACGGGAAGGTTATATTTCTGTCTTTTTTCATCTGATTGTACTGGTCTCTCTATAGTCTAATGTCTGTTGTCTTTTGTTCCCAAGTGTTGTTATCTAATTTGAGATTTCTTTGTTGGTCTATATGTCAAAGGGCTAATTTTTCACAAGTTTCGACTAACTCAATCAGCCTCCACACTCTGCTTTAAATTATTGTCTTATATTCTTCTGTTTATTGGTTATTTTACTTGCTTTCTATATCACTATATATGTAATTCTGTGAGAGTATGAAAATAAATGTTCTATTGAATGAGTGGATGAAAGAATGAATAAATAAATGTAGGGATGGATGAATACAAATTTACACGGAAATATATTGAAATAATATGTCGGGGGGGGGGGGGTCATCGCAGCCACATCAAACATAGGCCTACAAAACAGTCAAGTTTCAAAATTTTATCATACATACATGTTGTAATATTAATTTCTTTAATAAAACTATTTATGAAAATTTTTCTAGAAAATCATTTCAAAAGATAATAGCCTAACCATATAAGTTTCCATAAATAAAAACAACCAATGCTGCATACTAATTATTAATCAGCATTTCCCAGAAATCCTTGATTAGTTGAGAGTCACCAGCAGTGTCCATCTGATGCAGGCATGAGAGAACCAAAGCGCTGCGTGATGTACACACGACATATCAATGGCTGACTCATAATGAGTGTAAATTGTCAAACTGTGACCTCAGCGTGTATAAAATATACATAGTCGATGAGCAATGAATGTGTAATGCGCTGGCAATGCGTGAAGTGTTTATCATCACATCAACATTTTCGAGGGGGATGCAGATGCAATGCTGCATTTCTTAATACCTTATGTTTAAAATATTCACAGGATGTTGAGAACAGTTACTGTCCTTTTTACATAATTTACAATTTTTGGCTTTTCAAGTGTGGATAATTCATTGAGTAGTTTGTTGAGTGATGTGTGAAATTTTTATGTTGAATCAGCATTTTATGACACAAAATAAAAGTCAATTATAATTTAATTGACCTGTCATGATTCGAAAATGGTCAACGTAGGATGGTCAACTAATGAGATAACCTTGTTTATTTCCAAAGAAAACGAGGAAGACAGTGGTAGCACAAGACTAACTATTTACAATAAAAAAAATTACATTTAAAAAATATGTTTGATCTAATTAGTAAGTCTTTAAGTGCTACCTTTGTCTTCCTTGTTTTATCTATCAGACTAAAACACGGTTATTTTTATTATTGTCAAAGAAATCAAAAATACCACACAAGGGTTTTTTCTAGTGTGAAGTGGGCCTGAGATCTATGCAAACTGGTCTGCAATAAATATCATAATTGACAAATTTATGAGAAATGTGGTTGCTGTTTATGTGATTCTGTTAAAAGATTCCATTGATTTTTTTTCCCCATAAAGTTATTGTTTTAACCGTGAATTTGAATTATTATTCACATTTCAATAATAGTATTTTATTTGTTATGTAATATTGTTAATTTTATTGTGAGGTGTATTTTTAATATGATTATTAGTCGCATTCAGTACTAATGCTTTAAAATACAGAAAAATACGGATTTCTGGGTGATATTTACAAGCACTGGTTTCATCTTACATAATACCTAAGTAGATTCTTGTCATTTGATTGGAGGGTTTTAGGTCACACGGCAATTATTAGTGAAAACATTTGGCCTCGACATCATAAATTGTGCATTTTATGGCATCCATTTTTGGTACTATTCATCACGCTTTTTCGTCCCATCCTTTTTTAACTACAGCACACTAGACCACACCACACTTTATAGGCCTACACAGCAGTACAAAACCCCCAAGTAGTGGATGCCTGAATACAATCTTGTACAGTTTGTTTACTCTTCTAGTTTTATCCTCCAATCAAATGAAAAAGATCTAAAAACAAAATATGAATGTTTTGCACTAGAGAAATTTGTTGAACAATAGAAATAGCATTTGTATTCATTGAATGGAACGTTCCTAATTTTCTCACCAACTGCACCCATAAACATTTATTGTTTCTATAATATAACCCTGTTGTCCACTTCACGCCAAAAGATAGTCAAAACATAGCAACCAAGGAAATACCACAAAGTGCAAACAACTAAAGACTGCCCGGAAAGGGCACCTTCAAGAAGTCAAATATGTGGAGTCTTAGTTTGGATGTAAAGTTGAATATAATTGGATTATTTGGTTATAACGGATGTAACATGGCCGCCAATCATTCCCTTTAAAGGTGAGGTATTACATCAGGACCCCACCATGGATAGAAATCTGGAGGAAAATTTGAGCTGCTCATCTGACTTGGGGGAATTCTTGTCCTCCTGACACACACAGAGAATACGTAATTCCATCGGCCAGGTGCTCCTTGCAGCGCTGGGCATCGGGGCTTGATGTGAATAATCTAATGTGACTCCCGGGCTAACAGCAATGGCAGAGTTGAGGAAACAGAGAAAAATTTGACAAGGCGCATCTCACAGATGCTCTGAGATGGTCTTCATTGTAAGACGATACTCTGGAAACTAAAGCTGAGCAGGACACCATTTCTTTGGCGATGGAGGGCAGGGAGGTAGGGGAAATATACTTAGGAAGAATGCGAAGCCTTAATACTGTAATCCTAACATTAGCTGCCGGCGATACGAGCGGCGGTGGAATAAATACTTATGTTTTCATTTTGAAATAACAAGGTAGGGATGGGGGAATCCATCCCCTCCTCCTTGATGAATTTTAAACACAAGCTGACCAAAATTTTGCGAGAAAACTTTAAGCTCATCCCATAAGTAGCTAATGATAAAAAGGGGTTGAATTAAAAGTACAGAGGGGTTTTAGGCAATAGGGTTAATCAGGGAGGAATCCCATGGGTGGATGGAGTGGGGGTGGGCTGCCAATTTTCTTCCTTTAGTAATGCAACTGCAGACTAATAATGATCCAAAGGCCACTGGTTTTGTTGTTGTAAAATCTGCCACTGGCTAAGGATGTAATACACCGGAGAGGAGAATTAAGATCATGAATGACTGAGGAAAGTGTTGCATCGAAGTTGGCAAGGGAACAGAAATGAAAAACTTAATACAGTAATCCAAAAAGCAGTTGGTGGTTATGAAGTATCGACGTAGAGTTGTATTGAATGGGAGACTAACTTTTTCATTGTTACGGAGTTCAGGAGGTAGTCAGAAGAAGCAAAGACACTGTTTTACAAAGTGTAGCTGCCGGCTAAGAAGAGACATTGAAAGGAAAAAACAGAGTACTTTAAGGATGTGTGGATGATGATGAGGAGGAAGAAGAGTGGGACTGAAGGAGCAGACTGAAGTGATGATGCGTTGGAGAGGAGAAGAGATTTGACGAGTGGGGTGCCTCTATGGGGAGGGATTACAGACGATGAATCTAATCTTGTCTTGAGAGAGATGGGATGATGAAGAAAAGGTACAAGATTCACTACGGTTTCAAACCAGAAGAGGAAATTGAAGGGTGAGTCGGTGTACCCTGACTCTTGAGGAAAGGTTTACTTTGAAAGATAGGAGAGGCAATAGACAGTGACTTTCAACCATTATGAGATGGATCTGATATCGATGATAGTTATCAAAGCAAAGTAAGGATGGACAAGATGAGGATGACAAAATATCCACTCTTTGAAAACGACCTGAGCTAATTCCTCAGTGCTGCATAAAACTTTTAAAAGGACATACAAACAAACTGGTGAACGGAAACAGATCACAGTCAGTGACAAATGCTGTCTCGACTGCATATCCTTCATGAGTAGGAATATAGTTTATACAAGGAAAGTCTTTTTGGTTAACAGTGTTGATAAGTACATTGGCTAGTTTGGTGAAGTTGCTCTAATAGTTGCTCTATAAGATTCTGTGAAAGTTACATGAGTGAACACTTTCAATCTGAAACAGCATGTAACATGAGAATGATAAATATGATTAGAAAATTGGTTCTCTTTGGATGTCAGATCAACTGACAACATGCATCATCTGACAACCATCACTTTATGACTACTCAGGGGGAGATTTAAGTGTCTTGTATATACATTTTTACGACACTCCTGCGACCAGCTCATTGGGAGCATAGCTTCCAAATATTAACAAGATGCATGTGGAAGGGTTTGTCGGGGAGAAGGGGCCTGTGATGTGGTAATGTAAAAGATACCCTCGGGGGAGTATGTGGTCATCTTGAATCTAGTAACCTTGACAGTTAAATAGTTCAAGCCTTGTTGGTTGGACATACCACAAATTTGAGATGGTTTTGATAACTGAAGTGGTGGCACAACACTAAGGTTACAATATGATCACAACTGACACTTTGAAACTTATTGTGAAGCTGAATATACAAATGTATAATATATGGATTGATAGTCTACTTACTAAAACAGAGAGTTTTTGAAACAATTGGGATCTATATAAACAGCAGGCCTGGAATTTCATCTTTGAGAGGCAAGGTCACTTTCATATTGCAAAGGGCACTTCCATTCGACAATCTTAAATCCATGGGAAAACGTTTGAAGGGGCACCACGGCCAAGACCAGGAGCCAAGACCAAGACCTAGGTCTCCATGTTATTCAATGCCTGAAACAGGCAAAGAATGGGTTTTAGTTTAATTTGAATTTTATGCACTGGTCAAGTCTTTGCATATAGTTGAATGGTACTAAATACAATCCAAGTTCTTTACCCAAAGTCAAACTTTAAAACACTTCACAAGGCTTAGTAAGCAGACTTTTTATCAGTGTTGATGATTAAGATGTACAATATACATGGTAGAAAAATTAGCTCAACAGCTGTCTGAATCACCCTGCAGGAACTAAGAGACAAACGACTGTCATTTCATCATTATGATTGAATCAATTCAACAGGGTATTTGGAGAAGGAGAAGTAGGGTGGAAGCAAAAATAGCCACAAGCTGGATGAGTTTTTCAAGTTCTTTGGACCGCACCAATTGAGCCTGGAGGAAGATGCTGTGATGGGTCTAAAAACAAGGGAAACATTGATGACTTTCACAGGCAAGAAGCAAGAAAGTTTCCTAAAGGTATCAATACATTTTACTGGCAATTGGCACATCACAAGACAGCTTCTAGTAAACACTTAAAAGGCATTTATATAAACGACAGTAGTCACGTTGGCTTTAGAAGGGGGTGGGTGGAAGCTACCTCCGCAGGAGAAGGACTCGACATCTTCAGCTAAAGGGCAAAACAATTATGAGGTTTCAACTATCAAAAAGTTGACAAGAAGCTCTGATATGAATAGCAAGTGCGCTTGGTGATCATCATTAAAAAAAAGTTCAAGTTCAAATCAAGCAAGAATTCTTTGGACAGAAGTTTGTTCTTGGGGCAATGTCGATGATGGGAAATGACGCTCACCTTGAAGCCAATTAAAACTAAAGTAAATAGAAGTTTGGAATGGGAAGCAACAGGGGGGTCCAGTGACATTAAGGTGGGGGCTTGACTGTGATGGTCATTAAACTGGATTCACAAAAGTGCAACATAACTGACCTATAATCTTGGACTTGACCTTTGGTACACCTGGAAAATGGCAACTGATCACTGCATCTCAAATGCCTCAATCCCATCTAAATGAGTAATCACCCTGTGCTAAGTCAAACAGCAAGTTTAGGAGGTAGCGCCTCCCCCCCCCCCCCCCCGACAAGTTTTTTTTGTGAACTTTAGGCGTTATTATAATCCTTGCTCTATGTTACAATTAAGAAAACAACAAAACTATTCCATATCCCAATAGCAATAAGTCATGAAAGTGTAAGTATATTTTAATGCAATATGGTAGATTAAAGGTAAGTGTGCATGCCAACTCCTCTGAAATTTCATTAGACCTTCAAGTTGTCACAAGATTAACTGAAAATAAAACAATCAAAGGGCAAGATCCTTATGAAGACACTAAAAACACAACAGGCGAGTTATACAGAGAAGGAGCTAAGTGCTTGGGTTGAATCATAACCTATATCCATGGCTAAGAAAACACATTAGAGAATCAGCTGATGTACTTATCAGATTAACATGAGTGGGTTATCAAGGTTATCCTGTGGAAGGTTGGTAGCATGCAACATTTAATGACAGGCCAGGCGTACCTGCGAAATCAATGCCTTTCATGAATACTCACAATCTGGGCCCAATTTGGTAAGAGCTGTTTCAGCAGAAAATATTGCTTAACAAATTTCTGCTTAGCAGAAATAAGCTGGACACCAGTCCCAGATGGTACAAGTGACTTGATAGTTTGGCTCGTAACCTTATTACAGTAATTTAAAAAAAATTGTGCTTAGCTACATTTTCTGCTTTAGCAGCTCTGGTCTGGTGCTGTAATGAAATACACATTTTGGATATTGTTTTAGAATGAACAATGTGACACGTAATTCCATACAGTGAATGTGTGAAGCTCAATCAGGAAAACGTTTGCAACAAAAATTCCACAACCAAAAATTCAAAATGTAATAATCATTTTGACTAAAAAGTGAGAAGTTTGATAAATGAAGAAAACTTTATTTCAAAGTAAAAAGATATATAGATGAAACCTTGTTTGGAAGATTTATTTTGGATGAATTATGAAGCTGCATCTCTCATGATCTTGACAATTTCCATCATCTTTTCTCTTCCTGTAATCCACCAGGACTCTGAGTTACAGCTCTCACATAAAGTCTTTAATAGTCTTCTTATTTTTCTTTCCTCCATGGTCTTCCCTTCCTCCCCCCATTCCTTTTCCTCCTTTCACCCTTTCTACCAGCCTCCCATTTGTTTTCTTTTGTACCCCTTGACCAAATTCCCTCTGTATGCATGCAATGTTCAGTGTTGTTGAAATGTTATCATATTAATACATTTACATATTAATAATAACAAAGTACTTTTTTTCTTGGAAGTGGAACAAACTCCCTGTTCACATCAAAGACTCTTCTTCAATTCAAATTTTTCAAAAAATTATTGAAACCTTTCTCTTTTCTATTTCTGCTTAGCATCCGAGTTTCTAATTTCCTGTGACCCTTTCTTTATATTCCCTGCACGTATGTTGCTTTCTGGTCATTTATGAAAAATAATAAAAATAACAACAGTCGTGATGATAAATCTATCTACAACAAAACTTCACTTTTGATTTAGCTACCTACTTATCTCATGAAGTCAGCAATGAGGAATAATCTATACTCCATAACACGTTTTGTATCTAACATTCTGATATTTTTCGATGACTCAAAGAGCAAAAAGGCTTGTCAGATTTGATAACAAAGATAGCACTTTCACCCTTAGTAATTTAAGAAGTACATGGCTTCAAGCACTGGCCTTGAGATTGCATCTTAAAGGAGGAAGCAAATTTTGCAAATGATAAGTTTCATTGTCACCAGTTCAAATGCAAGTACAAGACTAAGGAATATATTAAGATACTGTCGATTAAAATGAGGAACTTATTTAAACAAATCCAACAAAATTAAAAGCATAACCATAAACTATTTCACAGAGTAGGGACAAGTTTTTAAGTAAAAAGAATTTCAATCTTAAAATTTACAATACTGATTTAAGATGTGCACAACAATAAATAAATACTAACGTTCACAAATTTATACATAACCTACATTGTATAAAGATGGAGGATGGTTGCAATGGAAAACTTCCCTTAATTTCTTTTGCTTGAAATATTCAAGTCTTTAAGAAATGAGTAAAACAATTAGTTTTGATCAGGCAAGTCCGAAAACTGATGTCTGAAAACAGTGAAAACATATGATGGGATTTTTCAATGTTTTTCTGTGACTCCGATGACCGATTGAGCTTAAACTTTCACAGGTTTGTTTATTCAATGTAAATGTTGGGTCACACAAAGTGTGGATACTGGTCTTGACGATTACCAATGCTGTCCTATTACATTAATCCCAATGGTGTACATTAACATTAGCGCTGTGACCTTTCGTTTAATTTACTATCCGTTTAAACGAAACTTTTCTAAACGGTTAACCGTTTAACCGTTTGTCAGCGGCAAGTCAATGTTCTAAAATACACGAACACCAAAGACAATCCTCCATGGTACAAAGAAGTCCCAATGTTTTGACTATTAACGGCCGCCCTCCCAAAGAATTGGCCGCCCTGCTAAAAATAATTGGCCGCCCTGCCAAAAAAAATAAAAACAAATCACTGAACGAAAGCAACTTCGATGGCAGCGCCGAACACTGGTATAAGCTTCCTTTACACAAACTGTTTTTCGCCTGCACTTATACGATCAAACGAGCAGCCGACAAGCCATGCCCGAATTCTAAACCCAAGTATTCAAACATTAAAACACGATGCACAACCACATGGTTCTGACTGCCGAGTATCCACCGCACGTGCATCGGCCCGGGCCCCACAACGCACGGTCCACAACAGCAGGGTCCAAAGTCCAAGCTATCCAACACTCCGCACGCTGTGATTGGCCGTTGATGGCTGTTTAATTACCATATTCATAAGAGAGCTTCGCTAGTCTCCAACGCAGTACACGTTCACGGGCCAAGTAAAGAACTGCCGCACAGTGTGCCGCACGCCTGCAGATTGGTACTTTATACAGCCATGGATAAGGCTATTCAAACAACAACAACTTTACCCAATAGAGGGCGATGCGTGGCAAAGTTCATAGAATTTTCTCAATTTGCGTTGTCGACCGGTCGTTGAATCTCGATGATTTTATTGCAAACGAAGTTCTAAACAACCGATCCTTAAATCACGAATCCAAGAAAATGGTTGCTGATGGAAAATGTATTATTTAGGGCAGAAATTAGGGGATAAGATCGTCAAAAAATGCATTTTTTTTAAACGTTTTTTAATAACGCATTGCCAGCTTTCTAAAAATAATAAAACCCCACACTGTGCGGCATCCTGTGTGTATGTTTTCGGCGCGGCGCAAAAAGCAAAGTGTATAACAAAATTGTATGTTTGAATTAGTTGTAGTAGTTTTACAATAAGGTTGTTTGGACCGAAATGGATGTCAATTATTCTAGTGTCGGGGTCCGGAGATAAAAAGAATCGGGCCATTCAACAGTAGTTGTCGGGCAATTTCAATTAAACTAAATTGTTTCAAGCAGAAAAATACATCGATAAGGCAGCAAAAACGAAAGGCTTATTTTTCATTTTTTCGTTTCGTTTAAACGGTTAGTAATTTACTAAACGGATAGTGATTTTGTAAACGTTTAAACGTTTAAACGTTTAACCGTCACAGGCTTAATTAACATGCCTTTAAAACCTGACACTTTGAACATCTCTGTTAGAGTAAGGATATTAATATCAGAGGACAGATTACAGCTACTATCAGGGAGACAAGCTGAACAGACAGTAACCTTGACAGTGGGGGAGCATCCATAAGCAGGTTCCCTGCCTTAAGGTGTCACAAAGGGAAGCAAAAAATACATGATTGATGTGGAAGGTTACAATTTGCCATTCATATCGTGCAAGAGAGACCATGGTGTCGCAGGGTGAAATTGTAATTAACCAATGCTCCGGCAAACCATCTGAGGGTTAGTTTCTTCAGACTGTACGGATGGATGTACGTTTGGCTCGATATAAAGTGTTGCCAACTCAACCTAACTGTATCTAAATATCCTCTCGGCAATTAATATCAGAGAAAGAGAGAGAGAGAAAGAGAGAGAGAAGAACCATCCCTTTGCTGCACAAAACACCTGCGCTGAATTTCAAATAATTGACTAAAATAATATGATTAAAACTTTGTTTGTTTATCTGACTCTTGTTATTAGTAGCAGCCAACCAAGTGTATACATTTATCTAGAATTTCGTACTTCATGCATCAGGAAAATATGTTCATGCTGTCAGTCTGCTTGTACAAAATATGATTTCACTCAAGTCTACACAAAATGTTTAGGCATGCCCTACAATGTAGTTTTTCTCATGCACTATTTATTGTTAAGGTGGTATATAGTTTTGTTTGTGTTCTGTTTTGCTGTTGTAGTTTCTTTCAAGGAATATCCACAAGTCCCGCTTTTGGATTTTGTCTCCACTGTAGTATTTTCCTTAAGATGTTATACTATTTACAAGTAGTGGAAATAAATGCTACATTCAATTGAATGTCTTCTAATGTTTATATTAAGAATGAAGCTCTGAAATCCTACGTACTGCATCAATCTCAACAAACCAAAACTTATCTTGACAATCTCAGGCTAAAAGTTGCCTGGTCCAGTTTTAAAAATGGAAATTTATTGTTTTTCTAGCCAATACTATGCAGTGTTCTTCCCAATTAATCCTCCACGCTCCAATATAAACAGCCAACAGTTTTTGCAGAAAACGTTTTCGATCTAGGATAGAGTTGACCTGTCAGGGTTGCCCATCCCAGGGAGAAATAAACCATTGGGCTGTACTTTGTCTCTTAATAAAAGTAATTTGATTCCGGACGATGTGTTCTTGATCTGAAATAAGGTCCTCATGAATGGAGGGAGGAATTGACTGAGTAACGGCACAAGATGACACGCTCAATTCTCTCTGATTGGACGAGAGGTAAAACGGCCCAAGATGATTGAGTTATACCTTCAACGAACACAAATCACCGAAAGGTTTGACAGCTTCTACGCGAATGAATGAATGAGATTTCTACTATGCTAGTTCATAATAATCGTACTCTCCATTTGGAGTACTATGTTTACTGATGGGGAAAAAAATAAACAAAATAGCGTTGTTCAGACTAAATTACTCTGAAGAATTAAAAGCTAGTGAAAAAGCTTTGTCAAATCAATCAATGTTTGTATGTGGCTACATGTTTAATCCAAGTTCCAGATTAAAGACTACATAGAGTTTTGAATAATTCTCAAACCAAATTATTAAGAGTGTAATTCAAGTACATTTGACCGCATTTCTGTATAGAATGGTGCATACAAGATTTCAATGCTCAATGTTCATGCCAAGTTCATGTTTAAGAAAGTCTCTGTGAGGAGTAAACTGCTCTGAAGCAAATAAAAAGAATTAAAAAAAAAGAGCAGGTATTTCAGTAAAATACAAAATGTATACATTGAAAAGAGGTAAGGATCAAGTACACCAATCTATTGTGCCAAGTCCATCTTGGATTTCAAGGCTTAAATTGCAGGGAAATTACTGGATTCATCAATACCGTCACACTGTCATATTTTGTACGTGATATATTGCAGGATGAGTCAGCTGCTTACATCAATACTGCCATAGAAACTCATCTGGTTTGGTGAATAGTGCAGTGCTGAAGAGCCTTCACAATACGATATCTGACTGAAATCCTTTCTGATTATAAAAATAAAAAATGTAGATGTATCAAAGCAGAGGTTCTAACAATTGTGCAACGGAACGGACAATAGTCATGTCCTTGCATTGATCTTCATGATATGAACTGACAGTCAAATCAAAGTCATACTTTACTATCGTTAATTTCAGACAAAACAAATTGATATAACCATAATGATAGATTACTGCAGTATCAATCATCCTGCGACATATATCCACCCAGTGCTTTCCCTTAAAAACAAAACTGATGTTTTAATCCTGTTTTAATCAAACTCGATTATCTGTCTGGGTAGAAAAATAATTATCAAGTGCATTAAAAATATCAAAGCATGAAGCATTTTAAGGCTGTGGCAGTCAGCACCCTTCTCAATTCATCTTTTGCAGGTTTTGTTTATGATTATGTTTCCAGTACGTTAAAATCATAATGAATAATGATAATAAAAATAATAATAAAAAAAGACTTGTAATGCGCACATATCCACCCTGCTGGGTGTTCAAGGCGCAGCAAACCAAAACAAAATGAAAGAAAAACAGACGCAACTAAATTAGTCCTTGAAAACCTGTGACATAAGATACGTTTTGAGAAGTGATTTGAATTTTTTTTGGTGAATGTCAGGGAACATTTAATCCAGCAATTTTGCATCGCAAAATTCATAGACTGGACATGTCTTGCGCACACTGGTTGCTAGTATTAAAGTAGCAAATGCTTTTCTTTCTTTTTTTTGAGTATCAACTGATACATTGCTCTGCTATACATGGGAAATCTTTCACTAAATGTTCTCCTCTGACAACGTAGCACCACATCCTGTCAAGATCTTAAAGTGCCATCCTCCTTCATCACAAGTAATCATGCTGTAAGTCAAAGCTTCTTTGTGAATAGAAAACCCTTTATGTTTTTGAGAGAGCCTCTTCGAGCTGTCAACGCTGCACTATCAAAGAAAGCCAAGGGCTTTTGTCAGAGCTGCATTGCTCGCACTACTGCCATGAAATCAATTCTTGTTTTAATGAATCAAGAAGTGATAATAGCTTGCTTTACAAAAATAGGCAAACAAACTTAAAATAATTGAAGCGCACTTAAGATTTAAGTGCTTTTATGTCTGAATAGATGTGTGAAATGACAAACGCTTTGCTCTTTGGGTTCATAAGGAAAACATTATATAATTATAATCTCTTTTTGAAAATTGATCTGAAATAACTTATTTATGCACTTCTCATTAAAAAAAAAAGAAGCAAAGCAAGCATATAATTTGAAAGTTTTTATATAATTGCCACATTTTTATTTTATTTGTTTTCGTGAGAGAGGAAGATGTAAGAATCCTAAAACAATTTTTGATATCTAGAAATACTTCTGACTCATGGAGTATTTGTCGACATGGCCAACCCTTTTCCCAACACAAATTACATATCTAGATAATTTGTAAAAAGTTTGCAATCTTGCAATTTAATCCTGGTAGGAAACCGTTTCATGTTGAACCTCCACAACAAACCTTGTTTTCCTGCCAAAGATACTGCCCTAAGTTTTGGAAAGCTTTTCCCAGGGTCAAGGAACAATAATTTGGGGATTTGCTGGCAATGAAGCAGAAATGTTAAACCCTTAAGTAAAGTCTGAATATCAACAAGTGTATAATAACACTAAAGTCTGTGACAGACAGAAGGCAAGGTCATTGTACTATTCATATCCGCATCAGGGATGAAATTTCAAACCAAAATATTTAGTGCACAGCGTTTGACAAAGTTTACGACAATTCTTGAAATAGTTACTTTTGATCACCCTTCTTTACTCTTAACTCCCCACTCATTATACGACTTCAAATAATTCTCCACACTACCTTCTGTCAACTAGGGTCATGTAGTCACAGTACCATCAGTGAATGACGTAAATACTACAAACACTATTAAGCAATAGGCCAACAAGATTAGCTTTTCAAACTCACCCAGATGTGACTTCAACCAAGCATATTTACCTAAAAGTATTGCAAAACTCACCGATGGATTACAAATTGGAAAAAACAAAATATAAAGAACCAATATTCTGGGTCAAGGGTGCAGTTTTGGAAGTTTTGCTTGGGAAAAAATGCACAGGCGGACGTGGAGATATTACTGGTTTTGGGGTTTTGGGTTGAGTTCAAGCAACCATGAAGCTGTTTACTGAAACTGTCAAGTGTTGGCTTGTATTATTGTTCGATGTTTACGGAACAGTCCCACCTACATGTGTGGGTTGTTTTATTTTTAAAGGGAATTATTAATATCTACAGCCATGTATAATGCTTGTTTATGTCACACACCAAACTTTATCTGGAGTTACATTAAAAAAAACGTCCCTTTGAATAACTCATGATGAAAGAGGTATCTGGTTTCCCTTCTTGCATATTCAAATGGTATTCATAATTCAGTCATTTATGGGGGGGGGGGGCCTGACTAATCTTCCATCCAGCCTCAATTCTGTCTTATCTTGCCCACCAATAAAAATAAGATTACTGCACCCTAGGGCCAATTTTGCAGCGCTGCCTAACAGTAAGCAAATGTTCATTCTAACTATAGCAGAATTTTTGTATTTAAGCGTAAGCATATTTCACAGGTTAGCAAGAAAATTTGGTGGCGAGCTTGCGGTGTTCACCATGGATTTGCATTATTAAGTAATCATTCATTTTCATACAGTAAGCACCGAAAGGTTAGTATGCCTTTTTGTGTGCTGACGTCTAGCAGTGCTATGAAATACTCGCGCAGTAAGCACAAAATTGGCTGTTAGGCAGCTCTATGAAATTGGCCCCCGATGCTGCAATTGAAAGTTATGTCAAACTCAAAAGGAAAAGTTCACTAAAATTTGCCATAAGTTGCAGATTGTCAACCGTTTTGAAAATCACATATGAAAGTACTTTAATAGGATTTGGATGCCAAGGTTACTTTACCATAAACCTTAAGTATTATCATTTATTGACTCATATCTTTTTAACTGGATAATCAAGTAAATACCACCAGTGTACTTTCACTTTAACTGGAGAAGTTACAAGCGTATCAATGATTTGTGCTCCACTGAACTTGAACATGTTTTCTGAATTTTGTGTTTTAGTTGTACTTTCTTTTCAAATGAAACAAAACATATTTATTTTTAGAAAAATATCATTCTTGGATGACCGAACCAAATGAATTGAACATGTGTTCTTCAAAATCTATACCACAACTGCACATGGTTTCAAAACAATTTTTTTTACCGAAACGTATTGGACAAAACAGAAAGTTTGATTGGTGTAATATGAAACTTCTGGTAAAAACAAACGATGGCCCGTTTATTTGTTTTAACACTTTCTCTCTGGCAATGAAATCCTTGTAATTTCTTTACTTTGGAGAGAGTGAAGATGATGTGAAGGAAACAGAAAGTGGAAATGAAAAACTTATTCTCAAAACTTTGGTTTAAAAAAAATTAGTCCTTAACAATAAACCAATGAGAAGAAACATCAGGCTTGATGCTTCCTTTTTGAAAGGGCAAGGGCACCGAGGCGTTTTCTCCTTGGTAGAGGGCACCTCTACGAGGAAAGTGAAACATTTCAAGGGGCACCAAGGCAATGACTAGGGGATATGGAGGCATTGCCTCCGTGAAGTATCAGGCCTGCATCAGACATGCCAAGAGATAATGAGCTGGCAAATAGCCAACAATTCAATACAAATTAGCTGTTACATCTGCTATTGAGAAATAAACAAAGTTATCAAAAGTATGCTCAGCTGTAATAGTCATGGACCAAATAAAAAATAAAAAATTATTTATACAAGTTTTGACTCCAAGCTTTGACTCCCTTTTTGATAATAAATTTCACGCAATTTCAGTGTAAATAAATAGTAAGTAATTTTAGAAATAGATATTAATAAAACAAAGGTTATCTCACAAAAAAACCTACAAATAAATATATATATTTCAACAAATGAAACTTGGAAGCTTTGAATGAGCGTATTGAAAAATAATCACAAAAATGGCTCAAGGACAAATTGTTTGTTTGTTGGTTTTTGTTTATCAAAACATAACATCAATATTCTCCCAAATTCATGCTCAGAAATAAATGCCATGGAAATCTACAAAAGGTAAAACATCCTCTTGCCCACCAACACCATTAAGATGAGTAATATTATAATAAATTAATAATTATAATTACCGTGCTTTCATATCAAGTCCCTGTACCCGACATCCGCACAACCCAAAGCATGCAATTAATTTTTTTGAATGAGATCAAACTAAAAGAAATCATCGTAAACATACCTGGCGGTGTAAACAAATCCTAGTGTCTTACTTCAACAAATAAAAAATCCACAGACCCGCTGAAATTCCCGGCCGTGGAACCTATTGATCTAACGAAAAGTATATATCCAGCAAGTTGCATACGGCTGGAACAGAACATAAGTCGAGTCCATGCCTGATGGCAATGTGTGCAGAAACTAATATGCTGCAGTACGGTGACAGTACCATCGGGTTGGTGTAGTCATAGTAGCTACACCAGACATGTATACACAATGACTGGATGTACCATGGCACGTGCAGGATCTGCAGGAGTTCGCGTGGCTATAATGGGGGTAAACCCCCCCCCCCCCTGCAGATCATGAATTATTCATGAAGTGGGTTGGTAAAACCTGAAGGCCATCTTACTGGCTGCTGATGCATTTGTCATATGAGTTTGTCTCTCTCTGAGAAGGGAAACGAATTAGCATCGAGTGGGGAATGGATTTATGTGGAATAGAAAGTACCTTTTAGACGAGCTTTAAATTATTGGATGATTGTTATTGTTTCGTTTTGGGAATGGGAAGTACAGTGAGAAGGCAAGTTGAGATCTTGGATTCATTAAAATATTAAGATTGTTAAATAGAATTTACAATGCATCAACCGGGCTTAAATTTAATTTGAAATCTGCTCTTATTCATAACGATTAACTAATCCCAATTTTACACTAAATGATTTACTTGGACCAAACACAATTTGCTTTGTTTTAATATAATTTACTGATGACCTAAATTGAAAAATATAAATATAATTCACAACTTGTACATTACGAGTAAAACAATAGGAATATGTGATGCCTTATGCAAACTTCTTATAGAGAGAGAACTGACATTAAAAGTGAAGACAACCGAAACATCAGCCTTGGTATCAATGTGATGTGATGTCTTAACACCTTGAGAAATGCTTATATTGCTTGATGTAGACCCTACTTACACATTGTAGGTGTTATTTGAAAGCTCTTTTTTGCATCTATTTTGCTTTTTTGCAAGGAGTGCCTGATTTTTACATGGAGTGTCTTGATGGTAAAGACTGTTTTAAAAAATCAAAACATTGTCTCTTTGGACAGAATGGCGTCTAAAATATATACAAAATCAGAGAAATTGTTTGCCTTTTACTATTGCAGATCAACATCATCAAATCACATCCAATCAAATCTTTTGAAGGGCTATTCATTCAAATTTCATTGACCCCATACAATATGATTAGACACTCCATCGGTCATCTTCAATGGTTTTACAGATGCCTCCTTGTTTAGCATTCTCACATCACAACTCCAAATAGTAGCAAGTGGTGTGTGTTTGGTGAAGCAGTAAATTAGTGGACCAGGAAATCAATGGCGTGTTCTCGGCTACTTTGCGTCGAGATGAATTACGTAAGAGGAACGGTGAGACAAATTGTAATGTATCGATTCTGGAATACTTTACAGCTTGTCTACACATCTGGAAGATAAATGGTTGAATAAACGAGCAATTTAAATTCAGACAGGTTTTTTCCCCATCAAACCTGATTATATATTTCGTGGTTGATTGAAAGTGTTAAGAGCAATTCAAGGTTGTTTTTGAATATTCAGAAAGGGATATTTTTCGTGTGAGCGGCTGCTGGACAGAAAAATAACTATAATGAAATAACTAAAATTTTGTTAAAAGGTCACTTACTGTTATGAAAACACACGTTATATAACACACAAATAAATTATATTTTCACCCTTTTTAAGCCTTAAATTTACTTGCAAATTTCTTCTCATTTGGATAGGCCTTACACTTTAGTTATTGTTGGGTTCAAGTTTATTTTTATTTTTTCCTTTTCAAACCATCAAGATAAATAAATCCCACTAAGCTGTTGAAGTTTTTATTTATAAATATATATATATTTAATGTTTGCAATGATACAAAACACCATTTGTAATTTATTTATGCCACAAGAAAAGCTCTAAAAATCTAGTGTTACTGAATAGGAACCGTCTTCATGACGAACTATTAAATGAAAGCAGGATTTGAAACTTTGCATGGTGGAGATACAATCTAGTAAGGTTTGCGGCAACACGTACACCATCGCTTCTTTTCAGAGCCCTAACAACTCATAAGAGAGATATTTCATCTACATGGTGTAACTGTTACCGCAAACCTTACTAGATTATGAAATAAAACTCTAAATCTATGGGCACATGTTCCGCACATTGCAATGGAGTTACTGTTCCACCATGGTTGCAGTACACATCATCTATCCCTAATGAGGAAACCAGTCCTCCTGGGTACCAGCCTAACAACGACAGAGTGCATCTCTCATCAGTAGATGCATGGCAGCTTTGTCAGGAGAGCCGAGCGAGAGCGAGCTAGGATCAGCAATTAATCAAACAAGGCCGATATTTTAATAAATAGCAATGCTTATTTCTGATTGGGAACATTGTTTAAGTGCTAGACGTTTCAACAAACAGTTGGTGAAAGGTTTGGACTGAACGTGTGTTGTGTTGATTCTTCATGGGTACACAAGACTATAACTGTGAATGTCAAGTGCAGTCATCACATTAAAACAAAACTCAGAACATTTTTGTTACAATCTTTTGAAGGTGGAGTATAACAGCTTAATTCTCAGCTTTCACCAATTTCTTATATTTATTTTAATGAAGCATTCGGTGTTATGTTTTAATTAATGAATTTAAGGCAGGTCATACTTTTGGTAATTGTCAAAAACTAGTATCCTCCACCACATATGCATAAAATAACAAGCCAGTGAAAATTTGGGCTCAATAGGTCATCGAAGTTGCAAGAAAACAATGAAAGAAAACAACACCCTCTTTGCATAGAATTGTGTGCTTCAAGTGCCTGAGAAAGGTTTCATGCCTGAAGCCTTTTCTGAGATTCAATTTTTGTTGTTGAAAAATTATCTCTTTTTCTAAAACTACATTACTTCAAGGGGGTTGTTTCTAACAATATTTTATAATATCAACAGCTCCCAGTGCTCTTCATCAAATAAGCTTTTATGATAATAATTTTTTGAGTAACTACCAAAGGTGTACCCTCCCTTTAAAAAATCCCTGGTACATGTATATATTTTCTGTAAGTAATCTGTTCTTAACAATTTTTCGTTCATTTGCTTTCTCCTCTCCTCAATATCACTTAAAAGTTCAAACCTCTTGCTATTTTGGGTTTTGTTTTCTGTTCAGGAATTTGTGCAAGAGTTCACGATCAATGCCATAAAAGTATCAAGCTCATAACCCTCCTGGGTAGGTGACAGCTGAACAGGGCTGAAGGAGCATAAACATCAAAGGCCACAAATGAAGATTGACATCATGTAATTGTCATGAAATCTTTGTCCTCTCCTGCAGTTAAATACCCTCATTAAATTATTGTCCAGTAAATTGGAAGATAGTGACGGATGAAAGTGACTTGGGATGAGATGCTGGATGCATGGATCAACAGCAATGGCTTTTTTTCAAATGATTGTGTGACATCTCAAATTGAATTCATTGCACTTGTGTTTTTCCAATACTTTAAGATGTATAGGGTAATGGGGAGGGGTTGGAGGAAAAAACCATTGTGAACGTCATAACAACAAAAATCTAACATAAAAGTTTTCCTGTTTTCTCACGTCTCCCAAAATCAACTAAAGAAGATTAAATCAATCATAACCCTATACCCGTTCAGGTTTTAGAGTATTCTATTCTGGGATACAGACTTTTTAAAGTTACCTTGTGTGAGTTTAACAAGTTTACTTTTCTAATGAAGTAAACTCCTGACAAAAGCTCCAGACAAATCTCCAAATAAAACACCTGACTAAATCCCCCAAAAATTCCCGACAAAACTTCTGACAAATCTACCGACAAAACTCCAGACAAAACTCCCGACAAAACTCCCAACAAAACTCCCAACAAAATTCCCAACAGCAACAACAACAACTCGACCATACTGCAGAAGAAACTCTTACAATCAAACCCCAAAACACTTGAGGCAAATCTTGAAATCAATTATAAATACTAAAGAGTAAAATTGTCTCCTTCCTGCATCCAGGCCGAGAATCTCTCTAACACCTCTCAGTCTTCACCATTGATCTCAAATTGGATGGAATGTACATCCAGGTCCGAATAAGGATAAGGATTCTTAACATACAGCAAGCAGGATGTCCCAGCACTGGGATGTGTTGCCTTCTTAAAGGGAAGGTACTTTGGGATTTTCTTTTAAGGAAAAAAAACATGCATTCAACTCAAAAATTCAACCTTTTAGATAAACAGAAGAAACATAAAAACACTAACAATGAGAAAGTTTTATCAATACATAGTGCAAAATAGTTTCAAAATTACTTTTTTTCCAAGATGGTCGTTTTGTCTCAGCAGGTTGACTAAACAGGTTAAAATTTTGTTGTTTGTTTGTGGGGGTTTTTCTGGGGGAGGGGACCAGATGATTATCTTATCCTCGCAGATGAGAGCCTTCAAATTTAAAGAATGCTCTGGATAGGTATTTTTTGTACCAAAATGACACTCATGTAACATTTTGAATACTTTTTTAATGGGGGTCTCAACCAATGTCCTATCATACTCCCCTTTAACTGCATTCACCTGCTGGGTACATAAATTGGGTTAGATCTGGTAATGGGGACTCTCTAGCCTCCATGGTGTGCAGTTATTCTTTTAGATGATCCAGGGTCTAGAGGTTGCCGCTACTGTGAATTTTGAAATTTGTGAAATGCTGATTAAAAACATCCTTGTACAGGTGTGAAATTGGTTGTGCCCGCTGGGTGAACAAATTGAAACAAAAACCCAATTGTCTTGGCAAAATGACGTTCAAATTCTGAAGCCAAAGTACAAATATATTACAAAGCTCCGGCTTTCCAACTCAAAGTTGCTATAGCTTTTGATTAATGAGTTTCTGCTAAGTTTCTGAGTTTCTGCTAATTAGTAATTACCAACCATAGAAAGTTTGGTGATAAAGATGCATCACACATCACAGTGTGTAATTTTATATTTCACCTTTTCTTTTAGATCGTACCACATCCCTTTACCAGGGATGAGATTTGACGAATGAGAACATTTCTGAGAGTAGCTTCCGTACCTAGGTTCCCCCTTATTTTAGACCCAGAACCTTCTAGATGTTTACAATTCAGGAGTTTTACAGATTCTGTTTTTTACCAGAAACACAAAGCTACAGACACAATGAGGACTAATTGTTTTCTCCCTTTGGTGATGACTTTAAATCTTTCAAGAAGGCTCAAGGCTCGAGAAAATCCTGAAATCAGGCCAAAATCCTGCGAAATCACACGCCTTCCTTACAAGGTGCTATAAATATGGGTCTCATAATTTTAAATAACCTTGCCTAATGTCTTATAAACATACAGACATGTGCCTTAGAATAATGAACTAGATCGACGGTGCATCATAAATGCTTTCTGTTATTGTTAATGAACTGTTTGCTTTTTTTTTCAATCCTTCTGTCACTGTCCCTATTCGATTAAATATTGTAAGATAATCTGATATCAGGAATTCCTGCCTGAATGTAAGGTAGAACAAATTCATCTGTTTGTAAGCCTGACCAAAATATGGTCTTACATGTAGGTAAAATTTAAAAAAAAAAAAAAATAAATAAAAAAAAAAAAATAAAAAAAGGAAACAAAAATCTTTTTTTTTTTTCTTTTTTTTTTTGCAGAAAGGGATTCTAAGTGTATAAATTTCTTCGTAGTACTGGATAAAAATAATCACTCTTGCAGAAAAAAATGAGATACAGAAATGTCTAATATTCTCTTTTTTATGCTTGAGGGGGAAAATGCACCGATCTTCTTCTGTCCAGGACAGATCTTCTTGTAAGACAGAACATGCTAATAAAATACCAGGCAGAAATTTGAGCATTTGTTGACTTCCCTGGTTGCCTGACAGCTTGCATGGAAAGGAATGCGGTTTTGATTGGTAGCCGCTGTGAATTATTTCCCCATCCTGTACAGCCTGGAGGTAAACTGACTATTGAATAACGAATTACTGAAATGAAAATTCATTATCGGTTTGTCTGGATGTAAATTCATATACGCTAAATATGAATACATTAAAGGGGTGGTAACTGGGTCTCCCATTATTGTCCTCTTCCATTCAAACCAATGTATGTAACCAAAATGACATTGGAAGTTCGATTAGTCTGGCCCTGTTATGAATGTCTTGTTAACATTTTCCCATACACTTAAATGGGAACGTGACAACTGACAGTGATGAGCGCAACATGGTAAATATATTGACTGGAGGTGTTTTTACAGTATTTTTTCAGTTTTCTATGGTACTTATTTATAATAATAAAAAAACAAATAATAGAAGAAAAATGGGAGGAAATCAGCTGATCAGCTGAAAAGTTGCATTCCTGTTTATAAATGAGAGATGATCAAGTCCTATCCTCATCACAACAAAACTATACAATTTTCAAACCAAAGATGTTATAACGTTTCTGCCACAGTAGACGTGTTCTTTATATGAAACACAAAGTTTTAAGATGGTACCCCCCTTTCTTATTGCACTGTTGTCGCCCCCTCCCCCTCACATTATGGAAGCTGTTCAAACATCTCCCACTTACATCATAGAGAAATGTAGTGGATCCTTTCTCTCTGCTTACATATACCTGGATGCTGCAAGGTTCTCCCCTGGATTTTTCAAAACTGTGGGGCATTCTGGACCCACGTTTTGTAAAGCAAGTTGAATTGAAACAAGGTCCTCTCTGAACTGAATGTTTTTCACTTGGTGTTTATCTTTGGTTTTAATAGCCTTACTGTGCAATCTGGGGCATTCCGAATGGTTTTATCTTGATAAATTTTGTGAATTTGGTGTGAAGTTAGTATTAAAAAAAATACATGTACAGTCGACTCTCGTTAATACGAGCTCGGAAGATACGAGACGCCGGTTAATACGAGGTATTTCACCGGTCCCGAACTGTCCCATGCGTGTTTCTATGTCTTAAAAAACGGAAGATACGAGCACGGTCGTAACGAGAACACGGATAATACGAGGTATTTTTGCGGCCCCATGATGACAAAATGTTTTGTTTTTCATACTTTTATAGCGAGATCGGAAAAATATTGTTGCGTAAAAGCTTACCGTTCAGTCAGCCAAGTTTCTGAAATTACATGCTTGTTGCCAAACTATTTATCGGATCGGACCGGCTACACGGTTCCGTCTGATCCGAAAATCAGAAACATTACGCTGGTAACCTATGCTTGAAATACTACTTCGCCTACTACAACCCTAGCGGCTACCAGCGAAAACAACGTTCAGCATAGGCGCTACGCAGTATCGAATCTGTCACATCATGGTCACATGAATGGCAAGTTTGACATGACTTTGCTATGATTTTTATTTTGAGTTATACAAAATATTAAATTTCTATGATTGTAGTCAACAAAGTTGCATTTATCATTAATATTTTTGTGTACAGGATGCTCGTAAGAACTGTAGCCAACCGCTCCATTCTAGCCTAGACACGTGTGTAGAGCATGCACTATGACGACGTGTGTATACAGTACATGTTATTGTACATGTAAATAGTGCGCTGCATTTAAGACGAGGTTCGGATAATACAATGAAAACGGGCCAGTCCGGCAGACCTCGTATTAACAAGAGTCGACTGTATATAATATAAAAAAATCATTATGATTATTTGCGCATCAGCTTGATTGATATCCTTGCTTGTGCAACCCTGGTGTTCCTCACTGCAAGACATACTGTAGAAATAAGGTATCCTGATTTATTACATGTTATTATCCCAACACTGAGGCACAGTATTGTGCCCATCAAGCCTTAATAGTTCAACTCTACCGATTTGGAATTCGGAAGAAAAGATGCAGTTATAATCATTGACATCTCCCTTTAAACACTGCTTGACAGTATCATCGGTGTTGCTTTTAGAGCAGGGGAAGATTTGCTTGGTCTTCAGGTGTGATGTTTAACAAGGTGCTGACAGGCATGGGTGTAATATAGTAACCACATATATGGATCATATGTCATTACTCCATGTACTACAATTACTGATTTGTGCTGGTATGGCAAGAATGCAGGTTCACCTTGCTGCTTGCTAAGATGCGTCTGTAGCTTGCTTAGCGGAGTCTGAATCTTGCTTAGCAGGGGTCTGGGCACTACAACTACTGATTCATACTGGTATGGCAAGAATGCAGGTTCACCTTGCAACTTGGTAAGCTGCATCTGTAGCTTAGCGGAGTCTGAATCTTGCTTAGCAGAGTCTGAACAGAGTCTGCACAGTGCTTTCGACAGATTGTCTGCAGCTTGCTTGGAAGAGCCTGCAGCATTCTAAGCAGGGTATCCTTGCCAAGCAAAGTCTGCAGCTTTCTTGCTTAACATAACATTAAGCAGTACATTATGTTAAGCTTTCTTGCTTAACATAGTCTACTGCTTGCTCTAGCATTATCTGGGCATTACTTAACATAGTTTAGTCCAAAGTTTGCTTTGGAGCCTGCAGTTTGCTTAGCTGAGTCTACAGCAGAGTCTGCTCCTACAATACGGCTCATTTCATATTTAGATTATGCCAAACAAGATGTGATGTCATAATACACATTACTATGGCAACTGTGAAAACGAAAGAAGAGTTTTCTTAAATCAATCAATCCAAGGACTGAGCACTGGAACTAAAATGCCATTTGGCTGTTAAGTTTCTTTTTCATAAAAATAAAACAATAATAATAGGCAGCCATCTGCCACTATACCAGAGTAATAATGAAGGGCATTTGTAAACTCCTCACGGCAGGGAGTTTGAATCAATAAAACAGAGTTTCATCAAATGAATCATAATTCCATTGGGTTTAAATGGGAACAAGTGTTGCTCTCCCCTGTTTCCCCGAAGGTTTTGGCTGGCAAAAGATGTTTTAAAAAAAAAATAATTATACTGAATAATACTGAATCAGCTTGTGGGAACAAAGCTTATATTTATTAAGCCAACCAATACTTGGGTACAGAAATAATTTAATTACACTAAAACCTAGGGTAGCATCTGAACGCATTTCCAAAATTGCAATAAAATCCTCCTCCTGGCCCAGGCTCTTTCCAATAGCAAGTAGGAAGAAAATTCTCAATGATTTCCATTCCAGTATTATCCTTATTCATTTATTTTTCATGTAAGCCTTCGCATACTTGTGATAACGCAAGGTTACACAATTTACAATGTAATGATTTATGAATGTCAGCACGCTCTAAATGCATTCAATTTTTACAGTAAGTGAGAAGAAGTCCTCGATACTGCCCTGGTGAAGTGAGCCCTCTCCAGTCCACAGCTGGTTAGTCTGTGAGTCATTAATTCTACCCAGCGACGCTGGTCATATTTCAGGGTTAATATTTTATGGTGCCGCAAAGTTCAAGAACTGATTATAGCGCCCTCTTGTGTTGCCACTCTTCCATTTCTGTGGGTATTGGGGGTATTGAGATTGAAATGGTACTCTTTTCAATTCTTCTAGATTTTCTTCCCCAATGATAACTGAACAGCATTATGAAAGAGACTCACCATTTGACTTGCAGTCCTAGGGCTTGGATTGATATCCGTAATCTTTGCATCGACTACATTGATAAAAAACAAATTAGGATGCTGAATAAATTTCAATTTACAGTACTGTTTTGTCAAATAATTAAACATACATATCCTAGTGAAAACTTACATCAAAGTAATGTTGATAAATTAATGCAGTACGTTTTAGTTTTTCAGTTTTCTGAACACTCACAATATTGGATGATTCTGATTAGGAGCAAGCCATTCAGAAAAATATTTACAGACAGTTTCCCATTGGGTATCCATCTGCAAGCCCCACCCAATTTTACCATATATGTAGATTAATTACATCCACCAAGAGCACACCATTGGTTCATCTACAAGCCCCACCCATTTTTACCATAATATATGGAGAATACTTACTGACAGCCTGAATCACTTATGCCAAGACCATCCCATTTGATACAACCATCTATAAACCCCACCCATTTTGATCATTTTAGGTGTGATGATACTTACTGACAGACTCGATCACTTGCGCCAAGAGCACCCCATTGGTTATATCCACCTGGAGGTCGGCTATGAGATTCTTTCTCCCTGCCTTCTCCAAGAAATGATTGGCCCAATCTGTGTAGATCTGCAAAAAAGCAAAAACAAAGGAAGAAAAAAAAAAATTAGCTCTCAATAGTAGGAACTTGTGCCAAAATGAGTGCTTAATCAAATCGTTTGAAACTCAATGACCATAACCGATAGCAGAATCATTCAGTAGTTATATATAGAATGTGAAGTACCCCCTCTCTTGACTTTTTCTGCACAACCAGCAGAAAAAAAGGCAGACATGTCAGTCAAAACAGATTTAGTATTAAAAAATGTTAATTCTAAATCAAACAGAAATCCATCCTTCACAAAAGTTCAGGGTCAGCGACAAGGACTGTAATGGGCGATGATATCTGCCGCAAGACTTCCGCAAGCAAAGAAAACTCTTCACATTGTATTGGTTCAGATGCTTGTAAAATACTTAAGAAAATCTTGAGTACTCGGCTTACGTGACCATAAATATAATTGTCAAGTGTGGATTATTGGCAGAGAGAAGCGAAAAAGTGCAAATCAATATGTTGGGTGGCCAACTCCCAAACCCAGTGAGGTTGGGTTATACCATCTGAGGAGATTGTCATTAGTTCCATCGGCAGATGGCTCAGGTAAAATATAGATAGGTTTCAGGTAAAAGTTAGAGGTAGGAGTGTAACATTGATTCTCCAACTCGGTAAGAAATCAGTTGACTTTTTGTTGAGCAAAACTGAGAATCAATCTTCAAAATTGAGTTAAAGATTTCAAACCAACAAAAATATTCAGAGATGAATTGAAGATGTTTTGGCAATAATTTCAGAGTGATAAAAATACCTTCCTATTCATTTTTGACTGAAATAATACTCGAGGCTTGAACTGTAGCAATAACTTCTTTTTACATCTCACAAATATTATATATGAATAAAGTTTATGTTTGGTAATGCAGTTTCACAGAAACATAATTGAAAACGGTTTGCCTTTTCTCATCCGAGTCACTTGGAATCAAAGAAAACGATGTACTACTTTAAAGAAGCTTGAAAAGGTATAAATCTGATGCACTGTCACGGTTAATTGAAGAAGGAGCTTTCTAACAATCTGCCTGGAAAACACTTTCAGTTAAAGTGCTCTTGTCTTGCAGAAATTTTGTTTTAAAAAGGTCATCAGACTTTTGACACAAAGAAAGCTTCAAATGGGAATTTCACTACTTTGATGGGTTGGAAGATGTATAGCATGGTCGTGGATTTATTTAGTCACTTCTCTTGTGAAAGTTTGGTAGTATTATTAATTCAAGTCACAGAGTGGAATTTTAAATGTACATCCCCCTCCAAAAAAAAAGGAAAGAAAGAAAAGTATAACCTAAAACCTTGAAGAAATTTTGCAACTCTAAGTAGTATTCAGAAGAGTTATTTCCATTAGAATACTAGAACTTGCCTTGGCTTGAGAACCCCTTTTCTCTCTCTCCTGACTTGAAAAAAAAGTTTCATCTCATTTCCTGTTTTTCCTCAATGAGAAACCAACCTAGCCGAGATGTCTGCATTTGTTCAGGCACGGAACACAAATCCCTTTGAAAAGCAACCAAATTTACAAGAACTGCATCACTCCAGAATGACAAAGCAAGCCAGACTACATGTCTGAGGTTGTTGTGTCATTGTCGACCGCCTACAAAACCCTATTTCTAAACCCCAGATTGTCAAAGCGTTTCTGTAACAACCAATCGAGCGTGTTCAACAAGGAAACGATTCTAGTCTGTATTTCAAGGCATCTGTGTTTCTTTTCATACTGTCAAATGAAACTTAAGTCAGGAAACTGTAACTCTGAGTCTATTTTAGTTGTGGTAAAAAGAACATCTGCTTTTTTTCCTGAAGCACATTATTCAAGAAAGTTCTCCATGGAGAGACGAAGGACTGTTATGTTTCAGATACTATTGCAAACACCTCCATGTTTCTATACTTTTCCTGAAGATATTCTAAGTTTTGCATAGCATTAACAGCACTCCTTACTCTCCAAACAATTCAAGGAGAGCTAGGCAGGTCAACAACTCAATTAATATTCATTTCTTAATCATCGTTTCCATCCAATGGGAGCAGACTTACCAGGTAAATTTCCATTGTTTAAGTAGTTTGGAGCATGCTCACATCCAAGAACAATGGATTTACCTGTTTACTGCCACCTAGATTCCCCGAAAGTCTCCCATTGTAACTTACAGTTATCAACCAAGACTTACAATGTAAGTCTCGATAGTGTACATGTATACTTGAAAAAGAAAAAAGCATAATCAATGAGCTTTTAAAAAACATTACAAAGCTTCTCGTTGTAAACAACTTTCCTGTACATTTTCATGATGAGGCCCTCAGATCTTTCTAACATATTTTATAAATGTGACCAAACAGAGGCCTGGGATTGCACATAGTCAGGACCCCCCGCCCCCCATCAGTACATTGAAAATCAGAATTCACAACACTGTATAGCATACAGGGGCCATGACAAACATGGCGGCAGCAAGAGACAGGTTTATGAGAGCTTCCCATGGGGGCCATTCCCTTGATAATCTTACTCCACCCAGCAGTCTCCGTCTCTTTGCAATCCTTCATTACAACATTGACAATGCCCTCTCATCAATATTCAACACCCTCGTTAACGGGGGGGAAAAAACACTCAAATATGAATGGAAATATTGACTTGCCAAGACGGCTTGACTGTTAATTGCAAATCTTGTCAACCGTGGGTCATTAAAAATCCATCACCTTTGGACTTGTTCATTAGGCTGACTTTTATTTGTTTTGTCATCTGAAACAAGATATGGACTCACCTGTGTAAGTCATATACAGAGATATTTATCATTTTCTCAGTAGTTATAGGCTTATACTTTTGATTTGATCTTATAACAAGCCTGCTAATATTGTTTCTGAAATGTCTTTTTTCCCATGATTCCCATGTGTATCTTGTTTTTCTTCGTCTCTGTGATAACTTTTACATTGCTTGTTGAATTTTTATCAAAGTATTTTGGGGTTATTTCTTATATCTTGCTAGCCTAGGATTTTGTTTTTGATTCTCTTTGTAATACTTAATGTTTGATTTTGTGAGCATATCATTTTTAGTATTACTTTGTGACCATGTTTTGGGTTTTTAAATCGAAATAAATAAATAAATAAACAAATGATTCTTCTCCTTTCCCACATGAAACTGGCCATTTCGGCGGTATGATGCAGTTGCAGAAAATATATATTTTTAGATCAACAAACATGGTTAAGAGAAAAATGTTACAAAACAACACTGAGTACAAGGGAATTTGATGCAAAACCAACTCTGCCATTCCTTTACATCCATACATGTAGTTGAATCATGACTGTACTTTTTAGCCACATTTGATTACAAACTGATTTTCAGTTGATTACATCTACAACATGAGAAACATCAAAGACTCGGGGGATGGGGATGAATGTTATATATTAACAAAGTTGTCACATAGTGATGTATCTATCTTGCACTAGATTGTCCAGATAAGATAACTTATTGATAATCAAAAGGTATTGCCGACCTAAAACTGAGTTAAGACTTGACTGGAAAAGAATTCCCGACTAGAGTGGATTGAACTAAACGCAAACGGTGAGGTTTTCACACCCCTGAACATGAAACAATGTTTCATTTATTACTTTCTATTATTCATTAACAGAGTCTGGCCATGTAGGGCAACATTGAGAGCTGATTGAGTTAGCGCCATTCCCTAGAGGTCTAGGAAGTGCAAATGCTACTTAAGTCCATGTGAAATCAACTGGATAACACATAGTACGGCGGTGTTGAAAGAGTTAATGTTACACCCCTTTAGAACAATTAAAGGGAAAGGTGGTTTTTCAGATGAGTGCTTCAGATTTGTTCCACTTATTACGTACTTACGTATGAAATGCATTCAATACAACTGTCTGAAATGCAGTGCCAAAACATGGGTAAAATCTTAGGAGGGCACAAGAGGGTGCACCTTTAAGGGGGCACTTCTGGCCAATTGAAACTGTAGCTTTTGTTTGCGTTTTTCCTAAACAAGCCCCTTTCAGCACTCTCTTTTTGTTGTAAGATTCAGTCATGGAGGTAAAGCAAATACATTGTAATAAAAACATAGTTTTAAAAACACTAAAAATACTACATGAAAGCTCATAAAATGTAACTTTGGCTAGTTTTTAATCTCAAGAGTTCCAGATTTCATATGGGGGGATGGACAGGGGAACAGGGTGGGGAGGGGGGCATGGTCATCAATGGGGGGGGGGCACCTTATCTACACCCTTGCTGGAATGCATTTCCTCAGTTCTCATAAGGATGTAAAAATGCAAGAATTCTTAAATCTTTTGTTTCTAGTAAAACAGACAACAAAGTAAATGAAACCTTTTGGTCTCACTGGTGGGTTGTGCATTCACGTCTTGATAAAAAAACATTAAAAAAAACATAGCAGACCAAATTTGACAAATGTCACCGATGTCATATTGACTGATTGAATAATATAACTTTTTTAACAGTCTCCAGCCTCCAAACCAAATATTTACCCCCTTGCCATCAATGGGGGTCATTTAATTAACAATATGACGAAAGTCACTTGCTCCTGCTTATTTATTTGACTTACAAATCATAGCTGGTCGTCTTTAAACAGCTGCAGCATATTTCGTATGTAAGTTTAAACGGCCACCGATGTATCAAAATACAAAACCCAGCACTAATAAACCACAAATGGACTCCATCACGTTCCGTCTTCACATACAGAGCTCTACATCTTCGCCTCGCTTCTTGTTGACAGAACATCAAGTTTCTTATTAACAAAGGCTCTGAATAAAATATGAAATGCAAATACCGGACACTGGAGCCGAGTTAATAAGTCAGTTCTTCATTAAAGCCAGCCCTTGGTGACAAGTCTTGGGGTAGTTGGGATTTATTGCGGGGGGCACTCCTCCCATTAGTTCCACAAGAGTCTAGAATTCATCCATGTACTTCACACACAAACGTGAAACAAAACTTAAAGAGATTAATTCACTGAGAATCATTCCCATGAATCATCAAAATGAATCTCAACAACGGAGTTCGATAGTTCAAATGTGAATCAGGCAAGAAGTTGCCAGAAACTGTTTCAACCCCAAGCCTGGAATTTCATCTTTGAGAGGGCAATGACATCTTCATTTATGAAAAAAGGGCACTTTCATTAGAAAATCTTAAAGACTATGGGAAACTTTTGAGGGGCACCAAGGCCAAAACCAGGGGCAACGGAGGCCATTGCCTCCCTGGCCTCTGTGTAATTCCAGGCCTGCAACCACCCCACCCCCCCCCCCAAAGAAAAAGGGGGGCTGGGACCGAGAGAGAAAAGAATCAGCATAAAGGGTACAAAAGAAACATGAAACAGTGAAACTATATCATAATGTGGTTTTTAAAATCTATTACTGAGTGAGTAAGAGCAGTGTCATGCAGAGATTAAGCTTGTAATAACAGTCCGTGTGACTTGAGCACACGACCGCATACACGTAGTTATGCTTTAACCGGTTTGTTGAATTGCCTTAGGCCACAACACAACAAGAGTTTACATCCACAATATACACATCTCTTAAATCTCCAGATGATGCTTGTAATGAGAATGTGTAAAAGAAAAAAACGTGACGTCAATACGTGTGGATTATTTGTTGCAGCTGAGTACATCCCGGCTCACAAGGGTCATTCAGCTGGAAGTGGCGACAAGAATAGTATCTTCACAACTTTGTATCACACATTACAATAAAATCTATGAGTGTTTCATTGTAAGGAGTAGTCAGTTGGGGGCGCTCTTCTGTGTAAATTATAGCATACCTGCAAGTATGGTAAATATGCATAAGTAGTGGATCTACAAGTAGGTAGAGACACATAGACTCTATAACTCTTTGATTGTTAATTAATATATTTTAAAATGTTCTGTGCACATTTTAAAAATGAATGTAAATGTTTTTTTCAGGTCCTGGATATTTCTACATCCAAAAGTTTTGATGACTGTGAAAACATACGCTACCTTAGTGAAACATTGAGATATTTGCTCAGGAGTAACACATTGTCAATCCATCTCAGGATGACCCAATCTAGCAATTTCAAACACCATTAAATCTTGAAGTACCAGTCTGCTCAAAGTACAGTATTCTAAAGACACTCAACATCCTGACACATCAACAGAAGAAATAAAATAATAACCGACAGCACTTCTATCCACAACGCTGAATGTCTCTCAGGTCAGTGCACAGGGACCCCCCCCCCACCCCACTCTCCCCATACCCATTCTCTCCCTTAATGAGAACACTCTATCAAAACATTGTAGTATGAATTGTCAGAAATGAGTACACAGAGATGACTGGGACCAGAGTGCCCCAATACACGCATCGGTAGCTATTCCACCCTATTGCCCCCCTTGCACTCATATAAATCTATAATCACGTTTCTTAGCGTGACGGAGTTATTAAAATATCATAGAGAGGCTCCAGCCCGGCTGCCTCCTCAATGGGCAAAATGAGCTCCTACTGCACTACGTTCGTGCCTTACAGCAGTACACTGGGAGCTACAGTGCATACCTCATGAAACGCAGAGATAAGATTATGTCATTAGGCCTAGAAGGGGGAGGGGCTGCCTTACTGGCGCAGGTTTTGATCATTCAGCTGATTTATTATTTACTGGGGAGCTATATCAGTTCTATTACTCTCGGTTCAGTGGGCTGGCATTTAACGCTTCGCTTGAAAGAATGTTGCGTAAAAATTATAAACATTTGGCCATCGTACGGTAGAGGTATCTCAACTGGTTATGGTTTTTAAGCATTGGTCAAATACATGAACGTGAACGTTTACTCATAAAGTTTAAATATAAACATGGGACTATTTTAAGGCATACCACATTTGGTAATAACTTTTATCTATAAACATCACCTACGAATCATCAGACAGCATGCAGTTCTTTGCAATATGCTTTAAAATGTCTTGCATTAAAAAGTCCTGGGGCTGAATCCTGTGGGAAACAGTCAATTTCCTTTCTTTTGATATCTTACAATTTTCATATTAGCATAAAATACCTTAAGAATCCAGAGTTCGATTTCACAAAGAGCAAAGATTGATCCTAAATGGGAATCAATCTTAACTGCTAAGCAAAGTGTGGTGTCACAATACAAATCACTATGCTAATACTGACAACTCATCTTAAGATGTATCTTAGTGCTTTGTGAAATCTAGCCCAGGCTTAAATCCATTAATAATAATAATAATAATATTTGGTTCTTATACAGCACACATATCCTAGTAGCTAGATCGAGGCGCTTTGCAACATTACTATCCCTGTTCATCGAGCATTTTTTGAAAGACTATTCCTCTTACTTTCTTAACTCCCTGGGGAGCATACAAATATATTTTGATACTGGCCATGTTGTATGATATTGCCGCAGTGTGATTTCAAACACACTGGCACAGACCTTTGCATATTAAAAGTAACTCATCATTCATTCATGCAGATTTATTGAAGCTGCAAGCGGGTGGAAGTCAGGAAGCATAGTAGATTCCTAATCCATGCTTCCCACAAATGTTCAGCCCCAACTGCTCATTATCAAAGAGCCAAATGGCATTTGAAGCTTTAGATAAACAAAAAGAAATCACAGTTAATAAATCTCATTCGTATTACTCAACCTCTACAAGACCATAATGCATCGGGGAAGATAAATGGAGCACAACGGTTGTAGCTTATTCCATTATGCATCAGTTTATGAACGGTGCTGAATGCAGGGCTCTTTTCTCCACCGATGTTACAAAGGGGATGAAATGACTGTTCGTTTGCAGTAAATCATAGCTGACATTATGAGTAGCTGTTGACAGTTCATGACTGTCTTAATGAAACCAGCGAGGATGAAGTTCTAGCATCTCCCACTTGAGCGTTTCTCTTGGATACTATCACAACTTAAAGTGGCTGATACTGCGGGTAAATTACTTCTCACGAAAATGTAACACAAACTTTTATTTCGGAGCCAGAGAGGAAATACTCCCTTAAAGATTTTACTTAATCATAGGATGAGGCATGCCAGTTTGTTGTAAAAATGAGGGAAGTGCCAGGCACAGAGCAACAATTTTGGATTGAGTTTTTCATTTTTTATGGAACAGCCGAGAAACCAAAAAGGATGAGATCAGCTGATTAGCAGACAAAATTGCAGGCCTATTTGATGGAACTAGTACTAATACTACTAACCATCCCATTAACAGTTACTATATGTGGTAAAAGGCTGGTACATGTAAATTTCTTTGATAACCAAGTGCATAAGTAAGCATACATTGGAAGACGTGTTTGACTAACTCCATATCACCTTTAAAGTGTGCATGACATTCGCTCATCTCACAGACTTAATCAAAACTAGCTACCGAAATTGAATTCTGCAGATCTATCTGAAAATCAAATTTGAGGGGAAAAAATACTACGATTCAAGTCTGGCTGGTTCTCAACACATATGCATTGGCAACATCTGGGTGTAGAACGCCTCCATAACTAGTGGACTGCAAATCAAATCATCTTGCAGGATTGACCAACATTTCTACAGGGTCTTCAGTCACGTCGGTCATAACCAGTGAAAATTGAAGGGAATAAAAAAAAACTGGGTCGCCTATTTGTGAATGGTAATTACCTGCCACCTCCCTCCCTTCCCTCCAGTATCCTGGTGTGTGATTTTAATATTGAGAGAGATGTGATCGTTCATTTATTTCATGTCAGTGCAAAACAAAAATCAACATTCCAGAATATGTCAGTGCAAAACAAAAATCAGTGTTCTTGAAAATTTGAGGGAAAATCTTTTGAGGACGATTTTTTTTAAAGGAAGACAACATCAACTGAATTGAAGGGAAATAATATACAGTGGTTCACTGTGCATCACGAAAATATACAGAATAAATGTGGCTTTAAAATAAAAACAATTGATGATTGTCTATAAAAACTTCTAGCAAAGAACAAAAGAAAGAACAACAATTGTAACTATTTGCAGAATAAAATGGGGGTTTTAATATAAAAATAATTGATTGTCTTAAAAATATTCTAGCAAAGGCCAAAAGGAAAAAAAATCATACATTTTTGTAGGGATACATATTTTTAGAAAAAAAGAAAAAACAAATTTCCAGTTGCCCCAGGTCCCCCTAAAAAAGTGTATAAAGGAATTAAAAAGCAATAACATGACGATAACCTGTCAAACTAACATTCTAAGGTATTATTTTTATAGGGTGTATGTGTACACTTCAAGACTGAAAGATGGCAATCCATACACCTGACTTTTGACAAAGACATCAGAAGAGTGTCAGACAGGTGCGCCAAAGGCTCGTCACAAGGCTTCCGACTGCTACGAGATCGGTCCACGATTTTTCTTCATGAGATTTACCATGCCAGCGGTATTGGATAATCAAATCCCTATCAGGTGATCAATATGAAACATGAGTAAGCTAACGCTCGTGATCACCGCCGGTGTCCCTGATCAGTATCCCTGGATCTCCTTGGTAGGTGTTACAGTCTCATCTTCACTAGATTGGGTTCAGAAACACAAAGCTCTAAGTAGCCTATGTGGGATCAGGATTATTGGGTTCAGATACTCCAACTACGATGTGATCAGGGCCCAATTTCTTAGAGCTGCTTAAGCAGAAAATATTGCTTGATGATTTCCTGCTTGGCAGAAATGAGCAGGATACAAGTCACAAATGGTACATAAGTGTGGTATTTTAGCTGGTAACCTTATTCTGGTTAGCATAATTTTGTAGTCATTTGGTTATTTTTGTGCCACAGCAACTCTATGAAATTGGGCACATGATTGACCAATCCAAGTGCCTCAAGAGTAAAAGGCATACTCTGTGAGCTCTTTAACAGTTACTCCACAATATCCTATCCTATACTACACTGTGTTGGTTCTGGGTATCGCAAATGGTGCAAAGCTCAATATCTCCATCCGTTTGCTCAAACTGAGTATCTACACGAAAATGTAATTAGAAGCAAATGCAAAGAACAATTAGTGGTGCCTTCACTCGCTGTTAATAAGGAAATAATTGCAGGTCCCCTCTTGAAAAAAACAAATGCCAGACACAGGAAACAAAACTTTTTGGACCATTTGCCAAATGATTACCAAAGCAATTAAGAAAATGAGATGAGGTGTTGTGTTTACATTGAGATGATGACACCGCCGAATCTAGATGCCAAGACGAAAAATCCATCAATGAGTAAAATCTGAGGGAGTACATCTGAGGATTGCACTGGCCTGCTGACATTTGGAAGAGACTACTAATTAAGCTAATTGTCAAGTCAACATAGGCTTTGTGTGAGTGGAGGTGATCGCATTGTCTATGAATAACGACATTTGTTATCTACCTATTATGTAATTGTTAAACATTATTGAATGACCTGACTATTCTTCAAAGTTCAGTCATTTGTTTGAAGACATTAAACAAAAAGATTACTTTAAACAAGAGGCTTACTGTCTTCTAAAGCTCAAGGCCATAAACAAAATTTACTTTCCCAAAGTTCTGAGAGTGCATTCTCTTTACTTTACGATTGACCGTTAGCCAAACACCCACCTTCTCGTCCACATCGCTTTCCTACCTAATGGATTGAATGTCCTGAGCTCAAAAACACTTCCTGCTCCACAAATCCCTTCAGAAAATAAACCCAGCGACACCTCAAATCTGCCGACAGTAAATGTCTTTCGTTTGGGGACTAACTCTCCATTCTCTTTTTTGTCTTGAATATTCACTGATTGATTCATCAGCCGACAGACTTTTTACTCTTGGGGATAAACGTATAAAAAAAAGACTTCCTCACAGAGAGGATAAACTTTCGTCAATGGGGCGCCGGGTGTTTGAAATGTCTTTGACGTGAATGCATTTAGTGAGACCCTAATGGTAAACTCTTCTACAAATATTATCGTTATGATGTGAATTTATGAATAAAAAGGTTGCATGGGGAATTGCATGCAAATACAATAAATCTTTCAATGGGAAATGCAGCCTCTTAATGGACATCACTTTTTAAATATCCTTTCAAACTTTTAAAACCAGACTTTTTTAATACTATCATTATGACAAGAAACACAATTAAGTGCATCACTTTTCTACTGTCACGAGCAGGCTTGTACTGAAAACAATTGTAGTTGATTAGTATTATCAGTTTTTATAATTACTCTCAAAATTCAATACAAAATTGACAGAAAAGGTACGCAACTTTTTCGGTCAATTTGTGATGGAAATTTATTGGGTTGTTTAAGTTTAAAAATAAAAACAACAAATGAATCAACGTAAATTACTGTCAATATAAGCTTGCATGTCCATTCACACATTGAAACACTTGTTCCGTGCTTTCAGTTACTTAAAAAAAAAAACAACAACAACATTGGAAAACCTGCTCATGTGATGGATCAAAAGCAGTACCCTTTATTGTGATTCTTGTCATTGCCAAAACATTTGACAGTTCATGTATTTGCATGATTTTGAATATCTTTAACAGCTTAAAATGAGCATAATTCACATATTTTCAGATACATAACGACTTGAAAGAAATTTAACTATCTAGATGGTTGGGAACTTGAACTAACTTAGCATTTAAGTGAGATAAACGACTAGGCCAATGCTAAATTTAATTGTGAAGTCAAAATGTTTAAAAGAAATATGGTGATGGGCATGCCTTCCCGTTTAGTACTTCTGAGATTAAGAGGTCTCAAACAGAGCTACATTCAATGCACTTTCTGTCCACATGAAATTCAATGCTTTCTGGCCTCTTATTACGTTGAAAAAGGTGTGACTATAGAGTAAGGCACAAAGTGGAAACGATTTATCAAAGTCTGCTCCTTATTTTGACACCATTACAAAGTGAAGTTCTTCACAACAGAACTATGTGTAGAGCACTCCGTTCTAGATAAAGTGAACACAGTTACTACATGTGAGAGGAATTCGTGAGCTTGAGATGTTAATGCTGTACTTATTCTATTTCATTCCCCTCAATTTATTAAGGCTTATTATATGTACACTTACATTGAATTTGATGGTATTCATGTCAATCAGTAAAACATTGTAAACAAACTTTTATTCTGACACCCCCCCCCCCAAAAAAAAAGGGGAAACAAAAGGGGGGGCATTACAGTTTCAATTTGGAAATAAGACCAGTATAAAATTCAAAGGTTTCCTCCGTTTTTTAATGTGGGAAAAAAACAAAAACCAAAACCCCCCAAAACACCACCTCTGAAGAATTTTTGGGTCAAGATTTTTGTACAATTCCATAACTTTAATAGAACCATGGCTCACGGAAAATGCAGGAGGCACACACCTTCAAAATGTGTGATCCGGAGGTATAATGTAGCTGTAATTGAGACGATGTCGATAATATATAGATCACAAACACCTAAAATGGGCCAACTGTTATATGGACAAAAGACTCAAATTGACAAATTGTATGCATAGTCACGATTCTCTGACTTCGTAATTTCATTGGCAGACGGACCATTATGTGTATAATTTTTTTAATTTGATCAAACTGGAATAACCATTACACAAAATTGTCTCAATTCTTTCAAACACTCTACTTCCATTTGGTTATTTATAAATTCCTCTGATTCAATAGTTTTCTGATCATATTTCATTCCTGTGAAACTAGAGCATCACTATCTAACCACTTCGTGCTGAGATGCTGCAGCATTTGATACTACCGTTAGCACAATACCATTCTCCTGGCCTATAAAAAAAACATATTTTTGTAGGCAAAGTCAAGTGTATACTTTTTATTGTATGGTGGGTTTGACATCACTAATGGGATATGAAGTGTTACTTTTTGATGCTGCTGTGAGTGTTAACAATCCTGACATGGTGGCCAATCAAGTGTTGACACTATGATTATCGTTCCCTCGTTACTAAAACCTCATTACTGAGCACTGACAGCTCTGTAAATGTCAGCGATTGCTCTATAGCTAGTCACTGGCCATCTGCCTTAACAACTTTGATCTACATACAAACTCAAGCAAACTATTAATGTGGGAAGTTGTGGCCATCTTTACCAGGTCCCTTGTATACACTGCCACAATGAAAGTCAAATTGTTCATACCGCATAAAGGGACCAGACTGTTTTGACACCAGCTTCGATTCCGTTGAGTGTTACAGACAGTCAAAGAAAAGCAAAGGGGGAGGGGCAGACCACAGAGAAGGACATGGGCAAGTCTCATAACTGATCCATCCCTGTTTTAAGACGGCAAAAATCAATGTCTTTATTTGGCATCATGTTTTGCCTTGGCATTCATCCATCAAGGCTGGCCGGCGGCAGAGTGAATGCAAACATCTTCCATCATAAAAACTTGTTTGTTTAAAGATTCTAGAATTGTCGATGTAATGATTAGGTGATCAGTGCGTGTACAGCGTGCAAACCTCATTAGACGCCAACATAAAAGGAACATGAGTCTTGAATACATAGAAACTGACACTTTGTCGTCAACAAATTATTTGTTGTAAATACAAGAGAGCATGGTTCAGTTACAGGGTACATAATATCACTGTTGACATTTCAACAAATAAGAAGTTTCACTCATGGCTGAAAGGTTTTGGCTTTATGTAAACATTCACAGTAACCAAACTCTTCTTTTTTAGCAGTTACAAATGAAACACATCTCCTATCTAGCTATCTATGATCCAAATGTTGTGTACATCGAAATTCGTGTACATGTACTTTGAACAAATTTGGATTCTTATTGCTAAGCTATCTAAATTGTGGGCTCACTGGTTTGGCATGTGAAATTCGAAGGTGCTGTTTTAAAACCATTAAAACATACCTATGAAATTATTGCTTGGTAATAATCGTAAGAAAATATCTAGTGCTCAAGTTTAGGGGGAAAGCTCAAAATGTGTACTGGACCAGAATTTGTTTTACAAGGCCAGAACCAAAATGAGAAAAAGTTTCCTAACAGAGTTTAACAAGTGCTAAGACATGTAAGAGAAGATTGATCTCATTTGTCTTTGTTGGCAATGAGTACACCGTACTTCATTAAGCCAATGAATACCAACCCTCCAGAGAAGTATTTCCCTCCGAAATACTGAAGCTGAAAAATAGAACTTGAAGCCCTCCCATCCCCAACATGCCCAAAATGTATGTTGCAGGTGATTGCAATCGAAATCAGCCTAAATCTAAAATGATTCTCTTGCCTCTGTTTTCACTAAAATGTCAGAACTGATTTTAATGGAATGTTCACAGGCTGGTTGAATTGTGTATTAATTGAAAACTACCACAAAACGATCTCTTCCACAAAACAGTCATGTATTTTCCTTATCCAGTGAATGCTGTTCCCACCAGGTTACTGATTTACTCTTCAGTGAAATGACCTTAACTGCACATGTTCCACATCTTGACAAACTCATGAAAACCTCCAGAGTGCCCTCAACAGATACGTGTACTTATTTGGCAAATGATAATAAACAAAAACATTAATAGCTTACCTTAATATGCTGAACATACACACAATAAAGTAAAGACCAAGTTTGAACTCAGAACTTCTATATAAATCCAATACTGGGAGGTATTTCCAGCCGCGCCAAGCGATTCAGTTTTGTCCAAAGTTTATTCACAACAAGTCAGCAGAAATTTAGACAGTACAAATGAAGCTGAAAAACTCCTCAAACTTAACAACAACTCTTCCCGGCAGTCCAACCTCTGAGTTACTGAGCGAGTGCAATGGTTGATATCAGCTACTGGCAAAAAAAAAAAAGGGTCCCTTGACCACAAGAGATAGGCCAAGAAATGCCCCAACACAAACAGAGAAGTGTTGTTCCAGCAGACAAAAGCCGCTTTGTGGCCTGTGGTTTTCACTCAAGTATACCCAAACAACCTCTTTTCTGGGAACAATAGATTAGCAACAGCTCATTAGGTGACTAATGGTAGATCCCAAAAACCAAAGCAAAAGAGTGTCTACATATTATCCCAAGCAATGAAGGGAACTCTGTTTATTTGTCTAGCTTAAGTGTTTTTAAGAGCCATTCTGTACATACTGGCTCTTTTGGACTGAGTTCTTCCTTTTGTGTGCTTATCAGAGGTGTGGGAAGAAGGGCCAGTTCACAATGGCCTTGGAATGTGAAATGTGCATTTTTCTTTTGGTAAACACAAAATATTTTGACTAAATTTACCAAAACAGGCCAAACAAGCATGATGGATTAACCCCGGATAAACTTCATGAAAAAAGGGCCATGGGACAAGGTAACCACTAGGTAATTGAATGTTCATTCTGTTTGTATTTTTTACACATACCACAGTTGAGTAAGTACTGTTTACAACTTTAAATTGTACAATGTATGTAAATGTAGCCTCTCCAAAGAGACAGTCGTAGTTGTTTTCAAATGTGAGGGGGAGGGGAAAGGTCCAACCACAACTTGGAGGTACAGTGAGAGTCTGTGGATCCACCACATGGCAGATAGATAAAAAACAAAATAAGATAATAAACATCATACTGTTTCAAAGAAATGATGGAGGAACCCACAAGAAATCTGACTGAAGCTTTTAGTTATGTGAAGGTCATTGACCTTCAGGAAGGCACACTTTTGTGGCCCTTGGGTTTGGGTGGGGATTAGCAAACACCAGATGTGATTTTTCTGTAGGCTGTGTACCCAGCAGGTGCTTAATAGATTCATGATGAAAGGGTAACAATAAGGTGTTAATTCCAGATTATCTGGGTATGGGTGATAATTACCTGGCCTCAGTGCTAAATAAACAATCAACAGAAACAGGATAAAAAAGTAACCACTTGGTTATAAAAAAAGAAGTAAAAATTAGAAAGTAAACTGTGTTTTTTTGACATAAAACTTAATTTCCTATCTAAACAAGGGAAGAAGAAGCCTGCAACTTCTCTTTAATTATGAAGTGCTAAGTTCTAGTCTGACCACATTTTGATTGAGGTCTTGGGCTTGAAACTGGAAAGGTTAAGAGAAGAACACACACAGTGGCAGGACAATGTCAACTAGTCAAGATGCTGAGCAAAAAGAACAAACATCCTCAAATCGGTTTCCTTCCTTGTGGCTTCATACCTCAGTGTTTTTGTGAAGGTCATGGGGTAATTCAGATACTACTTGAAAAGGGGCCCAAAATAAATTTTACAATGACTTCTGGAATTTTGGTCGAAAGAGATTCCAAATACCATGGACTTTATAGTCATTCTTGGTTCGACAATCATAATTAGGCCTACAAGGTTTGAATGAAGTATCAGTCTTAACTATCTAGAAATCCTAAAAATCATTATAATTTGTATTTATTTCGTAGGCCTGCAAGTACAGGCGATTGACAAGACATGGCACCCGCTAATTGCCTGTATGTTAATGTTTATGCATTGTTATATTTTAGAAGGAAATCGCTGCGTATTTGCATGCATAAAGAAATATTTACTTTAAGTACCCATCCTAAACACTAACTTTAGTGAAGGTGTTGCCAATTGGTATAAAACTCTTTACCATTCAGGCTTGACGTTCTTTACATTTTACTTTGATTTCCAATTCTGTTGCCATTGGAAAATAAGTAAGATTGTAATTAAATAGCCTGAAGGAAAATAAGTCTATCAAACGCCTATACTAGGTCAGCCTTTGTACTCTTAAGGTACTCTTAATAAATCTTCCCCCTTTTTTAATATTCACATATCATGCCCAACATTTTAAAAAAAAAAGGAAATTGATTATTTATAATCTCATTGTATCAATACATCATGTATCTTCCATGAGGGAGGGACATGGTATTAAAAGCCTACTGCCTTTATTATCAGGGAGTCAAATCTATTCAATGTTGGCCTCTCTCAGCTCATCTATTCATTAAAATTCCACCAATAATCAGAAAAGTAGGTCACGGCATCATTCACCAACCCTGGGGATCGCGTTTCATTTATTGATTGATAGCAAACCGCAAATTAAAATCTCTTTGACGACTGTTCGGCTATTACACCTTTTAATTGTTTTGAAATGTCAACATCGTCTTTGTTGGAATTCTGCTGCCTTTACTACTGAAAATCAATTACATTTGATATGCGCATAACAAGAAAATACAACACAACGTTATTAAAAACCATGGGTGAACAAACAGCACGGATGCACCCGGATACAGTTTGCTGCAAGGTTGTATGTAGCATTCTGTATTCGTGTATTTATTACAGCGATATGCAACAACATTGGTACCGCTTCCGTAGTTTCTGCTTCTGTACACTTACCCTCCCTTAAGTCTTTCTATATGAAAACTTTACTAATACACCGCGTTTACACTAGATCCAGAAAGGTGGATTGAGATCCGGCATTTTTTTAACGACCGCAGATCAAGATCCTGTGTCGCGTTTACACCAGCGTTTGATCCGGCTCCGATCCCACTTTTGAACCGGATGTATATTGGTCACGACGTCACCGCTCCTCGCAAAGAGCTCAAAGGTCACGATTAAAGCGCGCCACTTCTAGAAATAATCATTATCAATGTGAAGGTAGAATGCAGAAAATATAGTACAGCAAATGATACGGATAACAACGACCATGCAGGTAGAAATTTTTTGTAGATGGGAATTAACAAAATACAGCAACAAGGCAAGCTCCAAACGTAACGATGTATGTATAAGGACGCTGAAAAAAACAAAACGTTTCACACATGCACAGTCCATGTGCACACAGCACACACAAATATAAACAGCGACGGATGTCCCACCAAAGCACAATAAAAAAGCGCGCCATTCGTAGCGAAACCGGAAATGACCACATCGAATTGCGGTGTCTGATCCACCTTTGCGTTTACACTTGTATTTGGAATCGACTTTGCCGGATCTGATCCACCAATTGCCGGATTCAACCCTCCTCGAAAGGTGGATTGAAATTGCCGGATCTTGAACCGGGTCTGATCCGGCTTTTTTGCATTTATACTAGCCGTTAATCCACATTGCCGGATCAGACCCGGGTCTGATCCACCTTTCTGGATCTAGTGTAAACGGGGTCATAGTGTTAGCAATTAAGGGGGAAAAAGATAATCTCACAGAGTCTAAAGCAAGTGTTTTTGCAGAAGGTGGTAGAGGCAACTTGCCTCCATTTTTCTTGTCACTTCCTTTATGCGCCTTAAATGTTCTGATACAAATTTTCAGTTCCCTTATCAAGTTTAACTGCGCTGCACTTAAAATACTGGTGTCAGATTATTTGGCCTGTTTTTGTATTTAAAAAAGGGTTAATTGAACGTTGTTCAAATGGGATACAAACATTTAACTTTCTCAAAATCTCAGTTTATGTATCAGGTAAGAAAACCTACTGGATTGACACCCTCCATTGTTCATATTAACAACAAATTCAGTCACTTGGTACTTCATTTTTACCAGTTTCTCCACCTTAAATAAAAAGAGCATAAGACAAGGTCCCAACCAATTTGTTGACAAGTTACAGGATTTCACAAGCACTATCAATAGCATATGAATTATTGAGTATTCAACAACTGTACAATCTTGTGGGTATGGGTATGTAATACGAATCCAATTGTTCTTTATTTATATGTGAGGGCACGGTTGAATATGCACTACGCTGAAAACCTAGACATTTGGCCCCTCTTTTTTGCATAACGAGCTAGACCTAGAACAAAAAAAAATTCAAATTTATGCTAGAACTGTGATCTTTTTGCCCAGGGCATGGTAAGAAACATATGGACCTAAATCAGGTGTACACATTCTCAGAGAAACATCACCTTGACTCAATAGACTAATAATATCTCATTAAGGTCAGCATTTTTTACTTTTTAATTGTCTGTCTCCTCCATGATTTCTTTCTCCCTTCGCTCCATTTCACCCCCTCCTTTTTTGCATCCAAAACAAAGACATTAAAAAGAATGCACAAGCTAGCCTGTATATAGAACCATTCAAATTACATCGAAGACTTCAAGTCATTCTCAGCTATCTAAAGATCCTTCCCCAGTATCAGGTGTTAATGACGAGGCTGACAGAACACCGACTAATTGTGTGCATCAATTAACAAAGTATTAAGCACCTGTGGCCCTATGCCTGGTAAAGAAAAACAGACAGTCAAGCTGGCTACACTGGTGGTAATTGCTCCCTGCTTTGCCATTTTTCTCCTTCTTTTAATATTTGTGTGTGCGCATTTGCAGTAGGTACTTCTCCTCAAGGCCTCTTGACTCTTGAAAAGACGCAGGCCTACTTAAGAAATCAATAATTTATGATTTTTATGTTTAGCTTTCAATCTGATGTTGTCTTTCAATGAGCCAATATTGGTGAAACTTCATTTATTAAATTTAATAGAAACAACAGTACTACCTTATTATAGACGTTTTAAGCATGCTGCCAACATGCTTATTTCGTTCACCAAAGTTATAATGATTCTCATTGTAACAAACAGGGAAAATATTGTTTAACAACTCTCTGCTAAAGCAAAAAATGAGCAGGATACCAACCATGATACATGTCAAATGGCATATTTTGACTGGTAGCCTTGTTCTGGTGACATAGTTTGGTTGTGCTTAGCTACTTTATGTGCTTATGAGCAGCTTCATGAAATTGGGTACAGAGCTTCAGGGCCCTGTCACAATGGACAATTTTTACTGGCAACTTAGAGGCAACCAACAGCACTGCATGCAAAAGGAACACTTTGGTAGCACGGAGTTATTTTTCTAACGTCCCTATGTCTTACAATCCTGAAGGAAACAATGTGAAAATTGAAATGTGAATGCCTTTTCTTCTTGGAGTTTTTTTTTTTGTTATTATAGAGTACATAGAGAACATAGAAGATGGCTACAATGTGAATTTGTAATCTTATTTATCCCCTAAAGTTAGTTAATAGTTTAAGAATTAATGAGTCAAAGAATACTCAACCAGATTTGCTTAGCTTCCCTTTGAAAATATGCTTGTCATTTCTGATAAATTTTAGAAATCAAAATCCACAGAGTATTTACTATATGAAATGTTATGAAATGTACAGCAACAGACAGCAATAATGGAAGTCACGTTGGAACGTGAGCAGAGTAAGATCCGGGTGATGATCATGAACGTGGCCTGGTGAACGGTCAGCCATCCCTTAGTGACCATTAATCAAAGAGGATCAACAGACAACGGGGAAATGCAGGAATTTTTTACCCATTCCTCTCAGGGGGGGGGGGGGAGGTTAATTCATCAATTCAATGCGTAGACCTGGACCTAGCTGGGAGAATGGTTAAGGTAGCCCCCTGAAAATGTGTAAAAACCACGCAGCATGACCACACACGTTTCAATTTCCCACTCATTGAGGAAAACAAGAAATGGTTTGTTTCTGCTTGAAAAGTTCACAACTCTTTGTTGAGATTTGAACCACAATTTGTTTGAAGTAATACCACATTTTGTCCATCTCTCTAACTTGTGTAACAAACAATTATCAGGAAGAGGAGAGTAGAATGATAAATCTCTTTTTGCAGTAGCCTACCTTTCTGGAGCAAATTTCTTTTTTTGTTTAACTGTGAATGATGTTGTTACCAACAAGAGCTAAGGGGCCAATCAGAATAAATTGGGGTTTTTGGGGTTTTTTTTTTTAATGTGTTTTTGAAATCCATTTGACTCGGCCACCCACCCCAAATTTTGATTCTTAATTATTGACAGACTGTTGAATACATCATGTACACTGAAGAACAAAGTAATTCTTCCATTTCAATGGTTTTTCTTGGCTTCCAGCATCCAAATTTGCAGTTATCCAAATTTGCAGTTTGATTGTATCCAAACAAGGTTGACTGGTAAAAAGGAACAGCACAGACATAACACTAACAGAGGATTAGGAAGAGGCTGCTTTGTGAATTCTACCTTCCCCCCCCCCACAATATCTATTTTTAAAAAAGTCGTCATTTTTAAATGTTGATTATTCTGAATGGCCCCTAAGAGACCAGTCTGACATATCCATAAAATTGCCACAAAAGCACAATCAGACTTCTACATTTTCTCTTTTGGCCCACATGATTCGGGAAAAGCGTCTGCTCTTTCCGATAATTCACCACAAAAGTGCGACAGTGCATTATCTGGCATCTGTCTATTCACAGATCCCGGGACAATTCTTGGGTTTCTCTTATTTGGGTACAACTCCCTTAGGGGCTGCAACTGTCATGATTACAGTGTACAAACTCAGCTGCTGTGAGGACCACATTGAGGGAAGGCCAGACTGTACGTGGGCTACGTACAAATGCGAGAAAAGGCTAGCAGAAGATGGCGATTGGATTGGTAAACAAGTAATAATTTGTTATGTGACACCGTCTTCACTTTGCCTTCCTTGTATACATTGGGGCTGTGAGGAGAGCGTTTATTACTGAATGGATGTGAATGACATGTTATGCAGCTGAGCAGTTACAATGGACCTGAAATATGAACATCAATGACAACGATGCATGCTGGTTACTATGACAACCCTTTTCATTAAACATTGGATCACTTTTTTTGGATTGATGGTAATCAAATTTGCCGCCATTTAATGAATATGATTCTACTCTTCTTTTTTTCTTCTTTTTTACATATAACTGTAAAGTGCTATGGGCTGTAAAGCGCAAAAGTACAGGTATCACTAGTTTATGAAGGTAACTCACATGAGAACCAACTTTGAAACTCATCAGCATTACAGAAAAGATAAAAGGAAAACAACTAAGACAATTATTCACATGGGCCCTATTTCAAGGAGCTGCTTCAGCACAAAAAGTAGCTAAGCACAACAAAATTATGCTTACCAGAGTAAGGTTACCAGCCAAAATACCATGTCACATGTACAATCTGTGACTGGTACCCTGCTTAATTGTGCTTAGTGGCAAAATTTTAAGCAACATATTCTGCTTAAACAGCTCTATGAAATTTGGCCCAAGCGTCAATATCCTCTTTGAAATAAAAGTTCTGAATGCCACTAGAAAAATCTTATTCCTACAGCATTTCATCTCAGAACAGTTTGACTGCAGTTGTTACTACAGTTCCTAATTAAGACATGGCAACTAATTTGTTCAAACTATGTTTGTGCTTTACATGGGGTTATATTACAGTAAACATTAAAACTGTTCTGAGTGCACGTTTCCAGAGAACGAACATGACTTATACATGTTTTCTACAAAATAACACCCTGCATACTTACAGGGGTAATTTCCCCTTGTTGCTGGATCAGACATGGCACATGTATACAAATTGGCAGGAAATTAACTTTGGCATTAGGTAAGCCTAAATTGAGTGGAAGCTTTTAAACCATAAGTTGTCGTTCACAAGGGTTTGTTTTTGAGGATACGTTTTAAGATGGATGTCCTCCCCTCGTTTTTAAAAGGAGGGAGAAATAAGTATGAAATGAGGTAGATTTGATTGATAGAGAGGGAAACAAAAAACACTGGTATAAATCAAACAGTGTGACTAGGGCTGAAAACAGCACCCTGAGGTACATTGTAGGAACAATTAATCAGCCTTGAGGTACACTGCAGTATATTCTTTGTATCAAACACAGAGCCACTGAGTGCACGTTTAGTAAACCTTACATCGTAGAAAGTCTATGATAGTATTATCAGTGTTTCAACAACATCATTTTGGACAAAATGAATTACAGTACCATCCTATATTGAATTTGGCATAGGCCTATAGCCAGTGCTTGTTTGTTAAATCGGAGGAAAGGAGGAGTTAAATAACAGAGAAGTACTCACCTCAGATTGGAAGAAAAAGCAAACTATCAAATTATGACAGTCTGGTATGTAAATGAAATGACTTATGGGTCCAAAATATGCCTCGAGGATAAGTGTGTACTACAAGAAGAGTGCATAATATGGCAGCAAACTGTGCACTTTTTACAAAAAGAACTACATGTACGTAGGCGTATAATAAGTAACACTTCAACAAAGTTTTATTCCATCCACCATATTGGAAGCCGAAAGCACAAGTCTTGAATTAGAACAGAGAAGAAGAAAAAACAACTTCAATGCCCAAAAGTGTTCTGTCTTTTAATATAATTTTTCGTTTCGTCTCAGAGCTTACACAAAGTTAAAGTATACTATTAGTATGCAATGCGTCACGCACGGGTACAAACAAGACTTCTGTTGAAGGAGTGGAACATGGCATTTTAACTAGCTGTGGGGTTTCGGGATTCTAGAATTTCAAATTGCCTTTGGATGGCTTCAGGGAGGACAAGGGTATTTTTTCATCATTCTCTTAATAAAAGATGAACCCCAGAGGAAGAAGACCAAGATAAGCGCATGGGATACACGTAATTTTGTCTTGAATTGAATTCAAGAAGGATAAGGACCTCACGGAGTGTGAATGTTCTCTGTTGGTTTTCATCATCAGCTGGTGGAGTAATACCGTAGAGCACTTTGTGGTTTTGTTCAACAAACAGATGTACACTCAAAGAAACTACCCATTACACATGGTTCCTGTTAAAGATACACATCTGCAATCCTTCAAGTTTAGGTTAAAAGCATGAATTTCACATGAAAGGGGGTGAGATGGGGATGGAAGTGAGCGAAGCTGGGGAGATATGGAATGATGGGGCAGAGATGGGAGGCTTTAGGGTGGTTTGCAACTAGTTGAGGTTATCTGGGGGTTCAGAGATATGAATGACAGAGAATGCGCCAAGCTGGTGTGAGGTTGGAGGACAGAGTGTGGTAGGAGATTTGGCTGGTAAGGGTTTGGTTTAGGTTGGGTTGGGTTGGGTTGGGATAAGCTGGGCCTTCTTTGCACATAAACTCCTGAGAACTGACTAGACTTGTCACCATTAATTGTTATATTCTTGGTAGATAAACACGCAAGATTTGTCCAAAAATGAGCAGTTACCTTAGCCTGAATACAATCATACTGAGCACACATAGCCCTTTATCAGCATGTTAACTGGTTAGCATGCCTGTTTGATGCCGTTAACTTTGAAGTGTTAACAATTCTCAGGGAAGAGTTTCCGCTGACTAAAAAAAGCACTTGTAGCTTGCATGTACTTTTACTGAGTACACTCAATAAATGGTGCCGCACATAAAGTACTTGAAAACTACGCCTGGAAGTACTCTTGACTTAGGAGACTAGTTACATTGTCAACAATAGAGGGCTACAGTAAAATATGCAGCTAGCAACTACGGCCAACAGATTTCAGTCACTCTCCTATCACATCAAATGTGTAAAATACAAAGAGCGTTTCCTATTTTTTCCTCTTTAGGAAATCAAAAGGGAGGGAGGGGGGTTAAATCTAAACACTCAAACCTCAATGTGTTGTTTTTGTATTGAATATGGTTTTAACCAAATTATACTTTTGAGACTGGCAAGGGGATGGCGTGATATTCAGATTGAGTGCATACTGTAGAATATACAGACATTACAGAAGCTTGTATCGTCCATCGGTCAAACCATCATCAAAATGTTTCCTGCATTACATCTGGCAATCAGCCCGTCCCATTCACAAATCCCACTGTAGAACAGAAGAATTTTTCCCATCATTTCCAATTTCCTTCTTAATCAGTGGCTTTTATGACCCGACACTTAAACCCGCACAATTAGGAGAGATGGAAATGCTGGAACCTTGGGTAATAAAGCTGTCATCATAACGGCATATCTGGAGTAATTAACACTCAGGGAATCCTGTAAGGGGCTGGTAGTCTCTCCAAGGGGTTTAATTATTGCGGACGGGATTCTCTAATTCTCACTCCTTAGGGATGTCTGGGCTTAAAAATGCCCTTTTAATTAATAGAAAAATAGTTCTTTGGTGACGGTTTTTATGGGAAAGCATTGAGGGATATGTAACATTGTGCTTGCCTGCTTCAATTCAAATTCAAATAGTATCCCAGTATTTTGTTTTTGAACTTCACTTTATTATTTAATTCTTTCTGTGTGAAATTTCAGCGATATTTCTCACAAAATCAATTTCCTAACATTTCCTCTGAACTTTGATTTTTGAGATTTTATTAAATTTCTAGTTGTTTGATTTGATTCACTTTAAATAAAATAAAAATTATTGCCATCAAAACATGTATGTGTATTGTAAGCATACCGGAAAAAATCTTGATCAAAGCATCTTTAAATGAATTCTACCCCGAAAATATAAAACTCCTTCTTCCCCCAAATCATTCTGAACCTAACAGTACTGTCAAAATTCCGATGGATTCAATTGTTTAACCTCAAAATTATAATTTTCCGAGCTAAAGAAATTCTCCATGGGACGGAAACGATGCATTGCCTGTAGCTGTAAAGGCCAGTGAATCTAGGTCAAGAACTACACGCAAAATATAAAAAAAAGGCCTTGAAAGTCTCCTGGCTGTGTTAAATGATAGGGCTACGTGACCAGGTATACCTGTATAGTATCCCCAAGACTTTACTTCTATACACTGTAGTCAGATGACTATCTGGAAGATGTAAATCTTATTGTTGGCTTGTCATGAAACACATACAATCCATGATAATATTCATTCTAAAAAATACAGCGCTTTCAGGGTTTTCTAATATGTAAATCTAAACCTCATTTTCTACCTGGATAAGACCCTGTAGGCCTATACTTTCATTTCAATATCAAACGTGTATTATTTGTTTATTTTTTCACAGTTCTTTGTTTTATATTTAACCCACAAGATATTGAAGGAAAGTATTACAGTGGTTTTGACAACTAAATGCTCATCAAATTAACAAGAACTCATATACACAACAGGAAGCTCAATTAAAAATTGAAAGACCAAACTCCACTTTTCCCCGCAAAAGAGAGAGAGAGGGGGGGAGAGGGGGAGGGGAGAGAAAAAAGGAAAGGTAAAACATGGAAAATGCCAGAAGTAAAACAGACGGAATATTATGTGTAAGATCGATGGCATTTCTCCCTAGTGATGGTCTACCAGCCTGTGGGCAGCTTATCTACTCAACAAGCAATCCATTTAGAAAGAGAACCAATGACACACACACACAGAGCGGATAAGTGAGAGTTCATTGACAGTCGTCTGAGAGGAAAGATTGCTGTCCCCGCCCCCGCCCCCATGGTTTTGATAACTGGACATGAGATGGGGTTATTTTTGAAAAGTGCAGGCACAGCATTGCTTTGTTTTTAAAGTGAAGCATCTGTTTGTGAGGGGAAGCAACAGCACACACACAACAACGATCTATGAACATCTTCTCTAAAACATTTCTGATCAAATTGATGGATTCGCTTCTTCTATAAACAGAGTCTGAGATCTGCAGAAATCATCACACACCCAAGCCTGGAATACCATGAAGGCCAAGGGAGCCAGGGACTCCATTGCCCTGGTCTTGGCCTTGGTGCCCCTTAAAAGTTTCCCATGAACTTTTGCATTTTCCAATGGAAGTGCCCTTTTCTAAATGAAAATGGCCTTGCCCTCTCACAGACGAAATTCAAGGCCTGCACACCTGGGCCCAACTTTATGGTTACAGTCAGCATTCTCTGCTTTTTGGTTTGCACCGTACTGCTGCACTAGCTGTGTAAGTGAAAAATGCTTAGTAACACACTCGCACAAACAACAAATTACAGTACTTTGCTAATCTACGAATTAGCTTAAGCGTTGATTATTCTGTGACAGTAAACGTTGATTGAAAGGGTGAGCAGCACCATAAAAGTGGGCCCAGGTCTCCACACACTATACCTGTTTTACAGCACCTTGTAAACTATTACAAAGTGCTACATGTATAAATATGTATGTAAAATGGATATTATAATTCCAAACATAGATCTGCATACCTCTACAACAAAATACTGAGTGCTTTAGGACCTTTGGATGTGATAAGCGCTTTACTGTGCATAATTATTGTTATGTACAATTCCATTCACTAATTTTCTATGAACTTTTACCAGTTACACAACAAATCAAGTCACTGCTGTATTAAAAAAACCAGGCAGCCAATGTGTAGTATATCCTCTTAAAGGCAGGGTAAACTTTTGGTAATTGTCAAAGACCAGTACCTCTCTTGGTATATCCCAACGTATGCATAAAATAACAAACCTGTGAAAAATTTGGCTCAATTGGTCATTGAAGTTGCAAGAAAATAATGAAAGAAAAAAAAACACCCCTGGTGCCTAGAAGTGTGTGCTTTAAAGATGCCTGAGAAAGGCTTCACGCCTGAAGCCTTTCTCAGATTCAAATTTTTTGGTTGAAAAAATAGCTCTTTTCTTAAACCAAATTACTTCATGGGTGTCGTTTTTAACAATGTTTGATAATATCAACAGCCCTCCAGTGCTCTTTACCAAGTAAGTTTTTATGGTCATTAATTTTTGGAGAAATTACCCTCTTAAGGATGGTACCACATGTTCCCGTATGTCTAAAAAGTACTTTTCTTTATCATTGTGAGAGTTATCAACTCCTGCAATATATCATACTGTCATGGACATAGCCACAGTGACTGCCTTTCTGCTCACAGGATTCAAGGCTTTTTACCAAATTGCTGTGAAAGGAAATGGGCTGAAAGTACTGGAAATAATTATAGTATAGTGTTTCATTAATGGCTTGTTTCTTCAATGACGGGACTCAATCTGAATGTCAATATTTCTGAGCGATTTTTGCATAGTGAAAAAATTACTAAAAGCTACATGTACATTCTGAAAGGACTTAAACTCGACATTTAGTGATATGCGACTTAGCTTTTCCTTATTCCTAGGGCCTAACTCTCTCCTTTGACTGAAATTATTTGCATTAAAGTAAATAAACCATCATAAATATATAGCCAATGATTTAGTGCATTTTTCAGTCAGCATGGTCAACTATGGTAAATCATTTCTGGTTTTTGATGTGACAATTTGCTTGGCATTTGCTAGCATTCATGCACCTTAACTATAGGCAGGTGGTACAAGATACACTGCCACTACACTACCCACTCCATCACTTCTCTCTTGCTCTCTCTCTCTCTCTCTCTCTCTCTCTCTCTCTCTCTCTGACTAATGCCATTTTGTACTACTTATCCCAGCCCTGAAAATGTACATGTAAATGCCCTTGACCCTCAGACTGGCTCTTGTCATTTTTTCTATCTTCATCTTCATACAAATCATCTTCATCTTCTTACAAATCAACTGCCTTTCCGCACCACTTTCCACTTAGAGTTAAATTAAGAAGCTCTTAACATGATATCAGAACATTGTTTTTGATTGTAATTAAATACCTAGAATGAATTACAAAAGAGGCCTAGGATACAATACATTTGACACAAAATGGATAGAATATTCAGCTTCCAGTCAAAGCTATGCATGTCGATGTTGTGTAAAGTGTAAGTCATACAGTATAAAGTGAGTGTTATATTATACCTCTTCTCCCAAGACATTATTTGAGAAAATTAATGTCTTGAAAGTAAAACAAATTGTGTGGGCGGAGCAAAATTTAGTCTAGACAACAATTCAGCATAAATTGATAATAACGAGGACGATTGGCCTGATAGTGATAGTAATCACAGGAAACAATCACCAGTGAATATTATTTTGCTTAATATTACAAGTCACAAGATGCCTCTGTACAGGAAACTAGATATTTTGTTATATTTGCGATGGCACTAAAATCTCAACGATGCCTTTTGAAAGGCTGCATAAATTGATACAGCTAACAGAAAATGGATCTATTATAAAAACCATGATTTTTCCAATAATTGCTGTGAATGCAGTACGGGTGACATTACACAAATACAATGAACTCAACAGCAACCATGGATATCGTTTCCAATTGAACCACAATTTCACGCCATTGTGCGAATGCGATGAATACCGACACGCGTCATTCTCAACGGAGGTCATTCGAGGTCAACTAAATGTACTTAGTAATCCCCCTCCTGTGTGTGTACATTGGGGAGAACAATCGTCCATTATAAACGGGTATAATTGTATGCACAATAGGCAAGATGTTACTGGGGGTAATCTCCAGAGGACAGTGAGCATAGCAGTGGCGTGCGCAAGGTTGATGACCATGGCAGGTGATTAACATTCAGGGATATTACATTCAACTTGAATAAATACTCGGCAAAATGGTCAATTTACTCTTGATTTATCAAGTAGATTTGTCAAAAATATTATAAAATATTAAAATATAATAAGAATATTTTTTTTTTAAACTTTTATAATGCTTATCAAACAAATGTTTTACAGCTGTAAATTAAACTGAAACATTATTTAATGTCATCGTTTTACAACTCATGCAAAATATATTATTTTTGGCAATAAAACTTGATTTTTGTTTGGTTAGCTCTATCATTAATTTATGGTAAACCATGATTATTAACGAAATACTTATCCCTTAATTCATTTGAGATAACCTGATTCCCTTTCCACTGCAAAAAAAATTCTGGATACATGAAAAATATTCTTTGAACACGAACTTAACAGCATACCAATCAAAATGGGTAAATTAATAAAGGAATACCAGCTCCCAAGGACGCCGCTAAATTTTATTATCTGGACTTGAAAGAGCCTTCTTGGCCTTGCCTGGTGTTGATAAACTTAATGTTTCCATAGTAACCAATCCCGAACAATACAGAGCAATTACAGGGGGTGGACAAAACAACTCATCCATGATCAAAGGAGAAAACTTTAAGCGTCAACAAGATATTCATTTTTGTGGAAACAAATCTAACTGTTCATTATTTTTGTTTTAAAACTTGTAATTGTGAGCACATTTTATTCTATTTTTTAATGCTCTAAATCAGAAGTAACGGCTGAACTTAAATTTATAAATTATGCAAAATTAGATTGTACAGTCCAACTTGAATGCCACTGTCAATGACATTGGTACTAATACTATATATTTTTATCTTCTCTTTGATCTGGATGCATGAATCCAGTATGTCCATGAGAGAGACAACTAGCAACCATGACATATTGCATAAATAATGCCCTTCTGACAGTCCTACAGTTATCTCTTTGACAAATAAACAAATGAATTTCTCCATCTCTGACTCTTAAAGGGGAAGCTTCTGAGGACGTCATTCATTTTTGATACTTGAGGCTTAAAGAATGTAATTAAACCAATCTGGAAAAGGTCTGTGAGCAAAGCAGACTCAGCGAAGACATATTGAATAAATAAAGCCTATTCAGACATTCAGTGGCATTTCTCTTCGACAAATAAACAACCGAATATTTATATTTCTGACTCTTAAGAGAATTACAAACCTATGGTGAATTAGAAAACCTTTGATAAAATGTCTGTAATTATGATAGCATCTGGCAAGAATCCAGATAAATATAGAAACACTAATACTTGCAACCAATTTTGCTAATACCAGTAATTAAAATGTTTTGCAAACATGTTCAAAATACTTGTCTTATTGGACTATGGCAAGATTGATAGGCCAATTCTAGTGCTCAGAGTGAGGGGGGGGGGGTGGTACAGTGGGACAAAAACCACCCAAATTCAAACATAAAATGGATTGAGGAGGATGTGGGGTGCTTAGAGCCAAACTCCAAATAAAAGACAATCTGATAAATACTTTGAATTCCCACTTAGATGCGAGCCACAGCAACAGCACTTTCATTCATGTAAATTGACACTAAACTCCATGAAGCAAACTTTTAATGAAACTTGATCTGAATTTATGTGGCGCTGACTAATGTCGTATGGCCTGCCTTTAAAAAGCTGAACACAAAGTCTGCATCTTGGCATTTTCATTCAGGAGAGTGGATGTGTAACCCCCAGCGTGGCGATGGAATGCGCAGATGAGTTCTGTGTGTATTTTTACACCCTGTTCTGGAAGATATACTGGGAGGAGAGCGCAGATGTCACACGCCACAAATTATCAATTACATAGTTCTGACTTCATTGATGAAAACAGGGAAATCTTGAATGCGATGGGACCATAATTTTCTTTTTTGATCGTTAAAAAGAGGGGGGAAAATCAAATCAAATGTTTAATATGACACCGAGGTAAAATGTTGACACAAATATTAGGTCATGAAATTCAACAAAACTCCAACAGTTGACAAACACTGAAGGCTTCTTTTGGTAACGACAGCAAGTAAAAGTTGATGCCATCGTAGAACATTTCCAAAAGTGCTGTTACCTCTTAGGCCCTATACTTTTGAACATTTTAAACAAGTCTACTTGCACAAAAGTGCAGTACATTTCGTTGGCAACCACGCATCACTGTGTAAATCCGATACAACTATATTTAGACCCATGAATTAAGATTCTGAAACTGTTGCTTGTAGTACCTGAGAAGACACACCAGATTTGACCAGTAAAGTAGATAATATTTATACCTATCCACCAGTATTCACAGGAGAATACAGCCTGCACACCATGGGACTACAAAATACAATCATCAAAACACATGCAAACTGTGATTCGGGAATGCGCGATACATATAGATGAACCCATGTGGGGGAGATTTCGTGACGTTATACAAGCCCCGGTTACCCGCTGCCCTAGATGATGGGGCACTTAGTAGCAAATAGGCCCATTTATATCAGCCTGTCACATCTCATACGATGACAACAGATCTACCGAGGCTCAGTGAAATTGCTCTGTGTACACATCGGCGTGTCACAAAAAACAAGAAAAGAGCAACTGAAAAAGGAACTGGTGTTATTGATGCTCCAATTTTGCCAAGCGTAGAACCTGTATTTTTTCATTTGGTGCAGGGGGGGGGGTTGATCTCTCATATATGACCTCATTCCTGCTGTAGCATACAATGCCTGTAATTATATATGTAGTATTGATTTTTCTTTCTGTTGGATTTCTGGTTTGACCATGGCTGTGGTTTCTTTGTCTGTTGTGGACAAGAACTATGGACCTGCTGGTTCTTGGATCCCCTATTATTTACAGTGTTGTGATTAACACCTTGCCATTTCAGGATTCTGAGTTCATCATTTTTGTATTGTCAGGTTAATTACTGTGTGTAAAGAGATGCCCAAAGCTACAGTAATTATTTAGCACATGGGTTATCCGCTATTCAATGAGCACTTTTATTAAAAAAAACTCAATGCATTTCACTTGAAAAGGAGTACATTTTGGAGAACAAGGAATGGGAATACAAATAGATAAACAAATTGATATGCTACAAAGAGGATCTGAACAATTATCCCACAGTCTCTCTCCAAAAATTTCCACCAACTGACTCATTAGTCAATCCAGTTATTCTGGTCATGTCTTTATACACCAATTACCCCTGTCAAAATGACAAACACAGACACAGACACTGCCCATAAAACATGTAAAATTGCATATTCTAGGTATCTCAAGTCACCAGCAGTGTGGTGTCACTGAGTTGGACAGCGCCATAACTTTTATACCAAATTGTTTTCCTATAATGTGGATTGATATGTGGTACAAGATTTTCAGGACAAAAATGCCATGAAATGGATCTATCATATTCATTAAGATGTATTTCTTTTTCATTAAAAATGTGGTTTTAAATTCAATTGCAAGATTGAGATGTACCACGTGCAAGAAGAAGGAAATTCAATTATTAGCCTAAAGCATACAAATGTCATACTATTTTCCACTTTCAATCTGTCAATATTATCATATATGACATTGCTTGGGTTTTTTTAGTGGGAATTTTTGGATGGGTCCAATACAGCTAATTAGGATACCAATGCAAATGTCTGTCTGGGGAGAAATATATTGTAAGACAAAAAAGAATGTTCCTTTCAAATTTTTCATTTTCTTCAGCATTTCATTTGTTTAAAACAAACAACATTTAGAGAGAAAAGGACTCAGTTATCAGACATGAACCAGTCCCAGTAATGAATAGTTTTTCTCCATCCTCGACAAGCATTGAAGATTTCAGATAAAGTTCCTTTTAGCTACATGTAGATATAAGTAGAAAAGGTCCGACAATTTTTAAATGGTATCGCCACCACAAAATACAAATGAGAAATCATTCCAACATCTCAAATCAATGTTCTTGTTTACCTAGTTGGTTAATTTGCATACCTAAAACTCCATCTGGTCTAATTAGCTTTGTATATAACTCAGGGTACCCAGGGCTGTGTATTCCATTCTGTCTAGTACATCTTATGGTCGCAGATATATCAATAAAATCTCCATATCAATAAGAGCTCTATGTGCCGGTCTGCTGGTTTCATGTTGGGATATTATGAATGTAAATATTGACTGTTCACAGCAAGGGTCCCGTATTGGAATAAATTAAGACAGTCTTCAGAAGGGGGAAAATAGCCAGGTGATGGGTTGAGTGTTTTTGGCATGCTTTTAATAGATTTGAGAAGAATGATAACTGTAAAATACAAGAGTGATAAAATGTTGATATATAAATCTTTGTGGGAGTGTTGTTGTTGTTTTTTGTATCCCGGAAAATCTTAATAAGTGCACTGGTAATTTGGGAAATAATAAGTGACAGGATCACTGAAGGGGGTGGGGCACGAGTAAGCAAGGGGTCTGAACTAGGATTCTCAAGACTATGGGGTTCTTTTTCGAAAAGCACAGCTCTGGCTTAGGCTGTCTGCTGGTTTGAAGCTCCATACCAACAGAGTACGGTCTTAACATTACTGATGGAGCATAAGCCTTCTGGAGCCGAAGCCAATGTCATGGGTCGAAAGGGGTCTATGTTGAAACGTTAAAAAATGGTGTTCAAATTGTTCACTTAAAAATCCAATGACAGATAAAGCAGACATACCACACCGAGACACCCCTATGGCGAAACATTATGGTCTACCCCTAGTGTAAACAGGAATAACATTGACGTACAATTTGCGTATGTTGTTTATGCTGAAATACTATTTTTGACGCCTTAGCTGTCAAAGAAAACCAGCCACAAAATGTTATTTTATTCACTATATACATGACCCTGTAATATCTGGGTTTTGTAATCATGCTTCAGTGGTCACATGTTTTTTACGAAAAAGTACAAGGCATGTGTATGCTTATAAGTACAGACAGTAATAAAACAAATGTAGAGGTAGGTAAACAGTACCTGCATCTTTAGAATAAAACCGCAATTAAAAAAATATTATGTTGATGAATACCTTGTTAACGTGACAGTTGTGGAAAGTAAAGCATTTTTTAAATCGTACTAAACTATCCTGCAATTTATCACTGATGGTTTGTTTGAAGATTGAGCAGCATTTCTCAGACAGTTTCAACTTACCTTCTTAATCTTTTGATTGTTCTTATCCCATTTCCACAACATGACCGACATCTTGGCTGTCTGTATGTGGAAACACTGTTTATGATATCAAGACAAAAAAAATCAATCTTCTCCCTTATAAAATTTCCACGGTTTCCTTCCCCGGACGAGGCACTGTCAAAGGTCAATTCTGAATTTTGAACAAGTCTGCCATAAAACAGAACGTAAGTCTGGCATGATGCTAAGGTGAAAGGAGCTTGCTATTATGAGTTGCATTGCTTGAAAGGCTAATAAAGTATAAATCTTGAAGGATGTAAGCAAATGACAAACATCAGATACATTCACAGCCAAACTGGAAATAAAAACCACGAAAAGACGCCCTCGATGTGCATCCTTCCTGCAAAGCTGTCTAAGGTGTTTGACGCGACAAGACTGGCAGTCAGTGCGTGTTTCCTGAACATGTATTTCATCTCACAGACACTCATTCATTCATTATCTCTGCCTCATGCCCTGTATCACTGTACAGCTGATGCAGTCAGTACAATCTGTACACAGGTGCCGTTTGTAATGAAATCATCCTTTTCAAAAAAACTGTGGTGGTGGTGGTGGTAGCCTTGTCAACCACATAATGCTTGCACCTTCCATCTCTGATACATATCTCAGCTCATATGTTCCAGGTTATCGTCCAGGATCAAGATGTACATGACAGTATAGTAAAAGATATCAATGCACCATGTGGAGGGAGGTTGGTTGTCACTACTACATATAGAAGCTACTACTGCTGGTCTGCATGCATGCACGTGTGTGTTGGTGAGCTGAGCGTACTACTGAACTATGACAGTGTGTACTACTAGTCAGCAATGCAGTCAGTTCTCACCTGACATCACTGGCTATATTTATGTATTGAAATCATGTCTTAGCCGGGGCTTAAAGATTCTCTACAGGCCGTTATAAGCACATGCAACTATGCGAGGGGATGTTGGTGTGTGATAATTATTCATGCATAGCAATCAGGTTCTACCACCACCGGCACCAATGGAGAGATGAGAGGGCCTAATTTGCATATTTAATAGGATTCCGGCTTTGCGGTTTGAAGATAGGGGGGCTGTGATGAAGTGACTGATGTAATGAGGCAGCGTCACGGAAACCGGTTCCCATGGGGACTACGATGAGGGACGGTGATGGATTGAATGATAGCTTGGATTCTTCAGTGACATAGCATGTGAGGAGGACCGTGGATGGGTTGATGACTGAAGGGAAGGGGGATGGGGAGGGGAGGTTTGGGGATTTGTGGGGTATAGAAGAGGATTACAAGGAAGACTGATATAAGAAGCAACATCTCAGCATAGTTGTATTTGAGATCACTTGGGCGTTGAAACAAATGTTGAAATACTCTGTCACATCTAGATCAATGGTATCTATCCAGAGCTATCATATTTAACACTGTGGGATTGCATTCAGTTATTTGATTAATCTGTTTGGTTTAAAGGTGGCCCGTAAGTCAGTTCAAATTCTTTTCAAAAGCTACAATGAAATAACTCTAACTCAATATTTTCTCAATTCTGAATGTTTACAACAAAGCTAGAAGCACTTCTGAATGTAAAGTAATTTATGCCATTTGTCTGGTAGTGAAATTATGCTATTGAGATCTCCTCAAACTAAGACTTCAAAAAGTAAATGGGCTTTTTCAGAAACGTAACAGGTTTATGCATGAAAGTAGAATTTCACATGATGTATGGCTGGTATGAGCAGTCACATACTGTACATAAATGTACATTATGATGTGCATGCATGCAGACATACTAAGACGGTTGTATTGCATTTCATAAACCATTTATTTTTTGCACTATTACAACCATCCACTCAACTTCAACAAAAAGTACAGTTTCTATGTCAATGGCTGGGTACATCACATAAGTATACGCACAAATGCCACACTGTAATTGTGAACACATCTATCAAGATCAAGTAATGTCAAAGGCCTATGTTCTCAATTCGTATGTGAATATGTGACAGATTATATTTTTGTGAATATTCGTATGCACTAGTGCATCGTGCACTCTGTAAACTCATTAACTATGTGCATGTATAATCACAAACTTAATGGCAGGCATGCACTCAGGTATACATAAACCCTTACATCTGGTTAATTTTGCACATATATTACAAGAGACTGTCAGTCCTTAGTCTACCAGCACATCCACACAACCATTATCCATACATTTGATTATTAGCGACCAATTAAATTTAAGTCAATTACTTTATTTTGTCTCCTCCATCAAGTGTTAATTAAGAGTGCAGACACGAAAAAGCTCATCGCCCCTTGATCTTTATACTTAAGTTGGGGTGAAAAGTCGTCCAAGCCGAGCCAATAATGGTAATGTAAACAATACTTGAAATTATTGGGTATATTACAAAGTGGGATATTATGGATTGCCAAGTGGATTTGCAATTAAAACTATATTGCATTGGTCACTTTAATGTTTCCCATCAAATGGTTTTTCATCTGGCCTTGCATTAGCTGACCCCAGTGGAGGTATTTTATGAGGGGAAAAATATCAAATACTATGTTCTGGTTGGTTTATTGGAATCATTAGAAATTTAAAGCAAATGCTGTCAACAAATTAATTACTTTGGTCAGCTTTTCCTTCATTCCATGATTTAAACCTTAAGTTACTTATTGTTTACCTGTTAGGTATTAGTTACTATTTCTTAATTTTTATATCGCTAAAAACCACAAGGAAAACTGACTAAGTAAATTTCTAAATGATTTGGGGTTGACAAAAAAAAATTTGACTAGAGCGGGATTTGAACTATCTTTGAGCTATCTAGCCCTATGTTGGAGTTCTCCCTATTTTGTCAATATGGCTTCTGACTGGCACTTCTGAACAAAAATATTGACAAAATAGGGAGACCGCCAACATACGGCTAGATAGCTCAGTTGGTAGAGCGCCAACATGTTAAACCGGAGGTCATTGGTTCAAATCCCGCTCTAGTAAATTTGTTTTTGTTTAATCCCAAATCAATTCTTAATCTACATGAAACTCCATAAACATTCTTATTATGTATTTCCACTTAATTACTCATTGTTTTCTATGGGGGGGGGGGGATAGGTTTTTGGTAACAAACATAGGAAATAAATTAAACAGGTCCATACAAACCCAGAAACTAAACGCCATTGTTATAAAGTCCCCTGGTTACTATCCATCGTTCAAAGGATCTAGGTTAAGTCTCTAATTGACACACTTAATCTGCATAATTGACATATCAAAACAACAGTGTGCCCGCTACTGAACCACGCCTGCCATTTTGCTACTTCCCTTGAAGGAATCCCTTTGCTAAGTGGGTTTGTATTATCTCTTATTAAATTACTCTTCGTTTCCTTTAAGAGGGGTCGCTTTCCCCCCCCCCCCCCCCAAATACTGTTTGGGTTTTTAATGGCAAGTTTAGTGAGTGCATTCCAGCATTATGCCTGGAGGAGAATTCGCTGGATGATCACGATAAATTGGATTCTTTTAGGGGGACTTCAAAAGGGATTTGTAACGCCTGATTTCCAGGAAGGGGGTCAAGAATGAAATTGAGATCATATCAGACCAAATTCGGACCAAATGTCGGCGTCGAAAATGAGTGGTATGCGGGGAATATTTCCCAATCACTTTCTTTCTTTCCAGCTGCATTGTGAGATGAATAACAGTGTGCCCACAATTAAAGCTAGCTCTATAATCCTTGTTCTAAAAACATCTCTGAAGTGATAGGTTCATTTTGTTAACTTAAATTCATTGTCTGGGGTTTCAAAGTTAGATTAACTATACGAACCTAGAAAAACAAGTACCGGTAGGTCTTGGAAGACTTCTGTTTTATTATTATGTTTTTTGGTCTCACTTCAGTTTTCCTTTAATACTGAGGGCAAATCAAAAACCTGGATCAACTGAACTAATGGAAAAAATTGTTTACTACCGGTGCAAATTTAAATGAAAGTACAGTAGCTGAACATCTGGAACGGTTATCTGTCCGTTAAAAATTAACAGTTTGATAAGAAAAGCCAGAAAAAAAATCCATGATAATTTATCACCTCAGAAGTACAGAAACGAGTCTTTCCATTTCACTCTTGATAATGACCACCTCGTCTTAGATAAATCTTCAACTTCAGGATGAAGGTGACCACGCGTAACGACAGCAACACCAACACCAGTAGACAATTAGAGTGACGTTACGCTGATATTGTGCTTGTCTTTCGATGAGTAATCCAGGACGTGTGAGGTGGCGATATCGGAGTGCAAGTGCAGGGATAAGTCGGCTTTCAACATTCAATGAAGTGGAAAGAGAGCCAAGGCGATGGACGGCGCCTCTCTTAAAAGAGGGTAGTCTTAATTGGTTTTTGAGCCCCTACAGAGCCACGGATTTATTCTGATAATTACAGGACGATTGGAAGAAACTATCTTTGGGAGTGATGTTGAATCCCTTTCTTATAACAGGTGCACTCCTTCAATGGTCATCCAATCTCAAATATGTCGTCTCAAACAAATAATCTTAAGCTTTAAAAAGCAAAAGTCAAACGTGGGACTTTTTTTATTTCAAAGAAATGAACAGAGTCTAACGGCACATCTTGATGAATAAACCCGATAATAGCATTAATGTTTCAATGTATCATGTGTATTAAGTGCTGCCTTTCAGTGAAATTATAACCAGTTTTGCGTTGCTTTTCTGATACATTAATATATCCTAAATTCCACATTTATAGTTAGTGTGCATAGCCCTAATACTATTCTCTTGTGTGTCTGTCTTACAGTCAACTGTTTTTAGGGGCAAGCTTCAGATAGCAATCCTTGTGCCACACCATTAATTAAGAATTGTGTGTGATTGCTTTTCAAGTCATCTCTAATGTAACTATAGGGAAAAGCTTACCCTTTACACTGACTGTAGCCCAAGAAATTCAAATTGTGCATTCACTTGTGATCGAACAAGGCATTGTTCCAGACCCCATTTAAATATAATTCACAAATTGCGTAATGGAGACATTTCTCAGGGTAATTAATTGGTCCTTAACACCATCTTATCATCAAGGGGCCTCTAAATTGGACAATTTCAAGAAGCTGTTTGACATTATTCTGCTAAGTAAAGAACAATCATGCTCCAATGGCTTACCAGCCAAAAGGTAATAAGTAAATAAATGCTTGTGCCTGGCTTTTGCCTATAATAAATAAATTTGTCAAGCGATATTCTCAATACAAAAGTGGGTGCTTGTCTAATTTGATAATTTTGAAGACCAATGCTGTAGTAAGCCTGTAAAGGTCATCCAAACGTCATCATATATTAATTGAATTTCATTACATGGGTAACAGTGAATTGCAAGACATTTAGATTTGAAATGGATAGATGTTGCCCAAACACTGTACACTCTCCCTACAAACTCATCAATCATTCTATATTAGGTTGTTTAATTACACAGCCATGGACCAAATGAAGAATGATGGCTCCCTTGCAAACTCGGACGCTCAGTTCAAACACACGTACCTGCTAAAGTGTAATTAATTATTCCCAAATTATTCTTGCAGACCCTTTCAGTGACTGATAAAATTCATGGGCTGAGTGTGTATTAGGGAAAGCGTGATTTTAAAATCATCACGACAGTAATCGTAAATGTAAAGTTTGTACAAGTTAACAGATTTGTTTTTTTCACCAAGTAGGGAGTGGCTATTTTTGTAGGGCACAGTGTCATCAAAAAAAAAAATGGATGGGAGTTAATTCCAAGGGATGGTACATTGAAACTGTTGTGATTCTGATATTATCAAAGTAATGATTATAAGCTTACCATACTTTGTTCTATAGTTCCACAATTTTATTGAAAAACGTTTCTGCTTGAAATGTTATCATTTACGAGGAAAACAATTTTTTTAAATAAACAAAATATTAACTTCTTAGTTCACAATATACAGACTATTTTTAATGTTTGCAAAAGAGTAAGCACTTCTTGGGATTACAATATGATCAAAGTTAAATTTGAGGTACTTTTCATTTGAGATTTTAGAATGTTACTCACCCAAAGAATGAACAATTTACCTTTAGAGCACTGAAATAACATACTTCTCATGTTATTAACTTAAACGCAGAACATGGACAATAATTGTAATATTGCAAACATAATCAGGCTTTTGTATTGTTTACAGAGGACTTGCTTCTTCCAGTGAATGTGTTTCAACAGCTCCATCTAGTCTGGGACTCGAGGTTTCTTACATCATAACACAAGTTTTTCCAGCAAAATTTCCTAAATTGCTCTCAAACAAGGAGACCAAATTGCTGTAATTTACTTTCTTTCAAGTTGTTATCTGTTCGTCACTGTTTGTCAATTTTTTATAAAAAGGCATACAAAAGGGCACCACATTATTTGGACTCTATTGCAATTTGCATACAATTACTTAGGCCTATTCAATTGTGCACATTGTGAAAAAGGCCTGCCCACATTACTGCCTTACTTGCTTTTAAAAAATTAAGAATTTTTAATTTTCAATTTTGTCTATCTCTCAAAAAGTCTGGATCACTCGCCAAGCTTGACACTCATCTAATCCCTGTTTCCTGAAAAAAATACTTACATTAATCTCACAAATTACAGAAAATTGCGATGATCCAATGAGTGGTCCATCAGGCATAAAATGAGTCCAAAACAGCTGTGTACATTCTAATTCTTTATGAGTCACACTGAGGCACTCTATGGTACTCTTTACTCTCATTGATAGTGTTTAATTTCATAGTTCATGCGTACTTGGGCCTCGGCAGTGTGGCGTATGGAAATGATCTATTTGCCTTGAGGGCTAAAATGATATTTGATGATATCACGTCACGACGAGTACACAGTTCGATCAACTTTTTGGGGAGACGGAATCTACGAGTTATGCATTCAGTCAGTTACAAATTACGGAAAGATTCTAACAGCACGCAAATAAAATTTGATAACTTGAACATACAAGTATACTCTTTATACAAAGCTTTCTTGACAATTGAGAGTGCAAGACGTGAAAAAAAGTTCAGTCAGCTTTGAGAGAGCTGAGGTGTAAACAGCTTTGGCAATGGCTATGGCTAGATCAATGCATCTGTCATTGACCCATAAGCCAATGAGAGCAGCCACATCTAATGACATCATGAGTTTATGTGGTATAAGTTAGTCAGTAGAAAGGCTCCAAGGTCAAATTCAGTTTGTGGTGCACTAATTTTCCAATAGATAGAGTCCTTATGAAAGTGATTTTCTTTTTAACATTTTCACAACTTTGAATTAGAACTGGTGTGTAATGTTATTTTATTGCTAAAGGAAAATTTGAAACCTGATACCATTGGATGTTAACAATTAATGGGTTTGTACATTCCGCACAGGCATTTTTCATTAGTCAAAAGATCAAATTTAGCGTCATTTTGATTGAATATCAAGGACATTTAGAAATGAACTAAAAATTCACAGTACAAAATGTATAATCTCATTTATATATTTTAAATGTGATGTCATTGGATATTTTCAAATGTGAAGAAATTTCACATTTGAAGAGTATCAAATTCAATGGGCATTCTATACAGCTTAAATGTGAGGATAATAGACTTCTAATATTTGTTCATTTTCATAAGAACTCTATTATTGGAAAATGAGTGCATCACAAGACTGAACTTGACCGTTATACAGCCCCTCTTTAAAGAAACATTTACAACAACAACAAGGAGTTACATCATCATGAATTATTTTGTAAAAATTATGGCCACAGCTAAAGACAGGATTGTTGCTACATGTAGAAAATCTTCCAGTGACATAACACACTGAGTACCATATTCTCTGAAGTATAAACCACAACATGAATTTGTTTGCAAGTTTTTGTAAACAATTGCAAAGTTTTTGCTCAAAATGTGTAAGTATTCACATAACACTTCAACCTTGTGTGATATTTTATTTAAAGATAACACAAATTGGGATATCACAAGCATATTATGGTCAGAAACATGACTGCACAACCCTGGTTGGAATCAGTCAGGGCCCAATTTTATAGAGCTGCTTAAGTACAAAAAGTAGCTAAGCACAACAAAATTATGCTCACCAAAATAAGGTGACTAGCCAACCTACCATATCACATGTACAATATGTGACTGGTCTCTTGCTTATTTCTGCTTAGCAGAAAAGAGTTAAACAATAGGCTATTTTCTGCTTAAGCAGCTCTATGAAATTGGGCCAAGATGTCTAAGATGTGACAACATTGAGTTCCGAATGGTTTCATGATGGTCCCCCATTAGTGTCCTGATGGATGCAAGGGATGCACACAAGTAGGAGGAGGAATGATTGAGTGAGAGCGAATGTTCTCCTAAATGCAACACTCTAGCATCTTGTCAAACCTTCCTACTGCCTCTGCCAACTAATGACAGCATCTGTCTATTCATCTATTAGAGTGGACTGCCTACTGAAGATAGCTTGAGATGGGATCGTGCCAAGTTCGTTAAAGTGTCTGAGTGTTTCCATTGTTCTGGTACTTTCATTTAAACGTATAAAGTCGCCACTTCAAATGTACTCTACAGTTGTTTCCCATCCACATCCCACATTCCCATGTCCCAATCACCTGGATATTTCAAAGCAAATATCCTGATGAATGGATTTTACTTTAGCAATTTTTTTATCCATCTTGCCTTCGACAAGGTAGTCTGAGATGGTGTACAAGATAATTTTATGAACCAACACATTCCAAACTGAAGAACCAATTCCATAATAAATATGATTTGAAGATACAACAATTAAACATCTCAAAAAGAGTTGGGAAGGATCTGAACAGAGCTGGGTCCAAATAATAGCTCTGCTTACCTCGGAATTCTGCGCTTATGGCACCCTATAAAGCACATAGTACTTTGGGAAGTAAGCACAGAATTCCACAGTAAGCAGAGCCATGAAATTGGGCCCTGGTAGTGTACTATGCCCTGATCTTCTTTATAAGTAAACCAAACAAACAAGTCCAATAAACCTTGCAAACAAATGTGGAGTCAAACTTGAATGACTGAGAGGGGAAAAATTTGCTCCTTCAACTAATTTTACAAAATAATTTGTAATATAACATTACCAAAATGTAAATATTGCCTTAAAACAAATTCCACACAAAATGTTTGACACTAGCCTCCAATTAAATGCTGTTAAGGTGTCTTCTTAAAAAGCGTAGTTTAGTACCTAATCCTTTGGGATCAAAATCAGCCAGCTCCACTCACTTTCCTTTTTCCGATAAATTCCCCCCTTCAATCAAAGTAACTGGCCCATTTATGGCACCTGCAGATACGCCTTGAGTGGAAGAACCTGGGGCACTACGTTCTTTCTTTCTTAAAAATTGGCATCGTTTTAACGGGGGACCGGCAAGTCTTGAAACGCACATGATAAATTTCATGCTAAGTGTTTATTATTGGTTCATGTCCTTTAGGGGCCTGGGGCCCTCACTGGTCCCCATTGTCCCAGGATACCGGGTGCAGATGATGAGTCACAGCTACACCACAGTGGCTGCTCGCTCGTGAAATTAAATCGCACCAAAAAGAAGAAGGAGGGAAAAAAGGAAAAAAGAAAAGACACTTGGGATTATGAAGAAAGGCGGTGTGAGAGTCGGCGTGACACACAGGCATGGGGGAGATTGGTCTGGGGGTCATTAAGCGAATATTATGAGTAAATTGCGGTGTCGGACAGCTTGGCCAATTATGAAAATGGTTATTGTGCTGGGAACCGTTCCAATGGAATCGATCACTGGTATGCGATATTGGCTGTGCCCCTTGTGCCGTGTTTATGTTCCCATTCCCCAAGAAAAAACATTGACAAGCGAGTGGAGTGGAATCGGAAATAAGACACAGTGGCCTAGATGAAGGAGTACGGGAGGAATGATAATGATAGAAAAAGGCTGGATGCACAAATTAATGTTAATGACCCATGGGATTGAAAGTTGATGTTGACTTTAACACTACAGCATCAGCTCTATATTCCAGTACTTCCCCCCCCCCAATGAAAATATATTCTAGTAAATTCTTGTTGAATAAGGATTTTTGTGGATTATGATCATGGTTTGCCTGTTTGTTTGATTGATGAGGTATTTCTTATGGCAAATAATAAAAAGCTTATTTATTGTGGGTTTTACTCAACAAATTCAAGTGTGGAGATCAAATTCTGTTTAATTTCAAATAATAGGAGAAATTTGTGTAGCAAGTACTTTCAATTTATTGGAGCACTTTAACTACATGTATTCCCAGTTTGTTTACATTATAAAGAAAAGAAATGTAGATATTTGTCTTGTCATTCAATTTTACAAGATTCTAAGTAAATATATTATATTTTTCAACCATCTAAGAAATTTCAGCGACCAAAACAAGGAATACAAAATCTGAAGTACTTGAATCTGATATGCCAACCTTTTTCTAGCACCCTGGTTATTCCTAAGTTGTATGTTTATTTATCACATTCATTCAATAAAAGATCATACAATAATGTTATCGAACAGTCTGAATAATATTATTATAAGAGGTCTTTTAAAACAGTCTTTTTAATGTAAAAAATGTCTAATGTATACCTCATGATATCGTTTGAGCCCCTCTTGCATTTTCATCCTCCCCTTTTAAGAAATGGAAAAGTCTAACCACTTTCAGCCATTGTGGCCCATGAGATTCTGTGGAGATTTGTTCACCACTGACTCAAATGGAAGAGTCTTAAAAAAGTTGTCACCAAAGTGTATTGAGTGCACTGAACCAATTCTTCCCCCATATGCTGTGAAAGTGGTTTCATTATTTTGGTAGTGAAACAGCCCTACTTAATAATCAGCTGGAAGGGTTGGTGTTTGTCAACTATTTATATGGACCTCTTGTTTGTTTACAAACATTGACTGCCATTTTGTACGGGCAACATTGAGTATCACAACAAATATAACTGCGTTGGCAGAAATTAACCCATTTTTAGTAAAACAATTAAACCTTTTTTATGAATAATATACAAGGTACTTTTTGATTTGGCTAGCTAAAATTGATATTTCAGCGATATGTTTAATGTGAGCATTATTGTATTAACTGATAAACTGTTGTATTTTTGCGAAGAAATGTCACAAAAACCAACATCCCCTACTAAAAGCAGTGTGGAGATCGTGAATGCATTTATCTATTTATCTCAAATTTCTTCGTTATAGTGAAAAAAAACATGTATGGCATGATTTTTAATACAACCGGAGTGATTCAAGACTGTTTGCTTCAGTACTGATTTTAATTTTGATATTTTATCTAACTGTAACAATAACAATGACAAGGAAATAATTTGTAATTGCAAAAGTTGATCCATTACCAACAGAGGGCGCTATGATACTTCACATGAGCTTCAATACACACGATTGTGTCTACGATCTAATAAAATGGTTCATTCCAATCTCATTGTACGGTTCACCCAACCATACAATGAGTCATACAACATCATGCATCAATAATGTGGTTAGATAGTGATCAGTAGAGGGCGCTATAGCATAAATAGTGCAGATGCAGGAAGGAAAATGTTGAGGGTTAGTACCATTAAGCTTAGTCCGAGTTTGCACCAATGGCTCACAGAGCACGGCCATGGACCGATTTCCAACACTTAAATCTCCACTTGACATTGTTTTTTAAAATTATTTTAGAAACAAAGAAGTAAGCAACTCACCAGAATCTAATGCAACTGAGAAGTCCAATCAGAATCTGATTTATAATTATTTTCCAGACAGAGAACTTACAAAACAATGTAAAGCTCCTGGTAGACTTCCTACAAATGTGTGAAGTCACTTCAGTCTTCCTGATAAGCAACCAGTTGTTCTAAAGCCGGAGGAAGTTTGGCATTGAAGTCATAACGTACAATATGCTGCAATATGAAACTTGTTCAGAAATTGAGCTTAAAGTGGTTCCAGTCAGTCACAATTTTCAACAAGAAGTTTAGGTGATGCTGAGAACAAGATGCAAACAGGAACTTGTGTTTTCAACTTCACAAACATACACAAGATGTTTGGGAAATCTATCCAGCTATCCACAAAGACTCTCAGAAAGATGACAAGTTTGCAAAACCCAACTTCATCAAAAGCGTCTTCCAAGAGGAAACCTCACAAGATGTACATACAGCAACCCAAGGATCAATCCAGTGCAGTTTGCATGACACCGTGTAGAGTGGACCATAGAGCAGTGTCTATGGACGTGTCAAAACAAGGTCTTATACTGTAATAGATGTTGAAAAGAAAACTAGTAGTTGGTAGAACTTGACTCTCCAAAGAACACACACCAACTGGAAGTGAAGGTTGTAATATTAACACTGTCACCAATGTCATTGAAGAACCTTTCAATGACTTGACACAAGGGACTGACGTCCCAAACCACCTCTTCAAATAACCTGTGACCTTATGTCATTGTGATTATGTTTACAATTGGATGACCAATCCTTCAGAGTCAAGCTTGTTTTTCATTGCAGGAAGTACGATTAAATTACTGGTCTCACAGCCGTGTGGTTACCAAGTAAGGGTTAATAAACTCAGAGTCAGACAGTCATATGGTACAAAGTTCTCTGCAAGAAAGCCACAAGTTTCTTTGAGTGTTAAAGCAGTCCAGAAGTTCAAGAGAGTCACACTTGTGTGGACAACTTGATTAACTATTTTAAGTTAGAGGTTTGGTGGAAAGCAATTCATCTTTTCCCCACATACCGAGAATGTCCTGATGACATCTACATCTACTTCCGGTCTAGATCAGAGCCAGTTCATTTGTCTGTTTCCTCACATTTTACAAAGTTGTGACAAATATGATTAGAAAATTCCAAAATGCTGACTCTACCCGAGTAATTCCTGAAAAACCCTACTCAAGGGATCAAATTCTGTTATAGTCTTCTAACTCTCTACCACCAAATGAAAGAAAAGTTCATTGAAAAGAAGACGCTCTGCCATGCACAGTTTATTTGATCAAATACCCAACCCACACTCCTGCCCCGGGCTTGCCGCCCATAATCCTTGTCCGTGACACCAAATCCTACTGTCTGATGATGAAACAGGGGCCCGGTGGTCCAAAATAAGAACTGGAGTTCAAACCCACTCCTCAAACAGCTGAGCTGTTTATCTTGGCCACAACATACCCTACAGCAGCGGAAAGACCATTACCTTGTCGGTCCCTATGAACTCAATTTTTGTGGTTGACTGACATCTTGTAAGGCAAAGTCTCCCTATAATTGGAGTACAGCAAAAATTGATTTAACGGGTCTTTATCTGTAATTGGAACAGATGGTGAAATTTACTTTGGATTTATTACTTTTTCAACATACTCATAAATAACTTTCTTGTCCTTTGAAAAAAAAGCAACTAAAGGATTATTGAACTCTTGTTATCAATCAAAAAGTTGATATTGTTGTCTTTTGCCAAAATAAACTTTATATCACAATTGCTTTTCTAATGTTCTTTTAAAATAACTTCTTTAGCATATAGAATAATTCACAGCAAAAATCTGACAAAAGAGATAATATCACTCCCAGAAAAACTGATAAGACATCTTCCTCACTAAAAAGGTTTTTAATGTATGTTTGTATTTTGAATGAAGAGTCTATCTACAAATTAAACCCTGAGATTTTGCTCATACAAAATTACTTCACCCGAATGATTTATTTCACAACACACAATTTGTCCCCTCAAGGGAGTTAACACCATATCAAAGTTGCGATAACACCATAATGGTTAACACCCCAAGCTGGGAATTGAGTAATTCTAACCTCAAGAAATTTGATGCCAGTGTTATACATCAACAATGAAAAACCCTTTTGCTGGGAAGTTTGAGTTTAAGTTACACTTTCTACACCTGTAAACTATTGGTAAGATGTGGAAGGGCATAGATTGGTCTTTGATCATTGTCCGGCAATGGTGAAGAATACTGTAACATTCCAAAGTATTTCATCAATAAGGAATGTTAAAAGTACAAGTGTCAGGAAAAGAATGTTGGTAGTCATGATGTGTCACGTATGAGAAAGGGCTCCCTCTATTGTCTACATGAAGTAGTTGACACTCATTATTTGTAGAATACCCACGGCAATAATACAGTCTTTGGAAGCTTAAAACTTGAGTTCTTTTTTTCCCAGACTTTTCCTTGTTAGAGTAAAAAATATTAGAAACATTTTAAAAGTGGAAGTGATGGTACAGCACAATGCTTTTACAAGTGACTGCATTGCAATGCTCTATAGTTTACCAGAAAGAGCTGGTCTACCAAGCATACCACATCCATGCACTAACACCACCAAATCTTATATAAGTGAGGGAAATACAGACAGCCCGAACTACGCCTTATGGTTCCCAGAAGAGCAATTTCCAATTCCGCAACTTTCCCCTTGTGACACAGCTTTTAAAAATCAGTAACAGCCACCAATTCCTGTTTACGGCCACAGAATAACAATGATGTCAAAGTGGTTGACACCGGGACCTTTTGAGGTAAATTGGTTTATTGGTCTCCATGGTCAAAGCTGGTAATATTTATGGGGCACTTTAGAGCTAGACTTGACAGATATTTCACACTCCACTGCTGAAGATAAGGACAAGATTTCATTTTCTACTCATCTATAATATTTCAAACAGGTGGGGTGTTTTTGTTTTGTTTTACTGTTGTTGTTTGTTTGTTTGCTTTTTGGTGGGTTTTTTTGGGAGGAGGGTTTAACAAATTTCCAAGGTTACAGAGCCTAGAGACAAAACAAAAAAATATTCTCATACCTGTTTATCAAATGTTGAAAAATATTTGTAGCAGAACAAGCCAAATGTTTGTATGAAAATTTCGTAGATAAGTTTTAAAACACTTGAACACTGGAAAATTGGCACAAATGTACTTTCAAGTGCTTTGTAGGGAACCACACAAACTACAAGGCATTCTTTATTCAACCCTTTCCAAAATGTCACAACCAAATGAGGAATCCAGGTCTGCTGAACTTCAATCAAAATCTTCATTCTCTCTCTCTCTGAATCACCCTCTTTGTTCTCATTATGAATCACCTCCTTGACCTTTGACACAGAGGTCAATGATATTGACACCTAGATGGACTGAGGTCAGCCCATTACAAATTGAAGTTCAACTTTGGTGGGTGTGTATAGTATGAGAAGGGAAGGGTGCGTTTCCAAGTTTCCAAGTAGCACCGCCAAGGCCCCAGGGGCTTCTTTTTGGGCACTTTCTTTTTCACAAAATCCAGAAAGAAAACTCATTCTGGATGGATAACACATGCCTGAAAATTAAAACTCAAAATTCAATGAACAAAAGCTCTGTATTTTTATCAGCTCACAACCCATACGTACTTCCCCTGGTCTCATTAATTGCAAGTCTGTTTACAACGAGACATGGTAAGATAATTATGGTTTTGAGGTACACAAGTAACTCCTTTTTTCCCCCAGACTTCCCGATCAATGGGTATTAGGAGGAGGAGACAATATCAGGCAAACAGGATATGATTTTAAATAGTGATGATCATAACAGGTTATGGTGTTGCATTAACCACAGACAATTTCAAAGGGGGTCGTCGTCTATTTAAGTTTGACTCCTTCAACTGACACAAATAATGATTCTCTCATGAAGATGTTTTTGTCAGTTTACAAAACCCTAAGCGTCACTTTTAACATATTTCATATTTCCTGAACATTTTTAATCTTTCTATTGTACTTAATCTTACTTTAACATGTTTACCTTTGTACTACTGTCAGCTGGAGATAAAATATTTGACTTTTTACTATCTAAGAAAACAGACATCAATGTTCCAGGGAGATTTGGAATCCCAGCGACAACCAGGAAGCAATGATTATACACATACTTGAATTGGTAAAGTTATCACTCATTCTGATAAATGTTTGGGTTGTGCCCCATTTATTATAACATGGTGGAAGCTTAACCAGTCTACCCTTTCCTTTGATATCAAAACTGGATCAAAGCAAATTGTTTCCATAAGAATGTAGATCGGAGTGCATAAAACTCCCCACAAATCCCTTCCAAGTACTAACCTTTAAACTAGTTGATGGAAAGCCAATAAGAATATCAAATAAACACTTCAATATCAACATGATGAAAAGATTTGAAAGCTTCACCTTTAAAAAGTTTTTAATAACGCATTTTTGAAGACTCAAAGTCTCCTATTAACCTGATTGTCATAAAGCCCATCACTTTTGAAATGTCTCCTTGAAAAACTGTTACCTTCCTCATACAAGTGCCCTTCACTTGAGGGAAATTACGATGCCCATTCAAATGTCAAACAGCAACACAATCTTTTCATCAGGCTATCTTTTCTAAACAATATTTTTTAAATGGGACTTTCATTCAAATATTTATATAACCATAAGGTACTTTAGGGCCAATGATTTTCCGTTCAGAAAAGTGCAAATTCCGTTTTCCAAAATCCTGAATTCCGCTTCAGACTTTAAAAGTTCCGCTTCATGTTTTTATTTGGTAGGGATATTGTACACAAGTAATAAATGTTGACAAAAAATTGCATCCGGCCTGGGGAGAAACTTCCACCCGACAAAAATACGAAGTTCTATCAACGATCGATCCAGTTTCAGTGTGTGTATTTCCTAACAATACATAAATAAACATCACTGAAAAAAACAAAACAATTACAAACATGATACAGCCGTATGGGCATGTACACATCATGTGATATTGAAGTTCTGGAAAAAGCAAAAGAACGTTCGCCATTTTTTCCCTCGCTTGGCGACAAAATCTCGATAGTTTATGGTAGATTGTTGTCCTTTACTAGTGAATAAGCAATGCATGAGTTTCTATAAAGCAGACAAAAGCTGTTTTTCATATGACTGTTGATTAAAAAGAGGACATAGATCCGCAAATGGAGCAAAAGCAACCTGTGAGAGCTTGCCGTGAATGTGATGATATTCCCCCGTCTGCTGACTGAAAGCGACGGCACTTACAAACGGTAATGATCTCGTAATTTTGAGCTTAGAATTTTGATCATTCTCTCTTAAAAAGGGAAAGCTTGATATAGTTTGCGTTGTTTATATGGCTTGCTTGTTGGGTCATTAATTTGTTTTTAATGGCTTTGAGTGTTTAAAATCGAAAAAACAAGGCATTTTGTCATTAAAATTCTGAATTTATTTACTTCCCATTCAAATCCCGATTTCCGTTTCAAGGGGCCGATTCCGGAAATTCCTTCCGTTTTCTGCAATCATGGAAAATCATTGGCCCTAGTACTTGTTACACTAAACTTGCCCATTTTTCAAAACTTACCAAAATGGTTTCTTGTTCCCAAACTTAACCTTAAAACACTTTAACACCTGTTTCTAAATGACAAAATTTGTTTCATTTGCCTTCCAAATCCACCACCCAGCTCCACATTAGGTTTGCAAATTTGCAAATATACGGATATATCAATATATATTCTTGGTGCAAGATGTCAAAAGTACATCTGCCCTTTATTTACAAACTGAATTCATTCAGCATTTCAAAGAAAAAGCTTGAATTAATCACAGGTGCTTAACTCCCTGCATATTATTTAATGACCAATTAAAGTGAGTGGCTTTACAGTATCGAGGTCAACTGAAGTACAATCAACTTTATTGTACTGAGCCACCATCAAAGAAGGTTCTGTAAAAGTGCTAATGTAGATTAATAGTTCATTATTAATCACGTTTTTAATAAAGGAGAGAAAAAACAGCAGGTAGCTTATTAAAATTCTACACTTCTTAAAGGGGGAGGGGCATACTATGGCATAACACCAGTAAGATTGAACAACATAAAAGCTCACAGATTAGCTCACAACTTACATTTACATGGTATAAAGATGGTCACTGTGGAAAATTTCCCTGGAAATATTTCTGCTTTAATTGCTATAGTTTTTGACAAATGAGCCCAAGACCCGATGTTTGAAAACCATGAAAAACATATAATAGGGGGTTTCCAGCATTATTTTCTTGTGACTCTGATGACTGATTGAGCTTAAACTTTCCTAGGTTTGTTATTTTATGTATATGTTGTGTCACATAAAGTGCAGATACTGGTCTTTGACAATAACCAATTTTGGCTGCATGCTTTAAGAATCAATGTACCAAAGTACAATCAACCTGTTCTGTTTGAGTATTTTTCTTCTGCTGCCTATTGATTACATCCATTTACATTGTATACTCATTATTAATATTAAGAAGTGACTCATTCATGAATCCAAGTATGCTGATTGTATCTTCAGAAATGAAAGCCAATATAATGAGCAAGAATAATTAGCAGCCAATTATCTATAGATGAAACCTTAACAGGTGAGATTTACAGTGAAAACTCAAATAGTTGTTACAAATCCCTCAAGTCTCTTAATGGCTGCAACATACCCTCTTTTCTACTGTTTTTCCACATCATTCCCCTCCTACATGTTTGCTCATGTTTGTTGTCTCGCTGTGCTATGCACATCTCTAGATGATACCTGCACATTATAATTGTTCATTGTTATTATTATTACAAAAAGAAATCACATGCCGATACACAAAATCATTTTACATGGCATGCCAATAAAATAATCATGTCATATTTATATTCATCTCTGCTGGGTAAAGCCATCAACTTTACATTAAGCCAAGTAATTGTTATTAAATTTAATTTCTGGCAATGAAACCATGGATACCTCAAACGTGAACAAAATCACTGTAACTTGGAAGCCTGAGAACCAGAAACACTAAGTTAAACCCCAACTCTTCCACAGAGTTCTGGGCCCAATTTCATGGCTTTGCTAACTGTAAGCAAAGAATTGACGCTTATAGAAGCAGGGAATTCCGTGCTTACGTCAAGCATATTTCATGGGTTAGCAGGGAATTTTTGCTTGTGCACGTGCATACTCAACGTTACTAGGCATTCTTCCCTTACACAGCTATAGCGCAGAAACTCGACGCTTGCAAAGTAAGCGGAGAATGATCACCGTAAGGGCAGAATTTGGCGGTAAGCAGAGCCATGAAATTGGGTCCTGGTATTATGTGTTCTTTTTCTCTTACAGGAAACCTCCAGCTTTATGTTGTCCAAACTCTGATGTGAGCGACAGAAATTGAATACAGTGTACTAGACTCATTAGTAGATTCCACTGGTAAATGTTTTCTTTTTAACAATTTTAAGTTTGAAGGCTACGTATTTCTAAACTACAAGCACCTATTTTAAAAAATAGTCCCCACTCCCCAGCTCAGTTCAAAGATTCTATGACTAGAATTTAAATTAGCACACAACCCAGCCATACTTTTGTTTTCCCATACCCCCTAGGGTAATAATAATTCTGTTTTAATAATTCCATTTACACACCGTATTTTGGGAGAGTCTCTACTCTCCAGCCAAAACAGCAAGATTTATCATTCAATGAGAAAGTTCTTCCCCTGGTTTTATGACTAACGCTGGGTTGGGTTTCTGAAATAACAAGACGGTCAGCTCAGACCATGTTCAGACTTTGAATTGCGAGAGAAAGCTTTAGAACCGGAAAGCAGGATTGTTGACAGAGATCAGATTGAATTTGATTTTCTTATAAATCTTCCTGTGAATTCCTCTGGGGGCTACTCTAAAATAAAAGAGTGGTAAATTGTCATCATCTGTCTTGCCTTCTTTAGCATTCACTTCATTTTGCAAGGAGCATCCCAAGTGCCATCTATGTAAATTTGAATTAATATATGTAAACAAACAAAAGTGAGTAACCCTTGAGCTGTTTCCTCTACAGTGATTGCTTATTTATAACCAGGTTTGAACTTTACATCAATGTTAATCCAGCACTCAAGTGTAACTATTACAAATAACAATGGGGTTTTTTTTTAGTCACATAATTTTTAATAACTATGTGAAGAGGGCTCACTCCTCCCCTACAAAAAGTACACACAAGAGTATCATAGAATGCCTACAGGTTTGTGGCACTGAGAGAGGAAGGATGCACTAAAAAGTGAAATATGTATGGGTTTTTCAGCCAAGATTTGCTTAAATTATCCAGTAGTTTAATAATGCTGTGAAAAAGCCTGGTTTGACTCAAAAGAATATAATCTTTCTCCATGTTAAAGGTAGGGTCATACTTTGGTAATGACCCTATAAACTGTTTGTGTTATTTCTATCTGAAAGCTTAATTGTTATAAAGATGGTAATGGCTGTAAGCATCCCGTGAAATCATTTTGTCTAAAATGCCCCCATTGATTAAAAATCAATACAAAACATTTGAATCTGAGAAATGATTCATGCATGAATTGTTTCTCATATTTTTGAGGGTTGTGTCTGTTTGTGATTGCTGCAGCCAGAGATGGGGTTGGTACCAACTGTTACCTCACTAAACGTAGATGGATTCAACGTTCTTGAGAAAAGAATGCGACAGTTTTTTTCCGTTTTTCCAACAAGTACACATTTTATTCAGCTGAAACTTTCAAATGTGTCTTTTACTGTATATTTCTTGATAATTTTGGCAATAAAAATCAGCATTTTGTTGACAAAAACCAATCTATGACCCTACCTGTAATGTGGTTTTCTTTGGTAAAGAGCAACTTTAACATAATGCAGTGTGATTTATTTCTGCTGAAAAATTACACAGTTACAGACTAACAGCAACCAGAATGTTAAAAATAGTCAGTTTTAAATTTGTGTATAAAAACCAAAATGTTTACAGAACTGCAAATTCAACAACAAAATTTCCACCACAAGAAATTTTTGTTTTTGTTTGCTGCTTAAAAAAACCAACAGTTTTCAGCTTACCTGTAACTGGACGAATCAACTAGCTGTCTGATGAATATTCATTGATCTGCCATGTGATGAATATTAATTAAAATGCAGTTTGATGAATAATAACAATCCTTTGAAATGCTCCGGATAATCTCAATGAGGTTATACATCAAGTAAGCTTCAAAGCGTGTATAAGGTTTGCGGGAAGGAAACAAATGGAAACAGTTCTCAAAATAGTTGGACAGCAAAATCTTTGGTTAACAATTAATCAATGCAGGTAGCCAAACAGCAGCACTTCTGTGGTTACAGGTTCTAATCCAGCATCAACTTATTTTCATAACATGCCATCAAAACCACAAACCAAATGGTAGAATTTACCCAAATCTCCAAGAGTATCACAGTTTCTCAAAATTCAGCAAACCATGACTTATGACATCATACCATGGGCAACAATGACAACCAAACTAATAAAAGCTTGTGCCATTGACTGCAGAAGGGGACTGTTCCATTCTCATGTGGGGGAATAAAGGAGGTTGATGTCCCCATACTCTCCTGCATCAAGCTACCCACTAACCCTGATTCCCATACACACCATATTAATACTCAAATAATTTCCAATTTAGTGATTTCCAATAAAGGCCCCTTCTTGAAGTTTATATTCATCTGTAATTTTTGCATATTTTTCTGAATTTAGTTTTTCGATAAGCATAAAACTATGCCAACCCTATTTTGCTTTGCGTTCACTCGTATTAAAATAAAACACCCCTTCAGTGAGACAAAATGGAATGGGCTTATATTGCTCATCTTGGATTGTTTTTTTCTCTCAAGGGGGTTGTATTTAACCAGCTGGTCCACAGCACCAATTAAGATGATAATACACTCCTCATATTGCATTGTTAAAATAAGGTTACCATGGTTACTTGATCATAGCCTACACACAGACGGCTGTCAATTACAGAAACTGATGCTGCTGTATGCAAACCTGTATGAATTTCTGAAGTAGTGAAAAAATGAAACATTCTTAAAGTGCAAACTATTAGGCATGGAGGTAGGACATGTATGCCACCATGGGTATTAAATAAACAGAGTAGTCAATGAGAGCTCCTTCAAAAGACATAGAACAATTACTAATACAAAATCATTTCCAGCTTATTTGCTTTTCTCTGAATAGGCCTGCCAGTTGAGTTAATTCTCAAGTACAATGCTTTATAAAACCTCCAGAAATATTTTTAGTCAGGGTCTCCCAATAATCCTCTTTCACCCATGATCGAGTTCCAATCAACAGTGACCTCCAATTATAAATACAATTAGGTCCATTTCCAGTACTCTACCTAAATCAAACTGGGTCCATTTTGATCATAATTGACCATAGACCGACACCAGACAATAATGGGTTTTACTGTTGCAAAATTTCTATCAAAATTCTTAGGGACAAAAGCAGTTTTCTTAATCTTGTTAGGATGTTTACATGTACCTTTTGAACAAATTCATCTCAATGGTGAAAGAAACCGCAGTTCGGCCACAGGCAACCTTTGTATGCCGAGCTCACAAGGCAAAATTTGTACTTTAAAATGTTTGGGGCATGTACTTCGCTGTATAAACCTGTTGGTGGTTTTTAATTCTCGTTTTTCTCTACCTTTTTTTCTGTAGTCAATGTACTTTTGTATGGAAATGTGCACAGTCATTGTTGATCTGGCTAGGAATATAAATTGAAATACAAACTTTTAGGAAAAGGTGGAACATTTACAAATGTTTATACCACTGTCTCTCAACTGAGACTAAATTATTATTGATTTTTTTAAAAGAGTTTTTTTCAACACATCTTCCTACGAATACTAATCCCCATTGCTGATTTTTATAATGATATATTATATGTACAGTTTAAAAAAAATATTAACGACAGCATAGTACAAGCTACTCATCCATGTATTGGTTTTAAAAATAGAGCATGGATTTGATGCTAAATTATGACTCCCTTGTAACGCATTGCTACTGTCCTTACTACCACAAAGCACTACAATGCAAATCACAACAACTTCATTTGGACATAGGGTAAACATAACTGTTTTCAGTTATACCCTAATGACTGTCAACAAAGCATCCTTCAAGGACTAATCCCTTCTGAAGCAGCTTAGCTTTATTGATCCCAGTGTCTGCCAATGTAATCTCTATTGAATGTTGGGATAATCCTTAAATGAAGGCCATTATATCTTCCACTTATAATTGAAGTCTGTTTAAATGACTGTTGACTTGTGGTCTCCCCTTTAGTTATGTCTTTTGTTATCCATTTCTGTTAAATGCACAGTATGTTATTGTCTTCTGAGTTCTGCATCAGCCACATCCCCTCCCTGTGCGAGAGTTGGGGGTTGGCAAAATAACTGGAGTTGCAATAACAGGCCAGGAAAACATAATACGTGGAGCCTTGGAACATGGGGCACCGTTTGGGAACACCTGCTGTCATTGATGCTAATCTTATAACATAACTAATAATCATAGTACTTATTGAAAACTAGGATTGGAATAAGTATCATGCTATGCCTTCATTCGGTGCATTCACTGAAACAAAAATTCCATCTTGCTTCACTTGTACCCAAATAAAACTCTGACCACAGAGGGCAGCAAACAACTGAGACCACCACCTAAACTCCCAAAGTTTTTCATATTGTTAGAAAATATTCCGTCATGGGTTTGCATGGGTTTACACGTGCATTATAACATTGAGACAGAAAAATAATTCAGAGGAAAATTTCTTCCGTGGGAGACAATTATTTTTCAAAGACTTAACAATGATCCACATACCAACAATATTGGTATAAAATAGTATAAAAATTAGTAAAAGAAAAAAATATTTAATGATTTGATTTGCTTGTGCTTCCGAAATTTATGTATACTGCCCTCTTGTGGCCAAGTTCTTTCAATCTTACAATTGGCACGTTGAAAAAGACAGCCATGGGCCTTAACTTATGATGGGAAACTTGCAATCACCTTTAATTACTTACAAGCTACATTAATAAATTTCTGAAGATAAAATAAGTTTTTCTTCTTTGCGATGTATTAGCACTTGCCAAAGATATGCTACATCCTAATGTTATTTTTTAGACCAAAATATTATCTTATCAGGAGTTTGATAATACTTCATAAAACAGCAGTCTGATCAAGACAGAATGTTGTTACAGTCACATATTGTATGATTATACCATTGCTGTTTAGCAGTGGCGTAACCAGACATTTTCATTTTATTTACCATTTACTCATTGGGGGTTTCGGCCAACCGCCGAAACCACCTTTGATTTCGTCGAGATTTTTATTTTTTTTTATTATTATTATTATTATTATTATTCTTATTCTTCTTCTTTCCGAAAATTCTCATAACATTTACACGTTCAAATTTGTGAGCGTTCGTTCTCAGGAACTACGGTCTTAAAAGACACAATCAATACATCAAATGAAAGCCTGTGCTCTAACTTAGATTTAGCAGCAGTTCGACCGAGGGTTTTTAATCTTTTGTTGACGATTTTAACGATTTAAAAACACGTATCGTCAACAAAGCGCGATCGTCTTGTGTGTGTACATTGCACGTAATTCACGCTGTACATCGCATACGGCCATACCCACACAGAGCCCATTGTCAACACGCGTAGCATCGTAACACGCTGCATACGGCCAGACCCACAGTCTACACGTGTGGCATCGTCCGATCTTTGTACCGTTCATTTTGGTTCGCTGCTTCGCTTCTACAGTTAACGGTGAACCTGTATAGCGCCCTCTTGCTTTTGGAGAGTCCTCGAACTATTATAACGGAAGCAGTTTGGGATATTAGTACGGGTTCATTCTCATGCAATTTCATTTAATTCTCCCACCACAATTTATTTCAAGGTCTGTGCGGTATAGCTTATTAATAGATTTAGCCTTGCTTTGGTAGTTTATTATTTACAATTTATTATTTAAAACTTTGTATCGTCTGAACCATACGTAAAAGAGTTATAATTTGTTGTACCATCTTGTAACTTACGGCAAATTAAACATGTTATTTCCCCACCTGTACAAAAGTTAATGCATATCACAGTTAACTATTATGTCAACATGGCATCAGAATAAATCACATGTTACTTTGTAATCTTTAAGCTTTTTTGGAACTTAAAACACATGTAACATTATAGTTTGTAATGTGACCGCACATCAACTTTTCCTTTTGATTCAAACAGGTTTCTGTGTTTAAAAAAACCTTCAAACGTTGTGCGGCGCTTTTTGCTATTTTGCATTAGTTTCAACTTTATTTTCTATGTTAATTTTGGAATCTCTGCAAGACCCAAGCTTACAACTTTCAATTACTAATTTTTATGTGGTCCAACATGTTACAGCGCCCTCTATGAATGTGTATACAACACACGTTGACCTTTCCTTCCAGTCCAAACAGGAAGTTCAAATTAAAACAAATCATATCTCCTGAGCCGCATGTCATAGAGTTATAGTTCTTGTGCCGTTTAATAGCTTAACACAACACATGTAACATTTTATTTAGAGGTGTGACCCACTTTGACCTTTACTTCCGTTACATACAGGTAGCTCTAAAACAGGTAGCTCCTGAATCAAATGTCATAAAGTCACAATGTTTATGCCATCTTGTAAGTCTTGACACAAGTGCATTTTTTTTAAAACGATCAACTTTGACCTTTCCTTTCAATCCAAATAAGAAGTTCAAAGGGCTAACGTCCAAACTTAGCGTTATTTTGTCCATAAAGTCATGATATTTTCTCTTTTTGTTCCACCAACGGCCGAAACCCCAGTGTTTGTTTTTTACAAACTTAATTTCTAGTTTTGTTATTATAATTTTTATTTTTGGGGGAGGACAGGGGAAAGTCATAATTTGGGGTGGGGGATATTTCATGTATCGAATCATTCATTTGTGCATTTTTGTTGATCTCATGGGGGGAGGGCAGCAAGGGTACTGAGAGGGGGGACCTCCCCCTCCTCCCTCTGGTTATGTCACACTGATGTTTAGATAAGGAATTAGTATAATTTCATCACCAGTATGAGTTACTATTTCATGAATGTCTTTCACTTGATAAATTTAAGATAATGGCATTCATGTATTGCACCTCTGGTCCCAGGTAAAATATCCTTCAAATACCGAAGCTGGGTCAACATATCTTTGAAGACAAAATCAATTTCCTGTTTCTCGTTCAGTCTCCTGTAAAGGCAAACAATTCTACTGATGGCAATTGTTGACTAGAGGTATGTACAAACACACTTAATTTGAATATTGAACAATTGCCCATGTGGGGATGTTTGTTTTCTACTGTGATATCACTCAACATTATTATGGTTCCCATCTTTTTAAGCGCAAGTGTTTGAATGTGGATACTGTATACATAGATGTATGCCTACTAATTCACAGAGGCAACAGATGTCATCGCCTATGTGCCCCTTTGAAATGTTTCAGTGGAAGTTTAAATTTCCCTTGTAGAGGTGTCCTTATAGGAAAAACTGTCTAAGTGCCCTTACAAGAATGACGTATTAGGCCAGTATACATTATTAAAGGAGTGATACCTCTCCTGTCTGCTTAACATGTTTAATAATAATGTCAAATAAACCATAACGGCTATTAATTGATAGGGTTATTTAAATTGTATGGCCTTCATCTTTTTTACTAGAAAGGCTGTTAAAGGATTGGTAAGGATTAAAAAACATTATTGTTTAATTTTTAGTCTGAAAGCTTACTGATTATGAAGTTCATACCAGAACCATTGTTTGTGTGAAATGTTTCCCTCTGAAATGAAGTCATATTAGAGAAAACTGTACTGAAACTGTAAAATAAACACAACATCTGATTTCGGCTGTTACAACAAAAATTACGGTGTTTACAGGCTGGAAATCGTGCATGGTTTTTCACTATTTTTTCCTGACTCACACAATGGATTGAGCCCAAATTTTAATGGGTTTATTATTTCACGTATGGTTGATCACACAAAACATAAACACTGTCTGCCACTATTTTGTCAGCTCTACCAATCCTGTAACACCTTTAAAAAACAAGAGCTTAAGCTTTGCTAAGTTCTTCATAATGTTTTAACCATAATTATGCTCATAAGTCTCATCAAAAAGCAAAACAAAACATAAACAAAATTCAACATAAACAGCATTCTTAAAACTGAAAAAGCCAGATAGCTATACTGCTGTATGTTTATAGCATGCATATTCTTTTCACTAATGATGTAAAAGAAGATGCGCTATCGAGTGACCAGAATTTAGGATAGGAAAGTATTTCAGTAGGAAAAACCTCCAGGATGCAGGACGATAACTTAACAACCTCCAAGGAGAATGGTTCATTTAGCAGATGAGGCTAGACTCCATACGCATCACAATATTAAGAGTCCCACCTGGGTCCCCTTGAGGGAAAACACAGATTATGTACTTGTTTCTATGGTTACCGATCTTTCCCCTATCTCAAAATCAGGGGTTTTCAAGAGGGTTGTCTGTCAAGTACATGTATTGTGGTTGAAGTTAGCCATAGGGAACTTAAAATTTAATTGAAAGTCTGGTTTGCATCAGGAAAGTGTCAACATATTTTGTAACAATTTGATTTTACACAAAATAATTGATCATCATATGCAACTTGCCAGGAATTTAATTTCATTGGGACTTTATCTCACCCTTTCACAGATTAACATGCCAGAGTTTGTGTCAAATTAGTTTTAATTTTTGCTTTAGATGTGACTACAGACTTTTTTGCATAAAATGTACAGATACTAAATCAGGCCTGATACTTCACAAAGGTATCAGAGGCAATAGCGCCATGTCCCCGACCATTGCCTTGGTGCCCTTTAAAATTGTCCAAATTAAAATTTCCTTAGTTGAGGTGCCCTTTACTAAAGAAAAACAGCCCTTCAAGAACAGTGTATCAGGCCTGCTAAATGACACAACCTCTGGCCTTCTACTGTTATTTTGTACCCTCCTTGACCAGTATGCACGGTCAGTCAGCTGTGCATTGACTATCCTGTAACATTTCAAATACTTAATGTGATTTTTTTATGTAAAACAATTAATTTCAAAAAGGCAGGTTGCTTTTTTACCAACCCGTCGGACTACCTAGATGACCACAAGACTCTTGAGGTGTGCACTTGTATTTTTGAATGGTGACTATTTGATTCCTGAACCTCCCTTAAACATATGTAATTAAGGTACCACAGTGCCCATGAACAGATGTCCACAGAGGAGCTCTGTAGTACATTAATAATGTTAAATTCAATCTATCAAATAACTGAGCCAGGGAAAAATAAATATTTGAAGTGTTGATCAAGCTTAGAAATTCCATACCCTCACGCTCAACTATTTGTGAAGTTTATTTTCGAACTCATCAAATAAAGAAGCTCAGGCAGATAAACCATTTACGATTGGTTGATAAAGAGTAATTCCAATTTAAATAATGAATAACTTGACATGGCAGCAATTCAGTTGAATAAAATATACAAGGAGCAAAAATCAATAAACAAATTAAAAATGGTGAAAAAAACCTATTTCAAAATCAAAGTAATATCAAGTAAAGTAAGTTATTTTTAAGATAACATGCACACCACTTTAACTTTAACACGAAGTCAGTCTTTGGAACACATCTGATATAAACAAATATTAGTTTTCAGGCTGGCCTTAGATGAGTGACGTTGATGACAACTAAATGGCTTTTAGGTGTGACAAGTCAGGCTTGGGACTAAGGCGCAGCTAATCAGCTGAATTTTATTTCTAGAGCTCAGATGTCCCGTCTTTTTTGGGTGGCTGTTATTTAGCATGAGTAAACACAAGATTGCATAAATGCAAACCCATTTGGACTCATGCTTTATTTACAGATGAGCTGGGGATACAGAATCGTGGATACATGTATCAGAAAAACGAGGTGTGAATTTGGTAGACTTTACCTCCTGGAGGGGAAGTAAGCTGCAGGTGCTTGGGGTCTCTGTATGAAATGCTAACAATGTTGTTTTCACTCATGGAGTTAATGTTTGTATGAGTATGTGAGTGGTATCAATTATTCATCCTGTGTTAGAAAGGTTTGTTTGTTGTACGAATAATTGTTTTGCATAATTTAAATGCAATATAGATGCAAAACAAAGGGCCAATCTTGTAGGCTCTAAAATATAAAAGTGTGATGATGGCTCCTTTGGCAAGTTTGAGTGGTAATAAATCATGATATTTAATAACTAGACAAGACAAGGCATATAGACCAAAGTTCCAACTTTTGGTGACCAGTTACAAAATGCGGTAAGATTCTAATGGAATCTGAAGGCCCCACTTTGGAACCTTACAGAGGAAGGGATAAAAAGTTTGTTCAAACATTTGTAATCTACATGTAAATGGCTCCTTTTAACTGTCCACAGACATATACAACAAGATTAGAGTAAGACTTAATGAGATGCTTTCAATGAGCCAAAGATCCCAAGGTAACGAGGTAACACATCTCAGGAGTCACTCAGACTCTTACAAATGACAAATCAAGGATAGACCTTTTTGAGAAGGGACTGAGGAAGTCAACTGTGTTTAAGAGAGGAAAAGAGAGAGCCACAGACTGATCCAGCCAACAAAATTACAATAAATTCATGAAATCCACTTCCTTGAATTAAGACAGTTGAAATGGGTGGATTCTTAGAGTGGCACATGAATCACAAGAGGAAACAAATGAATAAGGAGCCTTAAAATAACTATGGAATTTAACACATATTCTTGAAATAATTTTATTAAAATGCAACTACATACAGTGTAACTTGTTGTACATCCAAAGCACGGCTAAATCCAATTAAGTAAAGTCTGATTGAATTGTAAATGCATCCGACAATCAAAATTTCTCGTAAAACTGTGCATAATGCATATTGTAAGGCCTAAATCAGGGACTAAAAGTGATAAATGTCACTTATATATGATAGGCCTGAGGTCAATTTTCAAACGGTTACCATGGAAACCCACCCATTTTGTAATGAAAGCGTGTGTGAAGGTGTTAGTCAGAATTACTCAGTGAGAACCGGTGGTGTAGAGTTTCTTTCCTCAGTCGAGACACTCGGGCCTCTATGATGGTCGACATCGACCTGAGAATTACGTGTTCCATCACGGCATCAAGTGTTAGAACACCTTATAGCGTCGTGAATAAAACATTACACGCCATCTGAGAATGGCCATCAGTGTTTACAGTCTGCCGGCTACACAAACCCACTAAGTTTTTCTTGTTTGAATAAAGTAAAACTATTGGATGATTCAGCCTGTTTGCCATATATATTTTCACTCTCAACTCTGCAAGAAAATGCATATATAAGTCTGCATTTCATAAACACGCAGAGCAGAGTTGAAGCGTACTCCACTGTAATTCTCCATTTTAAAACCCGGTTCTTCTTCCCTTTTAGTGTGTGTGAAATTTTACTTGTTAATCTCACTCGGCTAGTAAAACAAAATTTAAACTGAACTACCTTTTCCTCTCCTCCAAGCTGAATAAATTCCACAACAACAAAAAGCAGAAATTCCACAAAGATGTTGACTTCAATAATACACAGATAAGACTGACAGTCAAGGCTACTCACTGCATACAAAACCTCCTAATCTGTGAAATCCATCCTGTTGAACCATTCATTGAGATAAAAAAAAGTCCTCGAAAAAACATTCTAATTGGACTAATGATGGGTGTGCCCCTGAAAAATTACTCCAAAATCTCTCCTCACCCTCCTTGGGTCTCCTGTTACTCAGTGAATCCATTTCTCCAAGGTTGCGCTGAAAATATGCACTAATTACCTGTTATTGAATATAAAGATTAGTTTCTGTTGATATCAAAACAAATTTGTTTTAGACGTTTTTCAACA